>BPTQ01000003.1:225707593-225982624 GCA_019973895.1 Chrysanthemum seticuspe | reverse complement strand
ACAGGAATTGCACCAAGTTGTGGAGTATGTTGCTGATTAAATTGTTGTTGATAAATAGCTTGTTGTTGATTCCATTGTTGATGTTGTGGAGTTAATTGTTGTTGTTGTTGATGATTATAAGTGTGAGGGAAATAGTTAGAGTATGGTGGTTGAGACATGATGATAAACTTGTGTGGTAAATATGGATCTTTGTAGTCGAATGAACATTTGTAGATGAAGTGTCCTTAGGCGTAGAAAAGACAAGAACCAAGTAGCACTTATGCGTAAAAACACCAAAAGTTACGCGTAACAAAGGAGTTACGCGTAGGTTTTAGCTTACGCGTAAGTAGGTAAAACACTAAAGTTATGCGTAGACAAAAGTTAGGCATAGAAACGTAGGCGTAGGATTACCTTATGCGTAGACCTTAGTTTACGCGTAAAGTGAATCTTATGCGTAGAATTTCTACGCGTAAGCTTATGCTTATGCGTAATTTTAGGGTTTTTGCCTAAATGATCTTTTACACTTCACAGTGCAAAAGATATCCAAAGTCGACGTATTTTCAGACTTATCCAAGTAAGAAAACACGGAATAAACCAGAAAATTGAAGATCAAACCAAGGAAAATCTTACGCGTAATATTAGGGTTTTGATACGCGTAGGATTACTCGTAACTTTGATTCTGCCCAAATGTGTTTCTAAACCAGTTTTTTGTTATGGAATAGCTTCAATAGTACCAAAAGAACACAAAAATGTGAAATTTGATGTACCAAAACTGCTAGACGGGTTACGCGTAGAACGACACCCACGAACAAAAACAAGCTTAAAAACGTAAATCCACGCGTAAAGTTTGAAACTTTTTGCCAAAAACAAGTATTTTAACACCTCAAAACATTGAAAGTACAAGAATCTTGGATTAAAAAGTGTAAAAAACGAGTTTTTAAGATAACCAAAGATTGCGTTATCTTTACGCGTAAGACCCAAAACCAAAAACTTCAAAAACAAAGTGTACACCCAACTATTTGGCGATTGATACCACTGTTAGGTCACTAATTTTACAAACACAAGTTATAGAGAAAGAGATAAGGCGATTGAACAAGTAAACAAGCACACACACACGAAATACTAGAACAGTTAGGCGTAGAGAGTATGTGAAAGAGTAACTTGAACAACCAACCCTCAAATGAGGGTTTACAAGATTATTTATAAGAGGGAACCTAGGGCAACACTCCTAGTTCCCATCCTTTCTTATGTGGGCTTGGGCCTAAGCTTATGGGCCTTCTACATAAGCTTGACCTTAAACAAACATAAAGGCCATAATAAAGCTACCTATTACATATGAAATATAAATACTTGAAATACTGTTTAGGAGTGATTCCAACAGATAGTTTGATAAAAAGTGGAGGACGGGTGAAGAAGTGAAGGAGGAAAAGAAAGGTAAAGTCTTAGGACTCAAGTGCATAATGAACAATTTCAAACAATGGTTTGTAACACTTTAAATTATGCTCGTAGTATGTAGGTATGGCCATATATTGGCACTAAACAACTCTAACTTAAGTATTTGTAAAATGAGATTTTACGACCTCTTGAGTGGTCGTCGTCACTCATTCTAGGAATTTTAGCTCTTCCGACCTTGCCATACATTATAGTAGTTGTATTCTTGCATTTGGTCCCCATAGAAACAACTAGGAGAAGCATTTACTCAGAAGTGCAAGATTGCACATTTGCTGAAAGCCTTCTGATCTGCAGTAGGCGGATCCCAGCATTTGTACTAGACGGATCCCTCCCAGAAGAGAACCATGGGATCCGTAGTATCTGATATACAATACAGATTTAGGTACATCAAAATAGTCTACTAGATCACCTCAAATAAGTCAAACATAAGATACTAGAGCCAACTAAGTCTTCCTCAAATAGTTGAAAACCTCACACTCATCCATGGCTTATCTAGGATATATTTTCGAAATATTTTTTATTTATCAACTAGTCAAAACTCACCATAATTCCGCTCCAACACTCACACATTATCTATCACGTTTGATAGCACTTAGTTAGGTCTATCTTTTAATTTTAGCAAATTGATCTCAATCATCTTTGACTCAAAATTAGGACCAAAAACTAGTTTTTCATTTCTTTTTATTTTTAAAGATTTTAGTAAATTTATCCTAGGACATCATCTGACTTTTAGGACTTGGTATCACCATTTCTCCACAACAAATTAAAAGGAATCTTTGTCAAACATACGGTTAGACTACCCAAGGTCAATGTTCTTGGCCTAAACCATCATTAAGCACCATTACTTGTAATGGTTGAGGATTTGAGATATCCAACAGCTAAAGACTTCAAAATTAAGTCAAAACCTCGAAATCCATTAATGATAAACCTTACAAAAGCATAATGACTTCACTTATATCCTGTCTGATAGCCGGATCCCTGGTCCATAACCAGGCGGATCCCTGCTGAGAGGGATCCGCGGGATCCGTACATGCAGAAAGAATAAATCAGTTTCCTTATTCAAATTCAAGTTACCTTTTGATTCTCTAACCACTTTTAGCATTCATTAATTACCCTCCTAGAGCTGATCAAAACCTCAAGAGCATGCTTAGTCCTTTAAGTGGCCAAGGATTTAATTTCCTAATTCAAATTATCCTTTATAAACCAAACAACCTTAGGATTAAGTAACCACTCTCAATCACATCTCAAAAATCAGCAACTAAAGAAGCTCTTACAAGCACCATCATCACTATGACTAAGGCTCTTAGCAACAACTCTTCAACCATAGGATCATCCAAGAGAAAAGGTCAAATGATCCATGAAATCTCATCCACCGAAACATCACCCATTAGAGATAATGAAGCTAGAATCTCACTTCTTCAAACTCATCCAAAAGCTAAGAGAACCGCAAGGATTAGCATCAAACCTTACGGACTAGAAAAAGGGTCATCTAGTTCAAAACCTAACATGGCTAGTTCTAGCAAGCCATCAAAACCCTCATTCATTAAGCATGGACTACAATCCTTGAATGAGCCTCTTCCACATCCAAACATCTACTCATTAGATCATTCACCACCAAGAACCTCCCATTCACCAACCTTTTCATTAAATAGGGAACCACCTACAACACCAACTAGCCCATCATGGGAGACAAGGAATAACCTTGATCATATGGAAGAAGTTCCATTACCACCCTCATTTTTAGAATCCCTTCCTACTTCTCAAAATGAAGACCCACAAACACACATAGAGCCTCCTCAAAGTATCCATTTCCCTCCGGGTCCAAACCAAGACAATAATTGTCCAAATTGTCTAAACACTCAAGGACTTGTTCAAGAAGTACGAAATGAGATACATTTCATGTTTAATCATCTTCTTACAAAGTTGGATCAAATCAACAAGTCCACTCATCTCTAGACTCAAGCTCATTGTAGCATTTTAAGTCTAGTTTCTAGTTAGTATTTAGTGGTACTTGTATGTCCTAGTTCATCCTCTTAGTTTTAGAGATTTGGTTGGTTATCTCTTGTTTTATTGAATGAACACTTATTGGCTATGTTTTGTGCGTTGTGCTTTGTATTTCTCATATATATATTATCCTCATAGTAGCATTGTTTGACACATCTTCATTGCTGAAGAAACGGTCAACAGACAGCCGGATCCCTTCAAAAAGCCTAGACGGATCCCTCCAAGAAGGGAACCGTGGGATCCGTGGTACAGAAGCACAAAATTGTACTAACTTGAGTTTTTCTTTCAGGAAATTATGCATTATACTCTTGATTTCTAATCTTTACTTTGTAGATTTTCAAACTAGCACATGAAGATTTTGACATCATAAAGCTAGGGGGAGCTTTGTGTCAAACGACATTGCAAAATCATTTGCAACTTAATCCAATGTTGGATTACACTTCATGATACCCCATTGCAACTTTGCAATATTCGAGGGGGAGCACGTTTTCGTCACTTAGACGAACCATTTGCAAACTTAATTGCAAAAACAATTAGTTTATTTTACGCTATGTCCTTGACGCCCTTTCAAAGGGATGGACTCGTCAAGGGGGAGTTAAGACGAGTACCATTCCCGTCACTTGCTCTCTTTACATCTTTACATAATTTTTCTTATAAAAATTGTGTTAGTTTCTTTTAACACTTTTTGTTTCGACAAAAAGGGGGAGAAGAAAGTAAAAACTACAAATTCAAACTTTTACGAATTTTAGCTTTTCCTTAAAATAATTTTATGTTTTGTCACCAACAAAAAGGGGGAGACTGTTAATACAAATAAACCGTAAAAACGTTTATTTATGTTTTACGATCTTCTAATGTTTTGTCGATAACAAACGTAAAATCATTTTAACGAAACAAATAGAGTACGTAAATAGTTTGAGTTAATAGTTTCCTAACACACTTACGCTTTCACATAAAACACTAAAATAAGCTTAAATGATTTTATGATTTAGATATATATGTACATTAACTAATGTTTACATATTGGGTTAGCACATACTTAAACTAAGTATACTAAAATGGGTAAAAACATGTATATACTAAAATGGGTAAAAACATGTTAATACTAAAATGGGTAAAAACTAGCAAATGGTATTGACCCATAACGCATGGTTTTATATATACCACTTAACCAAGTTCATTGTATCTAGAAAGAAAACCATGGATCAAACCATAACCCATGACCCATGACCCATAACCAAAAATACCCATGGGCAAAGAGGAGCGTTCCACGGATCTCTAGCTTTGTGCTAGCCGAATCCCTTGTGGAAGGGATCCGTGGGATCCGGGGAACAGTTGAGATTTTTCTCTATAAATAGTGAGCCATTTCTTTCCTTTTAGCTCATCACTTTACACACATACTCACCCCACGTATTTTAACCTTCTAACCTCAGATCCAAGTGATCTATGTAGTTTGTATTTTGTTTTTGTGTGATCTTCTAGGTTCCTCTTAAAGGAGAGATCACCACTTCTTGAAGACGTGCAAGCTCAAGTCCATGAGTTGCCATGCTTCGTCATAATCAAGACAACGAAGGTTCTCTTGTTGATAGTTCTTCCTTTCTCCATAAATGTTGGGTTAAAGGCATTAGTGAAGGATGCCGAAAGTGTCAAGACGAGAGCATTAGTGAAAGGTGCTCATCGTTCGTGTCATGAGCATTAGTGAAGAATGCTATAGGTGTCAAGACGAAGGCATTAGTAAAGGGTGCCAAGCGTTGTGTCAAAGGCATTAGTGAAGAGTGCCATGCGTTGTGTCAAAGGCATTAGTGAAGGATGCCGAAGAATCAAATCAAGTAGCATTTGGGAAGAATGCCTAGGTCGTATAATCGATGAGGTGCATCGTTATACATATAAGTATTTGTTTATTTACAAGGATGGTGATATCCTTGATGGTGTTGTAACAAGGAGTAGATCTCCTTGAGATTAGGTGTTGTGTCGTGAAGGGTAGTAGTTCCTCCATAGTAATGGAACTAGGTGCTTAGCCTAGTACCTAATAAAGGGTAGGCAATGTTGTGATAGGATTAGTTCTCCTAAGGTGTGAAAGAACTCGGTGGTTAGCCTAGCACCGTATAAAGGGTAGGCAACGTTGTGTTAGGTGTGGTTCGCCTTGGTGTGAAAGAACTCGGTATTTAGCTTTGTACCGGAAAAAGGTTAAGCGACGTTGTGAAGGCTTCTCCGCCATAAGGAGTTGGTGTAGTGCTTACGAACTCTCGAGTAGGTGACTCGGGGAGTGGAGTAGGGCAAGGAAGGTGTCCTTATAGCCGAACCACTATAAATAACTTGTGTCGTGGTGATGTGCTTCTTACTCTTTATCTTTCATTACATGTTTATATATCTATCTATCAACGTCCAACATAAACAACCAAATAGATTGACATAAGTTGATCTAAATATTTAAAAGGAAATTTTAAATTGGTAAAACTATTCAACCCCCCCTTCTAGTTTTCCACGCATTGCACTCAAGAGATACATTGTATCTTGCTAAAGACCCATGGATCAACCCATGACCCATGACCCATAACCAAAATACCCATGGGTAAAGAGGAGCGTCCCACGGATCCCTAGCTTTACGCTAGACGGATCCCTTGTGGAAGGGATCTGTGGGATCCGGGGAACAGTATAATTTTTCCTCTATAAATAGTGAGCCATTTCTTCATTGTTTCTCACCCCTTTCTAACATACTTTCCCCAAGAGTTAAAAACTCTCTAACCTCAGATCCAAGAGATCTATGTTTGTAGTTTTGTTTTTGTGTGATCTTCTAGGTTCCTCTTAAAGGCAAGATCACCACCTTTGAAGTCAAGCAAGCTCAAGTTCATGAGTTTCCACACTTCCTCATCTTCAAGACTACTGAAGTCTTCTTGTTGATGATTGTTTTTCTTTTCCTAAGAAGTGTTGAAGACATTTGTGAAAGGTGTCTCAAGTGTCAAGACGAATATATTAGTGAAGGGTATCTATCGTCTATATCATAAGCACTTGTGGTAGGTGCTTAGAAGTCAAGACTAGAAGCATTATTGAAGGGTGCTTGGAAGTCAAGACACAAGACATTAGTGAAGGGTGTCTTGAAGATCTAGTTAAAGGCATTAGTGAAAGGTGCCTTAGATGTACATTCGATATGGTGTGTTTCGATGTACAAGATAGATTAGTACTAGATCCAAGGATATTGATGTCCTTGATGATGTTGTAAAAAGGAGTTGATCTCCTTTGGGATTAGTCATTGGTGTAGTGTTGGGTAGTAGTTCCTCCATTGCAATGGAACTAGGTGTTTAGCCTAGTACCTAGTAAAGGGTAGGCGAGGTTATGTAGGTATGGTTCACCTTGGTGTGAAAGAACTAGGTACTTAGCCTAGTACCTTATAAAGGGTAGGCGACGTTGTGTAGGTGTGGTTCACCTTGGAGTGAAAGAACCCGGTGGTTAGCCCTAGCACCGGAAAAAGGGTAGGCGACGTTGTGAAGGCTTCTCCGCCATAAGGAGATTGGTGTAGTGTTTACGAACTCTCGAGTAGGTGACTCGGGGAGTGGAGTAGGGCAAGGAAAGTGTCCTTGTAGCCGAACCACTATAAATACTCGCGTTGTGGTTTTGTGCTTCTTACTCTTATCTTTTCATTACATACCTTTATATGCTTGTTTATCAACATCCAACACACACATCCAAATAGATTGACATAAGTTGATCTAAATAGTTTAAAAGGAAGTTTTAATTGGCAAAACTATTCAACCCCCCTTCTAGTTTTCCACAAAAAGTATACAATTACTTATATAATCTCGTTATACATAAGTATCTAAGACGCGACTACTATATTTTTAGGTTGTCGTTAAAGCTCGCAACTTCTCGATATACACTTTATATCGTCGAAACCTATTGCTTATCTACGAAACTCACTGTAGTGGGAACGTGTGCGCTACTGGGGTATTATTTCATACGAGTTTTTGCTAAAACCTATGAGATTTGTACAATGTCAACCACGGACCAATGGTGCTATCCTACCCTAGCACCCCAAATCAGTACATTTTCTATAACTTGATACATGAAACTCTTTGAGACGTTTTGAAGTATATCGAGTAAAATATAATCATGTCGTTAAACAACTTGAGACAATAAACAAAGCCAAGGTTAAGCCAAGGCTGTTGTCTCAAGGTCTTTTAACTTAGACATAGCCATAGGTATAGCGTTGATTATTGTATCAAGTTGTTTAACCATAGTCTAGTGGCACGACTAACTTGGATTGATGTCCCGAAACTTGTTGTTGAGACTTGTTCATTAGATTGGATCTTTACCCGACCTTAAGATGACTTAAGGCTTGTTAATATTTTTGATAAAAATCAAACTCTTATATTTTTGTAAACCTACAAAAATATGTACAATGTCAAAAGTATATAACTACTTTCATAAACGTTATTTTGTACTTTCTCGTTATATATATCTAAGACGCGACTACTATATTTTTAGGTCATTGTTAAAAGCTCGCGACTTCTTAATACGCTATAATCTCATCGTATCCTGCTGACCACTACAGTGAGTTTCATAGCCCCACTTTTACTTAGTTTGAATTCCTTTGGGGGAGAATGCATGCTCGTTTATATATAAACTCATTGTTGTTTTACATATGGACACAAGTACATTAAACATTTGTTGATTGCCTAAGTTGCCATATTTGCCATAAAATCCCCACAATCATGAATCGTTAATTACTCTTGTGTGAGTAAGTGCGAATGCTATGAATAGATCTATTGGGGGTAAACTCCCCCGTCCATGTTGGCCTCTCCAACAAGAAAATGGATGCATTTCATTTGATTTCGTTCAGGTGTAGGGCAAAGCACCTTGTTGGGGTGACACATAACTAACTGTAAAGGCTTCGGTTTCATGAGCTTAGTGCAATAGGAATACATGAACATAATTGAATTACAGTTGTTGTTGAAATCTTGTGGTCCACACTGTTGTTACTTTTACTAAAAACTATGAACTCACTCAACCTTTGTGTTGACACTTTTAGCATGTTTATCTCAGTATCGAAAAGAAATTAGCTGGCATGGCATGTGAAGGCGCACATAAAATATTTTGAAGACGATGCATATATTATCATTTGAAAAACATTACAACTTTTATGTTGTACTTTTTATGATTCTACAAACTTGTGGGACCTATTTGTAAACTCAATCGAATGATAATTTATTTAAAACGTCTCATTTAGAGTCGTTTTCTGTAACATGTTCTGTGAACTATGAAGTAACACCCCAGTGACACAATATTTCATTGGGATAATTTTGGGGGTGTCACAGATAGTGTGCCCAGTGATGGTCTCAACCAATGAGAAGTTATGGGAAAAGTTCATCTGAGAACTTCCACTCAGTATTCAAGAGAACGTAACTTCGTTTGATTACTCACACTGTATGAAACAATTCAGATGTCTCGTAACCATGTGGATCAAGTTGTGCGAGCTTAGACTGCTCAAGGATCCAACAATAGCAAAAATAACAGCAGTGACGACAATAGTAACAAACGGTGATGGGATGTGGAAAGTGAGAACCTTTCAAGAAATAATGACCCCAAAATAATGGCCAACAAATGGGAGGAGCTCGTGGGAGAGCTTATGTGATGGATGATGGGATATCGTACCAAGTTTGATAGTTCGAGACTGAACTAAGTCCATTAGCTCAAGAGTGTAAAAATTTCGTTAGCTCAACAATATGGAATAGTTAGACTTATGCGACTCGTGGATAATCAAGTCCGCGACAACCAAATTCTGTTCTTGAAACATCTGATTGTATCAGGTCGGGTTTCAAGTGACTTTAACCAAATTCGTTAGCTCAACAATAATCAAGTTCTAGCAAATTGTTTATTATGTAGTTTTTATACAACTTTGAGTTTACGAGGTGTAGTTTGGTCCAGGTAATTACTAACGTTAAGCCCTTAAGTCACGGAACTTAAAACCGGGCAACGTAAAAATGTAATACTTACAAAAATATTAAACTTATCAATATACTCCAACTAGGTATATTAAAATGTGATAAGTCTAATGGGGTGCACTTATGTTGTTAAAACTTAATAACGTAGGTTTAAGCACACGTATTACGTAAAAGGGCAAAATATTACATAAAAATGAAAAAGTGGCAATAGTTCATTTAAAATATGACTATTGGTGATATTTGAGTATTTTGAACAAATGGACTCATCCTAGTCGTGTGTTGGTCACGAGGAAAATTCACACGATTAAACTTTTGAGATTACTTATAAAAGTAATTTAAATTAAATTGTTTATTGTGTTTACCGTTGTGTGCGGTTTTCACGTTTTGCAAGATAACTTCTCGGTAACTAGAAAGAGGTGAACAAAAATTTTCAGAGAGTAATAATTCGAAGAGTGAATTATTTAACTTGGAAAATTACCAGTTACTACCGGTTACAGTAATTGCTTTTACGTTATAGTAAAAGTCTAATAGTCAAAAGTCAAAGTCAAGGTCAACTTTTAAGAAGTCAAAGGGTAAAATAGTCCTTTTACCTTATGAAAAATTACAGGTTGCTACATTTTCTACCCCTTAAGAGAACTTTGTCCCGAAGTTCAGTGGATGGTATCTGCTGACGATGTGTTTGAGTTCATCTCCATGTTCTCACGTGAATTCAGGACCTCTTCTAGAATTCCATTGAACTTCGACAATATAAATGAGTCTTTGCTTAAGTCATTTGAATTCATGGTCTGTGATCTCAGTAGGTTCTCCGATAAAGTTCAGATGTTAATCAATCTGGATCTCTTCCAGAGAAATAGTGAGTGTCTCATCAGTATGACACTTCTTCAGAATGCACACACGAAAGGCAGCGTGTACACTGCTAAGTTCGGGTGGTAGCTCGAGTCTGAAAGCTATCAGGATAATTCTTGCTAATATTCTATAAAGTCCAATATATATTAAGTTTGGCTTTACTAATTTCCCCAAACGAATTATACCTTACAGCAACGAGGCTTTCAACAAAACCTTAATCCTAGCATGAAATTTTGAAAGTTAATGCTTACATCTGTGTAACCTTTTTGGTTATAATGTGTGGCCTAATATTGCAGGGCAAGGAAGTGAATGTTGTACTAGATTCCTTACAAGGATTTCGTAAGCGGCAAGCTCATAAATTCTAATCAGCAATTGTGCAAAAGATTGCAGAGCCAAATATGCCGCAAGCATGCTTCTGGACAATGCTTTGTCAGGGTAAAATAATGTTGCTCAATCTATTAGTTATTGAGAATACTCACTAGATTCCTTGGACTAAGTTGAAGAAATTGTAATCAAGAAGTATTGACTTCAAAATGAGGTGCAAGAAATAAAGGATAGGTTTTCTTGTTGTAAGTGGTGTTGATATCACAATTTATATTCATCTTTTTCAAGAGTTGGCAGTAGTGTGCCTAGTGATGGTCTCAACTAATGAGAAGTTATCGGAAAAGTTCATTTGAGAACTTCTACTTGGTATTCAAGAGAACGTAACTTCACTTGATCACTCACACTGGATGAAACCATTCAGATGTCTCGTAACCTAGTAGATCAAGTTGTTTGAGCTTAGACTGCTCAAGGATCTAACAACAACAAAAATAACAACAATAACAACAATAATAACAAACAGTGATGAGATGTGGAAAATGAAGACTTTTCGAGAAACAATGTCTCTAAAATGAAGGCCAACAAATGGGAGAAGTTCATGGGAGAGCTTATGTGATGGATGATAGGATATCGTACCCAGTTTGTTAGTTTGAGACTGAACTAAGTCCATTAGCTCAAGAGTGTAACAACTTCGTTAGCTCAACAATATGGAATACTTATACTTATGCGACTCATGCATAATCAAGCCCGTGGCAACCAAATTCTGTTCTTGAGACATCTGATTCCATCCGGTCGGGTTTCAAGTGACTTTAACCAAATTCGTTAGCTCAACAAACGGTTCATGTTTGTAAGGATTTATAACAGCAAAAGTGATAACTTAAGAATGAAATTAGGTTGTTCGAATAAGGTCTTAATATGTTTGCTGAGTGGTAAGACACTATCGTGTTTTCTGGATCTTTTCAAAGAATACTAGTGATTCTCGAGTTCGAGTTCATACTCATGTCATATCGGATACAAATAAGCCCACACATTTATAATTTGTTACTTACATAAAGAAGCGTCCCAATTTATGTAAGTAAGAAATTATAAATTTATGGTTCGGCGATTTACAATTTCTTTATTTAAATGAAAAGGCGTCCCAGTCCATTTAAATAAGGATATTCCAAATCATCCTACTTAAGAATTTTCGACACAACACTCATACTTATTCGATGAGTTGAGAGATGATATATTATGAGACGACGTAGGTGTTCCAAGAGTATGGAATGAATATTTACACTCATCTTCAAAGACAAGGAGTTAAATAATCAGAGAGAATCAACATTGCGTTCAAAAGAGTTGGTGAGTTCATAGTTGTGAAATAGTTTTCTCACAATGTTTGAGAAATACCAATGAGTTCATTGTGCAACTAACAATGTCGACAAAAAATATATAAGACCTTTGTGTGTCTCTTAATGTATGAGATATATTTAGGCCAATTGTGTATCTCATGATTTCTGAGATATATCTAAGTCAACTGTGTATCTCACGATTTTTGAGATAAAAGGGAAGACCATTGCATACTTACAATGTCTTAATAATAATGAGACCATTGTATCAACTACAATGTCTAAGAAAGTTTCGTAGATCACAAAATGTATATGATCGGGGATATCTGGTTATGCCATAATGCCTTGAATAGGCATACGTATTCATATTTTGTCAATCGTTTATAATAATAGTACAGTATTGTGTTAAGGAGTAGGCATAGCGCACGGAATGTTGAAGACAACAATGAGTGTTACAAGTTTAATGTAAGATGTAGTTATAGCCTAGGTTCATGATACGCGTACAACGCGCGTTCGGGGTCAAAGGAACTTCTTTTTCGTCGAGCAAGTTTTTCAACACCCTAGGCAGTGAACCTAATCGTTGTAGTGTAGTATTAGGGTAAGCCTCGGGAATTGATATCGTTCTCTAGGGGAATAGGAATGCTAGTGAGAAATTACTACGCTAAGGTTGGGGTTGATGAAGATTATTTTTTGTCTTTTTTATGTTTTTTAGAAAATGGAAAGGTACGAATCTCGGGGTTTGGATTTGGGGGTTGGTATTTCTACCGATTACTCAACTTATCTAATTATCTAATTAACTAAGCTAAAGTGAGTGTAGTCTATGTCTATTGTTGTGTGCTCTTATGATGATTATAAATGTGTTTACTTAGATGTTATTAGTCCCTAGTTATCTCCTATTGATGGTTGAATTGTCACGTTCTTATTCTTAACGCGTTGTGTTTCTAAGGTCGTAGGGTATGCGTTTATCCCTAACTCTTTGAAGCTACCTAAGGTTAATGACTACGAAATCTCTAGGATTCATAAACTTAACACTAAGGTTATCTTTGGATATTTAGCCTACAATTCCACTAGTAACTATAAGCTAAGGTTCATCAAAGACTAATCAAGCATTAATAACACAACGAATGACCTATCGCAATACTAGGTCAATCACAATTAAGATAAGAGACCACCAATCAATATTCAATAACTAGGTTTCATATTATCTAAGCAAACACACAAGTAAATTAGCCGCACATGGAGAACATGCAAGCATACACACAAACAATTGAAGACATGATTGAATCAATGTAGTAAAACACTTATCTTGTTGTAAAATAGGGTATGGAACCCTAAGATACTGCCCAAGACAGCCTTAGTTCGGTTTAGGTTTTTACTCCACAAAAATACCTCCTTTAAAACTGAAAAAAATCGGATTCTATATATAGTGTTACAAAATGCGACTGCGTCACTCTTTAATTGTGACGCCGTCGGGTCGCCGCCATTAGGGTTTTGTCTTGGCCATGTCAACTCTGTGACGGCGTCACCTTATGCTCGTGACGCCGTCGACTTCAACCTCTGACGCCGTCTGGATCCAAATCTAGGCCGTCTGAGTTGCGACGCCCTACTAGTTTAAACCTGATGCCGTCACTTGTAAATTAGCAATTTGGCTACTGAGTCGTCTCAAGATGTGTCGCGACGGCGTCGCATTTAAGCAGTGACGCCGTCCCCTTCAATTCCAGCAGCTTGAGTGTCTCGATTCTTGACTTTGGCCATTTTCTTCATATATTCGCGCTTTTTCGTCCGAAGAAGTGTCATTCCAGCAATTTGCCTTCAAGAGACCTAAAAAGTGAAAAGAAACGAAATTAAGTAGTAACGGATACAAAAGTGATCAATTAAGGGCTTAAATGACCCCTCAAAAGTGTACATTTTAAATCCTTATCAGTTCATATGCAATCTGGTTCTCTATAACTGAAGCTCGGATACCAATATGTAACACCCCCAAAATTATCACAGGGGAAGATTGTGTCACTGGGGTATTACTTCATAGTTCACAGAACAAGTTACATAAAACGACTCTAAATGAGAGGTTTGAAATAATTTATCATTCGATTAAAATATCAGAGTTTACAAAGAGGTCCCACAAGTTTTTACAATCACAAAAGGTACAACATGAGAGTTGTAATTTTTTCGTATGATAATATATGCATCGCCTTCAAAATTTTTTCCGTGCACCTTCACTGCCATGCCAGCTAATTTCTATTCGAACCTGAGATAAACATGCTAAAAAGTGTCAACACGAAGGTAGAGTGAGTTCATAGGTTTTAATAAAAGTAACAACAGTGTGAACTACAAGATTTCAACAACAACTGTAATTCAAATATGTTCAGGTATTCCTATTGCACTAAGCTCATGAAATCGAAGCCTTGACAGTTAGTTATGTATCACCCCAAACAAGTGCTTTGTCCTACACCTGTACGACATCAAATGAAATGCGTCCGTTTTCTTGTTGGAGTGACCAACACGGACGGGGGAGTTTACCCCCAATAGATCTATTCATAGCTATCACGCTTACTCACATAAGAGTAATTAACGGTTCATGATTGTGGGGATTTTATGGCAAATATGGCAACTTAGGCAATCAATAAATGGTTAATATACTTGTGTCCATATGTAAAACAACAATGAGTTTATATATAAATGAGTATGTATTCTCCCGCAAAGAAATTCAAAATAAGTAAAAGTGGGGCTATGAAACTCGCTGTAGTGATCAGCAGCGGAATACAAGGATATCATGTGTATTTCGAGAAGTCGCGAGCTATAACGGCAACCTAAAAATATAGTAGTCGCGTCTTAGATATATATAACGAGAAAGTACAAAATAACTTTTATGAAAGTAGTTATATACTTTTGAAATTTTACATATTTTTGTAGGTATACAAAATATGAGAGTTGGATTTTTATCAAAAAAATATTAACAAGTCTTAAGTCATCTTAAGGTCGGGCAAAGATCCAATCTAATGAACAAGTTTCGGGTCATCAAACCCAAGCTAGCCGTGCGACTAGACTATGGTTAAAAGACTTTGAGACAATAGGCTTGGCTTAACCTTGGCTTTGTTTTTTCCTCAAAGAATCAAAATACCACTAAGGTTCCTTAGTCATGGTTGTTTTCCGGTCTACAACCGATCCGGTTAGTATTTGTAGTTTTTAGCCTTTGCTTTTCACTTTCTGCCTATGTGCCCTTAAGTTTTTGTAGACAAAGTCATTATGAACAACTTTTGTGTTTTACACTTATGATGATTCGGAACAGAAAAGGGTAAAAATCTCGTTTTAAAATCGTATCAGCAAGCTTTTGTTCCAGCACCATATTTTCATTTAGTAAAACTTAACTAGGCATAACTTTTTAACCACAAGTCCTTTTTAAGTGATTCAAAAGCTCAAATTCATATTTTTATGTTCTCTACCTGTTTCTTAAGTTTACTCAAGTCTAAGATCCAAATTTTACTTATATAAATAGTCTAATTACAAATATATACTTATATTTCATTGCAGAAAGTTTGGCTGCACATTTAGTCCCACCAAAACAATCATAAGTTGAGTTCTAAAACTTTTTTTGACGCGCAGCTTTCGACAAACTTCAAGTTTATGTCTTAGCTACATTTCATAAAATTGGGCTGACTGCCAAAAATTAACAGAACCATGAGCTTTTTTCAAATGAAATCGGGTGTGCAGATTTTGACATGTTTCGTCATTTTGGCTCTCATTTACTCATCGGGATGTGTTATGAGGTGCGTCACCCGGCGAAACGACCGAGACATAAATATATAAGCATATCTTATTGAATTAACCTCAAAGTTTACTAAGATGATCAGTTTAATCAATATTTGGGACTGTTGTAAAATTAAGGTTCATAAAACTTACCTAGGGCTTGTTTAAGCTTGTTTTCAAGTTACAAACCTCATGTACAATGTCAAATACATATATAATCATTATTACATCATAAAATATAATTATAGTCCAGAAGTTATTTATAACCATATTGAATGAAAACATAAAAATAAACTCAAACCTTACAAGGATTAGGATGACAAGTTACTAGTACAACATGAACAAATCAATCATAAGATCTTCTAATATTCAACTCTTTTCTTGAACCTTTTCACCACTTGATTCTAACCCTTTATAATCACCCAATAATACTCTTATCCCTTTAACCCTTGTATATATCCAAATCTAACCATGGAATCATCAAAAAAACTCAAGAATACAAACTAGCTACCTACACCCTTCACTGTTGATGTATAACTTATTGTATACAAATCAAGGGATGATGGTGCTATGGTTATTATGATGAACGACCAACGAGAGGGGGAAGGGAGTACTAGGTTAAATTTTCATGTCCAAAATGAAGAGATAGTGCTAGTTTGGTGATTTAGCTCTTGCAAGTGTACACATGTTAACTACATGTGTTTATGTTATGTCTTAGTGAGACATGTGTCTCATGACATGCTAAGAAATGCCCAACTCATGGAATGAGGTGGTTATTATTCAGTTTTCATACAACTTTGAGTTTACGAGGTGTAGTTTGGTCCCAGTAATTACTAACGTTAAGCCCCTTAAGTCACGAAACTTAAAACTGGGCAACGTAAAAGTGTAATACTTACCAAAATATTAAAACTTATCAATATACTCTAACTAGGTATATTAAAAGTGTGATAAGTCTAATGGGGTGCGTTTATGTTGTTAAAACCTAATAACATAGGTTTGAGCACGCGTATTACTCAAAAGGGAAAAATGTTTACATAAAAATGACAAAGTGGTAATAGTTCATATAAAATATGACTATTGGTGATATTTGAGTATTTTGAACACATGGACTCATCCTAGTCTTGTGTTTGTCGCGAGAAAAATTCACACGATTAAACTTTTGAGATTACTTATAAAAGTAATTTAAATTAAATTGTTTATTGTGTTTACCGTTGTGTGCGGTTTTCGTTTTGCGAGATAACGTCTCGTTAAATAGATAGAGGTGAAAAAAAATGTTCAGAGAGTAATAATTCGAAGAGTGAATTATTTAACTTGGAAAATTACCAGTTGCTTTTACGTTATAGTAAAAGTCAAATAGTCAAAATTCAAAGTCAAGGTCAACTTTTAAGAAGTCAAAGGGTAAAATAGTCCTTTTACTTTATGAAAAATTACAGGTTGCTACATTCTGTAAAACCCCCAAAATTATAGCAGCGGAAGATTGTGTCACTGGGGTATTACTTCATAGTTCACAGAACAAGTTACAGAAAACGACTCTAAATGAGACGTTTTGAAATAAATTATCATCGATTAAAATACAGAGTTTACAAATAGGTCCCACAAGTTTGTACAATCATAAAAAGTACAACATAAAAGTTTTAATGTTTTTCAAATGATAATATATGCATAGTCTTCAAAATATTTTCCGTGCACCTTCACATGCCATGCCAACTTATTTCTTTCGAACCTGAGATAAACATGCTAAAAGTGTCAACACAAAGGTTGAGTGAGTTCATAGGTTTTAGTAAAAGTAACAACAGTGTGGACCACAAGATTTCAACAACAATTGTAATTCAATTATGTTCGTGTATTCCTATTGCACTAAGCTCATGAAACCGAAGCCTTGACAGTTAGTTATGTATCACCCCAACCATGTGCTTTGCCCTACACCTGAACGACATCAAATGAAATGCATCCGTTTTCTTGTTGGAGCGACCAACACGGACGGGGGAGTTTACCCCCAATAAATCTATTCATATTCGTGCTCACTCACACAAGAGTAATTAACAGTTCATGATTGTGGGGATTTTATGGAAAATATGGTAACTTAGGCAATCAACAAATGTTTAATGTACTTGTGTCCATATGTAAAACAACAATTAGTTTATATATAAATGAGCATGTATTCTCCCCCAAAAGAATTCAAAATAAGTAAAAGTAGGGCTATAAAACTCATTGTAGTGGTCATCAGGATACGACGAGATTATAGCGTATCAAAAAGTCGCGAGCTTTTAACAATGACCTAAAAATATAGTAGTCGGCTAGTCGCGTCTTAGATATATATAACGAGAAAGTACAAAATAACTTTTATGAAAGTTTGGCTTATGTCAATAGTCTAATTACAAGTATATACTTATATTTCATTGCAGAAAGTTTGACTGCACATTCAGTCCCGCCAAAACAACCATAAGTTGAGTTCTACAACTTGTTTTGATGCGCCGCTTTCGCCAAACTTCAAATTTGGTCTTAGCTATATTTCCTAATACTGGGCCGACTACCAGAAATGAACAACACCATGAGCTTTTTCCAAATGAAATATGGTGTGCAAATTTTGACATGTTTCGCCATTTTGGCTCTCATTTACTCATCGGGATGAGTTATGAGGTGCGCCACCCGGAGAAACGACCGTAAGACATAGCTCTACAATCTTATCTTATTGAATTAACCTGAAAGATTACTGAGATGACAAGTTTAATCAATCTTTGGTACTGTTGCAAAATTCAAACTCATAAAACTTACCTAAGGCTTGTTCTAGCTTGTTTTCATGTTACAAACTTCATGTACAATGTCATATACATGTATAATATTTTTTATCATCATAAAAATACATAAAATTCCAGAAGTTATTTACAACGATATTGAATGAATATGAAAATAAACTCAAATCTTAAAAGGATTAGGATGACAAGTTACTAGTACAACAAAAAACAATTCAATACTTAACCCTTTTAATCTTCAATCCTTTTTGAACCTTTTCTTCTAATATTTTAGCCAATCTTTCTTAACCCTCTTTAGCTTTGTAAACATCTTATAATTTCAGCCTCTAAACCTTGATCAAACCCTTGAGATGGAGGAGATTATGGTACCAAAAGAACCAAAAAACTAGTAAACTAACTAGGCCTTCAACTTAAATGGAATAAACATGGTAAATTTTTTGATGGAATTGTTGTTTGTGATGGGGTGTCTCACGGAAAAACAAAGAACAACAAGAAGATGCAAAGTTTTTGATATTAAAAATGAATGTAATAGTTAAATTATGTCTAACTTAAATGTAAGAGTCATACTAATAGGATAACACTTGTCTC
Organism: Chrysanthemum seticuspe; assembly: GCA_019973895.1. Classification (NCBI taxonomy): domain Eukaryota; kingdom Viridiplantae; phylum Streptophyta; class Magnoliopsida; order Asterales; family Asteraceae; genus Chrysanthemum; species Chrysanthemum seticuspe. The sequence continues at coordinate 225,963,670 of BPTQ01000003.1, read as the reverse complement.
AGTAGTGTTACATGTTTCTTAAACGTGGCCGAGGGGTGCTAGGGTAGGATAGATAGTGTTTATCTTGTATTATTATTGTTAGTTTAGTGATTAGTGGGTGTAGCTTGATCCCGATAATTACTAACGTTAAGCCTTTAAGTCACGAAACTTAAATCCGACTAACGTAAAAATATAATACTTATAAAAATATTAAAACTTATTAATATACTCTAACTAAGTATATTAAAAGTGTGACAAGTCTAATGGGTTGCGTTTATTTTGTTAAAACCTAATAACATAGGTTCGAGCACGCGATTTACGTAAATAGTAAATGTCTACGTAAAAATAACAAAGTGGCAATAGTTCATATAAATTATGACTATTGGTGAGATTTGAGTATTTTGAACACATGGACTCATCCTAGTCTTTTTTGGTCGCGAGGAAAAATCAAACGATTGAACATTTGAGGTTACTTATAAAAGTAATTTAAATTAAATTATTTATTGTGTTTATCGTGGTGTCGGTACTTGTTTTGCGAGATAACTTCTCGTTAAATAGACAGAGATGAACAAAAATGTTCAGAAAGTAATAATTCAAAACATAGTGAATTATTTAACTTGGAAAATTACTAGTTACTACCGGTTACGGTAATTGGTTTTACATTATTGTAAAAATCAAACAGTCAAAAGTCAAAGTCAAGGCCAACTTTTAAAAAGTCAAAGTCAAGGCCAACTTTTAAAAAGTCAAAGGGCAAAATAGTCATTTTGCCTTATGAAAGATTACATGTTGCTATAGTATGTAGCAACTCGTAATTTTTCATAAGGTAAAAGGACTATTTTACCCTTTGACTTCTTAAAAGTTGACATTGACTTTGACTTTTGACTATTTGACTTTTACTATAACGTAAAAGCAATTACTGTAACCGGTAATAACTGGTAATTTTCCAAGTTAAATAATTCAATCTGTTTCGAATTATTACTTTCTGAACATTTTTGTTAACCTTTGTCTATTTAACGAGAAGTTATCTCGCAAACGCGTACCGACACAACGATAAACACAATAAACAATTTAATTTAAATTACTTTTATAAGTAACCTCAAAAGTTCAATCGTGTGAATTTTTCTCGTGACCAACACAAGACTAGGATGAGTCCATGTGTTCAAAATACTCAAATATCACCAATAGTCATATTTTGTATGAGCTATTGCCACTTTATCATTTTTATGTAAACATTTTGCCCTTTACGTAATACGCGTACTCAAACCTACGTTATTAGGTTTTAACAACATAAGCGCATTCCGTTAGACTTATTACACTGTTAACATACCTAATTGGAGTATTATATTTTTATGTTACCCGATTTTAAGTTTTGAGACTTAAGGGCTTAACACTAGTAATTACCAGGACCAAACTATACCCTCTAAATCCTAAATTATTATTATAACATATGATAACCAAAAATCCTACATATTTTCTCACCATTTGCCACGTTTAAAGATGCAACACACATGTACCTTTTTGTTTATCACTAAGTCATCACTAGTAGATAAACTTCAATTATCATATTTGATAGAAATCTAGAACACACATATACTTTCTTCTCCCTCTTTCCTTTGCCGTGAATATGCAGCCCTTATAACCATAATTATTGGTTTCTTGACACAAAATTATACATCAAAGATTGAAGGCTTAGTTGGTACATAATAGTTCTTGTGTTGTTTTGGAGATTCCTTGGTTAAATTAGAAGATTATCAAGGTACTTAGGGGATGAGGTTATGAAGATCTTACAAGGGTTATAATAAGGGTTTTATAAAGTTGAAGTCAAGTTGGGTTGAAGATTGAATACAAGGATTAAAGACTAGGAGGGTTAAAGTTGATTTGTAGTTATGATACTTGTGTTATTCCGATCCTTATAAGATTTGAGTTATTTACATGTTTTATTTTCAATATGGATGTAAATAACTTATGGAATTTTATGTATTTTTATGATGTAATAAAGATTATATATGTATATGACATTGTACATGAAGTTTGTAACATGAAAATAAGCTAGAACAAGGCTTAGGTAGGTTTTATGAGTTTGAATTCTGCAACAGTCCCAAAGATTGATTAAACTTATCATCATAGTAAACTTTGAGGTTAATTCAATAAGATAGGATTGTAGAGCTATGTCTTATGGTCGTTTCACCGGGTGGCGCACCTCATAACTCATCCCGATGAGTAAATGAGAGTGGAAATGGCGAAACATGTCAAAATCTGCACACCAAATTTCATTTGGAAAAAGCTCATGGTTCTGATCATTTCTATGTAACACCCCCAAATTTGGCATAGCGGAAGAATTCGGGTCGTGAGGTGCTACTAATTGGTATCACAAGACATAGTATAGAACAACAATTTTATATTAAGAAAATACATGCTAAAAATGTCAACACGAGGTTGGTGAGTTCATAGGTTTGTAATAAAGTAGTAAATCAATTTTTCTATGCATTGGTAAATAAGGGGGACAAGTGTGTGCAAACAATAATAAAGCGTAGGGCAAGCAGTAATAATTGATATCCAACCACAATTGAATCATATAACCAAATGTAATCAACATGTAGCCTAGGAGCTAAAAATGTGTGTACTTTCACGGCTATATGGGATACTACCACGCCATAAGAACCACGAAGTAAGTACCACACAATGAATATACCAAGCTAAAACGTGCGTACTTTCACGGTTATGTGGGATTCTACCACGTCGTAAGAACCACGAAGTAAGTACCACGCAAATCTTGTACCACAAAATGATGTTCCACAAAGCAAACCACTAGTGCACCTAATGCAATTATATCCGCACACAAGCTTGTCCAAAATAATATAAAATGAATTTTTAGCACATCGAATGAAATAATGTAATAGTAATGATATGTGAATAACCGAAGAAGTTATCTAGCGTAGTACATAAAGTTTTCAAAAATCAAGTCATTTGCAAATATTAGAATTTAGTAAACAAGCATGTATTCTCCCCCAAAAGTGTTTTAAAAATAAGTAAAGTAGGGGTTATGAACTCACCTCGATATGAAGTAACACAAGGATCATAACTGACACAACTGGCATCAAGAAGCGTATCTCAATAGTATCAAAATACAGGCACAATGGTACGGGATTGACACAACCTAATAAGTGTATAGTCATCTCAGAATAACTCCAGCAGAGCAAATGAATTTTTGAAAGTAATGTGTTCTAGTTTTCGTGGAATATGCGTATCGTTAATTTCAAAATTCTATTTTCAATATCTCAAAAGTTTAGTTTTAACGTTTCTTGTGGTGGTAAGAAAACAAGGACTCGACATATAACTCACGCCAAACATAACTCACACTAAAGCATAATGTATATCCCAATACATTATAAGGAATAGTTAATAAGAATTTACCAAGACTCGAGAACACATGATATAACAATAAAACATGTAAAGGAAATTAAGCAAGTAAAGATCAATTAGCAAATAAGCAATAAGTAAGTAACTGGTAGAGTTTCAGATATTTACCCGGTAATACCAATTAGAATGTTTAAGAAATGTATGTTTTGAAAATAAAAACTATAATTTTGTTTTATTATCGGTTTTAGATCGAAGAAGTTTATAAATAAAATTTTATTATAATTCGTTTATCAAACACGTTTCGATAGTTAATTGTTCCAATTACATGAGTTGAGATAATTTAACATGTTGTATGTGCTATTATCGGGCTTCACAGTCCAATAGTAGTCCGTCAAAAGTTTTCCAATATAGGTTGTCCATTACGTAACTGATATTGTTCAATAAGAGTTGTCCAACGTCTAATGTCTAATAATCGTCCAAATGTATCAATATTATTAATCTGATATAAGTCCAATGTTATGACACAAACCGCAACCCAAACCCAAATCTACTACATTATACGCAAAGCAACATCTGATCTGAATCCATATCCGTAACAACGAAAACGTGGTGAGCAAAACAAACACTCCTGATTCCAAGATTAGAATGAGATTAACTGAAAATAACAACTAGATACCCGAGACCCACACGATTTCTACTTGGTCCGAAACTAAAATATAGTTACAACAAACTTCCGCTTTTATAGACTAAATCAAAACATAACATCTAAGAAAATTCAAATATGATAGAAAGTAAATGAAATCGATCCGAACCCGAGACACAGATACAACCTTAGGTAGGTTTTATGAGTTTGAACTCTGCAACAGTCCCAAAGATTGATTAAACTGATCATCTTAGTAAACTTTGAGGTTAATTCAATAAGATAGGCTTGTAGAGCTATGTCTTATGGTCGTTTCACCGGGTGGCGCATCTTATAACTCATCCCGATGAGTAAATGAGAGCGAAAATGGCAAAACATGTCAAAATCTGCATACCAAATTGCATTTGGAAAAAGCTCATGGTTCTGATAATTTTCTGTGTAACACCCCCAAATTTGGCACAACGGAAGAATTCAGGTCGTGGGGTGCTACTAATTGGTATCACAACACATAGTATAGAACAATGGTTTTATATTAAGAAAATTCATAAACAAACGTATAAAGTTTACATTATTCAAAAATAGTGTGGAAATAAAGCCCCATAATAATAATAAAGCGGTCCCAAATATAACAGAGTATCCTATGACCATGCCATGCCATGCCAAAAGCCTCCAAAGTAAGATGTTGCAATAAACCTGAAAATACATGCTAAAAATGTCAACAAGAGGTTGGTGAGTTCATAGGTTTGTAATAAAGTAGTAAATCAGTTTTGTTGTCCATTGGTAAACAAGTGGGACAAGTGGGACAAGTGTGTGCAAACAATAATAAAGTGTAGGGCAAGCAGTTATAGTTGATATCCAACCACAACAAAATCATATAACCTTATGTAAAAACGAGCATCCACACGTATAGTTTCTCGTATTTAACTTAATTAGTAAATCAAATTGTTATAAAGGTTTTAGGTTGTGCTGGCTCGTTAAGTGCATAGTTTTCGCGCTTGAAGAGATATACTCTCGTCTTCAAGTTCATCTAGGTTCTGGAAAATAAAAAAGTGAAACTTAGGAAATATTAACTATAATTCATCAAAAAAAAATTAGTTTGGAAAATCCCGGGTTGCCGTATTCAGGTATTCGGCCCAGTTTTATGAAATGTAGCTTAGACCTAAACTTGAGCGCATCAAAACAAGTTTTAGAGCTCAACTTATGGTCACATTCCAGGTTGGCACATTCCGATATAAGTCCAATGTTATGACACAAACCATGACACAAACCGCAACCCAAACCCAAATCTACTACACAATACGCAAAGCAACATCTGATCTGACTCCAGATCCGTGACAACGAAAACATGGTGAGCAAAACAAACACTCCGGATTCCAAGATTAGAATGACATTAACTAAAAATAACAACTAGACTGAATGGTACCCGAGACCCACACGATTTCTACCTGGTTCGAAACTAAAATATAGTTACAACAAAAGACTAAATCAAAACATAACATCTAAGAAAATTCAAATACGACAGAAGGTAAATGAAATCGATCCGAACCAGAGACACATATGCACCCTTAACGACAGAAAATAAAACAACTAAATTGCACTCTCATGACATCAACCTGCTACATCAATCCGAAGCACCACATACTATATACACAACACCCCTTAGTGTTGTTTGTCGTTAACCGACAGATCAAGAGAACCAGAATTAAATAAGCCTAACCGAGACCCACAGACTCACGACCCAGGAGTAGAACGAGTCTGACCCGACCCGATTTAAGAACAACCAACGCTCAAACCCCACCTTGAAATATTTCTACATGAAACTTAATCAAAACAGGCTTTTAATAACGTTTTAATCCACGAGAACTATTCAAACGATTCATAGATCGGTTTTTTAAAATAATAATAATAATAATAACGAAAGATTAGATTTTCGTTTATCATACCAAATCAAGAAATGAGTACGAGAGGAGTAGACGGTGAGGAGTGAGATACGAACCAAACAACGCCCTAATCAACCAGACTAATACATGATACCCTCTAGTATTTAAACATTGGTGATGGTGGCGTGGAACGGTGATGATGGCCGGATTTAGTGGTGGCAGCTGATAGCTGCGGTGGCTGGAGGTGGCTGGCCGTGTGGTGGAGGCGTCTGCCAGAAATGGGGGGAGAGGAGGCTAGGATTTGATACAAAGTGATTGATGCCCTAGTTTGGTATTTCCTCTTTCTTTTATATACACAAAACGAAATTTTTAAAGGAAACACAAAATGAAACTTTTTTACAAGTTAAGGGGCACTTTCGAAACTTTTGAAATCTTTTAATAATAACCCTTTCGGGTGCCGTTTAGCTTAGTACATTTCCTTTTTAAATTACGGGATTTTCGCCATTGCGTCTGAAATGATTTTTCGGATAAAAACGACCATCCACACGTATAGTTTCTCGTATTTAACTTAATTAGTAAATCAAATTGTTTTAAAGGTTTTAGGTTGTGCCGCCTCGTTAAGTGCATAGTTTTTGCACTTGACGAGATATACTCTCGTCTTCAAGTTCAATTAGGTTCTGGAAAAAAAAAGTGAAACTTAGGAAATACCAACTATAATTCATCGAAAAACATTAGTTTGGAAAATTCCGGGTTGCCACATTCTGGTAGTCGGCCCAGTTTTATGAAATGTAGCTAAGACCTAAACTTGAAGTTTGGCAAAAGCCGCGCTTCAAAACAAGGTTTAGGGGCTGAAGTTATAAAGTGTTTATAAAGATAAAGAGGGTTAAGAAAGATTGGCTAAAAGATTAGAAGAAAAGGTTCAAGTAGGATTGAAGATTAGAAGGGTTAAGTGTTAAATTGTTTTTGTTGTACTAGTAACTTGTCATCATAATCCTTGTAATATTTGAGTTTATTTTCATATTCATTCAATATCGTTGTAAATAACTTCAGCAGTTTTATGTATTCTTATGATGTAATAAAGATTATATATGTATATGACATTGTACATGAAGTTTGTAACATGAAAATAAGCTAGAACAAGCCTTAGGTAGGTTTTATGAGTTTGAATTCTACAACAGTCCCAAAGATTGATTAAACTAATCATCTTAGTAAACTTTAAGGTTAATTCAATAAGATAGGCTTGTAGAGCTATGTCTTATGGTTATTTCACCGGGTGACGCACCTCATAACTCATCCCGATGAATAAATGAGAGCGAAAATGGCGAAACATGTCAAAATCTAGACACCAAATTTCATTTGGAAAAAGCTCATGGTTCTGAGCATTTCTGTGTAACACCCCCAAATTTGGCACATCGGAAGAATTCGGGTCGTAGGGTGCTACTAATTGGTATCGCAACACATAGTATAGAACAACGGTTTTATATTAAGAAAATTCATAAACAAACGTATAAGGTTTACATTATTCAAAAATAGTGCAGAAATACAGGCCCATAATAATAATAAACTGGTCCTAAATATAACAGAGTATCCTATGACCATGCCATGCAATGCCAAAAGCCTCCAAAGTAAGATGTCGCAATAAACCTGAAAATACATGCTAAAAATGTCAACACGAGGTTGGTGAGTTCATAGGTTTGTAATAAAGTAGTAAATCAGTTTTGCTGTGCATTGGTAAACAAGTGGACCAAGTGTGTGCAAACAATAATAAAGCGTAGGGCAAGCAGTAATAATTGATATCCAACCACAACAGAATCATATAACCAAATGTAATCAACAAGTAGCCTACCAGCTGGAGCTAAAAATGTGTGTAATTTCATGGCTATATGGGATACTGATAAGGATTTAAAACGTACGCTTTTAGAGGGTCATTTAAGCCCTATTTTGACACATTTTATATCCGTTACTGCTTAATTTCGTTTCTTTTTTACTTTTTAGGTCTTTTGGAAGCAAAATGCTGGAATGAAGCACATTTGGACAAAAAGGAGCAAATACATGAAGAAAATGGCAAAGTCAAGATCGAAGCCACTCAAGACTGATCAGCAGAACCTGACGGCGTCCCAACCAAAGGGCGACGTCGTCCCTCTATTAAGACTTGATCAAAACATGCATGCGATGACTCAGTGAAAATTTTGGTTTTACAACCTGACGGCGTCACGCTTTAATTATGGAGGGCGTCACTCACAGTTTTCACTCCAGAAGGGCCAGATCTAGAATCCAGACGACGTCTCAACTAAAGACCGACGGTGTCACAACTCTAAAGGGACGCCATCCCATCGATGACTTGGCCAAAACAAAACCCTAATGACGGCGACCTGACGACGTCCCATGCAAAAGGTGACGCCGTCACGATTGTAAATCTATATATAGAATTCGATTTTTCTGTATTTTAAGAGGTAGACTTTTGGAGAGCAAACCCTAACTCAGTTGTAGTCCGACTTGGACAGTATTCTAGGGTCCTATACCCTATTTTACACATCGAAATAAGTTTATTAATCCAATTTATCATTATGTCTATCCCAAATTCGATTGATTGTGTGTATGCTTACTTGTCTACCATGTCTAGCTAAATTACTTGTGTATTTGCTTAGATCTATGAAACCTAGTTATTGATTATTGTTAGGTTGTTTCTTGTCTTAATTAAAATTGGCTTATAAGTGCAACTAGGCAACTTTGTTGTATTTAATGCTTGAGTATGCTTTATGATGATATGGTTCATGGATGAAATAGATTAGGCTTGCCAACTCCGTGAGTCATATATGAGAGATAACCTCAAAGAACGAGGGACCACACATACCCTACGACCATTTGGAATACAACGCGTTAAGATAAATGACGTGACAACTCAACCAACCAATAAAAGATAACTAGGGAGTAATAGTATCTAAGTGAACACATCTTTAATCATCATACGAGCACACCTCAATTAGACATAGCTACCCGTAGTATTTAGATAATTATATAATTAGTTAAAGTAGAGTAATCAGTAGAAGTACCACCCCCAAACCAATTGCCCCGATATTTTACCTTAGCTTTATAAAAAAAACCATAAAAAAGATAAAAAAGAATCATCCTCAACCCCACCTTCTCATCATATATTTCTTACTAGCATTCATATTCCCCTAGAGAATGATATTGTGGAAAACTAAAAGGGGGGGTTGAATAGTTTTACCAATTAAAACTTCGTTTTAAAATATTTAGATCGACTTATGTCAATCTATTTAGATGTGTATGTTGGACATTGATAGATAGATATATAAATGTGTAATGAAAGATAAAGAGTAAGAAGCACATAACCATGACACGATTATTTATAGTGGTTTGGCTACAAGGACACCTTCCTTGCCCTACTCCACTCCCCGAGTCACCTACTCGAGAGTTCGTAATCACTACACGACACCAACTCCTTATGGCGGAGAAGCCTTCACAACGTCGCCTACTCTTTTTCCGGTACTAGGCTAACCACCGGGTTCTTTCACAATGGAGAACCACACCTACCGCAACGTAGGCTAAGTACCGAGTTCCATTACAATGGAGGAACTACTACCCAACACTACACAACACCGAACCCCAAAGGATATTAAGTGTCAATTTCTCCCGATAATGCTTGTAATTTATATCACTTATATGGATTTACGCTTGTTTTTCATTGTTTTCCACTTTCAGGTATATTACGAGCATTGGAGCTAAAGAGACGCGGAATTGGAGAATTATCAAAGATTTATCAGAGTATGCTCACTTTGAAGAAGTTACGGCGTAACTCATCTCTCACATTACGCCATAACTAAAGCTTGACTCAGAAAGCCAACTCATTAGAGGATTACAACATAACTCTCACAAAGGACTACGACGTAACCATATTAGGTCAAATGAGGTTCCACGCCGCTGATAACTACGCCATAAATCTTGTTTAAACTACGGCGTAACCAAGAAATATTGAAGATACGGAGTAACCACTTATAAGGTTATGCCGTAACCAGCAGATCTAGTGCAAATTACAAAGAAATAGAAGATTACGGCGTAACTATTATATTAGTTACGCCGTAACCCAGATCTGGCCTATAAATACCCCACGATTTCCAACATTTCAAGGCATCCCATTCCACACACCACAACCAAAGAACGTGGGAAGAAGCCAAAGGCAGGTCTAGAGGAGCATACGGAGCTGTCTTCAAGGGATAAATCACTCCCCTACGATAAGCATTAGCATTCTATCTTTTCTTTACTTTCGATTCATGTATTTCGTAACATTGAATATTGAATTGATTTGTATGGTTAATATGAGAGGCTAAGCACCTTTTGGTGCTAGCCTAGTTATGATTCCTTAATTGTTTTGGTTGCGTTTAGATTACTTCCGTATAATTATTTCTAAGTGTATGCATGCATAGTTTATTGGTAGCTACCCTTGTTTCGGTAGTTTTGAATGGCGGTAGAGGCTAGTTGCTTAGGAGATATGACCAACTGACCCTAAGTGAGTAGACTGAGACGGGAAGGGTAAGATATGACCAACTGATGACCCTTTCTACTTGTGCGATTTGACCAACTGATCACCTACCGTTTGGATGAACTTAAGGAATTAAGGGGTGAGTATTTAAGTTGCTAACGCCCGGGCACTCACTATTATAAGTCTAGCATGCAGCGGTACTTAATGACTCGACTTAGGGGACCAGGAACAACTGGACTTATGAGGGGACACCTAACTTCTCCAGTGGTGGCATCTTTGCTGATAGGTTAGGGAGAATTGACCAAATGCTGTCCTCTCAACTTTGACCCCACCTGAAGTAATTGGAAGTAATTCGACGTAGACATTACTAGCTAGGATGATTGACTAGGTTAGCACCACTCTCCTCTATTGATTGAACCTTTGCCTTTATTTGCTTTTATCTGCTTTAGTAGTTAATTAATTAATTCCTTATCGAAATCATATTAAATCTGTGACACCTAGACTTAGTAATAATCCAACACACATAGCTATTGGGACGACCTCGGTTTTACTAAATACTACACTACACATGACCGGGTACACTGCCCGTTAGTGCATTAGGGTAGACCATAGGTATAACGAGACTATATAAATATTAAAACCTGGTCAGTAAAACCTGCATCAATATTCATTGACATAGATGAAATGTCAATAATCCTTTTGTGATGAATAATGATTGAGGCTATCGAATAACCGAAATATCATTATTACAGATTTGTAGTGTAGTCTATATAAATCCACGAAGAATACTATTCTTGATGATGATTTTAATATAGATAACTACTTAAGTAATTACTAATAAAGAGTAATCATACAACTAAGACTTTAATAATAATAGCAAAATGTAAATTATTACAGATCATACCTTTACTAAATATTCTTTTTAAGGAAAGAGATATTTAGAGAAATTCTTTGTGATCTTCTTAGGATCTCCAGATCCATGTGTGAAAAATACAATGCTAAATATTCTTTTTATGAAAAGAAATATTTAGATAGTTTCTTCATGATTTTCTTGGTATGCCCAACTCCAAGTATGGATAATTCTTAACAAGGAAAATATTAGAACGTTCTATCATTGTCCAACATTAAACACTATGATGATTTTTTTAAAACATGACTTAAAGAATCATTCTTTGTAGTTTTCAAACATACACGGATCGTATCAAGTTTTTAAAGTACATCATACTCTAAGAAACTTGGTAATGAAGCTCTGATGCCAATTGTAGAAAACTAGAAGGGGGGCTGAATAGTTTTACCAATTAAAACTTCGTTTTAAAATATTTAGATCGTCTTATGTCAATCTATTTATATGTGTATGTTGGACATTGATAGATAGATATATAAATGTGTAATGAAAGATAAAGAGTAAGAAGCACATAACCATGACATGATTATTTATAGTGGTTCGGCTACAAGGACACCTTCCTTACCCTACTTCACTCCCCGAGTCACCTACTCAAGAGTTCGTAATCACTACACGACACCAACTCCTTATGGCGGAGAAGCCTTCACAACGTCGCCTATTCTTTTTCCGGTACTAGGCTAACCACCGGGTTCTTTCACAACGGAGAACCACACCTACCACAACGTCGCCTACCTTTATCCGGTACTAGGCTAAGTACCGAGTTCCATTACAATGGAGGAACTACTACCCAACACGACACAACACCTAACCCCAAAGGAGACCCACTCCTTATTACAACACCATCAAGGATATCAACATCCCTGGAAACAAACAATCACTATTTGTATAACGATGCACCTCATCGATTATACGACCTTGGCATTCTTCACTCTTGCCCTTGACATGAACTCTTGGCACCTTTCACTAGTGCCTTCGTCTTGACACCTTTAGCATTCTTCACTAATGATTTTGATACGGACGTTAAGCACCTTTCACTAATGCTTTCGTCTTGACTTTTTCGGCATCCTTCACAAATGCCTTCGACAAAACACTTCTATGGAGGAAGAAAGAACTATCAACAAGAGAACCTCAGTAGTCTTGATGATGACGAAGCATGGCAACTCATGGACTTGAGCTTGCTCGACTTCAAGAAGTGGTGATCTCGCCTTTAAGAGGAACCTAGAGAATCACACAAAAACAAAAGACAAACTACATAGAAAGATCCCTTAGGACCAGTGGTTAGAAGGTTACAATACTTGGGGAAAGTATGTGTGGGAGTGGCAACCCAAAAGGAAGAAATGGCCCACTATTTATAGAAGAAAAACAACTACTGTTCCACGGATCCCACGGATCCCTCACTTGAGGGATCCGTCTAGTGTATTACTGGGGATCTGTGGAACGCTCCCTTTTGCCCATGGGTTTTGGGTCATGGGTTATGGATCATGGTATCAAAGTAGATACAATGTATCTCCAAGATGCAATGCATCTAGTCCATGTTTCATGGATTGAAACTATGGGCCATGAATTAAAACCATGTATGACTTAAGCATGATGTCATGCAATGGGTTATGGGTCAAGTTCCATGGGTATGGGTCATGGACTTTGGGTTGTACCAAACTACATTCAATGTATTTGGTCAACAGGTCAAATACTTAAGTTTCTACCCAATTGTATTACCCATTATAATACATACTAGTTATGTATATATTTACCCAATATGTAAACACTAGTTGTTGTACATATGTGTGGAAAACTAGAAGGGGGGGTTGAATAGTTTTACTAATTTAAAACTTCCTTTTAAATGTTTAGATCGACTTATGTCAATCTATTTGGTTGTTTATGTTGGACGTTGATAGATAAGTATATAAACGTGTAATGAAAGATAAAGAGTAAGAAGAACATCACCACGACACAAGTTATTTATAGTGGTTCGGCTACAAGGACACCTTCCTTGCCCTACTCCACTCCTCGAGTCACCTACTCGAGAGTTCGTAAGCACTACACCAATCTCCTTATGGCGGAGAAGCCTTCACAACGTCGCTTAACCTTTTTCCGGTACAAAGCTAAATACCGAGTTCTTTCACACCAAGGTGAACCACACCTAACACAACGTCGCCTACCCTTTATACGGTGCTAGGCTAACCAGCGAGTTCTTTCACACCATAGGAGAACTAATCCTATCACAACGTCGCCAACCTTTATAAGGTACTAGGCTAAGTACCTAGTTCCATTACTATGGAGGAACTACTACCCTTCACGACACAACACCTAATCTCAAGGAGAACTACTCCTTGTTACAACACCATCAAGGATATCACCATCCTTGTAAATAAACAAGTACTTATATGTATAACGATGCACCTCATCGATTATACGACCTAGGCATTCTTCCCAAATGCTATTTGATTTTATTCTTTAGCATCCTTTGTAGGATCGATATATTTATTGTGTTTGATGATTCGGGTGGTCTTGGATGATCAAAATACATGTTTGCCATTAGAGAGAGAAAGTAGAGAGTTGGGTGTTTTCTTGCTAGAGACTTAGTATACAAAAGTATGGAATGTTAGATTGAAAAGCACCACCCCTTCCATCCAAGGAAGGGGTATTTATAGTTACAATGAAACCGTCCTCCTATCGGACTGTGGATCAGGGATACAGTGGGTAAAGACCCATCCTTCTTCCACGGTGTTGCTCTAAACTAACCTACGCTACAAACTAACTAATAAACTTCTTAATAACGTAAATAACGACAAGTCTACGAGCTAACATATGCTAGACTTTAATTGGGGTGACCGACACTTTAACATGGAATTTCCAATTCCTAACAATCTCCCCCTAAGGGAGGTCACCCCATGAAATACATTTTGCATCCTAGCATTCTATCTTTGACTTCGTTCTTGAGCTCGTAGACTTGAATTCTTCACTTCCACAATCTTTGTGCATTAGTAGCGATTCTTCAAAGTCCGCATAGATTAGTACTTTAAGTGGAGGTCTTTGAACTGATCCACATCTTGATGATCTTCGAGCTTTCATTGAGATCATCAGCCACAGTAAATCTCTGGATCACCCTTTATTATGTTGCCATCATGTGAAGTTGTGACTTTTGGATCGACATGCTCACACTTTTGAATCATGACATCTTTCCATCAGAGTAGCGGAAGCTTTACTGGTTCATGATATTTGCAACAGCATAGCAGAAACATAGTATAAAAATATCAGACCCAGGTTATGTAGATATGCACCAGTCATGATTTCTTCAAATTAAGTGTGGATGCTGTGAGCATGCGGTTTTGGATTGACTCCTCAATTCTGATCAGCTGCAACCGTCCAAATGTACCTGCAAACAACAGTTAGCAATAAAACACACGAAAGTGTCTTTGATCACTTTCGTTGAATTGAGGTACACGACCCACGGTTCCCCGTTGATCAGTACAAGTACTGTCTGTGATCAGGTAGGATTCCTAAGAATCTCCTTGACAGGGTTTCGCAGCTGTTCTAGCCGTTCTCAAACCAGAACGTCTCAAAGAAGATAACACGAAGTGAGTGAACCATCGAATTGAGATTCACTGATTGATGAAAAGTGATTTGAAAAACAATCGCGTATTGCTTAGAAGAAAGAGTTTTGCAATACGACGAAGGTTTTATGAGAAAGATCAATTTTCAATCATAAATACTTTTTATATTTGAAAAGAGTACACATTCGACGTGCTAGTGAAAAGAAGAGATTCGCACATCGAACGGTTTTTCCAAAAGTATTTTTTCAATCAGAGATACTTTTTGAGTTTGAAGACATAAGTACACATTTGACGTGTTAGAGAAAAGAATATTTGCACATCGAACGGTTTTTCCAAAAGTATTCGTCAATTCCATTCCTTGACCAAGGTTGATTCAAGAGTGAACCGCCCCATCGTTTCTATCCAGTTGTCACAAGCTTGATCTTATGAAAGATCTCACATGCCACCTACCAAGAGCTTGTTTGATGTTGGCTCTAGAAGGCTTTCCATCTTCATCGTGAATATTGTTACATATCACTCGGATGTTCTGGCAATTACCACAAGGATAATGCGTAGTACTCTCAAAATATACTTACTTTCCACATTGTGTGAAACATCAAGTCTTCATTAATTTATTGTCCTAATGAGATATTGTGGATGATCTCTTGGCTCTAGACTCAATAGTGCACATTTGGTTCCTATGCCGGAGACTAGGGAGAGGGTCTCCTTCTTCAATATCAAAAATCTCTAAGAGAAAGTCGATAGATAATGTCGGTTCCCCGTGAGAATGAAACAAGTCCTTTTAAGAGGAACTTGAGTAGCTTGGGAAGTTTAGTGCAGTGCGTCACTGGGTCCATGACGTCTTGTCTTCAATACCAGTGTTACCTTCGTAACAACCAGTAGCATATGTATTGAACCCGGTTTCTGCCCTAAGGTTGAATTATTGGAGGGCTATTTATTTTCACCCTTTTCTCATTCATTTCTTTTTCATTCTTCAACCCCTTCAGTGCTTACCGAGACTTCATAACTAGAATCTTGTTGGGTTTATTCCAGTTCTAGCTCTATCTCAGTCCACACTCTTCCCATATCTCACTTTTCTCCTTTTTTAATCATACCTAAGGACTTTACACTATCTAGTGGATTGTCCCTGGATAGATCCCTCCGGTTCAGGCGGATCGTGGAACTAATACCTAACCTCACCATCCTTATAACTCCATACATAAAGTAAAATGGTCGGACTTTTTGGTATAGTTCATTCTTCCTTGAAACCAATTGAAAAATCATTTGGAAAAACAATCAAGGTACTTGTGATACGAGATCAAAGCATTTTGTACCTTAATAGTTTTGATCATTTAGAAAACCTCCCCCTCAACATGTGCATATGATTTAGAAATTGTTTAGCACATGGAGGCAAGAGGACTTTGAAATATTTTCTTTGATCACAATTTTCATAGAAAAAGCCATTTGATTTTCTTGGTAAATTCTCCCCCTCAATATGTGCATAGGATATTTGAAATCATTTTATCACATAGAGGCAAGAGTTCTTTTGAAGTACATCCACGATCACAAAACCTTTAAGAAACCATTTAAAACTCAATCAAGGTACTTTATGTTAAAACATAAAAGCATTTGTACCTCGATAGTTTATTATCTTTAGAAATGCTCCCCCTCAATATGTGCTTCGAGATTCAAAAGCGTTTTAGCACATATGGGAGAGCTGCCTGCACTTTGAGTCAAAACGATCACTTGTTATCAGATTTCATATTTAAATCACATTTTCTCCCCCAATCAAAAATATCAAATCCTTTGAGATTTTGGATCCCAAGTGATTTAAATAGGTTTAGAAAAACATGGGAGAAAACTGTGTTCAAATTAATTTAATTCTGATAGTGGAACAGATTTAGACATTAAAAGATTGTTAGTGTCAGGTATGATAATTTTTTAAGAGATGTTTTAGGTAAAATAAAACATTTTCACAATCAAACAAGAACAGAAAAAATTTCATTTTGCAAGACCTTTAGCCTTTGTAGAAAATCATACCATGACATAACATTAAATCTTTTAGATCACCACTTATTATAACGTACAAACGGACTTTTTGATGAAATATTGTTTGAAAATAATTTATTTTAAATCACTCTCCCCCTCAATCGATGACTGTAGTCGTTGATTGAGTGACTTAGATTTTGATAAAAATGAAGTCCGGTGATTTTCAAGATTTAGTGCAATTAATTTTCAAAACAATATTTTCCATTTTCAAAACAATTTAATCAAATTTTTAGAAAATGGTGTCCTGCACAAAGATACGTTAGGTGGTTGAGAAGCTTCTGTTGTTGCTGTAGGGCTTGGAAGAAAAACCGTCTGCTGAAGCAGTGAGACTTCTTCTTACGTTGCATTTTGAATGCCAACTGAGGTCAAATTAAGCACCGTTTCTTCAATCACTTAGAAGAAAACCATCTGCTGATGCAGTGAGACCTCTTACGTTGCATATATGCCAACTCTCCATAGAAGTCCATTTAAGCTCCGTTTCTTCATATGTCAACCCAAGATATAGTTACCCTTTCCTTTCGGCATCTAATCATCATCAATAGTGGGATCCGGATAGGGAACATTCTTATACCAATATACCTGCATACGTTAGTGAACATACATACAGATATATGGTGGTCGACATCACCCAAACAACAATCGACTAATTCAAGTCAATTCAACATAACAATTAGATCATATAAGGCATGGGAATAATGTGTTCATCAAACTATAATCATCTAATCCTAACAATCACATCCTAGAAACCTAGTCCTTCAACATAGGTAATTATATATTTTTAATTAAGCACGTAAGATAATTAAGAAAGTCCGTTAGATGATATAAATTTGAAAACATTCTCCCCCTCAATCAATGACTCATTTTATGAAAAGATTAAAAGCGCTAAAGTCATTGATTGAGTTTTTCAAATTAATAAAAATTCTGAAACTGATTGTTTTTAAAGCAACTCATTTTTCACCATTTTGAAATGCTACAAATATTTTTCTGAAGAATTTTAGACGGAAAAACATTTGAGTAGGAACAGCAGTCCTTCGACATACTTTCCTCATTTTGTTTTAGGATAAGTGCACGAAATATTTTGAAAATTGGTTTAGCACAACACTTTCCTTTCTTAGAAAAACGGGTTGCTATCAGAGATAATAGCAAACCATTGTTTAAGCACGGGTTACAGTCTGAAGTAACTGTAAGCTATTTTTTTTTTAGACATGATTTGGAAAAGAATATTTACACCTCCTGCTCGAACTTCATCTATGGTCCCGTGCCATTATTGAATGACATTTCTAAGACCGCAGATGTTATCGATACCAGAAGACATGTCTTTAAAAACATATTTTTGGTCTTTTGCAAATTTTTCTGATTTTTATGGGTTTTTGAAGGTTTTATATTTTTCTATTTTCTTTTTGTAGGTTTTATATTTTTGTATTTTGTTTTTCTGATAAATATATACACAGATAGAGTAGATGATATAGTTTAAGAAGGATGATGATACGAGTACCGAGATAAGGATATCGAGCAGCCCCGTTGAAGAAGATAGAAGTCATCATCTCTTAAACATTCACCACCAAAGCTTCCAAGGGCTCTTGAATAGAAAGAAATTGAACCATCTGAAAGTGAGACTTTGGCAGCTTCCCCCCAAACCTAAAATCCATTAGATGAGCAGATTCAAAGCTCTATTTCAAGCTTGCCTTAGCCAGGTGCACAGAGAAGCACACCATTATCATAAATTCCGCTGCTCCTTTTAAGACCGATAATCGAGAATCTCCATTCGGGGTTATATCATCCAATAGAAGAACAACAGCGTTTCATCCCACACTTAAATAATCTTCTCAAATTCCTTTTCCACTGAAGTCTGAAGCGATCCATTCCAAAAGGTGTCATCATTACGGGATTTTACAACTCTATGGTTTAAACCGAAAAATAGATTCTTTTGCGGGATTTTACAAAACCAAGAATAAACCGTAAGATAGATTTGGAAATGCACTTTACAATTACCAGGATGTTTCCATTGTCACGGGATTTTACAAGTCTATGATTTAAACCGAGAAATAGATTCTTTCGCGGGATTTTACAAAATCAAGACAAAACCGTAAGAAATGTTAGCTTGAATATGTAAATGAAAACTTTGGTTTCTGTGAATGTCTGTTTTAGGGGAATATGCAGCGGTTCATCAACAATTCATTATCCAACATCATCAACATCATCAACCATTCAATAAATACTTTGGTAAACACATCATTCACTTATTTTGTCGGCTAATGTAGTGACCACATGCAGAAGTAAACCCAATATACCAAACTTGATCATGAAGTAGAATTCCCCAGATTTGTTACTTAAACTTGTACTAATCCTCGTGAACAAGAAACGGTGTACCCAATGTACAAAACCTCTTGACATTCTCAACTGAGTGAGACACCGAAGTGATAGCTACGTTGTGGGTTAAGCGAGAAAGAATCACAAACGTAACTAAATAGCCAAGTCTTTATCACCCTCTATAAACGCCCAAACAAGTCATCTTCGCGGAATGGTAGAAAGAAAGAAGACGAAATAAGTAAACGCGTCCGGAAAACCTCACTTCACATCTAAATAAGAAATACCGTATAAACAACCCCGTAGTCAACCTTGTTCAAATAACACTACCATTCGTGACAAAATATTATCCATGAAAATGTATATACTAAAGTACTCTTATATCACAACAGATCTCAACATCGAATCTCATACAGTCCATTATCCTTCCAATTAAACCATTTGAACTGTCACTTCAATTCCATATCAATAATGCCGGACAAGAACCTCGAACATAATTACAAATCAACAAATAAGTCAAGCCGTGACACAATCCTCCGTGAAGAATTACCATTCGAATTTCCAATAAATAAAAACTTGTATCGAATCATTTGTAATAAAAAAAATTGGATGACAAGATTTTTGTTTTTTATTTCGCAAATGATATATCAACCGAATATTGCAAGTCCATCCAGTTCACGTTAAGAGATTGATTCCAATCAGCCCATTATCCATAACACTACTCAGCCCATGATCCAAAAGGATGATGAAAATAATTCTCGGCCCAAAGACCACTTCACAGATACACGACCCATTATGGGGTTTAACAACCGGTAATATAAGAGATTATTTGCCCTAATATCACTCAATTGTCATAACCCTAAAACACAATCTCAGAAAATACGCCCCCATCTCACATATCTCTGCTTCCACCAAATATTCACAAACCCTAAAAAACAATCTCACAAAACACGCCTCTTTTTCTCACCTCAAACAATCTGCCTCATCTCCTAAACATACTCACACCATCTCACACTAATCTCTTAAAAAAAACGCAGCCACCATTTGCCATTACTTAATGTTAACGCAATATCAAGAGAGAATTTGAGAACAATCAATCATAGGGCTCGCCATAGGGATGGCATGAGCACGACATCACTGCCACAGGGATGGTACGAGATGTGTGATGGCCACAAGGATGGCATAAGGCTTGAAACGGCTTCGTTGATGCACAAATAAATTCAGGTAGGTATTTCCTTGAAGCTTTGTTGTTGTAATTGAGTCACAAACTAGCCAAGTACATGAGTTAACATATTTGTTAATATCATTACTTAGTTTCGGACATTAACAAAGAAAAAATTTTAGATCCGTGAGGCACAAGATCATTTGTGTATAGATCTTTAAGGGTCTATGTGTTCTATGAACCGCACACAAGGGGTCAAAGCTGAGATCAATATATATAGTATTTCCTTTGAACCTTTGACTTGTCTTTCAATTAAATTAGCGAATCAAGTCACAAGAAATAACATCGTTGTTATTTTCTTTGACATTTGGCTCGAATATTCACAAACATCCTTTAGATCAATGATTATATACTTTGTGTGAAATGACCATTGAGTCTTGGTATATCCATGATAAACACGAAGGAATTTCTGAGATTTTGATAGTGAGCTTATTTTCATTGTGTTTTTGTTAACTGAAACATTTGAATGGAATAAGAGTTGGAAACAACAATCTTGGACTCTTTTTCAAATCATTCGAACAATCAATAGAGGCTTGAGACTTTAAAGGTTGGATCGATGATGGAATGTTAAGCTCATGTTAGTTGACCTTTAAGAAGTCTTCATTAACTTGTACAACATGAGAACATATCTGAGATCAATTAAATTCATGTTGATTTTGTTGATAAGTTGAGACATGTTTAAGTGCGAGTCTTGAGTCTTGATATCTTTACAGCCATAAGAATCTGAGATCATGTAGATGTTAGAGATGGATGATATTGTGAGTCTAGGTTTCTAGGATTGATTAATGGATAGAATGATATCGTTTTGGACACTGAATTGGCTTTGGTGCTGTTTTCTTGAATCAACTAGTCTGGTTGTAATCGTTATAGAGTAAAGCACATGAACTGATGATGGTGTTATACTGAAGTCATGATGTTTAATGGTATATGGTATTTTTCTTTGAGGTCATGGTCAGTCAAGTCTTTTCTTCTTCATCATTTCTTCCATTCTGTCTCTAGTCGCTAGGTCAAAATAAGTCGCTACAACACATACAACTCGCTACACTTTATCAAAACAAGTCGCTAAATAGTGACAAGTCGCTAGATCAGGTGTCAAGTCGCTATTAACTTTAAAGAAAGTCAACAAATCACCAAGTCGCTACAGATTTCTTTAAGCAATTCGCTAGCATAACTCGCTACACTTATGCAATGAATCTAGACGACTTGTAAAGACAAGTCGCCACCAGTGATTGTAACAAGTCGCTAGGTAGATTCAATGAATTTGGACTATTATGAGGACAAGTCGCTAACTTGATCTGACGAGTTTTCCGACCATTTTCCGACCATCTTCATCTAAACCCAGAAAAAACATTAAAGATGCATCTTTTTGACCCATTTTGTCCACTCAACATGACCATTTGACATTCAAACTTCAAAGTATTTGGTTCAGCAAAAAGCAAAAGTGATAAGCAAAAACTGACTTGACAACACATTAACACAAGAATCAGTATAAAACATGACATTTGACCAATATAGGATACAAAAAGCTTGTACAAAACAGTTTAAGCACAATACTCAAAAAAACATTTTCCAACCAAAAACAAGTACAAAACAACCACGAGCACAATGCAAACCGCAATAAATCATCAAAACACAATAACCATGGCTTTGGTACCATTTGTAGGATCGATATATTTATTGTGTTTGATGATTCGGGTGGTCTTGGATGATCAAAATACATGTTTGCCATTAGAGAGAGTAAGTAGAGAGTTGGGAGTTTTCTTGCTAGAGACTTAGTATACAAAAGTATGGAATGTTAGATTGAAAAGCACCACCCCTTCCATCCAAGGAAGGGGTATTTATAGTTACAATGAAACCGTCCTCCTATCAGACTGTGGATCAGGGATACACTGGGTAAAGACCTGTCCTTCATCCACGGTGTTGCTCTAAACTAACCTACGCTACAAACTAACTAATAAACTTCTTAATAACGTAAATAACGACAAGTCTACGAGCTAACATATGCTAGACTATAATTGGGGTGACCAACACTTTAACATGGAATTTCCAATTCCTAACATCCTTCACTAATGCCTTAGACACAACGCTTGGCACCTTTCACTAATGCCTTCGTCTTGACACCTATAGCATTCTTCACTAATGCTCTTGACACGAACGATAAGCACCTTTCACTAATGCTTTCGTCTTGACACTTTCGGCATCCTTCACCTAATGCCTTTAACTCAACATCTATGGAGAAAGGAAGAACTATCAACAAGAGAACCTTAGTTGTCTTGATGACGAAGCATTGCAACTCATGGACTTGAGGTTGCACGTCTTCAAGAAGTGGTTATCTCTCCTTTAAGAGGAACCTAGAAGATCACACAAAAACAAAAGACAAACTACATAGATCACTTGGATCTGAGGTTAGAGGGTTAGAATACTTGGGGGAAGTATGTGTGTAAAGTGATGAATAGAAAGGCAGAATTGGCTCTCTATTTATAGAGAAAATTCTCTACTGCTTCCCCGGATCCCACGGATCCCTTCCACTTGGGATCCGGCTAGCACAAAGCCAGGGATTCGTGGAACGCTCCTCTTTGCCCATGGGTATTTTTGGTTATGGGTCATGGGTCATGGGTCATGGGTCATGGGTTAGGGGTTGATCCATGGTTTTCATTCTAGATACAATGAACTTGGTTAAGTGGTATATATAGTACCATGGGTTATGGGTCAAAACCATTTGCTAGTTTTTACCCATTTAGTATATACTTGTTTTTACCCATTTTAGTATACTTAGTTTAAGTATATTCTAACTCAATATGTAAACACTAGTTGTTGTACATATGTAACATAAAATCACTTATACTTGTTTTAGTGTTTTATGTGAAAACGTAAGTGTGTTAGGAAACTATTAACTCAAACTATTTACGTATTCTATTTGTTTCGTTAAAATGATTTTACGTTTGTTATCGACAAAACATTAGAAGATCGTAAAATATAAATAAACGTTTTTACGGCTTATTTGTATTAACAATCTCCCCCTTTTTGTTGATGACAAAACATAAAATTATTTTAAGGAAAAGCTAAAATTCGTAGAAGTTTGAATTTGTAGTTTTTACTTTCTTCTCCCCATTTTTGTCGAAATAAAAAGTGTTAAAAGAAACTAACACAATTTTTATAAGAAAAGGTATGTAAAAATGTAAAGAGAGCAAGTGACGGGAATGATACTCGTCTTAACTCCCCCTTGACGAGTCCATCCCTTTGAAAGGGCGTCAAGGACATGACGTAAAATAAACTAATTGTATTTGCAATTAAGTTTGCAAATGGTTCGTCTAAGTGACGAAAACGTGCTCCCCCTTGAAGATTGCAAAGATGCAATGGGGTATCATGAAGTGTAATCCAAAATTGGATTAAGTTGCAAATTATTTTGCAATGTCATTTGACACAAAGCTCCTCCTAGCTTTATGATGTCAAAATCTTCATATGCTAATTTGAAAATCTACAAAGTAAAGGTTAGAAAACAAGAGTATAATGCATAATTTCCTGCAAGTAAAACTCAAGTTAGTAGAAATTTGTGCTTCTGATTCACGAATCCCACGGTTCCCTTCTTGAAGGGATCCGTCTAGGCATTATGGAGGGATCCGGTTGTCTGTTGACAGTTTCTTCAGCAATGAGAGTGTTTCAATCAATGCTAATATATGTGTGCAACAATGAACACAACGCACAGAATAATCAAAGCATAAAAATGTTCATTCAATAAAATAAGAGATAACCAAACAAATCTCTAAGACTAAGAGAATGAACTAGCCATACAAGTACTACTAATGCCAATGAGTTACGCAAATTCAAGGTTCAACTAAGACTTAATGATGATCAAGGATGAGAAAGGTTTCCTAAACGTTCTAAGTTTGAGCTTTTGACTATGATGCTCATTGTAGTTTAGGTTTGTTAACCTCTTCGAAACGTTCGAGGAGGTGATAAAACATGAAACGTTGCTCTTCACGTAGTTCATGTATCAACTTTTCAACATGTTTACAATGATAGCAATCCTTGTCATGGTTTTGAATTTCTTGTAATGGAAGTTCAAGTGAAGTGGGTTGAGTATCTTCAAATGAAGGAGGAATTGGTGGAGGCTTTTTAAGTGACGGCTCTACAATGTTTGAGGGTGAAGGTAAAGAAGCATCAACTTCCACATGGTTGGGTGGTTGCCTTTGATGTCTTCTCATAATCCAAAATGGACTATTAGGAGGGATGATAGAGTTAACTTTTGGAGCAAGTGTTGATTCAACACTTTGATTTTGTTGCTCAATCTTTTCAAGTGAATTTGTTGGTAATGGTGAAAGATGAGATGGCCAAGAAGGTAACTCTTCTACATTGAGAGAGTGTGGAGATGATTGTGAGGTGGCTCTAGGCACTAATGATGTTGGTTGAGTTGTGGAGGGTATGTTTGGTATAGTAGAGTTTGGTGATGAAATCCTAGTGGGAAAACTCTTCTTGGGGATTAGTTTGATTGGTTTCCTTGGTGTAGGGGAAATCCTAGCATTGGTGGACTTAACTGGAGATGATTCGGTTGATGAAACTTCGTGTATGATTCTAGTAAGTTTCTTGGGTGGTTCTTGAGTGAATGAGTTAGCACTAGGAGCTTTTCTCATGATAAAAAGACTAAGGGAGATGGTTGCAATTGCTGATAATTGTGTTTGTGTTTGATGACTAATATGGCTTATAAAGGGAAGAACTTGGCAATTGCATTTAAGACTTAATCCACTAATGTTCTTGGAAATGTGATGATTAACGTGCACAAAGTTGAGGTTCAGAGTTTCACTGATCTAGGAACTCATTTAAGATGAGATGGAGTGTTTGAGTTAGGAAGATGAGTTGAAATGATTGTTTTGGCAATGTTTGACACAGACTGTCACCCGGATCCCACGGTTCCATCCTTGGAGGGATCCGGCTAAGCTATTCCTAGGGATCCGGCTCTCAACAGTTATGATAAGTTTGAAATGAGGTTTCTAGGAGCTAAACCCTATCTTATTTTGAGTGTTTCAGTTCTCCTAAGTATTTTAGGATGAGAGGATACTTGAATGATCAAAGGTAATAAGTGTTATAGCAAATGATTGTTTCTTATTGAAGGGAGATGGGACAAGATGACTACCAATGAATGTCCAAG
This sequence comes from Chrysanthemum seticuspe, assembly GCA_019973895.1. Classification (NCBI taxonomy): domain Eukaryota; kingdom Viridiplantae; phylum Streptophyta; class Magnoliopsida; order Asterales; family Asteraceae; genus Chrysanthemum; species Chrysanthemum seticuspe. Next base: position 225,938,149 of record BPTQ01000003.1, on the reverse strand, counting down.
GATAACACTAAGAGTTTTGTGGTGTTAATTCATAATAAATGATCCTAGTGATCAGATTTAAGCATGAGGTAAAATTTGAAAAAATCTTAACAAATCACAAGAATTGAAAAAGCTAATTTTTGTATCACATTGAGATAAAAATGATTGGAAACAATTTCCTAAAATTGTTTAATTTGTCCTCTTAAGTGTTTTGAAAGATGAGAAACATTTTGTGGGTTATTGAGGCAGAAATGTGGTGAGCTTTGATGTGTTGATAAATCAAGAGGCATTTTGACTAAGATTTTAAGTAAGCCTTTAGTGAGTCTAAGCCTTTCTCATCCTTGAAAAGGTTCTAGTTGGATTCTAAAAACAAATGCTTAGCTAATGAGATGTTATCTAGAAAGTTATCTTGATGCAAGAGATTCTGAATTACTGATCTGATGTCACGGATCCCACGGTTCCCTCAAGGAAGGGATCCGGCTAGGCTAACCCTTGGGATCCGGTATCTGCAGATCAGAATTTACACAGAAATGATGTGCATATTTTGCACACTAATAAATCAACAAATAAAGCAATAGGAACAAGCATGTCATCATAAGACACCACTTATAAAAGTATGATAAAGTAACATTATCCAAATATCCATAAACCAAAAGAACTACCACGTAATCATCCAAACATAAAATAAACGAAAATAAGCAAAATCCTATTGTCTCTTTCGGCAATCCTTTCTTTTCCTTTTTGACGGCTTAGTGAGGTTGTAAGCGAGGTTTTGAATCATGCCCCTCGATTGTTTAAATTCCGCGGTCTCGTTTGGAATGGTTGGAAGTTGTTCGTGGTATTCAAGGATTTCTAATTTGATGTTGGCTACGGGGTCGACATCTTCCTCATCTTCATCTTCTTCTTCACCGGCCGAGGAGTCCGAGAGAGCTTCAGGTTTCTCTCCATTAACCATGAACCGTTTAGAGCGTTGTTTGATAAGAGGTACCATGACGTGATCGGAAAGGTAATGATCATCGTTAATAGGAGATGGTTGCAATGTACCAACATACTTACAAAGTCGTGTTAGGAGCATACCATATGGAAGTACCATGTTGGAAGCTTTGAATACCCCAACCATTCTCCTTACCATGTAATAGGCAAGATTAAATTGCCTTTGGTGGGTAAGACAATAGATCAGTTGCACAAGACATGCGTTTGGATGATCTTTGTTTCCAACTAGGTTAATGAAATTTTCCCTAAGGATTTCTTCTCATTTTCTAAACATGGGATGCATTTCGAAAAGTTTCATTTGAAAGGGATCACGGTGAATAAGCTTTTTGTTACGGTCGTAACGAGATTGGTCGGTCCTAACTTTGAAGATAGTATCTCTAATGGTTTTGGGATCGTCGAGAGGAGTGTTATAGAGAGGCTTAGGATCAAGTGCATGGTTTTGAGCGTTAATTGCCCAATCTTGAGAGTACATACAAATTCCCTCACAAGGAATGCGAAGAATTTGAGCAAAGGTGTTGAGAGGAAAAATAAAGTTTTGTTTGTTGATGATGAAGGCGATTGAGATGCTATTGTCGGTGTTTCTAATGATCCTAAAGCTTTTGTAAAATTCGAAAATGAAGACCGGACAAATTTGTTCATCTATGTCAAGGAGACAATCAAAATTGATTGTCGAGAAAACTTGACGAATGTCGGTATCTTCAAGGAAACATTCCTTGACTACACGACCTTCGTGTATAAGTCATTTTACAAGGCTTTTGAATATTTTATGGTCGGTTTTGGTCAATCCCCTTTTACGATAGTAGTGAGTAAGGTAATGGACGGTGATCTGTGCTAAACCGTCAAGTCTAATCACACAAGCTGGCCACTTGTGAATGACCAACCGTAACAGACTTAAAACAGCTTGAACACAAATACAATGAAGTCCTGGAGAATATAGTGAATTCCCGGGTCGTTTAGTCCCACGGAGACTCAATGGTGTGTAAAACACAAACTCAGATGATAGAGTGATCACTAAGGATAGTGATCTGTAAAGGGTTTGATTAGAAATAATACACTACTGATTGATTGGAAAGGAATAGGATACAGAACTGGAAAGCACAACAATCAGATGAAAGAAACGTAAACGTAAGTTTAAAAACTACGTATACGTACAAAATAAAAAGTGAAATCTAAGAAATAAAAGACCTAAAAATATAAAAATGACATTTTTGGAATCCTAAAAATAAAAGAAAATTATTAGAAAAAGAAAATTATTTTTAACACTAATTAATTAATTATTATTAATTAAAAACTATTTTAACTATTTATAAATACTCTAAAATAGAAGAAAATACAAAATAAGGCTAGAAAAATAAAATTATGATTGAGAAAAATCTAAAATACTATAAAACTAAATTTAAAATTAAAAATATATTTTTCACACTTTTTATTTAATTATTACTAATTAATTATTATTTAAAATACACTTAAATACTAGAAAATATAAAATAAACTTGGAAAAATAAAATTTTAACTTTGAAAAATCTAAAATATGATAAAACTAATTTTAAAACTGAAAAGTTATTTTTTATGCTTTTTAATTATTTATTACTAATTATTTACTATTTTTAACTATTTAAAATTATAAAAAATACTAAAAAGATTAGGAAAATTATGAAACTTTTTCTAAAAATAACTTATGATAACAGAAAACTAAGAAAAATAGAAAAACAAGATTTTCTTATTAATAAGCTAGAAAGAAAAATCAAAAAGCTAAAACCTATTAAATAAATGCTATCACTGATTTTAAATTGATCTTTTTCTGGATTTTCTTTTTGAAAACTACTTTACTACTGATATTATGAAACTTTAATAAACACAAAAATTTTACAAACTACAAATAAGCTGTTTCACAAGCTTTTGAGCTCAACAGTTGGCTTATTAGCTTATTTTGATGGAATAAGCTAAAACAAGCTCACCAGCTGAACCAGAAGCTTAAAATAGATACAATAAGCTAAAAACTACTCAAATGAAGCTAAAAGATAAAAAGAATCACACTGAAAAGCCAAGAACAAACAAATAAGCACTTATGATTAAAACAGAAATGGGACAAGCTTTAAGCTACTTGCAGCCCTAGCTAACAAGCTTCAAAATGAAAACTTAAGCTTGAGACTTCAAGATGACCAGGTTGGCTATCCAAAGAAACAAAGTTCACAAGATTTGAACAACAAATGAGCTCTGTGCAAGCTTTTGATTGAGCTTATGTAACTGGTGCACAGGGCACTATTTCCAGACAGGTACCCAAAAGAAGCAGTGAAATAAGCACTTAAAAAGCTGATGAACAGAGAACTAGCATTTTTATATTTTTGTTTAGCAACCAAACTTTAATAACCTAAGAACTTTTAAGCTAAAACTTATTATTAAACCCACAGTGAAATTATCTAGTTTAATCAAAAACGACCAAATGAAAATTTTGACTTTTTGAAAACCAAGAGAGTTGACCAAGATGAACTTTGGATTGATTCTAAGAACTGATTATGTTGTATTAAGGTGATATAAGACTGATTTGAGTATTTTTAACAACTTGCTAACACAAAATCATGATCCTAGAACTTAAAAACTCCAACAGTTAACAAGAGAGATGGATTAAAGAGATTTTGACTTTTTGTTGAACAAGGACTGATTTTCTTTGTTTCTTTGAGTTATTAGGTTAGTATGTAACACAGAACAAGCTCAAACAAACACCCCAAACAAGTTCTATTGCAGTTTTAACAAGCAAATCCAAACACCCTTATAAGTGACAGTTTTGATGTTTTTCAAAGCCAATCTCAAATTTAAACCATAAAACTGATGACAGACCTCATATAATCATTAACTAGGACTAAAGAAACACTAATTGACAACAATAACAACATAAAATCAAGAAATCACAACTAATCTAATTTAACTATGAAAAGGAGATTTTTTCAAAATACAAATTTAAAAGAACAACCTACTGATTTTTAAGCTTAAACACACTTAATTAAAACTAGTGATCACTAAGAAACAGAAATATAAGCTAATTAACAACTATAACAGTAAAATGCCAAGATGATCAAAAGGGCTTACAAAAGCTTCCAAGCTCATAACTGAGAACAAGAACCAATGAACACCCCTATTAGCTTACCACTAAGCTACTAAACCAAGGCCATCCAAGATTTACCCTGCTCCAGCTGTATACTCCATTTCCAACTGATTTTTGAATTTTAAACTATTTAATTTGTATTTTTGATGATTTTCTGATTTTGCTTCTAAACTGAGTTTTAGTGTTTCTAATAGCTTAGAAAAGCTATCTAGGAGCTTATATGTTCTATTTCAGTCCATACAAACAACTAAAAACAACATTTGAAGCATATGAGATTTTGCATAAACTTGAAATTTTGCATAAACTTGAAATGTGATTAAACCTTGAACTTGATAATTGAAAAAGCTTAATAATACACTGAAATAGCTAGAACATTACTTGAAAGCTTTAAAATTACACTAGAATTCTTAAAATGCTAAAAACGACATTAAAACATTAAAGTTACACTAGATACATTGATACATTGCATCTCTCCTCTTCTTTATAGATTTTTTAGCATCCCCACATGTCTCTGATTGCTTCCCACCAAATTCCAGCCCTTGGGTTGCATAAAATCATCAAAACCGTCCATTTTGCTTTTTGGCGCCATTTTTCTTGAGCAGGTTTTAGACATTAATGAGGGTGGGTTTGAGTCAATTAAGAGTCTTGGGTGTTAGTGGAGGTGGAGGGGACAAGGTAAGGTGAGGGGGGTTGAAAAAGTTGGAGAAACCATTACTGGTTTTGGGTTTACAGGGGTGGAGAGGGAGAGCTACAGTAGCTCTGGTATTTTGGCGCGTTTGACCTGTTTGACCGAGTGGTTAATAATCTTGGGTTCGGGTCAAGGGTTTGGGCCAGCTGACTTAGGATTGGATTTGGGCCTAGTTTGTGTTTTGGACTTGGTTTAATATAAAGGTCCGTTTGGTTTAGCTAGCACAAGGACCAAACATGTAATTTATCCAAACTCAAGGACTGAAAATGAACTTTTTCCAATGCTCTCACAAGGACCAAACTTGACAAACTTTGATAGTACAAGGACCACTTTTGCATAAAATTCATTTTAAAAGGTCCAAGGACTAATTTTGCAAATTTCCAAAGTTTAGGGACCTTTCTTGCCAATTGACCAAAGAATCATTCAAGGATCATTTTTTTACAACTTAGAATACTTCAGGGACCTTGAATGATAAAATTCCACATTTTTGAATTCCAGGGACTAGATTTGACAACTTTTAAAACTTGGGGGACTAAAACTGCCAATTTTGAAAACTTGAATCATTTTTCATCTGATTTTGATATTTTTGCATTTAAAACACATAAAACACTGATTTGTGATATTTTGATCATTTTGATGTGTTTCTGAGTGTTTTCAGATGATTCTGCAGTTTAGATTATACAAAAATGATGAGTATTTAGACACTCATCAACGGTGTCATGATGATCTTGTTGAGTGGCTTTGGGCATGGTTGGTCCTAAAAATACAAATTTTCAATTAAGAGAAATTAGTTGGAATGGGTTTATTGTTATGATTTGTATTAACAATGTTGTGAACACAAAGTGATTTTGTTAAAATCCCCCTTTTCATGATTAGTTTGAAAAACCCTAATTGTGTTAATTGATTAGATATTAAGAAACCATAAACCCTAGGATGAGGATGATGAAAGTTACAACAAGTTAATGTAATTACTTACAATGGTGTTCTAGGAGGGGATACTTGAAAGTATGGAAGCCAATGAGGATGAATTCTGTAGCTTGGTCATTTTTGTGTTGTGTGAATAGAGGGAAAAACAATCAGTGGTGAATTTTTGAAAGCGTATAGCTGAGTTCTGTTCCACGGTTCCCCCGGATCCTTTATGTTTGGGATCCGGCTAGTACAACTAGCGGGATCCGGCTACTGTGGACAGAAAAGGGGTTGTTTGGCATTATTTTTGTAGTAGGCTTATAAATTAGCTTACTAAAAAATAGTTCGGAGGTATTAGATGAAGATTGTTTTTGGATGACGGCTTTTGATGAATCACATATCGAAGGTTCATATGTGATGACGGCGTTAGTTTGACGAATCAAAAGGAGTATTATTCCCGATGATGAAAAAGACGGAATAGTGACGAAAGAGACTTCTAATGATGTTAGAGATAAATAAACAAAGAGAACTTATGAAAATAAATTGAACTCATGTAACCTATCTAATGAAAAGTAAAACATGCCTCTATGCTTCTTGGTTTGGCATAATACCAAAGATACTTCATGAGCTTTTAAAGTAATCCTTTGTACTTGGTGTACGTAAGTTGTGATTACTTTTTAGATCCTTCCTTGAATGTTGACTTCATTATTCTTTGAATGAAGATTTTGGAGAGATTCTAGCATGAAGATTTCTTAGGAACAAAAGTTGTTAGAGTCATCTATCAATGTCCAACAAAATGATTTAGAAAAAATATGACCAAAAAAAATCCTTCTTTGTAGTTTTCAAACATACACAGATCGTATCAAGTCTTTAAAGTACACCATACTTTAAGAAACTTGGTAACGAAGCTCTGATGCCAATTGTGGAAAACTAGAAGGGGGGGTTGAATAGTTTTACCAATTTAAAACTTCATTTTAAATGTTTAGATCGACTTATGTCAATCTATTTGGTTGTTTATGTTGGACGTTGATAGATAAGTATATAAACGTGTAATGAAAGATAAAGAGTAAGAAGCACATCACCACGGCACAAGTTATTTATAGTGGTTCGGCTACAAGGACACCTTCATTGCCCTACTCCACTCCTCGAGTCACCTACTCGAGAGTTCGTAAGCACTACACCAATCTCCTTATGGTGGAGAAGCCTTCACAACGTCGCTTAACCTTTTTCCGGTATAAAGCTAAATACCGAGTTCTTTCACACCAAGGCGAACCACACCTAACACAACGTCGCCTACCCTTTATACGGTGCTAGGCTAACCACCGAGTTCTTTCACACCATAGGAGAACTAATCCTATCACAACGTCGCCTACCCTTTATAAGGTACTAGGATAAGTACCTAGTTCCATTACTATGGAGGAACTACTACCCTTCACGACACAACACCTAATCTCAAGGAGAACTACTCCTTGTTACAACACCATCAAGGATATCACCATCCTTGTAAATAAACAAGTACTTATATGTATAACGATGCACCTCATCGATTATACGACCTAGGCATTCTTCCCAAATGCTACTTGATTTGATTCTTCGGCATCCTTCACTAATGCCTTAGACACAACGCTTGGCACCTTTCACTAATGCCTTCGTCTTGACACCTATAGCATTCTTCATTAATGTTCTTGACACGAACGATAAGCACCTTTCACTAATGCTTTCGTCTTGACACTTTCGGCATCCTTCACTAATGCTTTCGTCTTGACACTTTCGGCATCCTTCACTAATGCCTTTAACTCAACATCTATGAAGAAAGGAAGAACTATCAACAAGAGAACCTTAGTTGTCTTGATGACGAAGCATTGCAACTCATGGACTTGAGGTTGCACGTCTTCAAGAAGTGGTGATCTCTCCTTTAAGAGGAACCTAGAAGATCACACAAAAACAAAAGACAAACTACATAGATCACTTGGATCTGAGGTTAGAGGGTTAGAATAGAAAGGAAGAAATGGCTCTCTATTTATAGAGAAAATTCTCTACTGCTTCCCCGGATCCCACGGATCCCTTCCACTTGGGATCCGGCTAGCACAAAGCCAGGGATCCGTGGAACGCTCCTCTTTGCCCATGGGTATTTTTGGTTATGGGTCATGGGTCATGGGTTATGGGTTGATCCATGGTTTTCATTCTAGATACAATGAACTTGGTTAAGTGGTATATATAAAACCATGGGTTCTGGGTCAAAACCATTTGCTAGTTTTTACCCATTTAGTATATACTTGTTTTTACCCATTTTAGTATACTTAGTTTAAGTATATTCTAACTCAATATGTAAACACTAGTTGTTGTACATATGTAACATAAAATCACTTATACTTGTTTTAGTGTTTTATGTGAAAACGTAAGTGTGTTAGGAAACTATTAACTCAAACTATTTACGTATTCTATTTGTTTCGTTAAAATGATTTTACGTTTGTTATCGACAAAACATTAGAAGATCTTAAAATATAAATAAATGTTTTTACGGCTTATTTGTATTAACAATCTCCCCCTTTTTGTGGATGACAAAACATAAAATTATTTTAAGGAAAAGCTAAAATTCGTAGAAGTTTGAATTTGTAGTTTTACTTTCTTCTCCCCCTTTTTGTCGAAACAAAAAGTGTTAAAAGAAACTAACACAATTTTTATAAGAAAAGGTATGTAAAAATGTAAAGAGAGCAAGTGACGGGAATGGTACTCGTCTTAACTCCCCCTTGACGAGTCCATCCCTTTGAAAGGGCGTCAAGGACATGACGTAAAATAAACTAATTGTGTTTGCAATTAAGTTTGCAAATGGTTCGTCTAAGTGACGAAAACGTGCTCCCCCTTGAAGATTGCAAAGATGCAATGGGGTATCATGAAGTGTAATCCAAAATTGGATTAAGTTGCAAATGATTTTGCAATGTCGTTTGACACAAAGCTCCTCCTAGCTTTATGATGTCAAAATCTTCATATGCTAATTTGAAAATCTACAAAGTAAAGGTTAGAAAACAAGAGTATAATGCATAATTTCCTGCAAGTAAAACTCAAGTTAGTAGAAATTTGTGCTTCTGATTTACGGATCCCACGGTTCCCTTCTTGAAAGGATCCGTCTAGGCATTATGGAGGGATCCGGCTGTCTGTTGACAGTTTCTTCAGCAATGAGAGTGTTTCAATCAATTGTAATATATGTGTGCAACAAAGAGCACAACGCACAGAATAATCAAAGCATAAAAATGTTCATTCAATAAAATAAGAGATAACCAAACAAATCTCTAAGACTAAGAGAATGAACTAGCCATACAAGTACTACTAATGCTAATGAGTTACCCAAATTCAAGGTTCAACTAAGACTTAATGATGATCAAGGATGAGAAAGGTTTCCTAAACGTTCTAAGTTTGAGCTTTTGACTATGATGCTCATTGTAGTTTAGGTTTGTTAACCTCTTCAAAACGTTCGAGGAGGTGATAAAACATGAAACGTTGCTCTTCACGTAGTTCATGTATCAACCTTTCAACATGTTTACAATGATAGCAATCCTTTTCATGGTTTTGAATTTCTTGTAATGGAAGTTCAAGTGAAGTGGGTTGAGTATCTTCAAATGAAGGAGGAATTGGTGGAGGCTTTTTAAGTGACGGCTCCACAATGTTTGAGGGTGAAGGTAAAGAAGCATCAACTTCCACATGGTTGGGTGGTTGCCTTTGATGTCTTCTCATAATCCAAAATGGACTATTGGGAGGGATGATAGAGTTAACTTTTGGAGCAAGTGTTGATTCAACACTTTGATTTTGTTGCTCAATCTTTTCAAGTGAATTTGTTGGTAATGGTGAAAGATGAGATGGCCAAGAAGGTAACTCTTCTACATTAAGAGAGTGTGGAGATGATTGTGAGGTGGCTCTAGGCACTAATGATGTTGGTTGAGTTGTGGAGGGTATGTTTGGTATAGTAGAGTTTGGTGATGAAATCCTAGTGGGAACACTCTTCTTGGGGATTAGTTTGATTGGTTTCCTTGGTGTAGGGGAAATCCTAGCATTGGTAGACTTAACCGGAGATGATTCGGTTGATGAAACTTCGTGGATGATTCTAGTAAGTTTCTTGGGTAGTTCTTGAGTGAATGAGTTAGCACTAGGAGCTTTTCTCATGATGAAAAGACTAAGGGAGATGGTTGCATTTGCTGATAATTGTGTTGGTGTTTGATGACTAATATGGCTTATAAAGGGAAGAACTTGGCAATTGCATTTAAGACTTAATCCACTAATGTTCTTGGAAATGTGATGATTAACATGCACAAAGTTGAGGTTCAGAGTTTCACTGATCTAGGAACTCATTTAAGATGAGATGGAGTGTTTGAGTTAGGAAGATGAGTTGAAATGATTGTTTTGGCAATGTTTGACACAGACTGTCACCCGGATCCCACGGTTCCCTCCTTGGAGGGATCCGGCTAAGCTATTCCTAGGGATCTGGCTCTCAGCAGTTATGATAGGTTTGAAATGAGGTTTCTAGGAGCTAAACCCTATCTTATTTTGAGTGTTTCAGTTCTCCTAAGTATTTTAGGATGAGAGGATACTTGAATGATCAAAGGTAATAAGTGTTATAGCAAATGATTGTTTCTTATTGAAGGGAGATGGGACAAGATGACTACCAATGAATGCCCAAGGATAACACTAAGAGTTTTGTGGTGTTAAGTCATAATAAATGATCCTAGTGATCAGATTTAAGCATGAGGTAAAATTTGAAAAAATCTTAACAAATCACAAGAATTGAAAAAGCTAATTTTTGTATCACATTGAGATAAAAATGATTGGAAACAATTTCCTAAAATTTTTTAATTTGTCCTCTTAAGTGTTTTGAAAGATGAGAAACATTTTGTGGGTTATTGAGGCAGAAATGTGGTGAGCTTTGATGTGTTGATAAATCAAGAGGCATTTTGACTAAGATTTTAAGTAAGCCTTTAGTGAGTCTAAGCCTTTCTCATCCTTGAAAAGGTTCTAGTTGGATTCTAAAAACAAATGCTTAGCCAATGAGATGTTATCTAGAAAGTTATCTTGATGCAAGAGATGCTGAATTGCTGATCTGATGTCACGGATCCTACGGTTGCCTCAAGGAAGGGATCCGGCTAGGCTAACCCTTGGGATCCGGCATCTGCAAATCAGAATCTACACAGAAATGATGTGCAGATTTTGCACACTAATAAATCAACAAATAAAGCAATAGGAACAAGCATGTCATCATAAGACACCACTTATAAAAGTATGATAAAGTAACAATATCCAAATATCCATAAACCAAAAGAACTACCACGTAATCATCCAAACATAAAATAAACGAAAATAAGCAAAATCCTATTGTCTCTTTCGTCAATCCTTTCTTTTCCTTTTTGACGGCTTAGTGAGGTTGTAAGCGAGGTTTTGAATCATGCCCCTCAATTGTTTAAATTCCGCGGTCTCGTTTGGAATGGTTGGAAGTTGTTCGTGGTATTCAAGGATTTCTAATTTGATGTTGGCTACGGGGTCGACATCTTCCTCATCTTCATCTTCTTCCTCACCGGCCGAGGAGTCCGAGAGAGCTTCAGGTTTCTCTCCATTGACCATGAACCGTTTAGAGCGTTGTTTGATAAGAGGTACCATGACGTGATCGGAAAGGTAATGATCATCGTTAATAGGAGATGGTTGCAATGTACCAACATACTTACAAAGTCGTGTTAGGAGCTTACCATATGGAAGTACCATGTTGGAAGCTTTGAATACCCCAGCCATTCTCCTTACCATGTAATAGGCAAGATTAAATGGCCTTTGGTGGTAAGACAATAGATCATTTTCACAAGACATGCATTTGGATGATCTTTGTTTCCAACTAGGCTAATGACATTTTCCCTAAGGATTTCTTCCCATTTTCTAAACATGGGATGCATTTCGAAAAGTTCCATTTGAAAGGGATCACGGTGAATAAGCTTTTTGTTACGGTCGTAACGAGATTGGTCGGTCCTAACTTTGAAGATAGTATCTCTAATGGTTTTGGGATCGTCGAGAGGAGTGTTATAGAGAGGCTTGGGATCAAGTGCATTGTTTTGAGCGTTAATTGCCCAATCTTGAGAGTACATACAAATTCCCTCACAAGGAATGCGAAGAATTTGAGCAAAGGTGTTGAGAGGAAAAATAAAGTTTTGTTTGTTGATGATGAAGGCGATTAAGATGCTATTGTCGGTGTTTCTAATGATCCTAAAGCTTTTGTAAAATTCAAAAATGAAGACCGGACAAATTTGTTCATCTATGTCAATGAGACAATCAAAATTGATTGTCGAGAAAACTTGACGAATGTCGGTATCTTCAAGGAAACATTCCTTGACTACACGACCTTCGTGGATATGTCGTTTTACAAGGCTTTTGAATATTTTACGGTCAGTTTTGGTCAATCCCCTTTTACGATAGTAGTGAGTAAGGTAATGGACGGTGTCATGATGATCTTGTTGAGTGGCTTTGGGCATGGTTGGTCCTAAAAATACAAATTTTCAATTAAGAGAAATTAGTTGGAATGGGTTTATGGTTTTGATTTGTATTAACAATGTTGTGAACACAAAGTGATTTTGTTAAAATCCCCCTTTTCGTGATTAGTTTGAAAAACCCTAATTGTGTTAATTGATTAGATATTAAGAAACCATAAACCCTAGGATGAGGATGATGAAAGTAACAACAAGTTAATGTAATTACTTACAATGGTGTTCTAGGAGGGGATACTTGAAAGTATGGAAGCCAATGAGGATGAATTCTGTAGCTTGGTCGTTTTTGTGTTGTGTGAATAGAGGGAAAAACAATCAGTGGTGAATTTTTGAAAGCGTATAGCTGAGTTCTGTTCCATGGTTCCCCCGGATCCTTTATGTTTGGGATCCGGCTAGTACAACTAGGGGGATCTGGCTACTGTGGACAGAAAATGGGTTGTTTGGCATTATTTTTGTAGTAGGCTTATAAATTAGCTTACTAAAAAATAGTTAGGAGGTATTAAATGAAGATTGTTTTTGGATGACGGCTTTTGATGAATCACATATCGAAGGTTCATATGTGATGACGGCGTTAGTGTGACGAATCAAAAGGAGTATTATTCCTGATGATGAAAAAGACGGAAAAGTGACGAAAGAGACTTCTAATGATGTTAGAGATAAATAAACAAAGAGAACTTATGAAAATAAATTGAAATCATGTAACCTATCTAATGAAAAGTAAAACATACCTCTATGCTTCTTGGTTTGGCATAATACCAAAGATACTTCATGAGCTTTTAAAGTAATCCTTTGTACTTGGTGTACGTAAATTGTGATTACTTTTTAGATCCTTCCTTGAATGTTGACTTCATTATTCTTTGAATGAAGATTTTGGAGAGATTCTAGCATGAAAATTTCTTAGGAACAAAAGTTGTTTGAGTCATCTATCAATGTCCAACAAAATGATTTAGAAAAAATATGACCAAAAAAAAATCCTTCTTTGTAGTTTTCAAACATACACGGATCGTATCAAGTCTTTAAAGTACAACATACTTTAAGAAACTTGGTAACGAAGCTCTGATGCCAATTGTGGAAAACTAGAATTGGGGGTTGCCTAAAACCGTCAAGGCAATCTCCTTGACTCCCATTGACTCACAACCTTCCAATCGTAGGATGCTCGAACTTGAAGATCAAGTCAAATTCCTAATGAGCTCCTATGAGAATCCTAAGCTTCACACCAAGTGAACAAAATCACTCTAACTTGTGAATTATGTAGTGGTCCCCATGACACTCGTGATTGCACTAGACTCCCCGAACAAGCTTTTGCGGACTACACCTCCACACGTACTGACAGAGCGGGAACTTTCAAGCCCGAGCAAAACAACTTCGGAAATTCCTACAACCCGTCATAGAGAAATGACCCTAAACTTAGGTGGAGCCAAAAACTCGAACCCGTCCCAAAATAACTCATCTAGTCCACCCAATAGGTCTCAACCAAACCACACCTCCTACAACAACCCTCTAAACACTGGAACTTTCACTAATCTTGAGGGAATGGTGTCCAAGTTCATGTCATCTCAAGAAGCTCGATTGACTAAGCTTGAAGCCTATTTCAAGCAACGACAAAGCGAGATGACAACCAAGCTCGACACCCTCTTAAAAGCCTTTAATGACCTAGATATTGGATCACTCCCAACTGACACTATAAAGAACCCAAAAGTGAATTCGATTTCATCAACTTCATGTTCTTGCTCACCAAGGGAGAGTGCATATCCATGCCCCTCACACCCAAAAGTCCACTCGGTTAACGCCATCAACACGGGGTCCAAACGATCCGTCATGAGATACCAACAACCCGAGCTGACGGTCCAACCAAATCTTGAGAAACCTATTAATCAAGAACCCAAACCCACTCTAGAAGAGGATTATAAGGAGCTCCACCAAGAAAAACCGGTTCTTGATGTCTTGACTCATGCGCCTTACTATAATACTTTAAAAGATAAATATGAGCAAGAACTAAAATTAGGAGAATGTGGGTTCGCATTTGTGCAAAATAAGTTACCTAAGAAGTTAGATGATCTCAGTTTATTCATTCTTTCGTGTAGCAATGGAAATTCCAAAGCTTTCAACACATTAGCCGACTTAGGGTCAAGCATCAACCTTCTTCCGTTGTCCCTCCATAAAAGCCTTAACTTAGGAAAAATAGAACCAACGGAAACCATCTTAGGTTTAGCATACGGTAGTATTGCGTATCCGGTAGGGATAATAAAGGACATGGTAGTACACATAGGTCGATTAACTCTTTTAGCGGATTTCCATGTGCTAGACATGAATAAGGACCCAACATGCCCATTGTTAGTTGGAAGAGGATTCTTAGCTACCTCTAGTGCCATAATTGATTGTAAGATGTCTAAGATAGTGGTAGGAGAAGGGAGTGCTAGGTCAATTTACGATGTCAAGAAGCATATTTACTACAAACAGGATGGACAAATACCTTATGAGATCATGTTAGATAAAAGATCATCTAGATATGGACCTTGGACCAATATAGATTTTGTAGGCCCTCAACGACCTTTCTATCTAGAAGAGACCTTCGTGAGTAACGTAACTCTCAATGAACAATAATTGGCTAGGGACATTGAAATGAACCCGTTCGAGGATACTTTAGTGTTTAGGAAGATGACCGAATTCCTAGGAACCTTGCCCATTAATCTTAACATGAATTGGTTGAAAGTTGAGAGTGAGAAGCCTAAGTATAATTGGAGTTGGGATAGACCACCTAGTGATGGGAATGGGGAATGGCGCATAAGGATGACAATCTATGGCACATATATATGTGTGTTTGTTAGAGTCAAATGCTTGTATCGAGTCATAATGGATGTTTTGCAGGAATTTTTCCAGGTTTTAATGATGTAATTTTTCCAGAAAAATGCAGCAGACCACTTTTTGTCAGAACAACCTGATGGCGTCAGGATTAAAGCCTGACAACGTCAGGCTATGTAGAAACAGATTACTCAGTTTTTTGTTTTCTGTGCAACTTATAAATTTTTAGAAATTCCCAGGTCTTAATTTTCAGAAAAACTGCAAACATCCATTCCACAAGTATTATATCTTACTTGCTTTCTAGTGTAGTTGTGTGTCATATATAGTTTTACCACCAATTTTACGTGAAGGTTTCGTTTGTTTTCTTATAAGTGTGCAGGTTATATTTGGCAAGAAGAAGAAACACAAATTGGATGAAGCTTATTCCTGATGCATTCTTCTTGGAAAAGATTTTAACCGCAACTTCACACGTATCCTACCGAGCTAATCAGGGGAGTACTAGTTTCTTTCTCTTACTTACCTTCCTTGTCAATCATAACTTTGATACTTTCAGGGAACATTGGGGACAATGTTCAGTTTAAGTGTAGGGAGGGAGAATAAAACGGGAACTTAGAAACTATTCACTCACTTGATCATTTGTCTTGTCCTTGGTAATTTGTGTAATAAACTATGAGAAATATTGGTTAGGGGAAATTTAGCACCAAATTTAAATTTTTTATGACATTTACGAGCTAAACTTTAGTCTTAATAAAGCGTCTCATGGATAGGAATTATATGACTAGAAAAACCGTTTACCACTCAAATTCCACCCCAAAAATGTGAGGTTCGCCCTAGATCTTTAGGAATAAAAGCATTCACCTTTAATGCTTAGTAAGTGTACCAGTAGTATAATAGATTATAAAAGTTGTTTTGTGATGCATTCCGAGATCGCTAGTGAGACTACACTTGTGTAGTTAGGAGTAACTAAGTGATAAGAGGCATTATGATAACCCTTGTTTGAAACCTGTATTATAATTAAATCTTCCACATCGGTTGAGTGATTACCCCACACCCTTGTGATGTACTCATCTTTAGTACACGATACCCCTAGTTAACCCTTCAGAGCCTATCCTTTTCGCGGTTCTCATGATTTTTCGGTTTTCTGGAATATCACTGAAGAGCATTGTTTACAATCCACCCCCAAATGTACACCCAAATCGCCTTAGCCTACCTTGTATGCACTCATCTTTAGTGCATTATTGTTTTCATTATTTAACCCTTAGTGCAAATATCTAGTTACTTGCATGGTTGCTAAATCGAGTCATATCTTTTGTACACGGTTTTGGGACAATTGAGACTCATGGGTAAAAGTAATATTTTATGGAGTAACGGGAAAGAACGATAAATTCAAATTCCCTTTGTCTACGTAATTAAATACTCTAAGTGTTTTGAACTTTTCAAATCGGGTCAATTAGTGTTAGAGAAATAAAAACTCAAGTGTAGGGATGCTCCTATAAATCCCTTATATATTGATGTTATCGTAGAGGATGGTAGAGTAAAAAGGTATGAAAAAAAATAAAAAAAAGAAGAAAAAAAGATGTAAAAAAAATATACGGGCTACCATCCTACATCTATATTTATGTTTATGTTTTTAAATTTATGTTTGTTTTATTTCAAGTTATCTAGTGTTAGTGAGTCGAGTCTTAGCTTAGCAACGCCACACTTTACATGCTTGTAACATAAGATTTTTGACTTGCCACCACTAAATATCCCCTATCCAACAAAACCCTTTGTTTCCCTCCCCTAAGCCTAACGTTACAACCCTTGTAAAGACCTCTTAGATAGTTGTTTCTTGGTGCTTACGCCAAAGCGGTGGAGGTTTGATCTATTCTCGAGCTTATGGTGATTTATGTACTATGCCAGGTAATGAGTGTTTATCTTCTGTTCGAGAGATGAGAGAATCCAAACACCACTTGTGAGGTGCTAGTATATAATTTCCGTGCTTGTTATGACTATTGTGGCGTTTTTACTTGTTGTAAACTTATTTAAACCAATGCTTCATGCCTCCTAACTTATAAATTGATTGGTCAAAAGCACAATTGCTTGAGGAAAAACAAATACCAAGTGTAGGGATATTTGATAAGGATTTAAAACGTACACTTTTAAGAGGTCATTTAAGCCCTATTTCGACACATGTTATATCCGTTACTGCTTAATTTCGTTTCTTTTTTTAATTTTTAGGTCTTTTGGAAGTAAAATGCTGGAATGAAGCACATTTGGACGAAAATGAGCAAATACATGAAAAAAATGGCAAAGTCAAGATCGAAGCCACTCAAGGATGATCAGCAGAACCTGACGGCGTCCCAACCAAAGGGCGACGCCGTCCCTCTATTAAGACTTGATCAAAACATGCATGCGACGGCTCAGTGAAATTTCTGGTCTTACAACCTGACGACGACACGCTTTAATTATGGAGGGCGTCACTCACAGTTTTCACTCCAGACGGCCCGGATCTAGAATCCAGACGACGTCTCAACTAATGACCGACGGCGTCACAAATCTAAATTGATGCCGTCCCATCGATGACTTGGCCAAAATGAAACCCTAATGATGGTGACCTGACGGCGTCACATGCAAAAGGTGACGCCGTCGCGATTGTAAATCTATATATAGAATTCAATTTTTTGTATTTTAAGAGGTAGACTTTTGGAGAGCAAACCCTAACTCAGTTATAGTCTGACTTGGAATGTATTCTAGGGTCCCATACCTTATTTTACACATCGAGATAAGTTTGTTAATCTAATTTATCATTATGTCTATCCCATATTTGATTGATTGTGTGTATGCTTGCTTGTCTATCATGTCTAGCTAAATTACTTGTGTGTTTGCTTAGATCTATGAAACCTAGTTATTGATTATTGTTAGGTTGTTTCTTGTCTTAATTGAAATTGGCTTAGGAGTTCAACTAGGCATCTTCGTTGTATTTAATGCTTGAGTATGCTTTATGATGATATGGTTCATGGATGAAATAGCTTAGGCTTGCCGACTCCGTGAGTCACATACGAGAGATAACCTCAAAGAACTAGGGACCACGCATACCCTACGACCTTTAGGAATACAACGCGTTAAGATAAAGGACGTGACAACTCAACCAACCAATAAAACATAACTAGGGAGTAATAGTATCTAAGTGAACACATCTTTAATCATCATACGAGCACACCTCAATTAGACATAGCTACCCGTAGTAATTAGATAATTATATAATTAGTTAAAGTAGAGTAATCGATAGAAGTACCACCCCCAAACCAATTTCCCCGAGATTTTACATTAGCTTTCTAAAAAAAACCATAAAGAAGATAAAAAAGAATCATCGTCAACCCCACCTTCTCGTCATATACTTCTTACTAGCATTCCTATTCTCCTAGAGAACGATATCAATCGCCGAGGCTTACCACATACTACACTAAAACGATTAGGTTCACTGCCTAGGAGGTTGAAAAACTTGCTCAAAGAAAAGGAAGTCTCCTTGACCCCGAACGCGCCTTCCGCGCGCACGCCGTAAGAACCACGAAGTGAGTACCACACAAGGAATGTACCAAGCTAAAACGTGCGTACTTTCATAGCTATGTGGGTTCTACCACGCCATAAGAACCACGAAGTAATTACCACGCAAAGCTTGTACCACAAAATGATGTTCCACAATAATGTTCCACACAGCAAACCACTAGTGCACCTAACACAATTATATCCGCACACAAGCTTGTCCAAAATAATAAAAAATGAATTTAGCATGGCGAATGAAATAATGTAATTGTAATGATATGTGAATAACCGAACAAGTTATCTAGCGTAGTACATAAAGTTTTCAAAAATCAAGTCATTTGCAAATATTGGAATTTATTAAACAAGCATGTATTCTCCCCCAAAAGTGTTTTCAAAACAAGTATAGTAGGGGTTATGAACTCACCTCGATATGAAGTAACACAAGGATCATAACTGACACAACTGGCATCAAGAAGCATATCACAACAGTATCAAAATACAGGCATAACGGTACGGGATTGACACAACCTAATATGTATATAATCATCTCAGAATAACTTCAGCAGAGCAAATGAATTTCCGAAAGATAACGTGTTTAAGTTTTCATGGAATATGCGTATCTTAATTTCAAAAGTCCATTTTCAATATCTCAAAGGTTTAGTTTTAACGTTTTGTATGGTGGTAAGAAAATAAGGACTCGACATATAACTCACGCCAAACATAACCCATACTAAAGCATAATGTATATCCCAATACATTATAAGGAATAGTTAATAAGAATTCACCAAGACTCGAGAACACACGACATAACAATAAAACATGTAAAGGAAATTAAGCAAGTAAAGATCAATTAGCAAATAAGCAATAAGTAAGTAACTGGTAGAGTTTCATATATTTACCCAGTAACCCCAATTAGAATGTTTAAGAAATGTATGTTTTGTAAATAAAAACTATAATTTTGTTTTATTATCAGTTTTAGATCGAAGAAGTTTATAAATAAAATTTTATTATAATTCGTTTATCAAACATGTTCCGATAGTTAATTGGTCCAATTAAATGAGTTGAGATAATTTAACATGTTGTTTGTGCTATTATCGAGCTTCATAGTCCACTAGTAGTCGGCCAAAAGTTGTCCAATATAGGTTGTCCATAGCGTAACTGATATTGTTCTATAAGAGTTTTCCAATGTGTAATGTCTAATAATCGTCCAAATGTATCAATACTATTAATCCGATAAAAGTCCAATGTTATGACACAAACCGCAACCCAAACCTAAATCTACTACACTATACGCAAAGCAACATCTGATCTGAATCCAGATCCGTAACAACGAAAACATGGTGAACGAAACAAACACTCCTGATTCCAAGATTAGAATGACATTAACTGAAAATAACAACTAGACCAAATGGTACACGAGACCCACACGATTTCTACCTGGTCCGAAACTAAAAAATAGTTACAACAAACTTCAGCTTTTATAGACTAAATCAAAACATAACATCTAAGAAAATTCAAATACGACAGAAGGTAAATGAAATCAATCCGAACCTGAGACACAGATGCACCCTTAATGATAGAAAATAAAACAACTAAATTGCACTCTCGTGACATCAACCTGCTACATCAATCCTAAGCACCACATACTATATACACAACATCCATTGGTGTTGTTTGTCGTTAACCGACAAATCAAGAGAACCAGACTTATATAAGCCTAACCGAGACCCACAGACTCACGACCCAGGAGTAGAACGAGTCTGACCCTACCCGCTTTAAGAACAACCAACGCTCTAACCCCACCTTGAAATATTTCTACACGAAACTTAATCAAAACAAGTTTTTAATAACGTTTTAATCCACGAAAACTATTCAAACGATTCATAGATTGGTTTTTTTAAATAATTATAATAATAATAACAAAATATTAGATTTTCGTTTGTCATACCAAATTAAGAAATGAGGACGAGAGGAGTAGACGGTGAGGAGTGAGATACGAACCAAAGGACGCCCTTATCAACCAGACTAATACACGATACCTTCTAGTCTTCAAACGTTGGTGATGGTGGTGTGGCATGGTGATGATGGCCGGAATTAGTGGCGGCAGCTGATAGGTGCGGTGGCAGGAGGTGGCCGGCCGTGTGGTGGAGGCGGCTGCCAGAAATGGGGGGAAAGGAGGCTAGGGTGCAAAGTGATTGATTCCCTAATTTGATATTTCCTCTTTCTTTTATAAACACAAAACGAAATTTTTAAAGGAAACACAAAATGAAAATTTTATACAAGTTAAGGGGCAGTTTTGAAACTTTTGAAATCTTCTTATAATAACCCTTGCGGGTCTCGTTTAGCTTAGTAAATTTACGTTTTAAATTACGGGATTTTCGCCATTGCGTCTGAAATGATTTTTCTGATAAAAATGAGCATCCACACGTATAGTTTCTCGTATTTAACTTAATTAGTAAATCAAATTGTTTTAAAGGTTTTAGGTTGTGCCGGCTCGTTAAGTGCATAGTTTTGGCGCTTGACGAGATATACTCTCGTCTTCAAGTTCAATTTGGTTCTGGAAAATAAAAAGTGAAACTTAGGAAATACTAACTATAATTCATTGAAAAAAAAATTAGTTTAGAAAATTCCGGGTTGCCACATTCTGGTAGTCGGCCCGGTTTTATGAAATGTAGCTAAGACCTAAACTTGAAGTTTGGCTAAAGCTGCGCATCAAAACAAGTTTTAAAACTCAACTTATGGTCGTTTTGGTAGAACTGAATGTGCAGCCAAACTTTCTGCAATGAAATATAAGTATGTACTAGACTATTGATATAAGTAAATTTGGACCTTGGACTTTAGTAAACTTACGAAACAGGCAGAGAATATAAAAATATGAATTTGGGCTTTTGAATCCCTTAAAAAGAACTTGTGGTTAAAAAGTTATGCCTAGATAAGGTTTACTAAAAGGAAATATGGTGCTGGAACAAAAGCTTGCTGATACGATTTTGACCCTTTTATGGTCTGAATCATCAAAAGTGTAAAACACGAAAGTTGCTCAGAATGACTTTTCCTAGACAAACTCAAGTGCACATTAGCAGAAAGTGAAAAAGAAAGGCTAAAAACTACAAAAACTAACCAGACATGTTGTTGACCGGAAAACAAGCATGGCTAAAGAACCTTAGTGGTATTTTGATCCCTTGAGGGCGAGACAAAGCCAAAGCTAAGCTAAGGTTGTTGTCTCTAGGTCTTCTAGCTTAGACATAGCCATGGCTATGGCAATGGTTGTTGTCTCAAGTTTTTAACCATAGCCTAGACGCACAACTAGCTTGGGTTTGATGACACGAAACTTGTTTTTGGAGACTTGTTCATTAGATTGGATCTTTGCCCGACCTTAAGATGACTTATCTATAAGGCTTGTTAATATTTTTGATAAAAATACAACTCTCATATTTTTGTTAACCTACAAAAATATGTACAATGTCAAAAGTATATAACTACTTTCATAAAAATTATTTTGTACTTTCTCGTTATATATCTAAGACGCGACTTTTATATTTTTAGGTTGTCGTTAAAGCTCGTGACTTCTTGATATACACTTTATATTGTCGAAACCTTTTGCTTATCTACAAGGTGAGTTCATAGCCCCAACTTTTGTTTAATTGTTTTATAAACTCTTTTGGGGGAGATACATGCTACTATTTTTATTACATGCTATTATTTTGATTATGGACAATTACTTACAAACTGAATGCCTTAACTGTATTAATGCATGCCTAAGTTTTTTATGCCAAAAGTCCCTAACATCATGGACCGCTAATCACTTGCGAGTGAGCGAAAATATTGTGGATAGGCCTATCGGGATTGACGAATCCCGTTTGTGTTAGCCGGGATAGGTAACCAAACGCACTATATTTGAATTTCTAGGTATAAGGCATAATACCTACCAGGGGCAAGTTACTTAATATATATATATATCGTACGGTGACATATATACACAGTCAGTCGTGAGTGCCATGAGCTTAGAGCAATAATAACTATCAAGAAGATAATTGTACACATTGCAATTAAAATACGAACTATATTGTCCACTTCTGTTTTCAAACTTATGCAGTTCCTATCGTTTGTATTGACCGGTTAGGAAATCAAGCGCACTATGGCCATATAACAACGTAGCCCACTGCTTTCTTAAACTTGAAATCTTGTAATCAATTGTTTTATTTACAAACCTATGAACTCACTCAACCTTTGTGTTGACACTTTTTTGCATGTTTATCTCAGGTTCGAAAGAAATTAGCTGGCATGGCATGTGAAGGCGCACGGAAAATATTTTGATGACAATGCATATATTATCATTCGAAAAACTTTACAACTTTAATGTTGTACTTTTTATGATTGAATAAACTTTCGGGACTTGTTTGTAAACTCTGATATTTTAATCGAATGATAATTTATTTCAAAACGTCTCATTTAGAGTCGTTTTCTTTAACTTGTTCTGTGAACTATGAAGTAATACCCCAGTGACACAATCTTCCGCTATGATATTTTTCGAGGTGTTACCGACGACACTTTTTCAGAATGAACATACGAAGGGCAGCGTGTACACTGCTCAACTCCGGTGGTAGTTCGAGTCTGAAAGCAATCATACCAATTCTTGGTAATATTGTATATAGTCCGATATATCTTAAGTTTGGCTTTTCTAATTTCCCCAAACGAATCATACCTTACCGCAATGAGGCTTTCGACAAAACCTTAATCCTAGCATGTAATTTTGAAAGTTAATGCTTACATTTGTGTAACCTTTCTGGTGATAATGTGTATCATAATATTGCGGGGCCAGGAAGTGAATGTTGTACTAGAATCCTTACAAGGATTTCATGAGCGGCAAGATCAGAAATTCTAATCAGCAATTGTGCTAAAGATTGCAAAGTCAAATATGCTGCAAGCATGCTTCTGGACAATGCTTTATCAGGGTAAAATGTTGTTGCTCAATCTGTTAGTATTGAGAATACTCACAAGATTTCTTAGACTAAGTTGGAGAAATTATAATCAAGAAGTATTGTCTTCGAAATGAGGTGCAAGAAACGAAGTTGAAGTTTCCTTGCTGTCAATGGTGTTGATATCACAACTTATATTCGCCGCTTTCAAGAGTTGGTAGTAGTGTGCCCAGTGATGGTCTCAACCAATGAGAAGTTATGGGAAAATTTCATCTGAGAACTTACCCATCATTTTTCATAAGGCAAAATGACTATTTTCCCTTTGACTTTTTAAAAGTTGACCTTGACTTTGACTTTTGACTATTTGATTTTTACTATAATGTAAAAGCAATTACCGTAACCGGTAGTAACTAGTAATTTTCCAAGTTAAATAATTCAATCTGTTTTGAATTATTACTCTTTGAACATTTTTGTTCACCTCTGTCTATTTAATGAGAAGTTATCTCGCAAAACGTGAAAATCGCACACAACGCGTACCGACACATTGGTAATGACAATAAACAATTTAATTTAAATTTACTTTTATAAGTAATCTCAAAAGTTTAATCGTGTAAACTTTCTTCACGACCAACACATGACTATGACTAGTCTATGTGTTCAAAATACTCAAATCTCACCAATAGTCATAATTTATATGAACTATTGCCACTTTGTTATTTTTACGTAGACATTTTACTATTTACGTAAAACGCGTGCTCGAACCTACGTTATTAGGTTTTAACAAAATAAACGCACCCCATTAGACTTATCACACTTTTAATATACTTATTTATAGTATATTAATAAGTTTTAACATTTTTGTAAGTATTATATTTTTACATTACCCGGTTTTAAATTTCGTGATTTAAAGACTTAACGTTAGTAATTACCGGGATCAAACTACA
This sequence comes from Chrysanthemum seticuspe, assembly GCA_019973895.1. Classification (NCBI taxonomy): domain Eukaryota; kingdom Viridiplantae; phylum Streptophyta; class Magnoliopsida; order Asterales; family Asteraceae; genus Chrysanthemum; species Chrysanthemum seticuspe. Next base: position 225,913,781 of record BPTQ01000003.1, on the reverse strand, counting down.
CCCACTAATCACTAAACTAACAATAATAATACAAGATAAACACTATCTATCCTACCCTAGCACCCCTCGGCCACGTTTAAGAAACATGTAACACTACTGAGACAAGTGTTATCCTATTAGTATGACTCTTACATTTAAGTTAGACATAATTTAACTATTACATTCATTTTTAATATCAAAAACTTTGCATCTTCTTGTTGTTCTTTGTTTTTCCGTGAGACACCCCATCACAAACAACAATTCCATCAAAAAATTTACCATGTTTATTCCATTTAAGTTGAAGGCCTAGTTAGTTTACTAGTTTTTTGGTTCTTTTGGTACCATAATCTCCTCCATCTCAAGGGTTTGATCAAGGTTTAGAGGCTGAAATTATAAGATGTTTACAAAGCTAAAGAGGGTTAAGAAAGATTGGCTAAAATATTAGAAGAAAAGGTTCAAGAAGGATTGAAGATTAGAAGGGTTAAGTATTGAATTGTTTTTTGTTGTACTAGTAACTTGTCATCCTAATCCTTTTAAGATTTGAGTTTATTTTCATATTCATTCAATATCGTTGTAAATAACTTCTGGAATTTTATGTATTTTTATAATGTAATAAATATTATATATGTATATGACATTGTACATGAAGTTTGTAACATGAAAAGAAGCTAGAACAAGCCTTAGGTAGGTTTTATGAGTTTGAATTGTGCAACAATCCCAAAGATTGATTAAACTGATCATCTCAGTAAATTTTGAGGTTATTTCAATAAGATAGTATTGTATATATATATGTCTTACGGTCATTTTTCAGGGTGTCGCACCACATAACTCATCCCGATGAGTACATGAGAGCCAAAATGGCGAAACATATCAAAATTTGCACACCATATTTCATTTGATAAAAGCTCATGGTTCTATTCATTTATGGTAGTCAGCCTAGTTTTATGAAATGTATCTAAGACCTAAATTTAAAGTTTGGCAAAAGCCGCACGTCAAAAAAAGTTGTATAACTCAACTTATGGTTGTTTTGGTGGGACTGAATGTGTAGCCAAACTTTCTGCAATGAAATATAAGTATACACTTGTAATTAGACTATTGACATAAGTAAATTTGGACCTTGGACTTGAGTAAACTTAAGAAACATGTAGAGAATATAAAAATATGAATTTGGGTTTTTGAATCACTTAAGAAGGACTTGTGGCTAAAAATTTATGCCTAGTTAAGTTTTACTAGATGAAACTATGGTGCTGGAACAAAAACTTGCTGATACGATTTTAAAATGAGATTTTGACCCTTTTGTGGTCCGAATCATCAAAAGTTTAAAGCATAAAAGTTGCTCAGAATGCATTTTTCTACAAGAACTCAAGTGCACGTAAGTAGAAAGTGAATAACAAAGGCTAAAAACTGCAAACACTAACCAGACCACTTGTAGACCGGAAAATAACCATGGCTAAGAAACCTTAGTGCTATTTTGATCCTTTGAGGCCAAATCAAAGCTAAGATTAAGTCAAGGTTGTTGTCTCAAGGTCTTCTAACTTAGACATATCCATAGGTATGGCCTTGATTATTTTCTCAAGTTGTTTAACCATAGTCTAGCCGCACGACTAGCTTGGGTTGATGACCCGAAACTTGATTTTGAGACTTGTTCATTAGATTGGATCTTTACCCGACCTTAGAATGAATTATCTCTAAGGCTTGTTAATATTTTTACCCGACCCAAAAATATGTACAATGTCAAAAGTATATAATTACTTTTATAATCTTTTTATATATAAATATCTAAGACGTGACTACTATATTTTTAGGTTGTCGTTAAAACTCGCGACTTCTTGATATACACTTTATATCGTCGAAACCCGCAGCTGATCACTACAGTGAGTTCATATCCCCAACTTTTGTTTTACTGTTTTATAAACTCTTTGGGGAAGATACATGCTACTATTTTTATTACATGCTACTACTCCTCTATAAGAGACCCACATTGATGAACGTCTGAACTCTATCGGAGAATCTACTAAGATCAGACCATGAGGTCAAACGACTTAAGTAAAGTCGCATTTATTTTCAAAACTCAATGGAACTCTAGAAGAGGTCCTGAATTCAGGTGGGAACGTGAAGATGAACTCAAAGGTCTTGAAACATCACCACTTTGATCCATACTTACCAACATTTCGACCACCTATTTCGCACTCAAAAAATCAAACCTACCCGGAGACCATCCACCCACACCTCCCTCACTATCTCTTTTGCGAACATTGCCAATCCACTAGGGATCTCGAATGGAAATAAAGGACGAAATGCGGTTCATTCTCAATCATATCCTTGATCGCATCAACATTATCACTCACCAAAACTTCCATAATTAACTCCTATGCAAGCATGGAAGGAATGATAATAATATTTTCTATTTTTTTTCCTTTGGTTCATTTTAAAGAACAAACCCTTGTTCTTAGTTTTACATTTGTATGTGGCATATATACCACTACATTTTGATATTTTATTACAAAGCTTTGTTTACGTACCTTGGCTTTTTATCTTATCCGGTACAAGGCTAGATACCGAGTTCCATTACAAAGAAGGAACTACTACCCAACACTACACCTAAACACAACTACCTGAAGGAGACACACTCCATGTTACAACACTAGAGAGGATATCAACATCCTCTAACCTAAACTACACAACTTGTACATTAAAGCACCATATCGAATGTACACCTTCGGCACCGTTCACTAATACCTTTAACACGACACTTCGGCACCTTTCACTAATGCCTTCAACACGACACTTCTATGGAGGAAGGAAAGAACTATCAACAAGATGCACTTCAGTGGTCCTGATGATAATGAAGCTTAGCAACTCATGACCTTGAGTTTGCACGTCTTCAAGAGGTGGTGATCTCGCCTTTAAGAGGAACCTAGAGAATCACACAAACATAAAACTACATAGAATGATCATTTGGATATGAGGTTACTGATGTTAGAATACTGGGAGAAAGTGTATCTAAGAGTGGTAGTAAGCAAGAGAGAAATGACTCACTATTTATAGACAAAAACATGTCTACTGTCCCACGATTCCGGCGGATCCCTAACCAGAGGGATCCGGCTAGTGCAAATCCTGGGATCCGGCTACTGGGTCAGTTTAGTCCAGATTTTTGGTTGCAAACCGGGTTATGGGTTATGGGTTATGGACCATGGGTTATGGGTATTGGATTATGAATACCCAACAAGATGCAATGTACCTAGTCATTAGGTTATAGATCTTGGGTCATGGGTCATGGAATAATATCCAACATGACTTCATGCATGATGTCATGCAATGAGTCATGGGTTATGGATCATGCTCCATAGGTATGAGTTATGGACTTTGGTTTTTACCCAACAATATTCATTGTACCTAGTCAATGGACATGGGTCATGAGTCATGGACTTTGGTTTTTACCCATTACTTACCCATTACAATATATACAAAGTACATATATATTTCTATAAAATGTAAACACTATTACTTGTTATACATATATATTCTTATAAGATGTAAACAATATTATTTGTTAGTGTTTTATAAAAATGTCTTTGGTTTTATATAACTTATTTACTAAACATGTTTTGATGGTTTTAATATGTTTAGAAAAAGTGTGTTAGTAAACTATTGGCTCAAAGCTTTTACGTATTTTATTTATTTCGTTAAAATGATTTTACGTTTGTTATCGACAAAACATTAGAAGATCATAAAATATAAATAAACGTTTTTATGGTTTATTTGTATTAGCAATCTCTCCCTTTTTGTTGATTACAAAACATAAGATTATTTTAAGAAAAAAAAATTCGTAAAAATTTGAATTGGAGTTTTTACTCTCTTCTCCCCCCCTTTTTGTTGAAACAAAAAGAGCGTCGAAAAGAAACTAACACAATGTGAAAAACATTTTGAGAAAAAAACTAGTGAAAAGTAAGAAAATAAGAAAGAGTTAGAGAAAGAAATGTAAAGAGAAGTAGTAAGGTAAGAAGGAGATTCTTGTCTTAGCTCCCCCTTGACGTATGCTTCCCTTTGTTAAGGGCGTCAAGTAATTAGGAAGACTAAGACGTATGTATTGCAAGTATTTTGCAATGTTTCTCACTTTGACGAGTTACTCCCCCTTGACGAGTGCTCCCTTTTGATGAGGCCATCAAGTAGTTTAGGAAGCCTAAGTGAATGTATTGCAAGTGGTTTTTCAATGCTTTGCTTTGACGAAAAACTCCCCCTTGTTGAGGGTGCCAAAGTCTTCACGTGTATTTTGAAAATCTACAAAACAAAGGTTAGAAAACAAGTATATGGTTCTTTGTTTCCTGCAAATGAGCTTCTATCTTATCCGAGAAACAAAGGTTAAAAAACTTTGTTTCTGTTGGACGGTTCTGGCGGATCCTTCCTGTGAGGGATCCGTCTAGGCAAAAGCCCGGGAACCATGTACATGCATCTTATAGGCAGCAATGTAGATAAAAAGAGTGATGTAAACGTCTAAGTGAGTTATGTATTGTTACACCAAACATATTCATATAACTATAATGCATACAAACATGTAGTTTCATTCAATAAAACAAGAGAAATAATACACATATCTCTAAAACTAAGAGAAAGATACAAACATGTAGTAAAATTTCTTAACAATTCTAAATTGCGCCTAAGTCTAGAAGAGAACACGACTTGTGCTTGTATTCCTATGTTTAGGGATGAGTAGATTTGTTGATTTGGTTAAATCGTTCAAGAAGGTGATGGAACATAAAATGTAACTCATCTCGTAATTCTTGAACTAACCTTTGGGTATGTTGACAATTAGAGCAATTATTATCATGACTAGGAAATGGAGGTATTAAGGATGGAGCGGTTTGAGGTGAAATGTTGGGTGATGAGGGAGCAGGTTCCATAAAGGATGGTGGGATTTGTGGAGGTGAGTTTGATGGAGTAGTATGGGGTTCAACTAAGAATAAAGGTGGTGACATATGGGTTGGTGGGGGAGATAGAGAGGCATCCATATAGTCTAGTTTTTTTGATTGGTGATTCCTTGTACTTAAAGATGGACTATTTGATGGTGAAGGTGAGTAGTAAACGGGTGTTGGTGACGTTCCAACATCAAGGTTTTGGTGTGAATGTTGTTCCTCATTTGATGAGAAAAGTGGTGGATGAGAGGGCCTAGGTGGTGAGTCTTCTAAAGAGTAAAGGTTTGGATGTGAAAGAGGTGTGGTGAAGGAGTGTAATCTAGGTTCTCGAAATGAGGGTTTAGTTGCTTTAGTGGAGCTAGGTGTGTTTGGTTTAGAGGGTATGGTAGTGTTTGGTGAAATTCTTTGCAACCCACAAGGTCCGATGCTAATTCGAGTGGTTCTCCTAGCTTTGGTTGGTTGAGTTTGTTGGGGAGGAATTCTAGTGTTTGAAGTTTTCACGGGTGAAGACTCGGTTGATGAAATTTCATGAACAACACGAGAATTTTTCTTGGAAGAACCTATGGTTGATGAGGTTGTAATAGATGCTTTTGTCATGGTGAAAAGTAGAAGGCAAAGAGTGTTTTAGCTACTGATTTATGAAGGTTTGAATGGTGGTTTGAGGACACAAACACACTTGGTTTATAAAGGATGAAATTAGGTGAGTTTATTAAAGCTTTAACCACTAAGGTTGTATATACTAAAGTCAACTATAGTGTTGTTCTATCCTAAGGAGTCATTTAAGACAAGGTAGAGTGTTTAGATTACCAAAGAGAGTTTAAAATTGACGTGTTAAGTGAATTTCAACCATTATGTGCAGCCGGTTCCCACGGAACCCTAACATTAGGGATCCGGCTAGTTGAATTCCAGGGATCCGGTCTCATAGGCAAAGAAAAGGAGTGATGATGTTCTACCAAGGTCTAGTACCTATATATCTTGAGTGTTTAAGTTTCCTAAGGTATCTTAAATGGTATGGGACTTAAGCATAATGAGTGAGGATATCTAATGATGGTTTTTATGAAGAGATGGAGTTTTCATGAGTACCCATGAGTGGTTAAGGATGATACTAAGAATTTTTGAGAGTGTCAAATGATCCTAGAGACCAGATGGTGACTTAAATAAAATTTAGAAAATTTCTTAAAATCACAAGAAATGAAAAAATAGTCTTTAGACCATTTTGAGATGAAGATGACTAAAATCAATTTGCTAAAATTGAGAGAAATATAAAACTAGGTGTTTTGAGATGAGAGAAAAAATGTGTAAGCATTAGAGCATAAAGATGGTGAGTTTTAAAGTAGTGATAAATTAAAAACACATTGAATGTGATCTTAAGTCATCCATGAGTGAATGTGGGATCAACTGAGCCTAAGGGGGACTTAAGTGATCATAATGTATCATGTTTAACTAGTCTAATAAGGTCTGGAAGGTTGGATTGATGCAAGGATGCTAAAATAGCATTTCTGTCTACCTGGATCCCATAGATCCTTCATTTGAGGGATCCGGCTAGTTATAGCCCAGGGATCCAGCAACTAGGATAGTTTTCTTAACAGAATGCGTGCAAGAATTTGCATCATGTATCGAATTTTGAAACTAATGATTTCTACAACAAGTATTCATGTATGTAAGTAAAGCATAGCAAGCATGGCATGTAAAAGCAATATATGGGCATGCAGTTAGGATGAAGACTAACCTTTTGATACGAGATCAAAAAGTTGTAAAATTCCTATTATGTTGTTCTAAGTTAAGATGTCCATGTTTTTCACCATACCACCACATACTACTTAGTTCTAAATAAAAGCAACATTGTTTAAGACATACATCACATGTTTCAAATATGGATCATACACATCACCTCCAATCACCGTCAAACTTCCATCTCACTTTTTCTTCTTCCCCGTGAGGAAATGAGCAATGCATTTGAACATTCCTTTTGTTTGTTGGAACTCTTGGGAAGGACTTGGAATGTCTGGCAACTGATCAATGTAGGACACGGGGTCGAGATGGTAGTTGTTGATGGGGTTGCTTGCTTCTCTTTCCGTCTCCTTAGATGAGTCCGTAGGTGGATGAGGCCCTTTACCGTCAACCATGAACCTTGATGTTCTTTCCTTGTTTAGAGGTACCATCACCCGGTTGCAAAATAAATGATCATCCGTATAGGGAGAGGGTTCTAAAGCAAAGACAAAGTTTGCTAGGCGAGTTAGAAGCATAGTATATGGTAGAACCATTTTCTCCGTCCTAAAAACACTAGCCATCCTTTTGACCATGTAATATGCAAGGTTGAAGGGAGTTTCGCTGAAGAGGCAATAAATCATGTACACAAGACATACATTCGGATGATCCTTGTTTCCAACCAAGCAAAGAACATTTTCCCTAAGAATTTTTTCCAATTTTTTTTGTAGAGTAGGAACATCTCGAAAATCTCCATTTGAAAGGGATCTCGGTGGATGACTTTTGAGTTCCTAGTGACTCAGGTTTAAGAGGTTCTTTGGATAAATACGACATCTTTTACCGTGGCCGGTTCATGAAGGGGGGGAATAAACCTCGTGATCATCAACCATGTCATGAAGCTTGGCGAGTGACCAATAATTGGAATACATACACACCACTTGGTGAGGAATGCGGAGAATCCGGGCAAACTCGGAAAGGGTTAAAGTGTATGTGGAAAAATAGAAGGGGGGGGGGGTTGAATAGTTTTACCGATTTTAATTTAAGTTTCAAAGATTTAGATTCGATCTTATGTGAATTCATATGGATGGATAGATAGTATGAAACAATACGTAAATCAAGTAAAGTAAAAGGATAGAAAGTAGCGACACAAGTGATTTATAGTGGTTCGGCTACAAGGACACCTTCCTTGCCTTACTCCACTCCCCGAGTGCCCCACTCGAGAGTTCAAGCACTATGTCAGCAAGCTCCTGCAAATTGGCGGAGAAGCCTCACAACGTTGCTTACACTTTTTCCGGTACAAAGCTAAATACCGAGTTCTTCCACGAGGTAGAACTAAACCCTTACACAACTATTACACAACAACTATGTGAAATATGAATTACAAGATCTTGCTACAGAAATCTTGTGGAAGGACAAATCAATAAAGGACCCTTTGCTTGGATGACTTGTAGTATAGTGTGATCTCTCCTTTGTAAAGAACTTATATGAGAGTCACAACAAAAGATAGAAGAACTACTAGAATGATCAAATGATCAGAGGTTAGGAGAGTCAGATAATATATGAGAGAGTTGTAAGAAGAAGTGTGAGTAACAATGAAGAAATGACTCACTATATAAAGGCACAAAAGCCTTCTGTCCCACGGTTCTGGCGGATCCCTCACCCAAGGGATCCGACCAGTGCAAAACCTGGGATCCGGTAGTCTTGGTCAGAACAGTCCATATTTTGGGTTGCAAACCAGGTTATGGGTTATGAGCCATGGGTCACGGACTTTGGGTCATGGGTACCCAACAAGATACAATGTATCTAAACAATGGGTCATGGGTCATGGATAAAACCCAACATAATTTCATGCATGATGTCACCCATGGGTTTTGGATCAGCTCCATGGGTATAGGTCATGGGTCTTGGATTTATCCAACCTATTACATATTATATTACAACAATTTCTTTATTACAACATTTTATGTAAATGACCAAATGTATATACTTTGCAAAAAAACATGTATTCTAATAATTTTACTTATGATAACTTTATATTTGTTATCAACAAAACATAACGAGATCGCTAAATATAAAAAAACGTTTTTATGGTTTATTTGTATTAACAATCTCTCCTTTTTTGTTGATGACAAAACATAAAGTTATGGTGAGTAAAACTTAAGATTAGATGTACGTTTTGAAAGTGTATGTAAGTTTTACTTCTTCTCCCTCTTTTTTTCGAAACAAAAAGTGAGCCGAGTAAATAAATGATGGTAAAAAAAATAATCCACAAGAACTAACTCCCCCTTGAAGGTAGCTCCCCCTTGACGGTAGCTCCCCCTAGAATAGGGCGTCAAGTGAGAAAATATAATACCTAAAAAAGAAATGTTAGTAATAACATGTATTATAATCTTACTTATATGCTTATCTATCAATATCCAACACACATACTAAATAGATTGACATAAGTCAATCTAAATACTTTAAAACGAAGTTTTAATTGATAAAACTATTCAACTCCCCCTTCTAGTTTTCTACAAAGTTATCAAAATTATTTTATTAGCAAATTAAATTAATTTATCAAAATTATCGATACACACACAACATGCAGTAGTTAAATTTGTATATAAAGTGTTGGGATTTTAGAACCAGTTAACCATTAACCTCTACGAGTACGCAACGGATATTGGATCTAGTTAATGCAATTATGTTAAGCACGTATTTAATAAACAAATAATTAATACAATATTAATTAATAAAAGAGATAAAAGAAACCCTAACCTTTGCTTGGCAATTGATCTTTAGTAACAGACAAAAAAAACCAATATGAAACTAAGCACCTAAAATAGATGCCTCTATGAGTATCACACACAAACACTTAAACCAAGTACGTTCGAATTGAGCTAGTCGAGAACGTTTAAACCAATCAACCCTTGATAACTTGAATACCACACGAACAAGAAAACCCCAAGACCAAGTCTTTCTTCTTTGCCCGAGAACTAATCTGCCCAAAGAGCAGATTTACTTTTCACCCGATATCAGACAATATGTGTCCGATATATCTTTTCTGTTTTGTCCGATAAGTGAACCAATCAGAAAATAAACTCCCATCTTGCTACTAAATCTATTCGACTAGGAACAATAGAAAACAAGAACATCAATCAACCAAACACCTAAACACTTGGATCGATTAGAATAGATGCAAGTTTAGAAATCAAATAATACCAAAACCTTAATTCGATTTTAGTGTAAATCGAATGGAAAAAGAAAGGCAGTAAACATTTGATTGGTTTGGAATATTGGGTGAATCGTATATTGCATGTGGGATGGAATATGTTATATTATATGTATATCAATATGTTGCATGTTCCAGCCTCAGAATAAGGTGTAGAGATTTTGCTTTTACAGCAAAATCCAAACCGACCCTCTACATGGGTTTTTTTCTTGAACGACAAGAAACAAGCCCATACTCCCCATTGCCCGATCGTTTGTAAGCTTTCAAGGCCCATGGCAGCTCCAAACTAAACGACCCAAGTCCATGAAATAGTCCATGAGTCATACAAATAATCGGGTCAAGTTACATGCGAATATATCAGGTATACATTCAAGTTATAATACGTTCGACACGTACTATCGTGTTTATCGTGTGTGCCCCCATAGGCTCACACACTTCTAGTCGTTTCGAGTGTTTTTAACTCCCACAAACCAACAGCTCCCACTTGGGAGTTGGTGTGTCGAATGGCACACAAAACTAACAACGGAAACGCCTAGCAAACGCTCTCACTCGCTTTTTAACTAAAAGTGTCTAAGAGAATAGTTTCGTAAAATTTTCTCAGTAGCATGGTCATTCAATGTCTTGCTCTAATCATCCTTTGTTATAGATACCATTAAACCATGGATTATGGATCTTAAATCATTCCATATAGTTTAACCATTTAGAATCTCGTTATAGAATTTAATTAGATATACCAAATGTAATCAAGTATTATCTTGCATTACCCTTTGAGTTCGGCCGAAAAATTATCTTATTAAATCTGGAGAGGCGCCATGGTATCTTTCTGCACATGTCAAGTGGAGTAACAAATCCTTTATTGACTACAAGTGTTGTGGATGCTGCTTCACACCACTCCGAAATATAGCTTTTATAACTACCTTGTTCAGATAGCGTTTTGCGTATATTTACAAAAAGTGATATCCACACATAACAGAACTTACTTGCATCTCAAGTCTAAGGATGAAGATAACAAACCATTTTCAATATTTTACTTATGACAAGGATCCAAAAGTAAATGTTTGAAAGTTGGGGAATCCAATATGCATCTCTAGTGAATACATATGAGTTTGGCGGGAACAATCCAAATTCTCATTAGAATATAACCAACACTCACATTTGCCTTACATAACAATATTCCCATATTGTTAACCGACAATGGACATATTTAGAATAATAAAATTACTCAAGGATTAAACATGCAAATATAGGATAACAATTATTATATGAATGAATAGTAAATACCAAGTATCTTTATTCATCATAAAGTAAAAATTGTCTATCAATCCCAATTATCCAAATACTAAAACAGATATGCATGAAACTCATTTAGTAAGATGAACCCTAATGTTTCCAACATTCTCAACCTTTCTTTAAAAGAAAAACTAAATAGTTATCTGAGTAAACTTTCCGAATACTTATTTCAAATATCACATATAGTGAGTGATTTAAAATATAAGATGAGTGTCTTATCTCATATGCTCATACTATTGCAAGAATTATAGTATGGAGATGTTGTCTTACCTTGCATGAGGTAGTAAAAGTCAACAACATACTGACAATCATCTTTATAGTTTCTAAAAGTGTAAAGTATTTTCATTCATTAATGTGTAATGCAACAATGCTCTATGTTGAGCATAACTAGTTAGCAGATTTATCATAAAAGATGAAATCCTACTACAACTAGTATTAATAATCCTCTAGCATCATTTGTACTTATACACCATTATGCTTTAAAATTCGTAAACATTTATAAAACAATAATCTAAACTCTCTCAATTAGATATTGTTGTTGTCAGCTCATTTTGTACTTGTACAAAAGCAACAACTAGTCTTATACATAATATAATATATACATGATAAACCCTTAGTTTAAAACACAAGGTTTCCATCCATGTAAATTATTCCAAGTGAAATATATCATTTAAGACTTGCTTGAATAATATATTGCATTTGTGTTAGACTTAATTTTTCGCATTTGTTTATTCCAGATAAATATTTATTCCAAGGTTGTTTGCTTTATTCCCTAAATTCCAAGTGAAGTTTCATTCCAAGCTTAAGGGTCAATATCTAGCTTAAATAGAATGATATCTTCAACATATAAATTTTAAGAAAAAACACATTGCTCCCACTCAATGTCAGATGTACTCAAGAGATATCTTAATTCAATCATAATCATATTGTAATTAAATTCAAGATCTCAGCTCTTAGATGCATGATCCAATCCAAAATATGGATTGCTCAAATTTTGTATACTACATAAAGATAATATAGATTCATAACCCTTTTGATTACACACCGTCATCGCAGAAGGTAATCATAAAGAAAGAGTTATAAAATCTAATTGTCATATTCAACATACAAATCACATGTATGACAATTAAATATCTTTATATAATTAATGCATGTATTATAAGAAAATTTAATCACAGTCAATTGCTTAAGTATGATTAAAAACTTCTTATAAAATGCCAAACATTAATATGTATACAATTTTGTCCTTGTGAGTCTTTCTTCAAAAGAAACTCATTCCAACCTCATAGGTTAACTTGTTAGGCGAAATTGCAATCAAGCTCAAAACTCGATTTGCCTTTTAAGGACTGCATCTTATCATTCATAGTTCTAAAACATTTATCAGATTCAAGATGTGATAATATATTTTAGTAGTTAGCTGATTTACAATAATCTTCTAACTTATATCCCCCAGCATTGATATAAAATATCACTCAAGTGATGAGGCATCTTTTCGGATTTATGAATTTCGGTCGACATTTTCATGTTTAACCTTAGTATGACATTAATAAGTGGATTTTAGAAGGTTAAGTATTTTTTTCTCAAATAACTTTGAGATTTGTATATACTCCCACTTACTTTTGTAAGTAGAGACAATTCTCTAAATACTTAGTATTTAAGCAACAATAAATTGTTCTTTATTGGGAACCACAAAATACATTTTATGTTCTCATCTCTAGATTCGTTAATAAAATGCTTCGTAAGATTTTAACAAATTCAAAACTTAAATCAAGACATAATGGAATTCCTTCCAACTACTCAAATTAGGGTTTATAGAAAAACTCTAATTTAGTATCACTCTTTAACCAAAAGTTCTAGCAACAGTTTTGGGTTTCGTCAGGCCAGGAAGAACACCAAAACTACAATCTTCAAGCTAGGAAGTGTAGAAAAATCAAAAATCCAAAAGGGTTTATGATTCAATTGGTTTGACTGGTAAAACCTCAAATCCCTAATGAATTAGGGTTTACAGTTATGGGTTGTCTTGAATACCTTCTAGGTTTGAACTCTATTGAGTGTGTCCATGACACACACAATTTCTAACCTTGATATGTTTTGGAGGTAGAGCAATTAAAGCTATCATGAACCAAACAATATATGAATAAGGTTTGATCCAATACATTAGACATACCATAATGAAGTGGTATCCTATGAGTTATTGGAATTGTGAAACTATATCAGAATTCTATGGATAACTTAATTCTCTTTGGACCAAATACTTGTCAATTAGGTCAGGCAAAATTGCATATAAAGTATTTACCAACCAAGTACATGCTATAATGTATATTCATTGAATAATAAAAGAACCTCATGTTTACGTGTTCACAAGAAGACATAAATGTTCAAGGATTATATGTTCATGTGTTAACAAGAAAAAAGAACATTTCAATAATACATTATCAGTCTTTGAATAATTCAAAGCCTCATGTTTATGTGTTAACGAGAAGACATAACACATTTACTATATATATATATTGTGTTATAAGTCATTGGCTAATTCAAGGACTTTATAATTATGTCTTAACATGTAAGCATAAATATACTAACAAAAGTAATCATGAACGAAAACTCTTAAGTTATATAGTAATTTCAAGTTAATTTTATACTTCAGAATTATGATCATTATCATATAACCATAATTATGTTGACTAAAACATGTAGTCAAATGTTGAAGTATCTTTACACTATATCATGACATTTGAATGTAGTAGGGCAACAAACATCTAGTGTGTTTCAAGTCCTAGTAGAATCATTATTAGAATGTAGTAGGGCAATAAACATCTCATGTGTTTAAGTCCTAGTAGAATTATTATTTTACATGTAGTAGGGCATTAAACATCTAATGTATTTAAGTCCTAGTAGAATTTTTAGTTTCCTTTACCTTGCGGTCAAGAGATACCAATAATATTGTTGTTCCTTGCACACACTTTGAGATTTCTCCCACTTGTGTAAGGTACAACATCATATTATGAAAACAAACAACACGTGATTGATTATTCAAACAATATGATTATGTCATAGAGATCATAAGTAGTTGTAGAACCATAACCTTTAATAAAGAATTGTGGATTATTATTCTATAGATGACATTTCAGGAAGCGACAACAGGAAGGCAACGAGTTATCTGATAAAATAAAATGCAATTTTCCTTTAAGCAATGGTTGAAATGATATCGTTGACTAACAGGAAATAAATCCCGTAGCTCCCACTGAAATTGACAACATTACACGAATGATATTTCAGTAATAAAATGCAATTGCTCCCACTAGATTTGTCAACATTACAGTTTTACTTATGTAGACAATGGACTAGCCATTCTTTTATTCAATTAACTTGAATCTTTAGCATGCAATTCCTCCTTTATCGTCTACATAGCCCAAAGGGTAATTAGCACTTTAGGAATAATAAGAGTCCAAGAAAATTACCTAGCAAATATCCTAGTAATTTCTTTACTCTTTGCAGTTTAAACTCATACACCGTGACAAGTGCAGGATGTTATTTATTTTGGTAGCTCTAAACACAATGTTTCCGGTTACACAAAATATTCTATCTTTCAATTAACTCTAGAAAGGGTAATGAAAGATCATAAACGAGTTTATCAATTTTGGAATCCTATCTTAGTTAGTCAACTAAGGAGAAAAGATAGGAATAAGTTTCACTCTTCTTACTAGGAAAAGAGACTAAGTTTGTCTTTCGAAGAAAAACAACTTTGTTTACGAATTATGTTGCAATAACACAATTAATCAGAACATAAAAAGTTCAATTCTAGTATTTTCGATAATTACATACTTAAAAGAATTAACTACCCAATTAATTACTAATAAGACTAAGATCCATCTTGCAACCCCACTTAATTACCATAGGTCTGACCAGTGTATAAAAAAATAGGACAAGAGGTAAGCGACGAGCGTTAATTGCATAATGCAACTCTTAGATTTATGAGACTGTTTAAGGCATTAGTATCAAGTAATAATGTCAAAAGCATGTTTAGTTCTCATCTTATGCCTCGGGTTCAAGGTCTGACCAAGCTAACTCGAAATAAGTCGACCAAGTATGAACGTGTAAAAATAACCAGAGGTCTGACCAGTGAGAAATAATTACCATGGGTTAGAAAGGCCCTTAGGTCTGACCAGAGAAGTCAATCCAAGTGCACGTGTTCATAGTTGGATGGCATAGACTTAAAATTAACAAATAGGTATGCACATATAAATGTGGTAAAAGTCGTGTACAAAGAAGCATGCAAAACAACTTTCTAACACTAATTTTAAAAACTTTTAGTAATGACATTGTAGTGATCATCATGGTTCACGGTAGTTCCAATCGAACGCACAGGGAGGCAGAGGACTAGGTAAGCGCTGAAGCATAACCTTAGACATCCTTTCGGTGCGACTGTGCGCACCTCTTTGAACCCCCTTTTGAGTTTGTTCTAGTGGGTGAGCCGTACATCCCAAGTGTCCATAGCGTCTAGTTTTTAAATTCTTGAAATCGTGTTTCATTTATTAGGTCACTTTATTTTACAAAAACAATTTTCCACGAATCAAATAGCAGGTCACAATGAGCATGTTATTTAGGCGTGTAAATAAAGACCAATATTAATGTTATGGTTATGATATGTTTTATTCCATATTGCATGCAATTAGGTGTCAAAGCAAGTAACAATAATGCACATAATGGAATCACAAACATATAAAACATAAACATCAATATATAACCACATATTGTTCCGAGTACTCTTGCGAGTCTTCCCCAAACAGAGAACCATAAGACCGTCACTAGGATGTAATACCTAGATCGCCCCATACATCACTTAGAAAAGCAATTGAGTGGGTCTTGTGGCGAGAAAAACATATAAAACATGGCAATCTCAATTAACAAGTAATTACGCAATTTTATGTATTTATAAACCAATATGTAATTCTAATTATCATAATAATTCTAATTAACAATTAATAAATACAAATTAACTTTTAATTCTAAATAGCAAGTAATTTTAATTTAACATGTAATTCTTAATTAACAATTTAATTTTAAGTAACAAGGTAATTATAATTAACATGTAAATTAAATTCTAATTAACAAATTAATTCTAATTATCAATATAATTTTAATTTGTGTGTGACTAGTTATTATTTATTAAAATTTGACAAGTATTGCATGTAACTGTCAAAATAAAATAAAACAAATAACTAAATTAGGTTTCATGCAGCCTTTTAAACGTGTTTATTAATAAGAAACGTGTAACCCATAATCGCAAAAACGAGTTGACTCATGATGCCACTGTTGGGATTTTAGAACCAGTTAACCATTAACCTCTACGAGTACGCAGCGGATATTAGATCTAGTTAATGCAATTATGTTAAGCACGTATTTAATAAACAAATAATTAATACAATATTAATTAATAAAAGAGATAAAAGAAACCCTAACCTTGCTTGGCAATTGATCTTTAGTAACAGGAAAAAAAAAAAAAAAAAAAAAAAAAAACCAATATGAAACTAAGCACCTAAAATAGATGCCTCTATGAGTATCACACACAAACACTTAAACCAAGTACGTTCTAATTGAGCTAGTCGAGAACGTTTAAACCAATCAACCCTTGATAACTTGAATACCACACGAACAAGAAAACCCCAAGACCAAGTCTTTCTTCTTTGCCCGAGAACTAATTTGCCCAAAGAGCAGATTTACTTTTCACCCGATATCAGACAATATGTGTCCGATATATCTTTTCTGTTTTGTCTGATAAGTGAACCAATCAGAAAATAAACTCCCATCTTGCTACTAAATCTATTCGACTAGGAACAATAGAAAACAAGAACATCAATCAACCAAACACCTAAACACTTGGATCGATTAGAATAGATGCAAGTTTAGAAATCAAATAATACCAAAACCTTAATTCGATTTTAGTGTAACTCGAATGGAAAAAGAAATGCAGTAAACATTTGATTGGTTTGGAATATTGGGTGAATCGTATATTGCATGTGGGATGGAATAAGTTATATTATATGTATATCAATATGTTGCATGTTCCAGCCTTATAAGGTGTAGAGATTTTGCTTTTATAGCAAATCCAAACCGACCCTCTACATGGGTTTTTTTCTTGAACGACAACCCATACTCCCCATTGCCCGATCGTTTGTAAGCTTTCAAGGCCCATGGCAGCTCCAAACTAAACGACCCAAGTCCATGAAATAGTCCATGGGTCATACAAAGTAATCGGGTCAAGTTACATGCGAATATATCAGGTATACATTCAAGTTATAATACGTTCGACACGTACTCTCGTGTTTATCGTGTGTGCCCCCATAGGCTCACACACTTCTAGTCGTTTCGAGTGTTTTTAACTCCCACAAACCAACATAAAGATGCCCCATGTCTATTAAAGTACTATATATGAATTTTTACTACGTACATCAAACATAACTATAAATCAAAATTAAGAATCATAATTAAAACAAAAAACAAAAAATAAGCTATTTAAATAAAAATATATTAATGGAAATTTTAAAAAAAAACCCGCGCGTGGTCATTATATAACTAGTAGTTTAAACTACAACAACACATCATGAATATTGTAATCCTGTTTGTCAATATTAAACGGTAGTGTCGCTAGAGTTAACATTAAGTAGCGGCGAAGGTGATCCGTAAACTTGTTGCACTCCCGTGTTCACGATCTCATTTACCAAATCTTCACCCATTTTTTGCAGCCCGTTGGTAACCCCATTTGTTGCTCCTCCTCCTACAAAGTAAAAACTCTTACATAGTTAGATGAACACCATCTTTTTTTTGTAAAGGACGAACACTAAATAATTGAATTTTTTGTTTAAGTCGATGTTTGTTTGTTTGTTTTAGATCAAATTTTTGTTGCTAAAGTTGCCGTTTTACGTATTACAACATGCAATTAGTATAGCAACAAGTAGGCTGTAATGGAATGTTTAAGATCTAACCTGTAGCTGACCCATTGGCATTGGCAGGTTTCATTTTCCTACGTACAATTGTTAAAATACCCGCTGCAATCCAAATAAGTAAGAACGATGGGATTGTGGTACCGAGTATAACAGGTAACTTGCTTTTCTTCTTCCCAGCTAGACTGGTGCTACCTGGTGACAAACTGCTAGTTCCCGTAGAGCTCGAGCAAGGCTTACCAGATGTACATAAAGAAGGATTTCCAGTAACACTATCAATAAGAAAAAAATAAGAATGACAAATATAATCCGTCACATTAAACACATACCAACTATTATATTCTATTCAAAAACACCAATAGTATCCGGCCAGTGTGTAAAAAATATCTAAAAAGCCGATTGGTAAGTTACTATAAATTCTCTATCATGTAAAAGAATCAACTCACTTCAAATTCTTGTTCTTTGATAACGAAGCGGGTACCGGTCCACTAAATTGGTTATCCGCCAAATCCCTACAAAATAATACACGAGTAGTTAAACTTCAAAACCTCTTTAGATTATGTTGGATATTATCAGATTGTGAGTTTGCCTAGATCTGTAACGAATGTTACAGTTTATCAGCTGCTTGCTCAATTATTTTATTAGGGCAGTATGTCTGTCAACTTCTTTTTAAGAAGATCTCAAGTTGATGTGAAAATGTAACCTCAAAATGTATAAACTAAATCGCAAGGTCATTTTTAGTGGTCATTTGGACTGTTTTTATTTCTTCTTTTTCTTGTCTCTAACTTTGCTATATGATGATATATTCTATGAACAATTGTTGGCACAATGTACTTACAGTCGTTGGAGATTAGGCATGGAGCCAAGAAAACTTGGAATTGTTCCAATCAAAGTGTTATTGTGCAAATCACTGAAATACAAAAGCAGCTAGAAGTTAGAACCATATACAAAACATTCACCAATCTTTTTATAACAAATTGTAACTTTAATAATAACCGTCCATTCTTTCATTTAACTTTTTTCAATCGACTTGATGTATCACAAGTTATGCATGTTTTTATTTCTTAAACATAGCTCTTATGGCTATGTTTAACAAAACCTTTTTTTTTTTTTTTTTTTTTTTTTTTTAGCTAGAAGATTACCCGCACATAGTGGTAACGGTGTATACTATCCTTAATTTGCGTGCACAGTTCTTTTATCTATATATACATGTGGAGTAAGTGCGGTGTATACTATCTAATATGTGTGCACAATTCTTTTATCTATATTAATTTTGTACTAGATAATGTTACCATTTTAATCAAGGGTATAATATTCTACTAACATTACTTAATTTTAAGCTTTTAAGTTTTAAGACATAACTTTCATTCTTTATAAGAGCAACCGTATAAATTGGTATTGATAGAGAAACCGCGTAATTATAGTTTTTATTTATTATTTTTTAATTTATAAACACGTAAAAATTGACCAATATTATTTAAAACTTTGCAATTTAAAAGTTGATATTTTAAAAGTAGTATAGATTGGTATTGATAGAACAAACCGTATGACATAAACTTGTTTTAAAACGAAAAGTAAAATAGTAAAACTTGTCATATAAGCATTAAGGGATATTATATGGAATCAACATTACTCAATTTTTAAGCATTTTAAGTTTAAGAAATACATATGCATGTATTAAAATTAAAGTAGTAGAGATCTATGAACAAAATTAATAACAAAAATAAAATTAATAAAAACTTAATTTTATTAATTTTAAGGAACTAGATCTTTTTAACGGCCTACATATTTATATTCAAATTAATTAATTTAAATATAAGTACGACATAATCACAAGTTAAATAGTTTAACATAAGTATTTTATAATAGGGGTGAGGATCAGGCCAAATCCCGACCCGTCCCATCCCGACCTGTCCCGAGTCCCGACATCGGGGAAAACCCATCCCGAGTCCCGACCCGAGTATAGGTCGGTTTGTGTCGGTCGAGGTTGGTTTCGGTCGGTTTGTGTCGGTTTTCGGTCGGCGGTCGGTTTTGCTTTTATAATGATCAATATATTATGCAGAAGAATGAACAATGTTGCACTGATGGGTCATTGGTTTTAAACAGATGCGGAGTATCATCATATGCAAAAAATGGTCCTAACCCGTTTTGGTATCAAAAAAGAAGATCAACTTGTTTAATACGCACGCAAAAATGTGACTGGGTCTTTTAAACGTTGGTTACATGTAGCGAAATTAATCTAATAAACTCACATTATTTCAAGAGCATCCATGGAGCTAATGTCTGGAAAATAGCCGGAAAGACCGAAGCTATCAAGGTACCTGGAATTTTGCAATTCCATATCAATTAGGAGACTTAATTAGCATCATTCCTAGGGTCATTCCATCAGATACAAATGGTGAAAGTGATAATTAACCATTGAAATATAAAAAAAATGTAAAAAGTTTAGACCCCTTACAACGAGGTCACACGAGGTGTATCATCATCGCTACAGCTGAGCCAATCCCATGAGTAATTTGCTGGAAGGCATGGGTCTCCGCTCCATCCTCCTAACACGTCGAATGTACTTCGTAACAGAGCTAAAGCTTCAACTGAATTTCGTTGAACATGAATCAAACAAAAAACAACGTAAGAACATAATCCTAATTAAATGTGAATCTCTAAATTAGTACCGTACATAACATATAAATTTAAATTAAAGGGGCAATTGCATATATACCCAAAACATGTTTAAGGCTGCATGGTACATTATGCATCAAAAACTTGTATTATGAGAAAATATGCAAAATTTTGAGCTTTAGTGGGTATATATGCAATTCCCCCTTAAATCTAATATATAGCTGAAAAGGAAACAAGAAGCCTTTATAAAAAATTATCAGTTGGACCCAAACATCTTTTAACTTGTTATCATTCTTTAGCCATCAGAATCCAACCATTTTGAGACCAGTGACCTTAATTAATTAAATTTGGAAAGAAAAATTACGCATTGCCTACCATCATTGCTGTCGGTACCAGTGGTTAAAACATCACCAATTCTAAAAACCTCCATGGCGTTTATGAGAGGGGGGAGAAAAGAATCAACAGTAGCATTTAAAGAAAACGTCGTGGTAGAATTAACTGTATAATCATATATGGACCATTCATGCACACTTTTGATAGGTGGTATAATTGTGTCTGACAATTGCTGGCTTCCTGAGGTTGACGTCTCATAAAGGCTAAATGATCTTGTGTGACTAGTATCTACGACATTAACTTCTGAATAGTACATATTTATCAAATATGGACTCTTTGAAGGAGAGAATGTGTCCACAATCAAATTATTGGCTTTGCCGCTTGACATCGCGTTCTGGAAAATGGCTTGAGGGGGATAATCGGTGGTAGTATCGTAACTATCTAAAAAGAATAATGGGTTGTCGCTTGTGACGGGGTTGGTTAGATCAAGCACCGGCATCCACATTCGGTCATACTTATCATCGGGGTACCTGAAATATCAAAGTAAACAAAAATCAAAAGTCCGTTGTTATATTAAATTGAAATGTAATTATTTAAAAAAAAGATAAAGAATTAAATTGGCATACCTTATGGTTTGACTTGCACCATAAGCCAACCTACTAATTAAGAACAAAGCCCGATTATTGTCGACTTCTTTTGGACTATAAACTTCTGAATCTACACTACGAATTTCAAGAGCCGACATAAATGGAAATTGATCGTGATTTGTTTTAGCCACACACACGCTAACTGCATCACCTTTTGTAACATACGTGATTTCATGAACTGTTAGCTCAGTACTCGAAGTTTCAACTGTTGTCCAAAAGTTCCCATCAAAGTGGAGATCGAACGTTGGAGGCTTTGACAGTCCATCATAATTTCCGTAGTAAAAACTTGCCCGAACTAGGACTTTTTGACCAAGAGTCACTGGGTTAGAATAACAGTTCTTTTTTCGACTTGTGAAAACCCTCAAGGTGTTCATTGCCTCATCAGATAATGAGTTACTTGAAGGAACCACTTGAGCTTCCCCATTTGAGACTAAAGTATCATCTGAAGTCCATTGTATGAAGGATGTTTTATATGAAAGCCATTGTATGAAGCCCGGCCCCCCGCAATCTATGCTTGCAATTGCAATCACTACAACCGTAACGTTACTCATCAGAAATTAAACCACATATTGGCATTAAAATGTAAACCTGAAACTGGTTATGTGTCTAAAACTGAGTTTTAACGCACACCCTATAAAATTATAAGGAAAGTCATTCAGAATGGCATAGTTTGACCATGAAATGTAAACATGAAAATATGGAGTTTTTATTAAACTGGTACATAAACACACAATAGTTTGATGAATAAACAGGTTAACTATGTATGTATAAAACATTACTGTCGGAAGTAAACAAAAATAATCTAAGCGAAGCACTCACATTGGCTAGTAACGGTTAACGTGAATAGAGATAACATAAGAATAGGCAACAACTTGAAATGTCCATCCATTGTGTTAGAAGAGTTGATAAGTATGTTAAAGCTTGGTTCATGGTGTTTATATAGGCGATCTCATTAGTTGTGGAAGATTTTTGATGATTATAACTGTCAATACAATTTTTATATACCCTCATATATGCAGCCTGCTTACAGGAATTTTTTAAATAACCCAATAATAACCTTTAAATATGTTTTCTTATACTTTATCAGTTCTAACATTTTTGTCCAAAAGAAGAGTGCTTCGAGTTGATATGAATTACACAAACATCTACATCTAAAAGATATATACAACAAAAAAGGTTTTCATTATTCTTAATTATTTTTGAAAATTTTACAGAAATAAGCAACCCCGACCACCCAACGTAAAGGAAGATCTATCCAAAGTTTTTGTTTTTATTTGATAACGAGATAAATTAGTTATGAGTGATGATTTTAGTGTCATCGATAATTAATAACTGGGAATTACTCAGGGAGCAGGGACCAAGGAGTTTACCATGTCATGATCCAATACGAGTTTGAGTTATGTGATGCACGCACGTTTGAGTCAACTTGATAACGCTACGAAAAATATGGGGGATAAGGTGTAGAGCCCCCTGATCAGACCTCAACAAATTTTACAAGTTGGTATAAGCAAAACAAAGCATACAACAATCTCAAAGGTTTTATTCTATTTTTTTGTTTCCGAGTTTTCTGATAACGGAGGCATGTATCGTTTTCGACACAATTTAAAGTACTTTATCATAATGCAACGGTTATTAACATTCATACACAACCAAATTAAATCCAACACCAATCACCAAGCACCTAATTATGCTGTAAAATATCAGTCAGTGACGTACACATTTCAGGCATATGTACGTTAGCATTAAACATTATAAATTTTAGACATATTCATGTACAATATTTATTTTTAGCAAGTGGTTTAACAGACAACCCATAATTTCCTTACTGTCGGTTTGAAATTTGGTAATCGCTGTTAAAATGTGGAATTATTCCCTCTTTGGAGATTTCCTAATATAGTAATCGCACGAGTCCAAAATATGATTGGATGATAATGGTATAATCTTGTAACATTTGACTTTTACGGCCATGTCAATGTTGACTTTGATGTATCCAAGTCAACCATCTTCTCAAAGCACGAGGCATAAAATCTGCTCGAGATCGATACACTCACAAGAAGAATATAATAGTGCTTTTTTCACACATTATCAAGCAATGTAAAAGTGTCAGTGATTACAATGAAAAACGAGGACAAGGATCCTCTCAAGTTGTAAGCACAACTTGACTCAAGTTGGTGCATTATGAGCCATTTGATTTGATCCAATGGCTCAAATCAAAAGAAGTTCTTTTGATTTGAGCCATTGGATCAAATCCAATGGCTCATATTTTCCCAACTTGAGTCAAGTAACTTGAGAGGATCCCCACCCGAAAAACGATTTGTTTACCTTCAAGTCCATTTCAAAGTAAGAATAATATAGAGGTCCACGAGCCTATAAATTAAACAGATCTTGTACAAGTAATGTCGTATCCATTTCATATTTAAATCTTTATCATAACGGTGACAAAAGTAACGAGCTATGTAAATCATAAGAGCATGCACATCAATAACTTATGCACATCAATAACTTAAGTTACAGTTTAACATCTGTCACGTCAGCGTCACATCAGCTTTAACATTTCACCTTAACATCCTCAAAAAACACCCACAACAATAACATCCCAAGTTAAACTTTAACATTTCATATTTTCAATTTCAACCCCTAAACTAAAACAAACACTTCATTTATTAAACTAAACATATCATTAAATTTGAAAACATATTACAATACGAAACTTAAAAAAAAAAAAAAAAAAAAAGTTACAACGAAATAAAAAAACACATTGCAAATTAAACGTTACAACATAAAGGAAATGACGAGAATACAATCTAATGACGAGGTTGCAAGTTATATTTTTTGATGATTCGGTCGTTTTCCTCATTGATCCAAGCCACGACATTTGGATCTTTGCCTTCAGTATCAATCATCAAAAACTTTTTCTCTTCCAACCTTGTTATTGTTTCATCTTTTTCTTGTTGGGCCCGATACGCCGCTTGGGCGGTTTCACGTTTGATACGATACTCGTTTGCCATAGTTTCGGTGAAATAACTTGACGAGCTCGTTCCTCCAGTGCTCACTCCCCCAGTACTTGTCGTGCTCTCGGATCTTGCTTTCTTGGTAGCACGTTTCTTTCCCATGAGGCGTGGTTGTTCATCATGACCAAACAAAGCCTCGTTTGTTTGGCTTGGGACATCGCCGGTTAAATCAACCGGTTCCGGCGTGTCCCATTTCTTAGAATGACGCAAAACCTCCCAAGCGTCATCGAGAGCAAACGATGTTGCTTTGGTTTCCTCACGATACCATTGTTTTGCCCGTTTCATCACATCCATCTCACTTTCCCTGCTTCGCTGTTCCCGTTGCGCACGTTTGTAAAAAGAGTTGAACTTTGTGCAACATGCGTTCAACGTTTTCCAGTTGCTTGACATCATATCCTTGTTGCGCCGTTGAAAGTTGAGTCTATTGAACTCATTTGTGACCCGATACCAAAACGTATCTCAGGAACATCATGTGTTTCAGTTTGTGAATGTTGTGAGTGTTGTGAGAATTGTAGATTTTGAAAGTTGGAGTTTAAGGTGCTTTGTTGGCTTTGTTGCCAATACATATATTGTTGATGTTGTTGCCACATTTCTTGGCTCGACAAGCCTAGTGGGTTGTGAAAATACAAGTTGGGGTTTGAAGATGAACCCGCGTTCGTGTTAGATGATGAACCCGGGTTTGAGGTATTCCACCCACCACCGAGAAGATTCAAGAATGTATTATCGTTGTCTCCCGACATTTTTTTTTTCAGTGAATAAAAGATTGAAGATTGAGAGGATTGAGTAGTGGAAGTGTGAAAAAAAATGTTGTTTTAGTTGATTATTTATAGTGGTAAGATTTTTATTTTATTTTTTTTACATAGTAAAACTAGCCGTTTAGGGGCTAAAACGTAAATTTTTTTAAACCCCAACGGTAACTAGCCGTTGGGGGTGGGGTGGGGGGTGGGGGGGGGGGGGGGTTTGTAAAATTTTAGAATTTTTTTTTAATGTAGATAACGCCCGTTGGGCTAGTAACGGTGGTCATTTAACGCGGCGTTAAGCTAACGCCCGTTAACGCGCCTAGAAGTCCTCTAACGCCCTTAACGCCCGTTATTGATGTGCGTGCTCTAAGAGAATATAACACCGACCCGAAATTTAGCTGTTTTTGTTGCTAATATATATAAGACATTTTTGTGGTTTCATTCACTTTGTTACCGTAGATAGAGTGTACTTGGCCGGCTGTCTTAATGCACGTTAATTTGTTGAATACGATTTGAGGTTGGTTTTTGCTTTTGTTAAGTACTTTTTTATACTCCTGGCTAGTTTAGCTAGTTTATTTTTGATATTATGTAATTTGCCGTCAGACAACATTTTTGTAATTTCTCTTTCTTTCTATTTTCACTAGTTCACTGTTATTTGAGTATGCTAATGTTTTTGGGAATTAATGTGACACTTTTGCATATTCTGGAGAGAACACTCATTTCGTACATTATATATGCATAGCTTATAAAATTGCTACTCCTTCTCTAGGAACAAATATATACAACTTTCGTTCATAATTAACACATTAGATATTGGGTTACTTAAAACTAGGAAATCTACTACATATAGCCTTGTCCTATACCATTTACCCCAATTACTGCTTGCAACTGATGTAATTTCCTTAGTGAATGGCGAGAGATTTTGTGACGTTGAGCTTGTGGGAAACGGTGTACACTTTTATTAAAATAATAAATCAGATTACAATTATTAAATAACAGAATGTAAAAACAGGAAATAAACACAGACAGAAAGGGGTAGAAGGAGAAGACAGACACTATAGAATGTTAATAAAAGAAAAGCAGTAAAGGTCGTGGCAAGAGGCTCGTGTTTAACACGATTCCCTTAAAACAGATTCGCTGTCTGTTTCCCAGGGTACAACTGCCAAAGCTGATGTACAGCCGGACGTGACAAACTTGCCTGAAAGATCACGGAAGCAACTTGCGTTTCTGATCGAATGAATTGCTGGAAATCGGCTGCAGAGGAGTCACGTTATTCTGTGTGTTCGAAACTGAATGAGACGATTTTATTTTATAGGCAATACCTATCTTGGTCACCAAGACACAATATACACCAGAAAATAAAAAATATGCATATATGTTATTTCAAAAAACGATTTGCATATATCTGTTAAGACTTAAGCACAAAGTCTAAATCTATTCCTAAAATAGATTACAGAATATTCTGGAAAATTATCAAATAAGGAAACGAAATTCTCAGCAAAAAGATACCCGCGTAGGCGAGATTTCGGAGCTGCATACGTGTCCGCAGGTCGCGCGGGCTCGCATGAGTTCAGAAGCTTCGAACTCATTTTAGCTCGGAAATTCCATTTTCTGCACACCCCCCCCCCCCCTGCGCGCGCACGTAGGAGTGGGAGCATAACCAACATAAAGGAATTTGATAGCTAATATTATGATTTCCTTATAAACTAGTCTCCGCTTCCTCTTCTAGGCGTTGTGGGATAATTTAGTTTTCCAGATTTTATGTCTCACTTTGAGACACGATATCTCATTCCTTTCTACTCCAATTTGGACATACTTTAGCTCGTTGCGAAGCTCTCTTTGAGGAGAATAAAATGCCCCCCAATCAACACAAGTATATGTAACATATACATACATTAAATGATGTCCAAAATTTGTAAAAACCACTTTGCAAAACTCATTTTTCCAACAATCCCCCACATGAATGGAGATCGGTCGAAAACACACGAAAGTTTCAGTGAAATTTCTGCGGTTAAGTCTTGCATAGGATAGGTAGGTGTAACCCTTTGAACCTTCCCTTGTGAGATGCACTTAGTCTCCTAGATCTGAGTAGACGCGATGTCCTTGAACTCATCATCCATTTACGTAGACGACATTACACTTCACACAAGACTCTCCCTGACACTGTCAAGTCCTCATAGTCGTGTTCGTTATGGTCATGCACACTAGCCTGGTTCTGCAAGAGCTTTTAGGAATTGCGCCCCCATATTTCCCTTCGAAGCGACCCCACTTCTCTCTCACATAGGTGATTTCATCTTGAATCATTAAAAACATATGTTTTGTGATTTCATCTTGAATCATTATGCTTTATGATTTCATCCTGAATCATTAAAGCCATATGTTTAACCTCTCAACAAGTCACATTTGTTATAGGAATGGACTAGGAAGTTACAAAATTTAGTAACTCCCCCACATTGACGTGACTTCCCCCACATTTCTATGATTAGGTTGTCCTATTGAACCCAGATCTTGGGATCTCCAGTCAACTGGGTTAGGTTTTCCTTCATAGAAACCCATTCCTTCAAGGGCTTTAGTCCCATTCCTCTAGATGACTTACTTACTAACTCTCTGCTTAAGCCTTTTGTAAGCGGATCCGCGATGTTATCCTTTGACTTCACATAGTCAATTGAGATAACTCCTGTTGAGAGTAGTTGTCGTATTGAATTATGTCGACGACGGATATGTCTGGACTTTCCATTATACATTATGCTATGAGCTCTGCCAATTGCCGATTGACTAGCACAATGTATACTAATAGCCGTTACCGGTTTAGGCCACCTTGGTATGTCCTCTACGAATTGACGTAGCCATTCCGCCTCTTGTCCGCATTTATCTAACGCGATAAATTCTGATTCCATCGTGGACTTAGCTATAACAGTCTGCTTGGAAGACTTCCAAGATATAGCTGCTCCTCCTAGTGTAAACACATATCCACTAGTCGATCTAGAATCCTTTATGTCAAATATCCAATTTGCATCACTGTATCCCTCGATAACAGCTGGATATCGATCATAATGCAGTCCATAATCGCGACTGTATCTCAAATAGTGAAGTACCCTAGTCATAGCTGCCCAATGTGCATAGCTTGGGTTACTAGTATACCTACTTAGCCTGCTAACAGCATATGCTAAGTCAAGTCGGGTACCTGTCATTAAGTACATTAACATGCCAATAATTCTTTAATACTCTAATTGGGCAACACCTAAGCCTCTATTTTTAGATAGATGCTTACTGGTGTCAATTGGAGTTCTAGCTAGGCCGGAATCCCCTTCATTATGAGTATTAAGAATTTTGTCCACATAATGTGCTTGACTTAACACAAGTCCATTCTGAGTTCGTATGATCTTTATTCCAAGGATCACATCAGCCAAACCCATATCCTTCATGTCAAACTTTGATTTCAACATGTCTTTAGTAGATTTGATCATCTTGTCGTTACTGCCAACGATAAGCATATCATCAACATATAAACACAAGATTACATGTCCACTATTTGTGTCTTTGACATAAACACATTTGTCGCATTCATTAATTTTGAATCCACTCTCTAGCATGGCGTGGTCAAATTTTTGATGCCATTGTTTGGGAGCTTGCTTTAAGCCATATAATGACTTAACAAGCCTACAAAATTTGTTTTCTTGTCCAGGAGCCATGAAACCCTCAGGTTGATTCATGTAGATTTCTTCTTCTAAATCTCCGTTTAGAAATGCCGTTTTCACATCCATTTGGTGAACTTCCAAATTTCTTAAAGCGGCAATAACAAGTATCATCCTAATCGAGGTTATTCGCGTAACAGGCGAATATGTATCAAAGTAATCAAGACCTTCTCGTTGTCTAAATCCTTTGATTACTAATCTTGCTTTATACTTGTCAATAGTGCCATCGGCTTTCATCTTCTTCTTGAAGATCCATTTATAGCCTAGTGGTTTACAACCAGGAGGTAAATCCACGAGCTCCCAAGTATGGTTTTGTAAAATAGAATCTATTTCACTTTTAATGGCTTCTTTCCATTGAGGCCCTTCTGAGGAAGTAACCACTTCTCGGTAAGAAGTAGGTTCGTTTTTAACCATAAAAGAAACAAAATCGGGTCCAAACGATTTCTCGGTTCTTGCCCTTTTGATTCTTCTAGGTTCAACCTCTTCTTCCTTAGTTTGATCTTGTCTCTCATCTTGGAGATCATTATCATCTCGTTGTCTCTTATCTTGGACAACTTCTTCATCTATTCTAGATGAACTTCCTGTTTCCTTGGTTAAACAAGGAAATATAGTTTCAAAGAATGAAGCATTCCTTGATTCCATTAAAGTACCCTTTTGTATATCCGGATTTTTCGAATCATGTACAATGAAGCGATAAGCACTGCTATTCTTAGCATATCCGATGAATATACAATCCACAGATTTAGGTCCAATCTTTTGGGCCTTGGGAGTCGGTATAGCTACCTTTGCTAGACACCCCCACACTCGTAAGTACTGATATGATGGCTTTCTTCCCATCCATAATTCATAAGGGGTCTCTTCTTTTTCCTTACGAGGTATCTTATTTAAAAGATAAGTAGCCGTTAAAATGGCTTCCCCCCACATGTCCTGGCTTAGACCAGAACTTATCAACATGGCATTAACCATTTCTTTCAAGGTACGGTTCTTCCTTTCGGCAATACCGTTCTGCTGAGGTGAATAGGGAGCAGTGAACTCGTGTCTAATTCCATGTTTTGCACATAGGTCAGCGAATGGAGACACATATTCACCTCCTCTATCACTTCGGACCACCTTGATTTTCTTACTAAGTTGATTCTCAACTTCGTTTTTGTATAGAACAAACTTGTCTATAGCTTCATCTTTACTTTTCAGTAAGTAAACATAGCAATACTTTGTACAATCATCAATAAACGTGACAAAGTACTTATTGCCACCTTTTGTGGGTAGTGATTTCAAATCACATATGTCAGTGTGTATCATATCAAGTGGTTCGGTTTTTCGTTCAACCGATTTGAAAGATGCTCTTGTAAGTTTGGCATCAACACAAGTTTCACATTTATATTTTGAGTCAATATGAATATTAGGTATGCAACTAAATTTAATCAAACGACGCATTGAATTAAAATTTACATGTCCAAGACGGCCATGCCACATATTAGAAGACCCAATCAAGTAAGCAGAAGAATTCATATTATTGATATCTTTCTTAACAACCATTACATTGAGTTTAAACATACCATTCAGGGCATATCCCCTACCAACATACACTTGATTCTTAGAAAGAACAAACTTATCAGACTAAAAAACAAGACGAAAACCAAACTTGTTCAACAGCCAACCAGACACAAGATTCTTGCGAATCTCTGGAACATACAAGACATTAGTCAACTTGAGCTCTTTCTCGGATGTCATCTTCAAGATTACATCTCCTTCGCCCTTGATTTCAGCAGTTTCAGAGTTGCCCATGTACAGCTTCTCTCCACTATCAACCGCTCTGAAAGAGTGAAACATACTCTTATCAGCACACACATGACGGGTAGCCCCAGTATCCACCCCCCATTCCCTGTTGTTGGAACCTACCAGGTTAACTTCAAAGATCATGGCAATGACATCAGACACCATAGCAATCATGTCAACATCTTCATTCACCATATTAGCCTGGCGTGGAGTCACCCGCTTCGGCATCTTACAGTTAGCAGCACGGTGACCTGGCTGGTCACAGTTGAAACACACCCCTTGGAACTTCTGTTTCACAATTGCAGCTTTAGGAGCAAGGTACTCAGACTTCCCTTTGCGCTTCTTGTCATTCTTTCCTTTTCCTTTGCCTTTAGCTTTGACATTGGACTTTGAAGATGACGAAACATGCTCAACCATATTTGCCTTTGCAGAATCAGGCGTATACGTGTTTTTCTGAGCCAGCTTGTTGTCCTCTTCATACGAAGATGAACAACCAAGTCTTCAACACTCATCTCCTTTCGCTTATGCTTCAGGTAGTTCTTGAATTCTACCCAGCTTGGAGGTAACTTTTCAATAATAGCAGCAACTTGAAAAGTTTCACTCAAGGTCATTCCCTTAGCATGAATGTCGTGTAGCAAAACCTGCAGATCTTGAACCTAACTTATCACATTCTTTGAATCAACCATCTTGTAATCCAAAAAACGAGCTACCACGAACTTCTTTGTACCAGCATCCTCAGTTTTGTACTTGCGTTCCAATGACTCCCATAATTCTTTGGCAGTCTTGGTCTTGCAGTACACGTTGTACAAAGAATCAACCAAACCATTCAGAACATAGTTGTGACACAAAAAGTCTGAATGTTTCCATGCTTCCAAGGCTTGAACAGCTTGTTGATTAGAGGATTGACCTTCAGCAGGAGGTTCCACGTTAGGTGGGTTCTCTTTTAAGAACCGCGCAAGGTTCAAAGTAGTGAGATAGAAAAATATCTTCTGTTGCCACCTCTTGAAATTCTGCCCATTGAATTTCTCTGGTTTCTCAGCATGATTAGCAACCGTGGTAGTAACTGGCGCACCAGTTACGTTCACAGGAGTAGTCACAGGAGGGGTAGTGGTGTTTGTCATCCTGAAAGATCAAACACAAACAATTAAACAAACTGTTTTAAATGGTATCTACTTGTACCAGATCTGATTCAACAAAACTCTATCTTGGTTTTGATGTATCGAGTAAATCAGTTTAATAGAAACTCTATCTTGGTTTCGTTAAAACTGATAATAAAACTGCTTAAAAAAAACGTTATAGATCTGAAAGCCAAATCTGTATGTAAAACTGTTTAAAAGAAACTGATTTCCAAAGAAACTCAACAAGGTTTCGACAGAAAACAGTTTATAAAATCCTGTTAATTATTAATCCGATTTTATAACAAAGTGTTCTAAATTTGGTTAAACCGAATCTGTTTTAAGACTGTGGGAAACGGTGTACACTTTTATTAAAATAATAAATCAGATTACAATTATTAAATAACAGAATGTAAAAACAGGAAATAAACACAGACAGAAAGGGGTAGAAGGAGAAGACAGACACTATAGAACGTTAATAAAAGAAAAGCAGTAAAGGTCGTGGTAAGAGGTTCGTGTTTAACACGATTCCCTTAAAACAGATTCGTTGTCTGTTTCCCATGGTACAACTGCCAAAGCTGATGTACAGCCGGACGTGACAAACTTGCCTGAAAGATCACGGAAGCAACTTGCGTTTCTGATCGAATGAATTGCTGGAAATCGGCTGCAGAGGAGTCACGTTATTCTGTGTGTTCGAAACTGAATGAGACGATTTTATTTTATAGGCAATACCTATCTTGGTCACCAAGACAGAATATACACCAGAAAATAAAAAATATGATCTGTTATTTCAAAAAACGATTTGCATATATCTGTTAAGACTTAAGCACAAAGTCTAAATCTATTCCTAAAATAGATTACAGAATATTCTGGAAAATTATCAAATAAGGAAACGAAATTCTCAGCAAAAAGATACCCGCGTAGGCGAGATTTCGGAGCTGCATTCGTGTCCGCAGGTCGCGCGAGTTCAGAAGCTTCGAACTCATTTTAGCTCGGAAATCCCATTTTCTGCACCCCCCCTGCGCGCGCGCACGTAGGAGTGGGAGCATAACCAACCTAAAGGAATTTGATAGCTAATATTATGATTTCCTTATAAACTAGTCTCCACTTCCTCTTCTAGGCGATGTGGGATAGTTTAGTTTTCCAGATTTTATGTCTCACTTTGAGACACGATATCTCATTCATTTCTACTCCAATTTGGACATACTTTAGCTCGTTGCGAAGCTTTCTTTGAGGAGAATAAAATGCCCCCCAATCAACACAAATATATGTAACATATACATACATTAAATGATGTCCAAAATTTGCAAAAACCACTTTGCAAAACTCATTTTTCCAACAGAGCTTGCGGTAAACATTGTATAAATGTTGCAAACAAATCCGTTCTTGGTCGTGCTTCTCATGTTTTCAATTATGGAGTTATGGGCATCAAATATACAAGTATGACTACGATATCCATAACTTTGTATTCTTCTATACCACCTTTGTTTTCTACTAGGCCCAAAAAAACATAATAAAACACATGAGAAGTTAGGGCGGTTCCATGAATTAACGAAATTTTTAAGGGCTCTGTACGAAATTATATAATGAGGTTTTTCGTTAAGCAATATTATATATAAAGTGCCATCGTTTATAAGATATAATGCAATTAGTTATCTAAATGTTCTAACATATTACTCATTTAAGATATTTTCTCATCTAAATAATTTTATTTTTCGTGAAAAATATGTCTACACATGCATATAATTATTAACGAGACAAATTTTGGAGCCCTAAAAATTCTAAAGCCCCGAACGGTCGCTCACCTTGCACATCCTCAAACACGGCCTTGTCAATTGTGTACTTTGCTTTCTATATGTACCGTCAAATTCAATGTCAGTGTCATAATGTCTCATGTCAGATATCAAGATGAATGCATAAGCGGCTAGTTGGGGGGTTATTGTATTGATTATATTGTGAATTGTAATACATAATAATTATATAGAGTTAGGATCAAATAAGAAGATTACTTAAAATAAGAAGGAATAAGAAGAATTATAACCGCAAATCCGAGATGCATCGACCTAAATTAGATGTATCCCTATAATCTTAGATGCATTATAATGCACCATAGTGTGTTTTCTAGCTTTTAATCAGATGCATATACGTATATTAGATGCATTTCATGATTTCTCATGTTTTTTGTTCCTCTGCACGTGCCAAAATCATGAAAATCAATTTGCACCATCTATACATCAAATTAACTTTCGAAACTCAAGATATTGCATCTATATGAATAGAAATGCATCTAATGCAAGTCGTTGCATCTCAAATGCGTGATTTTGGTCACTTCTCACCACTTCTTATTTTAATTTACTTCTCACTGGATCCCTACTCTACTTATATATATATATATATATATATATATATATATATATATATATATATATATATATATATATATATATATATATATATATATATATATATATATATATATATATATATATATAGGGAAGGGATCCAATAAGAAGAATAATTAAAATGAGAAGGGTAAGAAGTAATTCTAGCCACATATTTTAATATGGGAGGGAAAATTTGAATGAAGATGCATTCATTTTTGTAGGTGCATCTAGAATGAGTGGTTGTGGTTACTTCCTATCCTTCTTATTTTTATTATTATTCTTATTTGATCCTAACTCTATATATATATATATATATATAATATATATATATATATATATATATATATATATATATATATATATATAGGGAAGGGATCCAGTAAGAAGAAAAACTAAAATAGGAAGATAAGAAGAATTTCTAGCCACACATTTCAAATAGGAGGGAGAAATTTAAGGGGAGATGCATCTATTTTTATAGGTGCATCTGAAATGAGTGGTTGTGGTTTCTTCTTATCATTCTTATTTTAATTTTTCTTCTTATTTGATCCTAACTATATATATATATATATATTATATATATATATATATATTATATATAGATATATATATATATATATAAATATATATATATATATAGATATAAAACATGTGAGTTATATGGTATACCTCATTTTAGGTACAGTACTTTACATTACGCTTCTAAACCAATCAAAATTTAGTATTGTTAAAGTTTTTTTATTTAATATAAAAGGGTATAATGGTAAAACACTTTTTGACTTTCCTTTTTGATTTGTTTATTAAAAAAATGTTTTTTAAATCCCTTAAATAAAGTATTTTTTTTTCCAGCATGCATGTTTTTCTTTATTATTTATAAAGTTGGTGCATATATGTTTTTCTAAAAAAAATGTTTTAGATATTTTTATAATGTACAAATGTTTAGACTTTTAATGTGTTTTGCTAAAAAATATAATTGCACATATGTTTTTATCGTACAATTATTTAAAACTCAAAATTTTGAACCAAGAACATAAATATTATGGATAAATTACAGAAAATATGAAATACAATTCAAATAAACATTTCTAAAAGAAAAAAAATACAATTTATTGATTTTACATGTGTGCACTAATGTAATTTATGTACATGTTTTTCTCCATATTTATCACTCATGACTTTTTTACGTACGTGTATTCACGTTCGTTAATGCACTTGTATCTCATTATGCACTTGTGTCTTTACATCTTTATCATGATCAACTTTTCTTTGGAAATGCTATATTTGTTGAAACCATATGTGCACTCTTTATAATGATCCTCATCTTTATCAAACATGTACGATACCTCAAATTATAAAAAATAATTATTATCTTTATTATGAACAACTAGAATGTACATATGCACAATATAAACACATACGCAAAAGTTAAAACATATATGCATACCACTTTCATTGATTTTATGCCGGCCACAAAACACATAAACACCCTTTACTTATATCAGGTTGTGCAAATTTTTTTAACATTACAACTAACATAACATATATGCACATTATTAGACAACGACAAATTATGTAAACTTCTTTTAACATTACAACTAAGATAACATTTAATTTGAATACGAGGTGAAACCTTGTTATCAATCATATTATGGCTTATTTGGTTTTGGATCTATGTTTCATAAGCTCACTTTTCGTGGCTTATTTCAAAACTTTTCGGCTTATATAAGTTTATTATGTCATAATGAACTTATTTAAGTTGAAAAGTTTCAAAATAAGCCACAAAAAATGAGCTTATAAAACATAAGCCTAAAACAAAATGAGCCAGCTATATAGGCCGAAACAAACACCCCCTAAGTATAACTTTTTTATACCACATAATCAATTTCGATACGCACACATTCAAACAACTAGAATGTACATATGCACAAATTAAAACATATATGCTTACATATTTCCTTGACTTTACATCAAGGTTAAAACACATATGCACCCTTTTTATTAATTTTATATGCGTCATGAAACACATATGCACCCATCAATTAAATTTATGTTAACCTTAAAACACATATGCACATCATTTCATTGATCTTTATACCAACTATAAACCTAAAATAGCATACCAGATGATAATAAGGAATTTCTTTTAAGTAATAATAACAATGTGAAGCACTTTAACAAACGTGACAATAACCAGTAGCAAAAATAAGCCTCGAAACAACTCGTTTGCTGTGTAACCCTTTCGCAAATAGCAGACTCAAAATTGCGTGGGTCCAATTTTTCCTAAGAAACTAAATGCACTATTTTGCAAAGATTAAAAACAGTTATACCAAATCACACCAAGAATGTTGACATATTTAGTAGAAATTTGTTAATTGGAAATAAAGAAAATTATTACTACTTCTTTGCAATCTTTTTGTGGACCATCTCCTGCTACCAGCCTTTGAAACACAAATCGATGGAATATAGTTTTGGCTAAAGACCAACACTAATGACATAAATCCAAGAACCATTAGCTTTGTAATACCAAAACAAACACAACAAATTACGGTATGCTACCAGAAATGAAAAAAGAAACAGCCAACACCAATTTCGAAACATAAATATTTAGATCTGGGGTAATAAATAAACGTTATGTTTATTTATATTTTTGTTGGCCGAATAATAGATCTAGAGAGGAGAGGCGACGATTGATTTTTGGGTTGGATTTTAAGTTTAGAGAGAAGATTATAGAAAGTGAGATAATTAGTTTCTAGCACCTTTTTAGGAATGAATGTCAAATACCTAAATTGCCCTTTCAGCCTTTTGTTTTATTGAAAAATAAATCTTTATATTTTATTTAATTGCAATTTTGGCACTTTTAATCTTAACCTTTGATCATACTCATCCAGTAGTACAGATTTATTTTAACAGTACTGTAAAGTACTGCATAAAACACTACACTATATATATATATATACTAGGCGAGTACCCGTGCCTAGCGGCATCGGTTTCTAGCGGCAGACAATTAACGATATGCAATATTGTGGTAAGTGTTTCGTATAACGTTCAAAATAGGACTTGAAAATATCACAATTTTGTACAACGAAGCGCATGTCTAATATTTTCTTCCGAAAGTTGGCATTAATGATCAAAATTATGTTGGCAATTCGTGACACCAAGACCCCCCTGGGTAGTTCTAATCTACTAACGTAAAGCAAGAGAGTAGGTCCAAAAGTATAAAAGAGGGTACTAGGGGAAGAAGGACCACTGCTTTGTTCCAGGGGTGAAGTAGCTGCTTCGAGTTCTATGTTATCGGACTAAGAGGATGTTTTTTTTTACCTTCATGAATGTGCTGATCATGTATTTTGGCATATACATGTAGATGGAGTTGAGCCTCTATGATATGCACATCTAAACTACATTTTGACATTTTCCATGTTTAACTACACAAAATAAATGTGGTACTATAATAGCCATACTTACATGTGATTTTTACACACCTTTTTACATGCTTCCAAACGATATAAAGAACTAATTTAGGTTTATAAT
Source organism: Chrysanthemum seticuspe (assembly GCA_019973895.1). Lineage (NCBI taxonomy): Eukaryota > Viridiplantae > Streptophyta > Magnoliopsida > Asterales > Asteraceae > Chrysanthemum > Chrysanthemum seticuspe. The sequence goes on along the minus strand of BPTQ01000003.1, from coordinate 225,875,889 downwards.
GAGTACATTAATAATCGTGCATGATACAAGGAAATATTACAATCATTAAAGCAAGTTTGTAAATGACCAAGAGATCTTCTATCTTTTTTATGATACAACAACTGTACTCATTTCATCTAAAATTATGGTTACATGCATAGTTATTTACGTGCATGATTTTTGTTAGTTTGACCATGTTCTTTAATATTCCACGAAATTAGGATAGTGATAACTTAATACATGATTTGAAAAATTCAAAGATTTGAAAATAGCCAATATTATCTTAAATCAGTTTTGATATATATCTTTTTTGAAAATAAACGATAATTACACATAAATAATAAACGCTTTGAAAAGATGAATCATTTACTTTCAAGAATAAGTCAACTAAAATAGTTTCGTCCACTCTACTCGTTTTAGTTTACATGCCATATAGTTGTCATAGTTTCTACTCGTCTAGTATTAGAGATAATATACATGTATTTCTTGGGCTTTAGTTGTTACTGGTTGATATATAAGTTAAAGTGTATTAAATGAGTTTAAACCTTGATAGTTGGAACAATGGTCGAGATTTTTCATTTCTTATCAATATTTTGTTCTAATATCTATATAAACCAATAAAAAAAATCACAACTACACTTAACGTAATCTTTGTTACTTTTAAATATGTTGAAATGACTTACTTTGAGAAATAGGTTGAAAGGGAAAATATAGCGAACATCATGTATACACATCTAAAATCCTAAATATTCGTAGGTCTAAGGACGCTATCGTCATTCTTAGAATATAGTCTATATAATAGTACAAAATGATAACCATGAAAAATACATCATAAGAGGAAAATATAATGAACTAAGAAAACCAACAACTTAGTATCAAAGTATGCAACTCAGTAAACCAACAACTCAGTAAACAAACAACTCGATTTCGTTATGATATGTTTCATGCATATATGTTTGCATGATAGAAAAAGAAACTAAGGAAACCAATAGATCGTTTTTATTTATTGAACAAGATATCTTAACAAAAAGCAAAAACATAAATTTTATTCTTCATTACTCTCACTTTCATAAACCAAACAATAAACTCGTTTCCGACCAAAATTGATGGGTGGATTCGTGTCTTCTTCTTCTTCTTCATCTTTGTTATCACTTGATATGACAATGACGTCATCCTAATTCCAATTTATCAAATTAGGATTGAAAAAGGGATTCGGATGTGGAGCAAGGTTAGGAGGGGATGAAGCTGGTATAAAAACAACAAACAAGTTGTGTAAATAAGGATTAAAAAAAGTAAATAAGATTATAGAAAAGAAACCATTTCTAACCTAAAGATCATAATTCACATTCTTTTGATTTTGCATCTCCATTGTTTTCGGTCGAACCAGAAATGAGTTTGCATCTCCATTGTTTTTTGGAGGTTGTTTATATAGACAAGGATTTTGCATCTCCGTCTCAATTTGAATTTTCCCGCTTGAAATATTGTGTGTATGAAATAAGTTTCTTCTCCATAAATGTATTTCCTGAATTAGCTTGCATACTTTCCAAACGCATGGAGCAATTCCAAACTTAAATGCATTTTGTTTTGATCTTATAAGGTAGTGCACTTGTTTGAACTTTTCAAACGCATATTTCACAATAGTTCCTTTGTATATTAAATGCCTTTCAAAACGAAATACAATTATCTCATCTTAAATGCCTTTGTATATTACAATTAGAATATTTCGCAATATTTTTTTATATAATTTTTTCAACATTTCACATGTTGACTATTCCACTTTTCCACATTTGACCATTTTGGTTTTATATGTAGTTTAGAATAAAACAAAAAAATGTTAATTCACATTACAAACAACAAACAACAAACAAGATCATAAAAGAAAAATCGATTACTAACCTCGAGATCATCATCAACGTTTTTTTGATTTTGCATATCCATTATATTTTTTCTTTCGTTCTTGTTGTGAAATAAAAACTTGTGTTGTGGGTTGTTTATATAGGCATGGTAACGAAATGTTTAAATTATTTTTTCCCGCCAATGAAAGAATGAATGGTGTAGCAAATTTAAAAATTGAAAATACATTGAAATCAAGTTTTATTACTTGCCATGCAAAGTTACATGCAAATAATACATTTCGATATATTGCTGGCGTTAAATTACAAGAATGGGCTGGCATCAATGAATGGGTCGATGATATGGTGCGTTAACTTTAGAATGTATATTTTCATTTATGTTGCGTTAACTTTAGAATGTATATTTTCATTTATTCCACTATTTCACAATTCATTTCAGTTGACTAATTGACCATTTCCCCTATTTCACTTTTTCCACTTTTCACTTTTCCAATATTGACCATGTTGACCATTTTTCTTTTTAATGTAGTATATCTCTATATTATATATAACAGGAGGCATTTGGCATTAATGTCACCTCAATGCCACCTCAATGCCACCTCAATGCCAAATAATCCAATTGCATGCCACATAAGCATTTGTTGTCCAACTAAGCAATTTTTGTAATTTTTTAATCCACCTAAGCAATAATATTTAATTTTCGGATTTTTAATAATTATTTTTGTAAATTTCGGATTTTTATGTAAATTTTGGATTTTTTATAGTTATTTTCGAAAATTATTTATAAAAAGGAGCCTTGCAAGGATTGAACCTTGGTTATTTGGATAAATAACATGTGTGTTTACCACTAAGGCAACATGATTTTTTGGAATATATGTTGCAAGTCCAAAATTATAAATCTATCCAACCAATATGTAGGAGAATCCCTACAACTTAGGTAACCTTAAACAAAACATATACATAAAAAATTATATACGGTTCATTCATAATATATGTTTTCTCAAAAACCCTAATATCCTTTTTCCATAACAATCTCATCTAATGATCGTGACTTTTAATTCTTTAGTTGATTTGTTTAGGAGTCAAGGGCATTGGGAGCTCGTGTGTATCACTAAAGGAGCTAAGCTTAAGTAAGTTCTCAGGTGTGACAAATGATTCCATTCTATTCGATAATTACTAATGACATAATATTTGTTTTCATGCATCGACAATGTTGTTATTTGGCAGGAACTCAATTACAGTCCTATGCTCCATCAATATATGCTGCTAATGAAAGTCTTTGCGGTGCTATGCTGCCAAAGAATTTCTCCAATCACAAGCCAACAGCCGCAACAAGCAACAAAGCATGTTTTTTTTTTTACTTACATTGTTTTATTTTCAACATGATTTTTGGATATTAATGAAGTTTCACTGTTAGATAAGCATTGGTGACAAGAATTTTACAGCTATACTAAGGTTACCATGGGCAAGATACATGTCACTTTGTTTATTTGTATAATGCCTAATGTGGTTAGCAAACTTATTGGTATTTATATTGTTCGGTAACGCACCACCCAAAAATCCTTGATTGGACATTCAAATTGAAAACACTAAACCTTCAATAAATACTGAATTAATCTAAAATGAGAACATATCAGGAAGCCTATACAGTACAAAGCTTCCTCAAAACTTAGGGTACGTCAATGGAACGAATGTCTGTTCTACACCTACGAACTGCCTTTCCAATACTTATTCCCCGCAAAGACACGTCAGTTTTTAACAATCTACTAATTTATCATGTGGTGTATATGTATTGGTTAATGATTAAATATGTCTGTTTGTGGCAGGTGTCCAGAGTATGATGGTGCAGTGTTCGTGAGCGAATCACATAAGGGCGAATATAGCTACAGACTTCTGTTATCGTCAGTAATAGGGTAGTTTTTTACAACCTAAAAGACAATAATCATCTAATAGTATGTTCTTTTTCATTATTGCCTAGACCATATCTTTATCTTAGTGTATTTTTTTTCTTTGTTTTGGTCATAGGCAAAATGATCAGATTGTTCAAGGTAATGGAAAAGCACATGAAACTGCTGAGAATTCTGCTAGGATGTCGAGAGAATAGTCCTACTTTTAATGTTGGCCATTAATGCGATTTAACTAAGGACATGAGACCCCTGATAGTACCTGGAAACCTAATCCAGATGAGAAACCCATAACAGAGGATACTTTGGTGTTGTATGTTTGCTAATGGAGGCATATCAAGCACTCCCTCTATATAAAAACCATGAACATCCTTTATGTGTTTCATTCATGTTTATTGGATCACTTATCATTTTTGCTAATGTAGGTATATAAAACATTAGAAGGGTATAAATTGAGGGTTCGGCTGAATTCTGTGACAAGAGTTACCTCATAAGGTCAACAAAGGGCCAAAACGGAAGGGATATTGTCGTCTGTCCTTTGTTCTTTAAGGACATTGCTAAAGAGATTATTTCGGCTGGAAAGTCTTTGCAGTTGATCCAACATGTTCCTATCACATCATCATCATCATCGTCTGCACTACTTGGTAGGCAACATGAGAACCAACGGTGCATGATGCAGCTAAGCTTATCAGAGATATTTTGTTTGTCATTAACAACTCTTATGGGTCACGGAGATCACATGTCTCAGTTCTTTTGGAAAAATGATAAAATTATACAAGCAATGACTGCTCAGAGAAGATCTGGTACAAGTTTTTGGTTGATGCGCTGCCTGCAACTAGGGAGGGTGCTAATAGGAAAGGAGATAGTGTGGATTCTGGTGTTAGCTCCTTCTGTCCTCAAAATCCCGCAGGTGATATATTTTTGGTTTCAAAAATTAATCATTCAATTCATCAAATTGAGGTGTTAATATTGAATATATTATGTGATATTACTAGGGTACCAAGCGACAGCGACAGTCAACCAGTCGGCGGTTAACGGCGACCAGCGACCAACGGCAAAGGTGGTGATCGAAGACCAGGTGTTGGCGACCTGTTGTACAGAGGTTTTTTAAAACGATTCAAAATTAGATTTTGTTTCTAGAGTTGACATACATATCATCCGTAGTTTTTGGAGTAACCTTTCTGTCATCTTATTACCGCTTTCAGGTACTATAAAGATTTTGAAGAAGTATGACAAAAGAACTGACAAGTTACTTCATTTGCACAGATGGACTTGCTGGTATATTATTTACATTGTTTTTTTTAGCTACAACAAAACAGTTTTAGTTTTTAATATATTCGTTTTTTTGGGCATATTACCAATTCGACAGAAAAAACGGGTCACATTATTATATACTTATAAATATCCTCAAGAACTTCACACGTTGTTAAAAATGGTTAAATAATTTGGTGTTGTATGTTTGCTAATGGAGGCATATCAAGCACTCCCTCTATATAAAAACCATGAACATCCTTTATGTGTTTCATTCATGTTTATTGGATGTTAAAATTTCATACTTTTGTTACACAGATGCCAAGCATAGAATGCAATGATGATGTGAAGTTGCAGCATCATCGCTATATTATCAACTTACTACTTTCGTTTTTAAAGCAAATTCATAAAGGGCAAGAGGAAGAGATACGGGTGGAAGTGGTTGCTCAAGGTAACTATTCAACGTTTCAAACTATAAGACCCTTTTAGAGACCTTTCTATCAAATTAAGGTTTAAGTTCGATTCACTTATGTTCTGTTTGAATGGCATTCTTATTAATCGAAATAACATTCTTTTCCTATGTAGAGATAGAGAAGTCTTAAATAAAAATAGAGTGCCCTGGGGATACCGGTGAACGCATTTCTTGGTAATTTTGTTATTAGTAGCTCGGTATGCTAACGTCATCCTTTTTCAATATCTTATTATATTTCCATACTTTTATTTGGACCAGTGACTGCTGCAAAACATCAATTTTTGGGCTTCACCGATACTGTTCTAAATGCAAAAAGAATCAAAGTTCGTTATATGCAAAATTGGAGGCTATTGCTGATACGAAGTTCAAAGGTGAGTTTATTTCTCTTTATCGGCCCTTTCGATGTCTTGACATGTTATTAAGGGGTTTTTGGAAAGCATATTTCGGCAGCCATTTGGCATCCTAAACATGTTATTCCTTTTTAATACAAGAAAATAAAACTGTAGATGCCATGGTCCAAGCAGAAGAGAAGGCAATTGAAGAGTCTAACCAAGATGTAGTGGCAGAAGTAATACGGGACATACAACGAGTTTGGCAGGAACCCGAAGAAATAACTTACGACATATCTGAGATGGTTTGTACTTGCTCTTCTATAAGTAGATTCTATAATCTATACTCGAACAATATATAATAAGAAACTGGTCGGATTGGGCAAATAACTTTTCATAATGGTTACTTAATTATGTGGGCTGGGTTGATCAAGCTGGGTAACGGATCAAAATGGGAGACCATATTTGCTTCAACCAACTTATGTGTGCATTATCGATCCAGAATACGATGTTGCACCTTAATGGAGGTTCTGTCAGCTACTTGATTAAGAGCTATAAGATATGCTCGAGAAGTAGAAGGGTTAGGACAAATTGTGGCACAGGACAATGATAAATTTTCTTTCACATGGTTTGCAACTCATGGAACTTCTATGAGCAGTAACAACACACTCATTAGTGGTGACAACAAAGGGGCTGCTGCTAGGTTCTTTGAGGATAAATTGTGGTGACATGGCTTATAAGCCTAATTTTTGTGATTCTTGGATGACTACTATATAAGTACTACATGGCATCTTCACTTTGATAAAACTAACCTTTGTCTCATCGGTATATGCAGTTCTGTTTTGCAGTCCTTCAAGCATCATGTTGTCTACGCAAATGCCCACTTTGACAGTATCCTATATCTTTTGAATCTATGTGTGTTCCGAAGTAGTATATTGTGAATTTATTAGAGAACTAATTGCATTTTGAGGTTAAGATTTGTGAGAAATAGTTACCTACAGTCACAATACTTCAGTTACACTGTTTTACCGTTGTAAATATCAAATCGTAGTATATTGTGAATCTACTGTAGAACTAACTGCTTTTTAGGTTAAATTTGTGAAATAGTTACACACACAGTCATTCAGTATGTAGCTATTTTTTGTACTGATGTCATTTTTATTGATGTTTTCTTTTACATGCTATAGATTATAAGTATATCCTTGGTTTGATTTAACACTATTGCTGTTAGCCATAAGTTGTGATCTCATATTATAAATCTTTAAAGCAAACTCACAAGCTTAATACATGATGCACGTTTTAGCAGGGGAGAGTGATCATACCACCTAATTTTGTTTGTCTCATGGAAACGAGAGTTGCAGAGATTGCATGAATTTGCAAATAATAGGATAAATGTTTGTTTTTTTTCTTTGGGGTTAACTTTTGGTCACTAAAAGATAAAATACTAGGTCAACATGGAAGGGATCTGCAGTTTGCTGATATCCTTTTATCATTGGTGCTAGATATAAGAATGTACTAACTATCACCTTTCATCTGGCAAACATCACAGTACAAGTCTTAGCTAAAGAAACTAGAAAGTGAGCAAAATAATTACATTTCTAACTGCTGGATGATGTCGAAAACTGTGAATCTGTCTTAGATGATAAGCAGCTACTGCAGTCTCGAAAGTATCTATGAATATTCTGTTAGGATCAGTAGGAAGGTTGCTATTGTACACTCATTGATGGTTTTTCGTAATAGAGTTTTCTACTTGCTTTTTTAGAGTCATTAAAAGTTAGATTACTTCTCCTTTGCACCAAAAAATTATAAAAAAAAAAGTTAGATTACTTCTCCTTTGCACCAACAAATTAAAAAAAAAAAGTTATATTACACTATTATAGGTTCGGATTTTACTGATGTACCCCTATGTTATCGAGTGCTTCATTAAGCTCTATTTGTATGCATGTAAACACATTGGTGGCATTCTGTTATGTTTGAAAGTTATGCTAATGCATGCCTTCTTAGGTTCGGATTTCACTGTTAGATCATGGACATATTTCAAGACGGATATATGAAGTCATGAATGAAATCCAAGTTTCCAAGATTTCAATAAACAACATAAGTTCTGAAAAAGATGACCTGAAGGAAAAGATGGCAAAAATGTTGATACAACTGAAAACACTTGAAACCGAGAAAGAGAGTCTGAAGAACTTCGTTGATCAGCTTGAGCAGAACACAGTTGGAAGCGACAAAAATATCATGCCACCGTCTTATGGTAAGTTTGTTATCCTTTCAGTTCTACATTTTCCGTTAATGAAATATGTCACCAACTTTTCTTTTAAATATTAATTAATCGCAAATCAATTCACAAAACACATCATCTTCTCCTAATGGAAAATATAATCGTTCTTGCACTCGCATCCACAACAGTTGCAGTCGCTGCTACGAGTTTGGCAGTGTGGATCAATACGAGTTTGGCAGTGTAGTCTCTTATAATAATGTAATTTAGTTTAGTTCTGATGTGCAGATAAACCTTAACAGATGATGGAAGATGATAATCTTTTCTTAATATTTATATACAGAAATAATTTATATTCATGCTTATAAATTTTGTCAGGTAAGCCTACATTTTAAAGGGTTGTTTAGGATTGCACATCGAAACTTTGTAATTGCTTATGAGAGGTAGCCATATAGTATTTTTAATTTATTGTAGATTTGCAGCTAACGTGTGACTATTATGGATACTTTTTTCCTTATGGTTGTCGCTAAAGAACGATGTACGTTTCAAATTCATTATATCCAATCTTTTGTTATTCATTGAATCTGCAAGTGGTAAGTTCTATTTGTATTCATTTTTGTGAAAATAATTTGAGTCGACACAGATCTCATTAGTTTGGGGTTGAAGCCTGCTCAATCAAAAGAGATTCGAAGGAAGATATCATCCATAGGGTAGTAGTTTTTATTATAATATTTATTTATGTGGTTATTTTCAGATGATGTTATTTTTTGCACGAAGAAGTATTTTCAAGAAGTGATAGAAAATTTTCAAAATTTGTCTTCTCGATTATGATTTAACTATTTGCATAAATTAAACTAAGGTCCTCAGTTGTAGTTTTGATGTATGAAATGTAACAAATGCAATTTCTGTTGTTAATGCAAAGTTCTTAGTACCTCATTTTTCTTTGGCTTAATATATTTGATGGTGCCAGCCATAGACAGTAACCCTGACCGGAGCGTCAATCATCATTGGCAACTGGCTAATATTGCTTAATGTCGTAGCCACTTCAGCAATAACAAGAGGAGAAGTAGCCAAGCTTACAGAAGAAGGCCCTCGCAGGTTCAAGGGTTATGGGCATCATGATTTCTGTCTGTTTGAGTATCCTTTCTTACTGTATTCTTTTCATGAAGTTCTAGGTGATCCACTTTTTGTTTGACCACGGTCTCATTCATATGATATGAGGAGAATCAGCACACAAGATAGACAAATGGAAATTTAAATAAATAGTCTGAACTTTTAGTTATCTGTATTGCTTTCTGACCAAAAGAACATCAAATTACTTTAAAGGTCTGATGCTAATTCTCTGCTATCTCATAGTTGCTGCCAGTTTCTTTCTACACATTGACTATAAATCTGGTGAGTGTTCTCTTTCTTAGAGTATCTGTGAATTAAAGTAGTATGCCTATGTGTCTGCATACTTTAAGTAGTGTGATAATATGATTGCAGAGAGCTTTCTGATTGTGTAAATGTAGTTATTTTTTCTTTTCCTTACTTGAAAATTCACTATAGAGTATTTAGCATCAGGTTGTTTTGAACCACGAAATCTTATCTGTATTTGCTATATAAGCTGTCTATAGCATGCTGTGCGCCCATACATTTTACTGTACTACTAAGCATATATGCGACATCAAGTATTAAAATTTTTATTATTGCTTTATTTGCTAATCTAAGAGGTAAACTTTTGTATAAAAACTTATTGCACAAGATAACTTGGACACATCAATAGATGTCTGTTATATTGTCATGTACTCGATAATTTTTGCTTCATTATTACTCTTTCAATCATATAATCCAAGCAGGAGATTGCTTCTCTACCTATTAGGTGTTTATTCATGTCCATCTTACATGAAATCAACAGTTTCACCAGCATCCATATCAGAATACACAGTCCGTATAAGATCAGACTTGTGTCCTTTTTAATATTGAAAGTATCCGTCCACTTTTAATTTTAAGAGGTTATGAAGTGAAGCTGTAATATGGTTTATAATCAAACATGTACATTACATATAGTCTTCTAATAATTGCTTTACAACAATTTTCCGCTGATTTCTTTCCAGATTTCTTTGGGCCATTGAGGGCTAGAGTGTATGATGATGAAGTGAGGAAGTGGATTGCCGAAACTGGGGTTAAGGGCATTGGAAAGAGACTTGTGAACTCAGGGGATGGCCCACCAACATTCGAATAACCCAAGAATACCATCGATAAGCTCTTGGAGTACGGAAACATGTTGGTTCAAGAACAAGAGAATGTCAAGAGAGTCCAGTTGGCCGAGACCTATTTGGATTCGGATGAGACTAAGTAGCTACCGACTGTTCCGACGCGTTAAACTTCAATTTTTACGCCCAATCCGATTGTACTTTTGCTTCATTTTTTTTATCTTCGGCGGGTCTGAATAGGTCAGCGCATAACTCGCAACATACGTTGCGGGATCATGGCGATTATACACAAGCAGCAGTTACACATCAAATGGCAATATTAACCGGCAACATCAACCGCACGCGTGTAATTCAACGAGGTTGTTTAATTACTTATTTGTAATCTAATTTAGAAAATGCGTTATGATCACACATGATGAGTACTCTCTGCTTTTGCCTTTTATACTTAGTTACTAAACATACGCTTTTGTGTATTTGCCCAGCCCATCCATTGGATGTAAATAGAACATCGCAAAATGCAGCTCATAGTTCGCATGGTCCTAATCATTGCACACGATCAACGGGTATAGGTAAGTAGATCCACAATCCTTATCTCCATTGAAATAATACATTATTTAGATATTTTCCGGCCTAGGATATAAGTATACTATAGTGGTCAGGAAGTTGGTGATTTCTGAAAGGCGATATTACACTTAAAAAATATAAACAACTTGCAATTGTAAATTGTTTTTTGTCAAATTGTTTAATAATAAATAACGGTCAACTAATAATCACAAGTCATGCCGAGTAGGTTTGTTAATGGGTCGATCAATAAGGTTGATCTCAAATAAGCCATTTTTTGGTAATTGGCACGGGTCAGGTTGACCCCAAACATTTCTTGACTTTCACCCATTTAGACTGTTTCCTAAAAGGATACAAGTAATACTTTATATGATACCTATTTGACCCGCCACAGATATAAAATAACTTGAATCAACATATTCATGAGCAAACGGGTCTATATTTCCAGCTCTATTATTTTTCTTAAAATACAGTTTTTGGTCTTCACCTATTTTCACACCTAATTGCGGTCAATTCATGTCATGGCTAGAGGTACTCCTTAAAATTCTTTTTCTTTTGTTTGATTGAATGTTTAAGTATTGTAATGGATCATGTCGTATCAGGAGCCTAACCGAAAGAAACCAAATATTGATTGATAATTTGCTTTTTTTCAGAATGAAAGAGAGCAAAAAAGGCAGAATAGGAAGTTATCCATTATGAAATCTGCCCGTAAATCCAGACGGCACAAACAGGTATAATGTTTCTTTATTTGCAAAGCCATTAGACACTGATGATATTGAAGCAAACGGGTCAAATGAGCTGGGATTTTTGGGTTGCATATTCTGGTGACCAAACATGTGTGTGACAACTCGCAATTTCAGGTCATTTCTCAAGTTTCACAATTTCATCATTTATCGTAAACTAGGTTTACGTGTTCCAAATTCGCGTAACCTTAAGGGTTTAGCGGCGAATTCATGATCATATCATCACGGACATTTCATATAGACTAAGTTTAGTCTACATTTCATTAACATCATTTGTATCATGTTAGTTCATTTATGATTTTGCATTTCACCATAAACGCGTAAATTTCATATTAAATAAACGTTATCGCGTGAATTATTATTTTGAATATTTAATCCGTTACTTCCAAAAATGATCCCGACATATTTTTATATTTACATTTAGTTTATAAAAACTATATTTTGAGTTTACCTAGTGTTTTAAATTTATTTTGTATATAAATCGTTAAAGTTATATTATTACGACGTTTTTCTTAAAAACTATACGATATTTATTATATCACTCAAATTTTACAAGGAATGTATTTTCAGGTAACTAAGACATAATCATCATGGCATGGCTAAGGAACCCCTTTTGAGTCGCGGCGTCGACTTATATCATTGTACATTGGCACATTCTTTCAAAACATCGTTTGGACTTGTAATCTACTTATATTTCCGCAAACTTTATAAACTTTTGGGACCTATACTTTGTAACTCTGATTATTTTATTAAATCAAACGATGTATTTTCCAAACGACACTTTAGGTCGTTCAATATAACTGTGATTGTGATGCTATGACAGTCTATCCCCAGGAATTCCATTCCGCTGCAAAACAGGTAAATTGGGGGTGTGACAGATTGGCATCAGAGCTTCGGTTATAGAGAACTAGGTTGCATCATTGACCCTAGACTATAACTACATCATCATAGCATCTCATCATTTTATTATAAGTGCATGTTCACTTTGCATGCGATTTATACGTACATTTTTGAGTTATTTACTTTCATTTCAAAACGATTGTCACATGGATGCCCTTAAATACCCATCCCATTATCTTTTCCTCATACTCTAATGTGGAGAATTCCTTGACATTTCCTATCGAAATTCTAATACCAGTTGACTCATCACTGATAATGTCGAATGCCGAGATGAACCTTTAAATAGGGCGAAGCCACTTTCACTCTTTTGTTTCACCACTAACATGTCGAGTTACACTTTATTCACACATTAAGTCACTAAACCATCGTACATTTGAAGCACTTACGACATCTCATAACCCATTTCTTAGGAAACCGTCGATCATTTTAAAAATAACCTCAAACTTATCATTTCTTATCACATCTCTTTGGAGCGTTTATTATTGACATCGGATTTTGCTACGTCTCACATTTCCTCTTGTTTTGAAGAAGATATGGCACCGAAGAAAGCTACACCTGAAATGACTCAAGCGGCTATTCAAAAGTTGGTAAGGGATAGTGTAGCAGAGGCATTAAGGATTGAAAGGGAAACGGTGGCTGCTGCTGCTGCTGAGGCCGCGGCTGCTGCTGAAGCCGCTAGGCTTGCTGCTGCTGCAGGAAATGCAGGAGGGTCCGGAGTTAAAAGCTGTTCGTATAAGGATTTCAAAAGTGGGGATCCCACGAAGTTTAGAGGTATCGAAGGAGCCACTGCCATGGTTCGATGGTTCGAGAAATTGGAGTCCGTGTTTTTGATATGTAATTGCCCGGATGATAGCAAGGTCAAGTTTGCTACGAGTACACTACTTGATGGAGCGTTGTCGTGGTGGAACTCTTATGCTCAACCGATGGGAATGGAAAATGCTTTCAAGCTCACTTGGGAGCAATTTAAAGGTTTGGTAACAAAGAAGTTTTGTCCGCGTACGGAGGTGAAGAAGTTGGAGACCGAATTCTATGAGTTGGTAACTATTGGGTATGACATTGATACTTACATTCGAAGGTTTCAAGAATTGGCCGTATTATGCCCATCTATGGTTTCGGATAATGAGAAGCTACTGGAGGCTTTCATTGAAGGACTTCCTGAGATTATTCAAGGCGATGTGACTTCCTTTGATCCGCAAACGATTGAGGAATCTATTCGATTGTCTCAAAAGCTTATGGCACAAGTAGTAAAAAGGGACAACATCACCAACACCAACCGTAACAACAATACCAACAACCGCACCAACTACAACAATAACCACGACAATAATAACAATAATCACACCATCAACAACAACACCAACAACCAAACTAACCACAATAAAAGGAAATGGGAAAACGACCGAGGAGGTTATAACAACAACAACCAAAACCGTAACACTAACCATCATCAACAACAGAATAGACGGCAAGAAACTGCAATGGTTTATGTTGCTGCACCAATAGAAGGCAGAGGGTATGCTGGAACCTACCCACTATGTAATCGATGTAAGTATCATCACACGGGTCTTTGTCCTGTTAAGTGCTACAAGTGTCAAAAACTAGGACACCATGCCAGGAATTGTAGAGGCAAGACCGTAGTTACGTGCTTCGGATGTGGGGAACAAGGACACTATCGAAGTCAATGTCCTCAAAACCAAGGTCAACAAGTCGAAGGTGCTCATGGGAATGTATACATGTTAGGAGGAGGAGGAGCTCGTCAAGGTATCAACGACGCGGAAGACTAAAGAAGTTCGGAAACTAACAGTCTTAATTTTCCCTATGTATTATGTCGTACTAAGTTTATGTCTTCCATCGTATCCGAAACTTTATAACTTAAAGATGTACTACTTTTGATAAACCACTCGTTGTAAAATATTCTCATCTATCGTACTTTATTTTCTTTCCGATTTGTTATTACTTACGAGAATCTTACTTCCTTTTACTTTAATTATCATTTTAACGACACGGTTTAAATCCTTGTAAACATTGAGAGTTATAACAACTAAACCGAACGTCACGTCATCGTTCCTTAATTATGCATAGCCTAGCTAACTATGTCTAATTCTGGAGGGATCACGTTATGTTGGGAGCGGTTATTTATAAATCTTAGTGCAAGCAAAATTTTCACATGTTCTGATTCAAAGTGTTACTTGTGAGAGATTCATCCGATATTTTCCTTACTATGATGTTTTAGACACTCTCAATCATCGATAACCGTAACGACACTTCTCCATGTCTTCTCTCCTCGATAATCACCACAAACTCAACAATTCGATAGACTAACACGAACTGAATTCAGGGACTGAATTCCTTTTTGGATGGGCGAATGTGACAACTCGCAATTTCAGGTCATTTCTCAAGTTTCACAATTTCATCATTTATCGTAAACTAGGTTTACGTGTTCCAAATTCGCGTAACCTTAAGGGTTTAGCGGCGAATTCATGATCATATCATCACGGACATTTCATATAGACTAAGTTTAGTCTACATTTCATTAACATCATTTGTATCATGTTAGTTCATTTATGATTTTGCATTTCACCATAAACGCGTAAATTTCATATTAAATAAACGTTATCGCGTGAATTATTATTTTGAATATTTAATCCGTTACTTCCAAAAATGATCCCGACATATTTTTATATTTACATTTAGTTTATAAAAACTATATTTTGAGTTTACCTAGTGTTTTAAATTTATTTTGTATATAAATCGTTAAAGTTATATTATTACGACGTTTTTCTTAAAAATTTCACGATAATTATTATAGCACTCAAATTTTACAAGGAATGTATTTTCAGGTAACTAAGACATAATCATCATGGCATGGCTAAGGAACCCCTTTTGAGTCGCGGCGTCGACTTATATCATTGTACATTGGCACATTCTTTCAAAACATCGTTTGGACTTGTAATCTACTTATATTTCCGCAAACTTTATAAACTTTTGGGACCTATACTTTGTAACTCTGATTATTTTATTAAATCAAACGATGTATTTTCCAAACGACACTTTAGGTCGTTCAATATAACTGTGATTGTGATGCTATGACAGTCTATCCCCAGGAATTCCATTCCGCTGCAAAACAGGTAAATTGGGGGTGTGACAATGTGCTTGGAACGAGTCATCAGTCTTGAAGCCATTCTGGTCTTACTTATCTTATATAGATAAAAGTAACAGCTCTGAAGCGTTTAATAATGATGAATTAAGGAAGAATCAAATAGCCAAGTGAAAAGTAAAATGTCAATATGTGGAAAATTCATGAATTAAGGAAGAATCAAATAGCCAAGTGAAAAATAGCTGTATATAAGCTTCCTATTTAGTGAGTTCTACCATACCATATAGTGATGTGCATTACTTGTTTGAAAATTGATTGTATGATACCTCTATCGTATAAGCATCTTATACAATGTTAGATGATGTATTTCATGCTCTTTCATGATTTGCACACTAAGAAGTAATTTAATTTCCGAGTTGGTCTTATGTGGTTAACCGATAACTCTCATTTTACAAAATTCTTCGCAAAGCATTGTTACAAAACAATTATATAAGTAGAATCTATACAGATTTCTAAAATTTGATGATTGACTTGCACCACTTTGTCTTTGATAGATCAAATTTGGTTCTTTTTCTTCCTTTATTATGTATAATTTTTGTGGTGCGGATAAAAATGGAAATATCAACTATGAAGTTGATAAAGCAACTTAATGTCGTCCGCTTATGCCAGGTACTTGGCTTTTCTTTTTCTACAAAATTACATGGTATAATTGTGTTTTATAGCACTTTGTTCCCTCAACACGTTACGATTTTGACCCTTATACTTATACATGGTTTCAGCCAGGTTATTATTTCAAACGGGTCTAACAAAATAATTTATCTCAACGTAAATATTCTAATCGGGTCAAAAGTCACCAAAAGCGTCTATGCATAAACCTCTTACATCAAATATAAAACTTTAGATTATGTAATTATATTTTTGTATAATCATAGTTAAATTCCATTAATTATCATTTATAACAAATCCATACGCATACCAAATTCTACAACTAACATACAGATACATAACCAAAATAAAGTTAACACAATGATACCATTCAGTATGTTAACACCAAACCTAACTACTATTAAACTAAACGAAAACATAAACCAACAAGCGCAATTGGGAATTTCAACAAACTTCAAACACCGCCATCATGACTGGATCCTCACCATAGAAGACATCCTGAGTATCATAAACTACCTCCTTTACAAACTGAAATCTAATAAATTTGTTCATTCGAAAACCAAATTCATCAGCAAAGGTCTTCCAATTTGTCCTTATAGTCATATAGTCATTCCTCCATGGCTGATTAGTGTGACGTTCAAGCTTAATAACGACACGTCTCTCAGAATTCATTCTCCTTAAAATAGCATTCTCATAGCCTTGAAGATGGTTATCAGACACCAAGCGAGATGGAATAGTCTGCAACAAATTACAAGCCATTAAAAAAAATAACAACCATAATAAACATTATTTCCATACCAAAAATTTACCATAAATAACAGACAACAAATTAAACAAAAATTAAACTCCCTTACAAATCTACCACCATCTAAAACATACGGAAAAAGTTTTGGTAGAAAGTGCTTTAAAGATTTTATGTTGTGATGAAGACGGGAAATACGCAAAATCAACAACAAATGTTGTCTACAAAGAAGCTTTGTTTACAATTTAAGTTAACTGTTATATCACTTTAATACATTTTCATTATCTACAACTTTACAAACATACATAAAAGAGTGAATTACATAATTGGTCCTTGTGGTTTGTTGAAAATTGCAGAAAATGTCCCTGTGCTTTTTTTTCAGTGCGTTTCGTCCCTTTGGTTTACAAATCTTACGGATTTTGTCCCTCGTCCAAAAATGTCCGTTAAGTGTCTTGCGCTGTTAGTCCTTCGTTAGTGCAGTCCGTTAAGTGTTTTGCACTGTTAGTCCTTCGTTAATAAATTTTGCACCGTTAGTCCTTATTTTTTAAAATATAGTTTTCCCCAATTAGTCCCTCCGTTAATAATAGTTTTCACCCGTTTTTGTCCGTTTTTGTCCGTTTTTATCCGTTTTCGTTCGTTTTTTATCCGTTTCCCCCCGTTTTTTTACGTTTTTCGTCTGTTTTCTTTCGTTTTTTTATAGTTTTTGTCCATTTTTCTTACGTTTTTATCGGTTTTCATCCGTTTTTCGTACGTTTTTATCGGTTTTTCTTACGTTTTTGTCCGTTTAAAAAAAAATTTGAATAAAAAATTTTAAATTTAAAAAATTGAATAAAAGAAATATTTTTCAAAATATATATATTTTTTTAAAATATGTCCGTTTTTAAAATATGACCGTTTTTAAAAAATATTTTTCAAAATATATATATTTTTTTAAAGAAATATTTTTCAAAATATATATATTTTTTCAAAATATATAAGATTTTAAAAAAAAAATATTTGAAAAAAAATATTTTTCGGAAATTTTTTTTACCGTTTTTTTTCGGAAAATATTTTTGTCCGTTTAAAAAAATATTTGAAAAAAATTTCCGAAAAATATTTTTTTTAAAAAAATCTTAAAAAAATTCCGAAAAATATTGAAAAAAAGCGGACATATTTTAAAAAAATATATATATTTTGAAAAATATTTTTTTTATTCAATTTTTTTTTTTGAAAATTTTTATTCAAAATTTTTTTTAAACGGACAAAAACGTAAGAAAAACCGATAAAAACGTACGAAAAACGGACACAACGTAAGAACAACGGACAAAACGAAAGAAAACAGACAAAACATAAGAAAAATGGACAAAAAATTAAGAAAAACGGAGAAAACCGGACGAAAACCGATAAAAACGTAAGAAAAATGGACAAAAACTATATAAAACGAAAGAAAACGGACGAAAAACGTAAAAAAACGGGGGGAAACAGATAAAAAACGAACGAAAACGGATAAAAACGGAAAAAAACGGTTATTAACGGAGGGACTAATTGGGGAAAACTATATTTTAAAAAATAAGGACTAACGGTGCAAAATTTATTAACGAAGGACTAACAGTGCAAAACACTTAACGGACTGCACTAACGAAGGACTAACAGCGCAAGACACTTAACGGACATTTTTGGACGAGGGACAAAATCCGTAAGATTTGTAAACCACAGGGACGAAACGCACTGAAAAAAAAACACAAGGACATTTTCTGCAATTTTCAACAAACCACGAGGACCAATTATGTAATTCACTCTACATAAAATTCATAATGTTTTAAAAATTATATATCTTGTGTTATTAACCATCCACGAAACCATACAATTATTTATAATTCTTAAAAAAAATGTTTTATAATATTGTTTGACAATTCTAAAAAAATGTATTTAAGTTAACAAAAAACAACAAACACAAAATTATAAGTCATGCCCGCCCATTGGGCGGGCTTCGAAAACTAATATATATATATATATATATATATATATATATATATATATATATATATATATATATATATATATATATATATATATATATATATAGAGTTAGGATCAAATAAGAAGAATAATAAAAATAAGAAGGATAGGAAGTAACCACAACCACTCATTCTAGATGCACCTACAAAAATAGATGCATCTTCATTCAAATTTTCCCTCCCATATTAAAATGTGTGGCTAGAATTACTTCTTACCCTTCTTATTTTAATTATTCTTCTTATTGGATCCCTTCCCTATATATATATATATATATATATATATATATATATATATATATATATATAGACAAGCGTTCAAATGAGAAGGGTTATTTTGGTGAGAACGCGAGAAGAGATCCTGTCCCTCCATCTAATCCCTTCTTTTTTTTAATCTAATGGCTAAAATATTAGAGACATGCTACTACTATAAAACATAAAAACACACAGAACTCACTTTTGAAAGTGTGAAAAACATGAATACTCTCTCAAGCTTCATCTACACCAGCTTCCACCACGTCGCCATCATAATCCTCACCGATCACCACCGTCTACCTCAGTCAGCGCCGATCACCACCGTCCACCTGATCATCGCCGATCACCGTCCACCGCCGTAATCAGCACCGATCACCACCATCCTCCATCAATAATCATCATCATCATTATTATACAGAGGTATTGATTAAGTCTGAATTAAGCTTTTAATCATATGTATTTATTTTTAATTAAGTGATTATAGATAGATTTTTTCCTATGGTTTATGTGTTTGATTTTTAGTTACTAGTTGTGTTCATGAATAATTAGATGATTACGTAAAATTGAAGAAAATGAAAGATGAACATGTCTTTTGCTGATGGGTTGTCAATGTACATTATGTGTTCGATGAAATGCTAGTTCTTTTCACATGTGAAGATATAAGGTATCGAATATCTTC
Organism: Chrysanthemum seticuspe; assembly: GCA_019973895.1. NCBI lineage: Eukaryota > Viridiplantae > Streptophyta > Magnoliopsida > Asterales > Asteraceae > Chrysanthemum > Chrysanthemum seticuspe. The sequence goes on along the minus strand of BPTQ01000003.1, from coordinate 225,856,051 downwards.
ACATGTGAAGATATAAGGTATCGAATACACTCACATGTGAAAAGTTTATTAAGTATATGATATTTTTCTTCGCACGTGAAAATATAAGAGATCTTTTTCTTCGCACGTGAAAATATAGGAGATATATTTATGCACATGTGAAAGTTTAGTAAGTATCTAATATTTTTGCATATATGATGATATACATGCAGCCGTTTATCTTAAGGTTTTATGCTCAACATGCATCACATTATTCACTTTGTTTGACCAAATCATAAATATTTGGTTTTTATTTTATCTTAAATTTACCACTTTTTCTGCAGTGGATACATACTGGGTCAATTCCTTGCTATGAGGATGGAGGTCATCACAGACCGAATCATCATGCTGAAATTTCCAGGCAAATATTCCAGGAATTGGAAAGAATATATAACAGGAAAGATACTTCTCCACAGGTACTTCCGTAGTTTACATTATATATCTAAAAATCTATCACTATTTGTTAACTTAGATGGGGAAAAATGCCGGGTTGGTGAGCGTGGGTTGCTGGGTCCCATTCACTTGAGTAGTGTTGATTGTAGAGGACTAGAACGGACCCTAGAAAGCCCGGAATGGAGAATTATGATGTGAATAAATATCATCGTATATTTTATTAATTTATATGTTAATATGCAGGAGTTGCTTGTTATCCGCAAAATTCATCCATGCTTACCATCTTTTAAGGCAGAATTCACTGCATTTGTTCCTTTAACTCGGATCAGAGATATTGCTCACAGAAAAGATAGCCCACATGATCTCAAGTTGATAACTTTTTTAATACGTTGTGGGTATTTTTTGTCATTGAGTGGTGTTAACATTATTGATAATGTGCACATTTCAGCAAGAAATCAAGCATATGATACAGAACAAGCTTCACAGGTATACATTTTGAAATTGTTTTTGATTGATAATGTGCACATTTCAGCAAGACATTAAGTATAGGGTGAAATTGTGTTTTATCGAATTAGCGGGTGTTTGTGTTAGCTTATTCACCGGGCTTATGTAGATTTTGAAAGAAAAAAAATAAGCACTTGGAAAATAAGCAGCTTCCTAACAGCTTATCAGAATCTGGTTGTTTTATATGAAAATAAGGAGATAAGCAGAAGCAGTTTGGATACCACAAAACTGTTTTTGCTTTTAGATAAGCAGAAAGAATAAGTAATCCCAAACATAATATCAGGGTAATATTGTGTTTTATTGAACTAGAGGATTAGAGAATACGTGAAATTTAATGAGATAAGTTTTGATTTAGAACAGTTTTAACTAGCTTAATGTATGTACTATCGAATTAAAATACCTGACCGAAGCTGATTAAAAATCTGGACAGTTGGCCGGGACACTAAGAGGGTGCTTGTTTGAGCTAATTTGTCCTGTTTATTGGCTTATTGAACTTTTGAAAAGCAAATAACCGCATTTTTAGGGCTTATATCAACATGAGCTTACGACGACACATAAGCTCAACTGGATAAGCCTATTAGCCCAAATAATTGAGCTTATTAGCTTTTTAAAAGCTCAATAAGCTCATTAGCTGCACAAATAAGCTGAAACAAGCACCCCCTGATTGAGGTCAGCCCAGACATTGTTTCTTCTAAGAAAGCAATTTATGTAGGGAATTAGGATACAGAGTAGGCTGACGTACATGAGCATGTTTTGTATCCTATGTGTTGAAGTTATCGTTTGTATGAGATTGCATAATACCAGTTGCTGATTGGTTTTTTGTAATTTTTGTAGAGGGAGTACTTTAAACAGGGGAAAATTGAACAATTTCGCCAAATTCTGGAAGAAGGATCCAATCCTGGTACATTCCAATGCACTCGACATACTATCGAATTAACGTTTACTACTCTAATCATCAATGTGACTTTTTTGGTCTCATTCAAACCTGTTTAAGTCGTCTTTCAATCATTCATTTCATATGAGACAGAATTCTAGAAATTACAGTTTAGATGAGCTCATGATCATATGAGTTATTAGTAACGTTAACAAAATTATAGAATTATAAATTCAATATTCTTTGGCATGTTTGAATATAAGTGGAAACATAGTTGAAATTGGCACCCAAAAGGTCTGAAAACCTCCAATACAGTTTTTTGTTAGTTTCGTAACAATATGAGAAGTCCTTTTTTGAATAAACTTCAAATAGTTTACGCCACTATGCTGCCGCGAAACTGGCTGCTTTTATGCGTCGTTAGTCTTTTCGTGCTAATTGCCTTGTTAGGTAGTGAATTTGACTCTGTTAGTGGTAGTGGTGTGAAAGTGGAAGTTTATAATAATTATAGAAGGTTGAAGGAGCAAGCTGTGAGTGATTATAATGAGCTCAAGAGTTTTGGTTCTAGAGATGATAAGGAGATTGGATTTTGTGTAAGGGATAAAGAGCATTATGTTCCGTGTTATAATGTGTCTCATGAGGAGTTTGATCGGCATTGTGAAGGGCTGTCGAGAGATGAAATGTATTGTTTGGTTCGTGCGCCAAGGGATTATAGGAGTCCGTTGAGTTGGCCGGTTGGTAGAGATGTGATATGGAATGCGAATGTCAAGATTAGTAAAGATCAGTTTCTTTCGTCTGGGAGTATGACGAAAAGGTAATATTTTTATTTGAAGTGGGATTCAAAGGACGGCGAGGAACGATGAATTTGTATTTTGATGTTTTTGTTGCTACTTTTAGGTTGATGCTGTTGGAAGAGAACCAAATTTCTTTCCATTCAGATGACGATATGATATTTGATGGTGTCAAAGATCATTTGCGCCAAGTTGCAGAGATGATTGGATTAGGGAGTGATGCAGAATTTTGGCAAGCTGGTGTAAGTATAATCGACCTCATATCCTTTTACATTTGTCTTAATTTCGGCTGAATTCACTTTAGGTCTTATATGCTTTCGAATGTTTTCAACAGCTGCGGACAGTGCTTGATGTTGGTTGTGGTTTTGGCAGCTTTGGGGCTCATTTGCTATCGCTGAAAGTAATGGCCGTCTGTATGGCTGCATACGAGTTAACTGGTAGTCAGGTTCAGTTATCTTTTGAAAGAGGTCTTCCAGCCATTATCGGCAACTTCCTTTCAAAGAAACTTCCATTTCCATCGTTGTCATATGACATGATTCACTGTGCACAGTGCGGTGTTCAATGGGATAAGAAAGGTAACAGTAAACAACTTTGAGTATTGTCCATCTGAGACATAAATTCAGTTCTGGCATAATTATGGATACAGAATTATCTTCTGATACTTGTTTCATGATACAGATGGAATGTTTTTAATTGAAGCTGACCGGATACTAAACATGTACAATGTTAAAGCTTTTGTGCATGTATTGGAGGTTTATTCAAAAACATGTACAATGTTGAAGCTTTTGTGCATGTATTGGAGGAACTCACACTAGCTGATGGATTCCAATCAAACAAAGACCAACCTGGCCTTCTAGAGCCACACTGGGATCCAAGGAATTAGCGATTCATGGTAATTATTTATATAAAATTCTGTTGCGTTAAAGATTTTATGTGGCTTAATTTCCTAAGGGTGTTATCAGGTGTACTTTGTAATGACCTTAATGATGATAATCTCAACTGGAAGTCAGCAGTTCGAAATTATTTACGTTTTGATATTAGTTAGTTTGCGTAAATAACATATTATGAGTAAAAAATAGGTGTGATAGAAGTTATACCTTATATGTGCTTTGCTACAGTTGATTAAAATAATCTTAGCTTCTATGTGCACAAAGACCTTAATGATAATGATTTACGTGTTTGTTTTGCTCTAATGCTGGGCATTAATAATCCAACTATATTCTTCATTTGTTTTACTGTGCATTTGTTGACCATAAGTGACTTGGCTGCACATACCATCCGAGTCCTCATCAATTAGGACTTGCAATACTACCGCTTCGGCTATGGCAGCACCCTCTTCATCCAGCCGCTGCTGTTCTTCTTTCTTCATCTGTTTGGGTGTGTGTGTGTTTAATTTATAAAGTTTGCTCTGATGAAGGTTTGTACCCCCAACAACCATTCAAATAGATCTTTAACAAGCATCCATTTTAATTGATGATGAAAAGAGTTCTGGAAAAAAGTCCTTGCTGTCCTTAAATTCTTAAGCCATTTAATAAGCAAAAATGTATTTGATTTAGTTAACGCGGATTACATAGTAGGAACAGCGGCATTGGGTGGAGATAAATAAGGGATATCAGAAGCTTTCACTTACATAATATTGAACAAAAGAACATTAGGACTCGAATAGTGTGCTCTTTGGATGCCGACACGAAGTGGTTTAGAGCTTCAACTTTCATATACTCTTCGCCATCAAAATTGATGAATATTATGCCGACATGAGATATGAAAGAATCGCCATATTAAATGCCTTGGGGGCCTATTACAGCTACCTTGGGAAAATCGAGACAAAACAAAGGGAGAAGGAAGAACATTTCATTTTGGCGACACAGTACTACAACAAAGCCTCCAGAATCGATATGCATGAGCCTTCTACGTGGGTTGGCAAAGGTAAAAACATAACAGGCTTTTTTTTTGGTGCTGAGTACTAAATCGAACAATTATTCACTATGCACCTTTACTTCATGAACTCAGCCCATGACGTGCCTTTGAGTTTTGGACCATTAGGAATTTAGCATGGTGTCAGCTAACTAAGTTTTTGTATGTGCACCGGATCCCATACAAACTATATACTTACTGTTTAAGCTTGGTTACAGGTCAACTTTTACTAGCTAAGGTTGATGTGGATCACGCTTTTGTTGCATTCAAGATTGTATTAGATGGAGACCGAGACAATATTCCTGCTCTTCTTGGCCAGGTATGATGTTGTTGTTCAATCACAAATACATGCTAATGCAGTAGTTCTGCAATAGCAGTTGGGCCTGATATGAGCTATCAAACTTTTTATTTTTGAGGCTCTTTATTGGGTTGTTTGCAGATCAAAATGCTTCATTTGCTGCTTATCAACCTTAATCTAGTTTTTGGTAGTTTTAACTAATTGCATAGTCTGGTTTAGTGCAGGCTTGTGTTGAGTTCAACCGAGGCAAATACTCAAATTCCTTGGAGATGTACAAGGTTCTTATACTTTTTTGCATAGTTTGTGGTTTTAATCATTTTGTTGTGTCCTAATTATTCTGATTTTTTCATTCCTTTCCAGAGGGTCCTGCAAGTGTATCCCCAATGTCCTGCAGCTGTACGACTTGGCATTGGGTTATGTCGCTACAAACTTGGTCAATTTGAGAGGGCCAAACAAGCATTTGAGCGTGTGTTGCAGGCTTAGATCCAGAGGCCGACGTCATATATTAGGTGCAATCCACTCCCTCTGAGTCAAGGGGTACTGCTGTCTTTGCTGCAATAGTTGGCGTGTGATATCAGCAACGACACATCCAGAAAGCTTTCATGGATGATGGACACGGCGGTGGCCATTAAACCATCTGATGGAATGATTGCTATGCATGTACGCCCAATCTTAAATCAAGTCTATTCTATATTAAATCATCAGGTCAGCCTTCCCAATACGTCTGTTTCTGAGCTCTCAAGCATTCGCGTTCTCATGAAACTCATCAACTCCACAATAAGGGGATTGTAGCTAATTCGTTATATATTTGTTTTGTACAAAGCACAGTTTTGCAGGAAAAAAAATGTTTTGTTGAGGAAGATGATTTTGATATAGAAATTTTTACTTTTGTTACATCTCCCATTTTGTGGTCCTTTGACTTCTATTTTGTCGTATGGTGTTAGATAATTGAGCGCATTAGTATGGTGGTCTATAAAACAATTCTGACCACTAAACTTAACCAAATTTAATTCGGTCACTAATCAATGAAATCGGTAGGTGTCAAGGTCTGAATTGCTAGGGGATTGCACTTTTTCATAGGATTGTTCACTTTGTTGCTCTTTTTGACCCTCTTCTCTTTTTATGGTCAGTTTTAGACTCGTTAGTCATTTTCGGTCTAGTTAATGAAACAGCACCTTATTGACTAGTTACACTTGTTAGTCCAGTAATGGGTGATCTTTAGAGTCATATGCTCCTTTCGTTAGTTGTTAGTCTCGATGTTGGTTCAAGACGATTGTGTCGAAACATCTAATCTTCATTTTATGTTTGAAACTGTTGAATATGTTATTTCCTTTCCATACATGAAGTTAAAGATGCAAGAAGTTATGTTTAATTATTGTGTCGCAATGTAAGAGAAGCATATGCAAACTCTCAAACTACTTAAGACTGTTTTGAGGTCGATTATATTTAATTATTGCGTTTTTTCGAAACTTGGGTAATAATAACGAGTGGTTAACTGATCATATGTAATTTGCTTATTGCATTGTAGTTTTGAGGGAAATGAGGCTCTTTTCGATTTGAATAACTAAATTCGCCTTCGGTATGTGGGTCTGGAAGAGATAAACAGATAAATAGTTGCTTAGTCGAATGTTTTTGATATAAATATAGATTGTGAGAACTGCTTATTGCGTTGTGTTTGGTATTGCGAATCACAATCTAAAAGCAATGAATAGATAACCAGTTTTAGTACGTTGTTGGAAATAAGTAGAAGAATATGATCATAATGCATACATAAGAAAAAGGCAATGTCGGTCTACGTCGGGTCGACGAATATTGATCGCTTCCGAGGTCGCTCTGGAAACCTCATATCGTCTAGGCATTCCCTACCCCTTCTCGAGCACCAAGGTAAGCTAGTCACCTCCTCACCTTGGTACCCCCTATATATACTTATTGGACAAAAACTTAAGTGACAGGAACAAACATTGATTTTCTGAGGAGTCATATTGGTCGCTACAACGGCCTAGGAACCATCGGGGCAGGTTTACGTCAGGCCTAGGAAACTTGATCGAAGCTCTACGACGGCCTAGGAACCTTAGTCGCTTCGGATCAGGCCTGGTTGTTCTACGTCGGCCTAGGAACCGTCGGGCCACGTTTACGTTAGCCTAGGAAACTTGGTCTACGACGTCGAGGAACCTTAGTCGCTTCGGATCAGGCTTCGTCGTTCTACGTCGGCCTAGGAACCGTCGGGCCACGTTTACGTCGGCCTAGGAAACTTGGTCTACGACGTCGAGGAACCTTAGTCGCTTCGCATCAGGCTTCGTCGTTTTACGTCGGCCTAGGAACCGTCGGGCCACGTTTACGTCGGCCTAGGAAACTTGGTCTACGACGTCGAGGAACCTTAGTCGCTTCGGATCAGGCTTCGTCGTTCTACGTCGGCCTAGGAACCGTCGGGCCACGTTTACGTCGGCCTAGGAAACTTGGTCAACGACGTCGAGGAACCTTAGATGATTATTTAACTTTTGTAAGAAATATCTTCGCGCGTGAAAGTTATGAGGAAGGATTGAAGCTTTGATCTTACTAGTGTACTTTTTATACTAGAAGTGTAAAAATATAAGATTTTGATGTTTAATAGACATTTATTTAAGTTTTGTAAGAATATCTTTATACGTGATAATTATGAGAAAGGATTGAAGCTTTGATCTTACTAGCATATGTTTTTTACTAGATGTGCTAAAATAGGAGATATTGATATTTAATAAACAATTATTTAATTTTTCTAAGAATATCTTCACATGTGAAATTTATGAGTAAGGATTGAAGCTTTGTTCTTACTAGCATATTTTTTTATACTAAAAGTGTAAAAATAGGAGATATTGATGTTTAATAGACGATTATTTAAGTTTTGCAAGTATATCTTCACATGTGAAAATTATGAGCACGGATTGAATCATTGGTCTTACTAGCATATTGTTTATACTAGAAGTGCAAAAATAGGATATATTGATGTTTTTTAGACGATTATTTAATTTTTGTAAGAATATCTTCACATGTGAAAATTATGAGCAAGGATTGAAGCTTTGATCTTACTAGCATATTTTTTATACTAGAAGTGCAAGAATAGGAGATATAGATGTTTAGTAGACGATTATTTAAGTTTTGTAAGTATATCTTCACATGTGAAAATTATGAGCAACGATTGAATCATTGGTCTTACTAGCATATTTTTAATACTAGAAGTGCAAAAATAGGATATATTGATGTTGTTTACACGATTATTTAGTTTTTGTAAGAATATCTTCACATGTGAAAATTATGAGCAAGAATTGAAGCTTTGATCTTACTAGCATATTTTTTATACTATAAGTGCAAAAATAGGAGATATTGATGTTTAATAGACGATTATTTAAGTTTTGTAAGTATATCTTCACATGTCAAAATTATGAGCAATGATTGAATCATTGGTCTTACTAGCATATTTTTTATACTAGAAGTGCAAAAATATGATATATTGATGTTTTTTAGACGATTATTTAACTTTTGTAAGAATATATTCACATGTGAAAATTATGAGCAATGATTGAAGCTTTTTAAGAATATCTTGACTACTTGGTCACATGTGAAAATATTTATGTCTTAGATTTTTAAGATGCGTCAAAAATTTAGTCACATGTGAAAATATATGTCTCGTAACTTGGTCACATATGAAAATATGTCTCATAGCTTTTTAAGATGCATGAACAACTTGGTGACATGTGAAAATATACGTCTTATAGTTTGGTCACATGTGAAAGTATATGTCTCGTAGTTTTTAAAGATGAACAACATGGTCTGTTGGTCACTTGTGAATATATGTCCCGTAACTTGGTCACATATGAAAATATATGTCTCGTAGCTTTTTAAGATACATGAACAACTTGGTCACATGTGAAAATATACGTCTCATAGTTTGGTCACATGTGAAAGTATGTCTCGTAGTTTTTAAAGATAAACAACATGGTCAGTTGGTTACTTGTGAATATATGCCCGTAACTTGGTCATATGTGAAGACACATGTCTTGTAGCTTTTAAGATGCGTGAACAACCTGGTCACATGTGAAAATATTTGGTCACATGAATTTTTTTATTCACGTGTGAATAAACTTTCTTCATTACTATATACACTTACATTTATACATGATCGTATATTTTTTCTTCACGTGTGAATAGAATTTCTACACTAGTAAATACACGTACACAAACTTTCTTCACTAGTAAATACACGTACATTTGTACATGATCAAATAATTTTTTTCTTCACGTGTGAAAATATGTCTCGTAGCATTTTAAGATACGTAAACAACTTGGTCACATGTGAAAATATGTCTCGTGACAGAAAGGATCTTACTTTGAATGCTATATACAAAACATTTATGTTTCGGATGTTAAATAAAATAAATTGTGTGACAGAAAGGATGGTAACTCATGGAGCTCAGGCCCTGCGCCACCACTTCCACCTGGTCGAAGGCAACCAAATGGAAATAAGAGGCTGTCTTCGGGCAATTCTAGCGATGGTGGTAAGAAATCTGGGATTGGTGGTGGAGCTATAGCAGGAATTGTGATATCCATTTTTGTTGTTGGGCCAATCGTTGCATTCTTTTTGTTCAAAAAGAGATCCGGAAATCGCCTAATGATATTGAAAAGACCATTAACTAGACGTTTGCTCCACCTGCTTCACCGCCACAGGGTACAAATCATTTGTTTCTTTTGTGGCTTAAATATTTTCATTGCACTTGCATGCTCGTAGATTCCAGAAAGACCACCGATGCGAATGTTCCCAAACTTGACGACTCCAGCAAATCCCAAGAAGTATATATAAGGCGCAGCCCATCCTCCATAGTATCTAGATGAATACCATGTATGTCAGTGATCTTCAGCAAAAATAGCGAGATTTTTTTTTTCAACAAAAGTAAATTCATCAGTTTGTGATATAATGAGTTTTTCGCATTAAAATGGTCATCTGAATAAGCAGTTAATACAGAATCCATATCACATGATAATACAGATAGACAACCAGCAATCTTTTACTTTTGAGCCATGACGAAAAGGGGAAATGTCGGTACTATCTTTTCAGGTAGAAATAGTGTAGACAAATGAGTGAAAACTCAGTTTTTTCCTGCTGATATGATATGATTTTTTTTATAACTTAACGTGATATTGTTATAGTAAAGCAAGTAAGCCGATACAACATACGAGGCCAACCTATGAAGTTGAGATATAAAGTCCTGACAGTAATTTGCGGTCCTGTATTCTAGTCAACATTGGCAGAAGCAATGGCAAAAATGAGGAAACATATACTAGACAGGGCAAGCCTGTAGAGCAAACACCTAAAACAATAACAGAAGGTAGACGGTAAACTGATACTTGCAGCAGTTAATAAGTGGTAGTATGTTATATCGATATAAACACGTAGTATTTGAATTACTAGGTTCATTAACACGATTAGTCAAAAAGTATTAGGTAGTAAGATTGTGTTTATGTTGAGGAAACGATAACAGAAGGTAGACGGTTGCAGCAGTTAATGACGTAAGCAAGAGTCAATGAGGAGATGGCTAAGCAGTAAACATAAGAGGTACTAAATTGGAATTGTCATAGCAAAAGCCCATTGTTATGACTTAAGTAACGAATTATCGGGGGAAAGTAGTATGTATGCATATAATAAGAATTAGGCGAATTGAGGTGAATACGAAGAAGGTGCTTACAGTTCCCAGAGGTAATTGGAGGCTTCGTGATTGCCACCGATAAATATAGTGGGAAAGGGGGCCATTTTTTGTCCAGAAAAATACTTCCAGAAAGAGCCCATGCTTATGTATTTAGGGGGGACGCTCAGGCTTTCCAAATCATTCGCATTCCTACCAGCCTGCTTGCAAATAAGGTTGGTTGCTGGTAAATAATAATAATTAACATTATAATTAGTTTATAAAAAAATAAGAATAAGAAGAACAAGACCTGGAAATCGCCGCAGCAGATAAGGAGGTCGATTTGAGTGTTTTGGAGTTGCTCTAAGTGCAACAAAAAATGGATGTCTCTTTTTGGGGAAGTTTACCAACTAACCAATACTGTGCATTTTGGATATTCAGCTTAGGGCTTGTTTCTTTTTTTGTAGGGATTAAGAGGCTCAAAAAGTAAGTGGGTCCCCTTTCTCTTATTACCTCTTATTGGGGAAGAGTAGGCTTTTGTATGCCTTGTGAATATAGAGGATTTAACATAAATGAGTGGACCCCAAGCACAAAAAAAATATTAATATATTGCTTGGGTCCACTTATGTTAGCACTAAGACTCTCAAAAAGAAAAAGAAACAACCCCTTACCTTACCATTAGTAACTTAAGTCTTTCTTTCTCACATATAATGCATTTTGGATATTCAACTTACATTTTGGATATTCAGTTTACCAACTAACCAATACTACGCATTTTGGATATTCAGCTTACCTTACCTCGTCCATTCTGCATTTTAGTTTTCTTTTTTAGCGGCAAGAACTGCATCTTTGTTAATCATCATTCTCGACACCATTGTTAATCATCGTCGTCGTCCATTATGCATCTCCACTCATCACCAGCGTCATTTTCTTCATCATCGCCCATTCTGCATCGTCTTCACTTTTGGCATTCGTCAACTGCAACATCATAGCCATCAATCATTAGCTTCACCATCGAACATCATCATCCTCGAAACATCCTCACGATATCTACATTATCATCATTAGAGGGTTTATGATCATCACCATCAATGAACCTGCGATCATTCCCACGAATAACCACAGAAATGACAGTTAAAACAGAAAATCAGAAACATGACCGAAAGAGACCAAATTAATGACAAGCTAAAAATCGTTTATCATCACGTCATAATGGATTTGGAAATTTAATTATGAATTAAACACTCATGGATGATTCAGTTTTTAAAGAAAGAGAGTTAATATAGAAAAGATAAATTCCGATATTTTTGCAAAAGTTTGCAACTGACATAAGCGTTAATGTAAAATTACACAAATAGCCTTCCAGCAATATCATCTTAGCTTCCAAACTTCATATTATTTATGAATTTGCCATACAAATCTAGGCCCTTTGATCAAGTCAAAGTCAATACATCCAATGGTTGATATATTATCCTACATTTTTTACTTGAAGAGGGTGTTTTATTTGAACTCATGCCGGAGAAACAATTAACTAGAAATTATTACAAAGAAAAGAAAATCACTTATTTTCAACAAAGTGAATAGGGGCCGAGTCCATTGCTGCATACATTTGAACCGAATAGGACTCTTCCTTAGGTAATTGGTGACAAGAACCTAGAGAATCAGAATACTTAAATACCAAATGAACAAAATAAAAAATGCACATTCTTTCGAGATGCAGGTATTCTTCTGCATGCTCAAATATACTAAGATTAAACTCATTTTATCTTATCATCACTATTTACTATAGAGTATTTAGGTCATGCAGAGAATTCATGTTTCCTTAATATGGTCGGCTTATATAAATAAACCTACTTCCTTAATTGAGCTAATATGGACATAGGTTTAACAGTAAACCTGTTCCCTAGAACATCTTGCATATTATTGCCATGTCAAACATCCTTAGTTGTTCATAAGGCCATAAAGAGTTGTATTTCATCCTGGTGTATTTCAATCAAACAAGGAGAGAAGGAAGTAGAGTTTGTATGTTGTGTTTTGTGTGAATTGCAAAGTAGCAGGTTTATGGTCTAATAAGAGTTATTTGGGTATGTTGAATGGTCAAGATAAAAAGAGAAAAGCAGGAGTGGACTTGTGATTCTAGGGAGGGGGCATTGAGTATGGTCCGAGGCTCAAGGGCTTGTGGGATTTTTAAATGTTGGTACCAACATGCTCAATCTCAACACCAACAAAAACCAATTTAGGAATTCAGCAAAGACAAGCGTTGTTTTTCAATGCAGGTAAAAAGACTACTAGGGGCAGAGTTAGAGGTGGTGTGATAAGATGTGCAGCGGACACTATCGTAATTGGACTAGCAGCAGACTCAGGGTGTGGGAAGAGTACCTTCATGAGAAGGTTGACGAGTGTCTTTGGAGGTGCAGCAGAGCCACCAAACGAAGGCAATCCTGATTCAAACACACTTATAAGTGACACAAAAATTGTTATATGTTTGGATGATTACCATCCGTTAAATAGAACGGGGAGGAATGTTGAAGGTGTGACAGCACTTGATCCAAGAGCCAATATCTTTGATCTTATGTATGAACAAGTTAAGGCTTTTAAGGATGGGATTGCAGTTGAGAAGCCTATCTATAAACATGTTAGTGGTCTTTTGGACCCTCCCCTCATCAAGCCACCTAAGATCCTTGTCATTGAAGGTTTGCACCCAATGTAAGTCAAATTGTGTACATAACTTAAAATTTTAGTCTTATAGAACCTGTGATCTTATACTCCAATCTAGAGATGGCACCCATTTGTGGTTGAATTGTGTTGTGTTTTTATCTATAAAATAGGCAAAACTCGATAGTCATGTTAATGATGTTATCAACGCATTAACTTTTTCATAAAGCCAAAGAATATTGCATTACTAATCATATAAAACTATAATTCAAATTAGCTACCAAGTATCATGCATGATATTATTATATAATATACTGATTACGCACGTTACTGATGCATTAACTTGTTCAAAGGATAAGAAAATTTGAACCTTCGGGAAGAAATCAGGGGATTCCCCGGAACACCGTGATGCATAGGTGGAATGGGAACAGGAGCAACGATGTTTACACCAACCAATTCAAGTCTCATAGGTTTGCCATCAAGCTGCATATTGTTATATCTCTTCATTGCTGCAACAGCATCTGGGTGGCGCACATAGACAACCTCGGCAGTTCCCTGTGAGAAACTTCTTTAGAAACTAGTGGATACAATCATATCTGCATATGGAAGTGGATACCCTAAAATTCAATATACCTTTGATCTTCCACTTCGATCACAATTAATCGAGTATCTTTTCAACTCAACAACATCTGAAAACAGCACCTGCAAGAGCGACATGAAAAGCATTACTGGTTATTTATAATATAATATCTACAAGAACTTCTCCATCATCTGAAAACAGCACCTGCAAGAGCGACATGAAAAACATTACTGGTTATTTATAATATAATATCTACAAGAACTTCTCCATCCCAATCAATGTTGAAATGTTATAGAATCGACCTACTTAGTCAGGACTCAGGACCATAAAATATATCAGCAACACAGTCTGACACATTTACGTAAAAAAACATAATTAAATTCAAATAAACCGTCTTAAACATCTAAACAAAGAAAAGTTTCATATGGACAGAAAATTCCGATTTAAGTCATAAAAAAATTTGTGCATTGAAGATATTCTTCCTAAACTTAATAATATTTTCACACGCGAAGATATTCTTCCTAAACTTAAATAATCAAAACTTCTTTCCTTGATCACGCGAAGATATTCTTACTAAATAATCAATAAATCATCTAATAACATCAAAACTTCATTCCTTGATGATATTTTCACACACGAAGATATTCTTCCTAAACTTAAATAATCAAAACTTCATTCCTCGATGATATTTTCACACGCGAAGATATTCTTACTAATCTTAAATAATGAAAACTTCATTTCGTGATGATATTTTCACACGCGAAGATATTCTTCCTAATCTTAAATAATCAAAACTTCATTCCTCGATGATATTTTCACACGCGAAGATATTCTTCTTAAACTTAAATAATCAAAACTTCATTCCTTGATGATATTTTCACACGCGAAGATATTCTCACTAAACTTAAATAATCAATAAATCATCTAATAACATCAAAACTTCATTCCTTGATGATATTTTCACACGCGAAGAAATTCTTCCTAAACTTAAATAATCAAAACTTCATTCCTCGATGATATTTTCACACGTGAAGATATTCTTAGTAAACTTAAATAATCAAAACTTCATTCCTCGATGATATTTTCACACGCGAAGATATTCTTCCTAAGCTTAAATAATCAAAACTTCATTCCTTGATTATATTTTCACACGCGAAGATATTTTCACTAAACTTAAATAATCAATAAATCCTATAATAACATCAATACTTCATTCCTGGATGATATTTTGACACGCGAATATATTCTCAGTAACTTAAATAATCAATAAATCCACAAATAACATCAAAACTTCATATTTTCACACGTGAAGATATTCTCACTAAACTTAAATAATCAATAAATCATCTAATAACATCAAAACTTCATTCCTTGATGATATTTTTCACGCCCGAAGATTCTCTTACTAAACTTAAATTATCAAAAACTTTGCTAATAACATTAAAACTATACTTAAATAATTAGAAAAAAAAAAGATAGTAACATCAAAACTTTACGCAAACTAATTAGAGTATTTATGTTTACGAAAACTAATTAGAGGATTTAAATAATTGTTTCCATCTCTACTAAGTTAATCTTTGTTGAAAATCTTCACACGCGAAGATATTTTTACAAAACTTAAATAATCATCTATAAAACATCAATATCTCCTATTTTGCAACTCTAGCATAAAAAATACGCTAGAAAGATCAAAAGCTCGATTCCTTGCTGAAAATTATCACACGCGAATATTTTCTTATAAAACTAAAATAATCAGCTTTTAAACATCAATATCCCCTAACCGGACGCCGCAGCCAACGCCGAAGATTAAGATCAAAACACTAACCAAATGCTTAATTTCAACTAAAATCAAGACTAAAAGGCAACATATCTAAAACAATCAATTACATAGAGCATCGTATAGTATCTTCACATGTGATAAGTTCTAACATTTACAGTACATAAACATAAAAACCCTAAAAACAGTAAAAGAAATAATTAGTTGAAAATGAGTACCATTCATCATCAAAAGATTGTTAAAAATTTATAATTTGTTGTCAGATTGAATTGAAAAACGTCAATTTAATCATCAACGCCGCAGTCAACACAGTCAACGACAAATATTAAGATGGTCATGATGGAGAGTCGACGGAGATGATGGTGATTGGTGATTATCGATCGAGCATGATGGAGATTGTTGATGATTACCGTTTTGAATGGTGGTGAACGGGGTGAACGGTGGTGAAAACTGCGTGGTTAGTGATGAGCAGAATGTTGGTAATTGAGAGAGTATTTGTTGGTTTCACACTTTAAATTGAGGTGTGTGTGTGTTTTTTATTATATAGTAGGACTGAAAGTAAAAGAATGATATATACTGTAGTTTTAGTGTAACTTTTTGGCATTAGATCTTAAAAAAAAGGTGAGAATTGATGGAGGGCTAGGATCTCTTCTCGCGTTCTCACTAAAATTAGACTTCTCACAAGAAACACCCCCTATATATATATATATATATATATATATATATATATATATATATATATATATATATATATATATATACACACACACATATATATGTATATATATGTATATACACATATATATATGTATATATATGGTAAAGTTAAAATAAAAAGACAGTTATCTGTAAAAAGAATAAAAATATTTTTTTTTAAGTTCTCAAAAAATTCCAAAAACATTTCACAAGATCGGGTATGTTGGTGCATAAAACTTTTGTGAAAGAAGTTTTTATAATTTTGAGTGTTTATACGTTTTTTTTAATGTTCAAAAAATGAATTTTGATGCGCAAAAAAAATTTGATGCACAAATTTTCAACATGATTTAGTTTGATGCGCAATTTTATTTTGATGAAAAAAGTCAGAAGAAGTTGGGTCCAAAAATGAATTTTTGATATACAAAAAAGCGATTTAATGAACAAACGTATTTTTTCATAATTGTTTTTGGGAAAAAGTATCCACTTTTAGAAATACTTCCTTTACAACTTTTTCATGCACCAGCATACGCGATCTTGTATTGGAATTTTTCGAGAACTTTTTGAAAAATAAAATTCTTTTTATCTTTTTACGGATATTTATCTTTTAATTTGATCTTTACCCTATAATATTATATATATATATATATATATATATACACACACACACACACACACACACACACACACACTAGCCGAGTACCCGCACCTAGCGGCAGCGGTGTCTAGTTTTAGACAATATTTCAGCGGAGAATAATTTTTTTCAGCAAACTGTGTTTGTAGCGTAAAGAAATCCTCTTCGAATAAAATTTCTATGTAAGATGGTTTTATAGTGGCGCCAATGTCTTATAAACAAACACAAAATGTCTTGTCCTCCATTTTTTTTGCTAAGAGTATTATATGCAAGAGTAATGTTCCATTTTGCCCCTAAAAACGGTGTTATGTGCTCTAAAATGAAATGTCTTTAAATTGAATTTGGAGCACATGTTAAAAAAATTACACCCTCAGTTTTAAAATTATTGTTTTGGGATAAAAGACACATATTTTAGGAAAAACATAACTATTACTGTTTAATCTTTTTTATTTTTTAGTAGAATGACGGTTTACTCTTATCTAACTAATTATTTAATGTTTCTTTAAAGTTTGTAATAATTATTCTATGTAAGGGTAATATGATAAAGTCGATCAAAACTTTATATCTATTTTAGGAAATGCACAGTCGAGGGTCGAGGAGGCTTGGACCAAGGTCACCGTCGGTCACGTCGACTGTGGGTGTTTGGTCATGGGTCAGTCAAGCAACACATTTCTCCTAAACAGAAGTGTCATACTGATGAGACACTCCTTATTTCTCTGGAAGAGATCCAGATTAATTAACGTTTGAACTTTATCGGAGAATCTACAGAGATCACAGACCATGAGGTCAAACGACTTAAGCAAAGTTGCATTTATATTGTCAAAACTCAATGGAACTCTAGAAGAGGTCATGAATTCACGTGGGAACGTGGAAATGAACTCAAACACACCAAAACTAGATAACACTCACTGAACTTCGGGACGAAGTTCCCTTAAGGAGTAGAGACTGTAGCGTCTACAACAAGTCCGGTTAGTTTTTATAGTTTTTAGCCTTTGTTATTGACTTTCTGCTTACGTGCTCTTGAGTTTTTGTAGAAAAACTCATTTTGAGAAACTTTTGTGTTTTACACTTTTGATGATTCAAGCCATAAAAGAGTCAAAATCTCGTTTTAAATTCGTATCAACAAGCTTTTGTTCCAGCACCATATTTTCATCTAGTAAAACTTAACTAGGCATAACTTTTTAACCACAAGTCCTTTTTGAGTGATTTAAAAGCCCAAGTTCTAGTTTTTACTTCCTCAAACAGCTTTGCAAGCTTAATCAAGTCCAAGGTCCAAAGTTTACTTATATCAATAGTCTAATTACAAGTATATACTTATATTTCATTGCAGGAAGTTTGGCTACACATTCAGTCCTGTCAAAATGACCATAACTTTTTGAAGATACGACGTAACTCATCCCTTCTTCGTGTTTTTGTTCGTAATCTTATCACTTTTCATCATGGAAGGTGATAACCCACCAAATCTACCACTTCCAATCAACCCACCACCAATTGACCCGCTAAGAGGTCGTACTCTTGGTGAATACTCTAGACCGAGCCATCAAGGCTATAGGAACACCATTGAGCTCCCCGATCAAGCTCAAACTACGACCCTGCGATCCTACACCATCCGGTTGGTGCAAAACGGATGTGCATTCCATGGACTTCATTCCGAAGATCCTAATCAGCATCTCAAGGACTTCCTTAAAATGGTTGATTCTATCGACCTTGATGCTACCACACGGGAGACCACGCGTTTATGTCTCTTCCAATTCTCTCTACGGGACCAAGCTAGTAATTGGCTTGAGCGACTTCCCGCCGGATCCATCTCAAGTTGGGATGATCTCACCACTCGCTTCTTCGCCCAATTTTTTCCACCGGGGAGAACTACCAAACTAAGTAATGACATTTTGATGTTCTAACAACATCAAGGCGAAACTCTCCACGAGGCGTGGACTCGATTCAAGGAGTTGCTCCATAAAGTCCCTCATCACGGCATCGATCTTTGGCTTCAAGTCCAAATCTTTTACGATCATGTCAATCTCTCAACTAGGCAAACCATCGACCAAGCGGCCGGTGGCAAACTCAGTGATCACACCGCGGAAGAATCGTGGGGTACAATAGAGGACCTTGCCCTATATGACAACTAATGTTGGAATGACCCCCGTGAGTTGCCCAAAACCGTCAAGGCAATCTCCTTGCCTCCCATTGGCTCACAACCATCCAATCGTAGGATGCTCGAACTTGAAGATCAAGTCAAATTTCTAATGAGCTCCTACGAAACTCCTAAACCCTCACGCCAAGTGAACAAGGTCTCCTCCTTGTATGAGATATGTAGTGGTCCTCATGACACTCGTAATTGCACGAGACTCCCCAAACAAGCTTCCGTGGACTACGTGTCCTCGCGTACCATTGGAATGGGAGGGAGATTCCCCACAACACCCGGACCTAGGACTTTCAACGAAGCCCGAGAAGCATGGAGGGGCAAACCCGACTATAAATGGGGTCAAACCAAAGAATTCACCTCTAACTACTCCCCATAGCCCCAATACCAAAGCTCTCACGGTCCTAGTAAACAAAACCTAGAAGGGATGATGCAACACCTAGTTACATCCCAAGAAGCCCAAATAGCCAAGCTTTCAGACCGCTTTAACCAACAACAAGCCGAGATGGATAGGAAGATAGATAACCTTTTGAAAGCCATAACTAATAGTGATAGGAAGACCACCGAAAAGGTTAATGCCATCTCGACTCATTCTCCTGAAGCCTCCGGTGTTAAGATTAAGGACCCGATCAAGTACTTCGAAACTAGGGACCCATCTTCATCCCAACATGTGCACTTCGTCAATGCCATCACCCTAGTGAAACCAAATAGGAATAGTGACGAAGCAAATCATGAGACGGTACTTGAGGTTCATGAGACTCCTAAGGATGAATCAACCAACGAAATAGACGAAGTATATGATGAATACTTGGGAATATGTCACCCAATAGTAATCAAGTTTCATGAGTGTTCTAATTTGATACCTTAAACTTTTTACTAATCGCAAAAACCATCAAAGTTTCAAAAGTGTTTCATTCTTATGTAATTTTCTAAAATTATTGTGCTTAAAGTACCAATTTATGCATTAACATGTTGTACATTAATTTTACACACCCACCCCCTGAATACAACTAATTTCAACCAACTTTATGTACAACCCGTTAATGCATGACTTAACATAAACAATAACCACAAAATAATAACCAAGTTTGAGAAGTGTTCCATTCAGGTCACTCTAACATAAAAATTACATAAGAATGGAACAGTTTTGAAACTTTAATGGTTTTTATGGTTGATATGAAGTTTGAGGTACTGAATTGGAACAGATCTCAAACTTGGTTACTATTTGATGATTTTCACCCTGAATACTTCAATAAGTTTCCTACGGAAGAGGAACTTTCATGCCACCCACACCTAGTGCGTGACCTTTGTCACATGTATATTAGGAGATGCCCACGAATCACCTTTGGAAATCCTAGAAATCTCAACATACCATGTTGCATAGGACATCTTTTCGTGGCAAAGGCCTACATTGATCGCAAGTCCTCAACAAAAATCATGACTATCACATACTATAATTAGGTGATGAAAAAACCTATCCCAAATAGGCAAGACCCCAATGATCCTAGAGTTAGTTATAATTTTCTTGGTAGAGTTAAGGGAGTGCCCGTCTATGTAGGTAGCTTCACGTACCTTACGGATTTCGTGATTGTGGAGGATATTAGTACGGCTATAGATCCTATCTTGTCCCATGTAGTTCTAGGAAAGCCATTCATAGAAAACACCGGGATGACTTATGATCTGTCGTTAGGGATAGTTAGATTCAAGGACAAGACCGATGACGTTGCTTACCAAATGCCATTTAAGATTGAGAAAATTTCATCACTATCCAATGATGAAAAGGAACTTAATCTATCGGTCTACTATAGGAATGAGGAGGATAAGAAGAGAGGAGTAGACTATGTGATGAATAAGATATTTGGGTTTGATAAGGATTTAAAAGATACCTTTTTAAGGGGTCATTTAAGCCCTTAATTGATTACTTTTGTATCCATTACTACTTAATTTCGTTCCTTTTCACTTTTTAGGTCTCTTGAAGGCAAATTGATGGAATGGCACATATTTGGACGAAAAGGCGCGAATATACGAAGAAAATAGCTAAAGTCAAGAATCGAGACACTCAGGCTGCTGGAACTAAAGGGGACGGCATCAGGTTCTACTTGTGACGCCGTCGGAACAAGTTTTGTGACGACTCAGTAGCCAAATTTCTTATTTACAAGTGACGGCATCAAGTTTTAAAAGAGTAGGGCGTCGCAGCTCAGACAGCCTAGATTTGATGCAGACGACGTCAGAGACTGAAGGGGACGGCGTCACAGTCATAAGGTGACGCCGTCACAATGCTAACGTGGCCAAGACGAAACCCTAATTACGGCGACCCGACGGCTTCACAATTAAAGAGAGACGCCGTCGCAGTTTGTAACACTATATATAGAATCCGAATTTTTTAGTTTTCAGTGTGCAGTTTTGTAGAGTATAAACCTAAACCGGACCAAGGCTGTCTTGTACAGTATTTTAGGGTTCCATACCCTATCTTACATCAAGATAAGTGTTTTACTTCATTAATTCAATTATGTCTTCAATTGATTGTGTGTATGCTTGCATGTTCTCCATGTCTGGCAAATTTATTTGTGTGTTTGCTTAGGTAATATGAAACTTAGTTATTGAATATTGATTGGTTGTCTCTTATCTTAATTGTGATTGACCTAGTATTGCGATAGGTCATCCGTTGTACTATTAATGCTTGATTAATCTTTGTTGAACCTTAGTTTATAATTACCTAGAGTTATTGTAGGCTAAACATCCAAAGAATACCTTAGTGTTAAGTTTATGAATCCTAGAGATTTTGTAGTCATTAACCTTTGGTAGCTTCAAAGAGTTAGGGATAAACGCATACCCTACGACCTTAGAAACACAACGCGTTAAGAATAAGGACGTGACAATTCAATCATCAATAGGAGATAACTAGGGAGTAATAAAACCTAAGTAAATACATTTTTAATCATCATACGAGCACACAACAATAGAAATAGACTACCCCTTAGCTTAGTTAATTAGATAATTAGATAAGTAGAGTAATCGATAGAAATACCAACCCCCAAATCCAAACCCCGAGATTCGTACCTTTCCATTTCCTAAAAAATATAAAAAGATAAAAAATAATCTTCCTCAACCCCAACCTTAGCGTAGTAAAATCTCACTAGCATTCCTATTCCCCTAGAGAACGATATTAATACCTGTGGCTTACCCTAATACTACACTACAACGATTAGTTTCACTGCCTATGGTGTTGAAAAACTTGCTCGACGAAAAGGAAGTTCCTTTGACCCCGAACGCGATGTGTAAGCGTATCAAGTTTTTGGCGCCGCTGCCGGGGAATAGAATAGCTAGTTAGGAGTCTACCTCGTTTAGGTTTCCTTGCTTGATTCCTATCAAGTAAGCATTTTTTCCCATTTTTAGCTTCCTCGTAGTCTATCCCCCTTCTTCGTGACCTTTGTTAGTAACCCCATCACTTTTCATCATGGAAGGTAATAACCAACCACCACTCATCAACCCACCACCAAATGACCCACCAAGAGGCCGTACTCTTGGTGAATACTCGAGACCAAGCCACCTAGGCTTTAGGAACACCATTGAGCTTCCCAACCAAGCCCAAACTACGGCCCTATGATCCGACACCATCCGGTTGGTGCAAAACGGATGTGCATTCCATGGACTTCGTTCTGAAGATCCTAATCAGCATCTTAAGGATTTCCTTAAAATTGTCGATTCCATCGACCTCGATGTTACTACTCGGGAGACTACGCGTCTGCGTCTCTTCCAATTCTCTCTACGGGACCAAGCTAGTAATTGGCTTGAGCGACTTCCCGCCGGCTCCATCTCAAGTTGGGATGATCTTACCTCTCGTTTCCTTACTCATTTTTTCCCACCGGGGAGGACTACTAAACTTAGACGAGACATCTTGACTTTCCAACAACTTCAAGGCGAGTCTCTCTATGAGGCATGGACTCGATTCAAGAACTTACTCCATAAAGTCCCTCATCATGGCATTGATCTTTGGCTTCAAATCCAAATCTTCTATGACCATATCGATTTTGTCACAAGGCGATCCATTGATCAAGCCGTCGATGGAAGGCTTAGAGACTTCAACGTAAAGGAATCTTGGGATATTATAGAAGAGCTTGCCGATCGAAGCTATGAAAATTGGAATGAATCCCCTGAAACCCCTGTTAAAGTGGTTAATGCCATATCAATTCCTCTTGAATCCTCCAACGTCACTGAAGAGAAAATGAGTGCTCTTGAGAGAAGGATTGATTATCTAATTGAAAGGCATAGGAGAACCCCCGTACGAATCCCTCGGGAAATGGTTAATTCCGCCAACCACCTAACACCTTTCTCTGAATCCCCAAGTCGTGAGCATAATCTTAATTCCGAACGGCGCTTCCGTTCTACTTCCCCAATACCACTCTCACCGAGCTTTAAGGAACAAATGAGGGAGGACATGGCAGCTCATACGGAGAGATTAGCAAAATTTGAAGAGGAGGTTTATAGGCAAAGGGAGGAGATGCAAGCAAAAATGACGGAGATGATGAACTTGGTAAAAGATTATACCAAGACAAAAGTCCCTGAAAAGGTACTAGTAAGAAGCAATGATTACCCTCCCACTTCGTTTGTTAATGCCATTTCCATTATGCCCGATGAAGATGGAAAGGTTGATGAGAAGGAAGCTGAGAAAAGCAAGAGGGAGGAGGCTGAAGCTAATGATGAGCCCAAGACCATTGAGTACTACCTTAAGCACGAGATTAATAAAAAAATGATTGTCAACCAAGTGAACAACTTTAGGTACAATGAGTTTCTTAGGAAAGCCCTTGAAGGAAAAATAACAGAAAAAGATTACGACACCATGCCTATGGGACCTATGTATGAGCTGGTTCTAAAGAAACCAGTAACTAAAAAGCGAGAAACCACGGGGAACTTCATGATACCATGTAGCATAGGTGACATTGATAATATAAATGCCTTAGTTTATCAAGGGTCTGATGTAAACATAATGCCATTATCAGCCTATAATAAGTTGACTCGGGAAAAGCCAGCCAAGACCAATCTTAGACTTTCCTTAGCAAATCACACATATGTCTACCCATAGGAGTAGCAGTGGATGTTCTAGTAGAAGTAGCTAATATTTTCTATCCGATAGACTTCGTGATTATAGACATTGAGGAAGATAGAAACATGCCACTCATTCTTGGAACACCTTTTTTGGCCACTTCCAAAGCAACCAACAAATGCGGTGAGGGGATCATGATACTTAAAAGCGGCAAAGGGTAGGCTAGGATACCTCTAGTTCCAAGGTATCCTCTTAAGATCATGGAAAAGATTACGGATGAGAATCCACAAGTCCCTAACAATGTGGTTAGGAAGAAAATGAACAATTGGGAGAAAGGGCTTAGAGATTTCATGGTTCAAGGACTACATGCAACATTGTGGAAGCGCGATAAAAAGTTAGGAAATAATCCTACCTCAATACCACAAACACAAAGGAACCCTAAGGAATTTTTAAAGGGAGAGAAAGTACTTTTGTACAAATCACGAATAAGAGCATTAAGAGGTAGAAACAAGCCAAGATGGTTTGGGCCTTATACGGTGAAGGAAACTAATCTAAAAGATAAAACCGTTATCAAAATAGACGACGTTGCGAAGGAATCCACGGTGAGCATACAACGTCTGCGCCCTTTTGATGAAGGACTAGTAAAGGTAAAAGGTGACGGTAATGAAGTCACGTAGGGGCACGACTTCGAGTCTAGCTACAAGACTCATAAATAAAGAAAAGCGCTTCGTGGGAGGCAACCCATGCTTAATTGTTTGCTTGTTTGTGTCGTGTATCTTTTATTGATTGTCTATTCTCATGTTTAAATTTGTAAAAATGCTTTATTTTCTCTTTAACCTCGTCTTAATTACATATAAAGGTATTTTACATAAGGGATAAGTGTAGGGAGGATTACACACGTTTTCAAAAGAAACATGAACATGAGAATTACAATTATTTAAAAGATATACATGTGTGTTTGTTCGAGTCAAATGCTTGTATCGAGTCATAATGGATGTTTTGCATGAAATTTTTCCAGATTTTAAAGATAAAAATGTTCCAGAATTTTTTCCAGAAAATCGCAGACCAGTTTCTGTCAGGATAACCTGACGGCGTCAGGATCGCAACCTGACGACGTCAGGAGGAGCAGAAACAGCTTATTACTTTTTCTCGTTTTCTGAGCTACTTATAAATTTTTGGAATTTTCCAGGTCTTAATTTTCCAAAAAATCTGTAAACATCCATTCCAAAAGCATTATATCCTAGTTTAGTAGAGTCATATATATATATATTGTTACCGCCGATTTTACGCGAAGGTTTCGTTTGTTTTCTTCAGGTGTGCAGGTTTAATTTATCAAGAAGAAGATACATAAGATGAGAAGGAGCTTTTCACGCAAACATTCTTCTTGAAGAAAGATGTAACCACCACTTCACACGGATCCTACCGAGCTAATCAGGGGAGTACTAGTTTCTTTCGTTTTTAATTACCTTCCATTATCATAACTTTGATACTTTCGGGGAACATTGGGGACAATGTTCAGTTTAAGTGTAGGGAGGGAAAATAAAACGGGAACTTTGAAACTATGCTTATCCTTGAATATTTTCTTTGTCCAATTTCATTTGCGTAATAAACCATGAGAGATATCGGTTAGGGTAATTTTGGCACCAAATTTAAAAATTTTCATGACATATAGGAGTGGGCCATTAGTCTTAATAAAGCGTCTCATGGATAGGAAATTATATGACTAGCACAAAAACCCTTTACCACTTAAATTTCACCCAAAATGTGAGGATCTCCCTAAGATTTGTAGGAATTAAAGCATTCATCTTTAATGCTTAGAGTGTGAACCAGTAGTATAATAGATTCTAAAACTTGTTTTGTGATGCATTCTGAGATCGCTAGTAAGACTACACTTGTGTAGTTAGGAATAACTAAATGATAAGAGGCATTAGGATAACCCTTGTTTGATACCTGTACTATAATTACTTCTTCCACATCGGTTGAGTAATTCCCCCACACCTTTGCGTTGTACTCATCTTTAGTACACGATACCCCTAGTTAACCCCTCAGAGCCTATCCTTTTCGCGGTTCTCGTGATGTTTCGGTTTTCCGGAATATCAATGAAGAGTTGTTTACAATCCACCCCCAAATGTACACCCAAATCGCCTTAGCCTACCTTGTATGCACTCACTTTTAGTGCATTATTGTTATCACACTAAACCCTTAGTTCAATTATCTAGTTGCTTGCATAAGTTGCTAAGTCGAGTCATATCCTTTGTACACAGTTTTGGAACGATTGGGACTCATGGGAAAAGTTAAATTTTATGAAATGACGGGAAGGGAACGTTAAATTCAAATTCCCTTTATTTGCATAATAATGTACTCCAAGTGTTTTGATCTTTTCAATTCGGGTCTAATTAGTGTTAGAGTAATAAAAACTCAAGTGTAGTGATGGTAGAGTAAAAGTTTATGAAAAAAAAGAGAAAAAAAGAGTGAAAGAAAAAAATAGAGTGTCGAAAAAAAAAAAAAAAAAAAAAAAAAAAAAAAAGGGCTACTATTCTACATCTATCTTTAAATTTATGTTTGTTTCAATTATCTAGAGCTTAGAGTGTCGAGTCTTGGCTTAGCAACGCCATTCTTCTCATGCTTGTAACATAAAGATTTTTGACTTGCCACCACTAAATCGCCTATCCCACCAAACCCTTTGTTTCCCTACCGTAAGCCTAACGTTACAACCCTTTAAAAGACCTCTTGGATAGTCTTTTCTAGGTGCTTACGTCAAAGCGATGGAGGTTTTATCTAGTCTCAAGCCTATGGTAATCTATGTACTAGGACCGGTTAATGAGTGTTTATCTTCCATTTCCAACTTGTTATATTTCATATACACCCGAGAGATGTGAGTATCCAAACACCCCATGTGAGGTGCTAGTATGTAATTTCCGTGCTTGTTATGACTTTTGCGGGGCTTATATGTGTTGTGGATCGTTATAAACTAATGCTTCATGACCCCTAATTTATAAATTAATTGGCTAAAAGCACATTTGCTTGAGGACAAGAAAATACCAAGTGTAGGGATATTTGATAAGGATTTAAAAGGTACCTTTTTAAAGGGTCATTTAAGCCCTTAATTGATCACTTTTGTATCTGTTACTACTTAATTTCGTTCCTTTTCACTTTTTAGGTTTCTTGAAGGCAAATTGCTGGAATGGCACATATTCGGGTGAAAAGGAGCGAATATACGAAGAAAATGGCCAAAGTCAAGAATCGAGACACTCAGGCTGCTGGAACTGAATGGGAAGGCGTCAGGTTCTACTTGTGACGCCGTCTGAACAAGTTTTGTGACGACTCAGTAGCCAAATTTATTATTTACAAGTGACGGCATCAGGTTTTAAAAGAGTAGGGCGTCGCTGCTCAGACGTCCTAGATTTGATCCAGACGACGTCAGAGACTGAAGGGGACGACGTCACAGTCATAAGGTGACGTCGTCACCATGCTAACGTGGACAAGACGAAACCCTAATGACGGAGACGCAACGGCGTCACAATTAAAGAGTGACGCCGTCGCAGTTTGTAACATTATATATAAAATACGAATTTTTTAGTTTTCAGTGTGTAGTTTTGTGGAGTAAAAACCTAAACCGAACCAAGGCTGTCTTGTACAGTATTTTAGAGTTCCATACCCTATCTTACATCAAGATAAGTGTTTTAATTCATTAATTCAATTATGTCTTCAATTGATTGTGTGTATGCTTGCATGTTCTCCATGTCCGGCTAATTTATTTGTGTGTTTGCTTAAGTAATATGAAACTTAGTTATTGAATATTGATTGGTTGTCTCTTATCTTAATTGTGATTGACCTAGTATTGCGATAGGTCATCCGTTGTGCTATTAATGCTTGATTAATCTTTGTTGAACCTTAGTTTATAATCACCTAGAGTTATTGTAGGCTAAACATCCAAAGAATACCTTAGTGTTAAGTTTATGAATCCTAGAGATTTTGTAGTCATTAACCTTTGGTAGCTTCAAAGAGTTAGGGATAAACGCATACCCTACGACCTTAGAAACACAACGCGTTAAGAATAAGAACGTGGCAATTCAACCATCAATAGGAGATAACTAGGGAGTAATAAAACCTAAGTAAATACATTTTTAATCATCATACGAGCACACAACAATAGACATAGACTACCCCTTAGCTTAGTTAATTAGATAATTAGATAAGTAGAGTAATTGGTAGAAATACCAACCCCCAAATCCAAACTCCGAGATTTGTACCTTTCCATTTCCTAAAAAATATAAAAAGATAAAAATAATCTTCCTCAACCCCAACCTTAGCGTAGTAACTTCTCACTAGCATTCCTATTCCCCTAGAGAACAATATCAATACCCGTGGCTTATCCTAATACTACACTACAACGATTAGGTTCACTGCCTAGGGTGTTGAAAAACTTGCTCGACGAAAAGGAAGTTCCTTTGACCCCGAACGCGCTGTGTAAGCGTATCGGGGTTCTATAAAGATTGTTTGAAACTAGAACCGGAATATAGAACCAATTGGGGGCAATATGACTTCTTAGAAAAATGCACGATAGGACATAACTATACCATGGAAAACCCCAATAGAGATCGTCATGAGGAAGAAGATGATGGTAAGGAATTCACGTAGGAGCACGACTTCGAGTCTAGCTACAAGACTCATAAATAAGAAAAGCGTTTCGTGGGAGGAAACCCATGCTTAATTGTTTGCTTGTTTTGTTTTTAAATTTTTGTATGTCTTATATCTTTTTCATTATTTTTTATTCTCATGTTTGATTTTGTGAAAATGCTTTATTTTGTCTTTAACCTCGTCTTAATTACATATAAAGGTATTTTACAAGAAGATAAGTGTAGGGAAGATCACATACGTTTCTAAGAACATGAACATGAGAATTACAATTAGTGAAATTATATATGTGTGTGTTTGTTAGAGTCAAATGCTTGTATCGAGTTATAGTAGATGTTTTGCAGGAATTTTTCTAGGTTTTAATGATGTAATTTTCCAGAAAAACGCAGCAGACCACTTTTTGTCAGGACAACCTAACGGCGTTAGGATTAAAGCCTGACGACGTCAGGCTATGTAGAAATAGATTACTCAGTTTCCGTTTTCTGTGCAACTTAAAAAATTTTGGAAATTCCCAGGTCTTAATTTTCTAGAAAAAACTGCAAACATCCATTTCACAAGCATTATATCTTACTTGCTTTCTAGTGTAGTTGTGTGTTATAAACTATGAGAAATATTCGTGTAATTTGTGTAATAAACTATGAGAAATATTCGTTAGGGCAATTTTAGCACCAAATTAAAATTTTTTTTATGTCATTTAAGAGCTAAACTTTAGTCTTAATAAAGCGTCTCATGGATAGGAATTATATGACTAGCACAAAAAAACCATTTACCACTCAAATTCCACCCCAAAAATGTGAGGTTCACCCCTAGATCTTTAGGAATAAAATCATTCACCTTTAATGCTTAGAGAGTGTACCAGTATTATATTAGATTCTAGAACTTGTTTTGTGATGCATTCCGAGATCGCTAGTGAGACTACACTTGTGTAGTTAGGAATAACTAAGTGAAAAGAGGCACTAGGATAACCTTTGTTTGAAACATGTATTATAATTACATCTTCCAAATCGGTTAAGTAATTACCCCACACCCTTACGATGTACTCATCTTTAGTACACGATACCCCTAGTTAACCCCTCAGAGCCTATCCTTTTCGCGGTTTTCTGGAATATCAATGAAGAACATTGTTTACAATCCACCCCCCAATGTACACTCATCTTTAGTGCATTATTGTTATCATTACTAAACCCTTAGTTCAAATATCTAGTTACTTGCATGGTTGCTAAGTCGAATCATATCTTTTGTACACAGTTTCGGGACTATTGGGACTCATGGGTAAAAAAATAATATTTTATGGAGTAATGGGAAAGAATGATAAATTCAAATTCCCTTTGTCTATGTAATTAAATACTCCAAGTGTTTTGGTCTTTTTAAATCGGGTCAATTAGTGTTAGAGAAATAAAAAACTCAAGTGTAGGGATGCTCCTATAAATCCCTTATATTTTGATGTTATCGTAAAGAATGGTAGAGTAAAAAGGTATGAAAAATAAAATAAATAAATAAATAAGAACAATGAAGAAAAAAACATACGGGCTACCATCCTACATCTATCTTTATGTTTATGTTTTTAAATTTATGTTTGTTTTGTTTCAAGTTATCTAGAGTTAGTAAGTCGAGTCTTGGCTTAGCAACGCCACGCTTTTCATGCTTGTAACATAAGATTTTTGACTTGCCACCATTATATATTCCCTATCCAACAAAACCCTTTGTTTCCCTACCCTAAGCCTAACATTTTAACCTTTGTAAAGACCTCATAGATAGTTGTTCCTAGGTGCTTACGCAAAAGCGATGTAGGTTTGATCTATTCTCAAGCTTATAGTAATCTATGTACTATGCCAGGTAATGAGTGTTTATTTTCCATTTCCATTCGTATTATATTTCATATAAACCCGAGAGATGAGAGAATCCAAACACCACTTGTGAGGTGCTAGTGTATAATTTCATTGCTTTGTTATGACTATTGTGGTACTTTTACTTGTTATGAACTATTTTAAACCAATGCTTCATGCCCCTAGATCGTAAATTGATTGGTCAAAGGCACATTTGCTTGAGGACAAGCAAATACCAAGTGTAGGGATATTTGATAAGTATTTAAAACATACGCTTTTAGGGGGTTATTTAAGCCGTATTTTGACACATTTTATATCTGTTACTGCTTAATTTCGTTCCTTTTTACCTTTTAGGTCTTTTGGAAGCAAAATGCTGGAATGAAGCACATTTGGACGAAAAGGAGCAAATACATGAAGAAAATGGCAAAGTCAAGATCGAAGTCACTCAAGACTGATCAACAGTACCTGACGGCGTCCCATCCAAAGGGCGACGTCATCTCTCTATGAAGACTTGATCAAAACACGCACGCGACGGCTCAGTGGAAATTCTGGTCACATAACCTCACGGCGTCACGCTTTAAATATGGAAGGCGTCACTCACAGTGTTCACTCCAGACGACCCAGATCTAGAATCAAGACGATATCTCAACTAAAGATCGACGGCGTCACAAATCTAAGGTGACGCCGTCCCATCGATGACTTGGCCAAGATGAAACCCTAATGACAGCGAGCTGACGGCGTCCCATCCAAAAGTAGATATAGAGTAATTGGTAGAAGATACGGCGTAATCATGTCATATGTAACTTGTATTGAAGATACGGCGTAACTCATCCCATGTGTTACGCCGTAACAAGCTATTACGAGAGCTTTATTATGGAAATATTAAGGTTACGGCGTAACTCTCAACTTAAGTTACGTCGTAACTAGATCTCGCCTATAAATACAAGCCCTAATTTCTGCATTTCACATCATTCACTCCACACCAAAAAGCAGAGAACGTGAGTAGGGGACCAAAGGCAGATCTTGAAGAGCATACGGAGCCATCTCCAAGGGAGAAATCACTCCCTAACGATAAGCATTAGCGCTTATCTTTTCTTTTACTTTCAATTCATGTATTTCATTATGTCAAACATTGAATTGGTTGTTTCTCTTAATATGATCGGCTAAGTACCTTTGGTGCTAGCCTAGTTATGATTCCTTAATTGTTGTGTTTACATTTACATTGCTTCCTTATAATTGTTTCTAGTGTATGTATGCATAGTTCGTTGGTAGCTACCCTTGTTTCGATAGTTTTAAATGGCGGTAGTGTCTGGTTTCTTAGGAGAATTGACCAACTAACCTTAAGTAGGTAGACAAAGTGGGAAAGTTAAGAAACCAACTGACGACCCTTCTTCGCTTGTGCGAACTGACCAAATGATCACTTGCCGTGGATGAACTTAAGAAGTTAGGGATGAGTGTCTAAGATGCTAGCGCCCGGGCACTCATTTTTACGAATCTTGCATGTAGCGGAACTTAATGACTTGTCTTAGGGGACTATAAACAACTAGACTTTCAATGGTAGTAGCTTGATCTCCTGTGGAAACCTTTGCTGATAGGTTAGGACGAACTGGCAAAATGCTGTCCTAGCGACTTAAAACCCCACTTGAATCAATTGGAAGTAGTTAGACGTGAACATAACATGATAGGATGAGTAACTAGGTTAGCACACTTTACCTCTATTGATCACAATCTTTGCCTTTATTCGCTTTCTTGTTTTATTGGTTAATTAATCATTTCAACCTTAAACCAATAAAAACCAGTGACATCTAGACTTAATTAGAATCTACTCACATAGCTCTTGGGACGACCTCGTTTTTACCGATTACTACACTACACACGACCGGGTACACTTCCCTTTAGTGCATAGGGTGGACCATAGGTAAACGAGACACTTATAAATATTAAAACATGGTCAGTAAAACCTGCATAATCCGCTCATCTTGTTCTTTTACAAAAGCAACAACTAGTCTTATACACAATATACTATATACATGATAAATCCTTAGTTAAAAACATAAGGTTTCCATTCATGTAATAAACTACTCTAAGTGAAATATGCCATTTAAGACCTGCTTGAATGATATATTGCATTTGTGTTAGACTTAATTTTCCGCATTTGTTTATTCCAAATAAACATTTATTTCAAGGTTGTTAGTTTTATTCTTTAAATTCCAAGTGAAGTTTCATTTCAAGCTTAAGGATCAATATCTAGCTTAAATTGAATGATATCTTCAACATATAAATTTTAAGGACAAACACAATGCTCCCACTTAATGTCAGATGTACTCAAGAGTTATCTTAATTCAATCAGAATCATATTATAATTAAGTATAAGATCTCAGCTCCTAGATGCATGATCTAGTCCAAACTTAGATTGCATAAATTTTGTATACTACATAAAGATAATATAGATTTATAACCCTTTTGATTACACACCGTCCTTGGAAAAGGTAATCATAAAGAAAGAGTTATAAAAAATTTAATTGCCATATTCCACATACAAGGGAAATAAGTATGACAGCTAATTATCTTTATATAATTAAAACATGCATATATAAGAAAATTTAATCACAGTAAATTGCTTAAGTATGAGTAAAAAATTATTATTAAATGTCATGCATTAATATGTATACAATTTTGTCCTTGTGAGCCTTTCTTCAAAAGAAACTCATTCTAACATCATAGGTTAACTGTTAGGCGGAATAACAATCAAGCTCAAAACTCGATTTGCCTTTTAAGGACTGCATCTTATCATTCATAGTTCAAAAACATTTATCAGATTCAAGATGTGATAATGTATTTTAGTAGTTAGCTGATTTACAATAATCTTCTAACTTATATCCCTCAGCATTGATACTAAAATATCACTCAAGTGATGAGGCATCCTTTCGGATTTATGAATGAGAGTAATCATTATACTTTGGTCAACATTCACATGTTTAACCTTAGTATGACATTAATAAGTGGATTTTAGAAGGTTAAGTATTTTGTTCTCACATAACTTTGAGACTTGTATATGCTCCCACTTACTTTTGTAAGTAGAGACAATTCTCTAAATACTAAGTATTTAAGCAACAATAAATTGTTATTTATTGGAAACCACAAAATACATTTTAAGTTCTCATCTATAGATTTGTTAATAAATTCACAAGATTTTCACAAATTCAGAACTTAAATCAAGACATAATGGAATTCCTTCCAAGAACTCCAATCATGGTTTGTAGAAACTCTAATTTTGTATCACTCTTTAACCAAAAAACTAAGCAACGGTTTTGTGTTTCGTCAAGCTAGGAAGAACACCAAAACTACAATCTTCAAGCTAGGAAGTGTAGAAAAATTAAAAATCCAAAGGGGTTTATGATTCGATTGGTTTGAGTGGAAAACCTAAAATCCCTAAAGGATTAGGGTTTTCAGTTATGGATTGTCTTGAATACCTTCTTGGTTTGAACTATATTGAGTGTATCCATGACACACGCAATTGTCTAACCTTGATATCTTTTGGAGGTAGAGCAATTAAAGCTATCATGAACCAAACAATATGAATAAGGTTTGATTTAACACATTAGACATACCATAATGAAGTGGTATTCTATCAGTATTAGAATTGTGAAACTATATCAGAATTCTATAGATAACTTAATTCTCTTTGGACCAAATACTTGTCAATTGGGTTGAGCCAAATTGAATATTAAGTATTTACGAACCAAGTGCATGCTATAATGTATATTCCTTGAATAATACAAGAACCTTATGTTCACGTGTTCACAAAAAGACATAACAGTTCAAGAATCATATGTTCATGTGTTTACAAGAAAACAGAACATGTCAATAATACATTATAAGTCTTTGAATAATTCAAAGGCCTCATGTTTATGTGTTAACTAGAAGACATAACAGTTTTAATATATACTTTGTGTTATAAGTAGGGATGAACATTGGTACCGAAAATACGGTACGGTACCGGAACCGTACCGGGACCGACCAATACCGGTACCGGTTTTTTATACCCGGTACGGTACCGGTACTACAAAAATTATGTAAAAAACGGTACAACAAAATACGGTGCGGGATAATAACGGGATTTCCCGAATCCGGTACCGGAATATGAAAGGTTTGGCTTTTTGAATTAAACCCATCAGTTCTCATGCATTATGTGACGTTGCAAAACAAAAAGCCCTCATATCAAACCCTCCAAAAACCTTCTGTAACAATTAAACCTCTGTATCATCATCATTAATCATCCCAATTATCATCATCTTTAAAACTCTTCATCATTCATCAAGTTACAAAAAGAAAATGGAGGTAAAATGATTCTTTGATTTTTTTTTCTTTGATAATGAATGTATAAGTGTATATTAATTACATCAGCAGCACTAGGAAGTATATTAATTACATGAATCTAATTCGTATTATGTTTTGTTTTTGCTTTTGCCCAACGGTTTGGTATTTGTGTTTATTAACAGTGTGTATATGCTATCAATCTAATTCGTATATATTATGTTTGTGTAGAATGATGATACCATTGTTGAGGAGACCCCATCTTTTTATGTCCATGATTCAGATTCCGGTTATGAAAGTGAACCTGAGGTTGTTGTAAAAAAAGCTGCAAAAGCAAAAGGTAGCAAAAGGAAAAGAAACGACAAAGACGAAGAAGAATATGAGATATATGAGAAAACAAGTAAGGAGAGGGCGGCGATTTGGGAACACTATGATCCGGTTAGGATGAAGGATGATCCAAAAAAGAGAAGGGCATTGTGTAAGTTTTGTAAGAAAACTCTAGCTGCCGATGGACCTCAAAATGGTACTTGTAGTCTTCATAGACATTTTCCATGTCTTAAGAACCCTTTATATATCTCAAAAAAACAAAAACAACAGCAAACTATCTTAGAATTTAAAGATGATGATAATTGGGATATGGTTGATAAATATAACAAGTATTGGGGGAAGTTTAATAAGCTTAACGACTTTATGTATTTTGCCACCATATTGGACCCTACAATGAAACATCGCCTTGTTTCACATGGGTTTAAAACGATGCTTATTCATAAAATGTCATACGAAGATACAATTGACGATGATGTTCTTAACGACATGGTAAGTGAGATGGTGAAAAAGGTTGTGCAAAGAATGGAAGTTTTGTTTAAAACATACAAAACAACGTTTGATACGGTTGGGTCTAAAAGTTCTTCTCAACAAACAAGGAATCAAGAATCTAGTACAGCATATGGTGGTGATAATGACTTTGTGTATGACTTCTTGAATTTGGAAGAATCCAGTTCTATTGAATCAGAAAGCGAGTTAACTAGGTATCTAAATGAGCCACAGATTAGGTATACAAAAGACTTTGACATTCTTGAATGGTGGAAACTAAATGCACCAAGATTTCCAGTAGTTTCACGAATGGCAAAAGGTAATTTACTATACTTATAGAATTACTTCTTTCATTATATTTTGCATTATTGTTGTTTATGATGCAATTATTATTTTTAGACATATTGCCAATCCAAATAACCACCGTGGCAGCCGAGTCAGCGTTCAGCAAAGGAGGTCATGTTCTCGACTCATATAGGACTAACTTGTCTTATCCCGTCGTTGAGGCATTGATATGCACTCAAGATTGGGTTAGAAAGTCAAGGAAGACTATAATAGATGACATTGATGACATAATGACGACGATGTTTCAAGAGGTATTAACAACAAGATTTGATTTTCTTTCAAGTATGTGTTTCAAATCTTTGTTAAGTAACTAACTTAGCTTGTTTGTTGTCGTATGTGTAGAGATTGAAGATGGAATTAACAAGCAAAACAGTCGAGAGAAAGGGAAAGAAGGTGCGGAAGGTTGATAGCAGTTTTCAAGATTGTTTAGTGTTTTTTTATGAACGATTTCATGTGATTTTAATGTAAGATGGGTCAAACTGGGAAAAATGTTGTTGTCACAGTATGTTTTATTTGATTGGATCAAACTGGATTACTGGAATCTTTTGAAATTTTAATGAATATGAATTTGATCAGGTAGTTTGCCAAAAATATTACTGTCACAGTTTGCCAAACACCTCAATTTATCAGGTAGTTTGCCACATTTTGCTATCTTCAGTTTGGTGACTTTACATCAGTTCTTCACAAGAAACTAAATAGCATTATCTAGGTGTTGTTGTCACTTCCTGTTTGATTTATCAGTTAAGTTAACTAAAACTATCTTTATCAACAACCCAACCCAACCCCATCTTTTATTAAAATATTATTTCTCTTCCCTCCACCTACACAAAATACATACAACCAATCCATACCATTTATCAACAACCCAACCTAAAATAATATAAGTATTAAAAATAAAAATAAAAAAGTAAAGAAAAAAAACAAATAGCCAATAAAATAAAAACATGTGGCAGATTGGGGTTGTGATCTTGAGTTGCCATATGACTTTAGGTTGGAAGGAAAGTTTGGATGGGAGTAATAAAAATTATTAATTTGTATGAATAGTGTACTATTTGGGTTGGCAACCTGATTGATAAACGTAGTCTAAAGGTCCAATTTATCAGTTAAGTTGACTTTACATGGCTGATCTTTTGTAATAAAATTTGCAGCATTCAGAATCTATAAAGTGAATCTGGTCAAATTGTGTGCTTGCTCTTTGTAATGCTAGTTAACCAAACATGCTTTTAATTTTCATCAAATATAACAGTTGAAACTAAAATGATCTCTGGTAAATTTTGTTAGTGGAAACTTAAATGGTCTACACCATGATTGGATATATTATATATCTGGTAAAATTCATTATTTTCTTTTAGAAGCACAATGTTGACTTTTCTTGTTTGATACCATTTCTTAGCACCATTTAACTTTTGCCTTATTGCAAAGCAATAATGTTGACTTTTCTATGTTTGATACCATTTTTTTTGTTCAACAAAAAACGGGAATAAAATGGTACGGTACCGATTTCCCGATACCGGGTACCGGTACCGGTATCCCGTCCGGTATGGTCTCGGTACACACCTTTCATGCTCGGGAAAAAAACGGTATGGTCAATTCGGTACGGGATTTGTACCGAGCTCATCCCTAGTTATAAGTCATTGATTAATTCAAGGACTTTATAATTATGTCTTAACATGTAAGCATAATTATACTAACAAAAGTAATCATGAACGCAAACGCTTGAGTTCTATAGTAATTTCAAGTTAATTTTATACTTCAGAATTATGATCATTATCATATAACCATAATTATGCTGACTAAAACATGTAGTCAAATGTTGAAGTATCTTTACACTATATCATGACATTTGAATTTATTAGGGCAACAAACATCTTGCGTGTTCAAGTCCTAGTAGAATCATTATTAGAATGTAGTAGGGCAACAAACATCTCTCGTGTTTAAGTCCTAGTAGAATTCTTATTAGAATGTAGTAGGACAATAAACATCTTTCATGTTTAAGTCCTAGTAGAATTCTTATTAACATGTAGTAGGGCAATAAACATCTAGCGTGTTTAAGTCCTAGTAGAATTATTAGTTTTCTTTACCTTGTAGTCAAGAGATACCAATAATATTGTTGTTCCTTGCACACACTTTGAGATTTCTCCCACTTGTGTAAGGCACAACATCATATTATGAAAACAAATAATCATGTGATTGATTTGTGTAAAAAATATGATAATGTCATAGATATTACAAGTAGTTTTGGAACCATAACCTGTAATAAGGAATTGTGGATTATTATTCTATAGATAACGCTTCAGAGAGCAACATCAGAAAGGCAACGTGTTATCTTATAAAATAAAATGCAATTTTCCTTTAAGCAATGGTCGTTCATATTCGGATAGTAATGAGTTATTTCAAAGCAAGTTTGAAATGATATGAGTGACTAACAAGGAAATAAATCCCGTAGCTCCCACTGAAATTAACAACATTACAGGAATGTTATTTCAGTTATAAAATGCAATTGCTCCTACTGGATTTGTCAACATTGTAAGTGTTACATTTTCAGTAGAAAGCATACAACAATCTCAAAATGCAATTCCCATTCTCTTCGAATGCCTACGAGTAGCAATGTACTTAGGTATTGAACAGAGTATATGAAGTCCTACTTATGTAGATGAGGGACTAGCCACTCATGCTATCATTTAATTTGAATCTCTAGCATGCAATTCCTCCTTTATCGTCTACATAGCCCCAAGGGTACATAGCACTTTCGGAATAATCAGAGTCCAAGAAAATTACCTAGCGAATATTCTAGTAATTTCTTTACTCTTTGCGGTTTAAACTCATACATCGTAACAAGTGCAAGATGTCATTTATTTTGGTAGTTATAAACAAAATGTTTTCTAGTTACACATAATATTCTATCTTTCAATTATTTTCAGGACCTTAAAAGGGTAATGAAGGATCATAAATGAGTTTAAGAATTTGTAATCCTATCTTAGTTTGTCAACAAAGGAGAAAATATAGGTATAAGTCTCACTTTTCTTACCAGGTAAAGAGACTAAGTTTGTCTTTTAAATAAAAAACAACTTTGTTTACGAATTATGTTGCAACAACACAATTAATCTATTCATAGAAAGTTCAATTATAGTATTTTCGAAAATTACATTCTTAAAAGAATTAACTACCCAATTAATTACTAATTAAGACTAAGATCCATCTTGCACTCCCACTTATTTACCAGAGTTCTGACCAGTGAGTAACTAAGTAGGACAAAAGGTAAGCAACGAGCGTTAATTGCATAATGCAACTCTTAGATTTATGAGACTGATCAAGACATTAGTAGACAAGTAATAATGTCATGAGCATGTTTAGTTCTCATATAATGTCTCAGGTTCAAGGTCTGACCAAGCCAACTCGAAATAAGTCGACCAAGTATGAACTTGCAAAAATAACCAAAGGTCTTACCTAAGAGAGATAATTTCCATGGGTTAGAAAGGCCCTAAGGTCTGACCAAAGAAGTCAATCCAAATGCATGTGTTCATAGTTGGATGGCATAGACTTAAAATTAACAAGTAGGGTATGCACATAAATGTGATAAAATTCGTGTACAAAGAAGCATGCAAAACAAATTTATAACACTTATTTTAAAAACTTTTAGTCATGACACGGTAGTGATCATCTTGGTTCACGGTAGCTCCAATCGAACTCACAGGGAGGCCGAGGACCAGGTCAGCGCTAGGCAATAACCGGAAATCCTTTCGGTGTGAGCTGTACATCCCAAGTGTCCATAGCTTCTAGCTTTTAAATTCATGAAAAACTTATTTCAATTGTTTAGGTCACTTTATTTAACAAAAACAGCTTTCCACAAAACAAATAGCAGGTCACAATGAGCATGATATTTAGGCGTGTAAATAAAGACCAATATTGATGTTATGATTACGATATGTATTATTCCATATTGCATAAAATTAGGTGTCAAAAACAAGTAACAATTATGCACATAAGGATTCACAAACATATAAACATAAACATCAATATAAACACATATTGTTCCGAGTTCTCTCGTGGGTCCTATAGCCGGAAAAACACATAAAAAGCATAGCAAACTTAATTAGCCATTAATTACGCTATTTTATGTATTTAATAACAATATGTAATTCCAATTATCAATATAATTCTAATTAGCAATTAATTCTAATAAAAAAATTTAATTCCAATTAACAAATTAATTCTAATTAACAATTTAAATTAATTTGTGTGTGTCTTGTTATTTTTTATTAATAATTGACAAGTATTGCATATAGTTGTCAAAACAAAAATAAAACGAATAACTAATTAGATTTCATGCATCCTTTTAAACATGTTTATTAAAGTGTGTAACCCATAATCACAAAAACGAGATGGCTCGTGATGCCACTGTTGGGATTTTATAATCTAGTTAGCCAAGTAACGCAAACGAGTATGCATCGGAATTTGATCTAGTTAATGCAATTAGGTAAACACGTAAATAATAAACAATAATAAATAAAAGGTAAATAGAAAACTAACCTTTGATGTCAATTGCACGCTATCAATGAACAAGGAACCAAAGAAACCAAGTATCTAAAATAGATACATCTACGAGTATCACACACGAACACTTAAACCAAGTACGTTCGAATAAACGCTAGTCGAGAACGTTTAAAACAATCAACACTTTGAATTACTTGAATACCACGAACAAGAAAACCCAAAGAACACTTCTCTCTATTCTGCTAGAGATCAAGATGTCCAAGAACCAGCTTCACAATGTTACCCGATATCGGACAGTGATGTCCGATATCTACCCTTTGTTTTGTCCGAGATCCACTACGAACAGTAAACCAGATTCTTGCTGCCAAAATAGTTCGACTAGGAACGTTAGAACAAGAAGATCAAAATTACAAACACTAAAACCACTTGGATGATTCGAATGCAAGGCTTAGATTTTGTAAAACCTA
The DNA here is from genome assembly GCA_019973895.1 of Chrysanthemum seticuspe. NCBI lineage: Eukaryota > Viridiplantae > Streptophyta > Magnoliopsida > Asterales > Asteraceae > Chrysanthemum > Chrysanthemum seticuspe. The sequence continues at coordinate 225,815,182 of BPTQ01000003.1, read as the reverse complement.
ACTAAACCCTAATCGAATCATAGGTGATTTCGATCGGGTATAGTAGTTCAAAGATAGATCGATTATAGGTTTTTAGGGATAATGTAATCGCATGCATATAATGAATAGGTAGGTTTATATTTATAGGGTACAAACCCTAGATTATCTTGGACACAAACTTGCGTACCAAGCAACAAACCCACACCCAATCTGATCGGCCATGGACTTGGCCCAAGGCATTCCAAACTGACCCAGGTAGTAATTGGAGCTAGTCCATGGGTTGTGTAAAATGGATCGGATATCATGTATGAATACTTGGGTCGAATATTATTCAAGTATTATACATTCATCACGTACTCTCGTGTTTTATGTGTGTGCCCCCGTAGGCTCACACACTTCTAGTCATTTACGTGTGTTTTAACTCCCATAAACCAACACGCCACACATACACATGAGGTGATGAGTATGTGATTTTTTTGAACTTTTGGTTTATGAGATGTAGTTTGGTCCCGGTAATTACTAACATTAAGCCCTTAAGTCACGAAACTTAAAATTGGGCAACGTAAATATGTAATACTTACAAAAATATTAAAACTTGTCAATATACTCCAACTAGGTATATTAAAAGTGTGATAATTTTAATAGGGTGCGTTTATGTTGTTAAAACCTAATAACGTAGTTTCGAGCATGCGTATTACGTAAAGGGTAAAATGTTTACCTAAAAATGGCAAAGTGGCAATAATTCATATGAAATATGACTATTGGTGAAATTTAAGTATTTTGAACACATAGACTCATCTTAGTCTTGTGTTGGTCGCGAGAAAAATTCGCACGATTAAACTTTTGAAATTACTTATAAAAGTAATTTAAATTAAATTGTTTATTGCGTTTAGCGTTGTGTGCGGTTTTCACATTTTGCGAGGTAACTTCTCGTTAAGCGAAAGAGGTGAACAAAAACGTTTAAAGAGTAATAATTCGAAATAGAGTGAGTTATTTAACTTGGAAAATTACCGGTTAACTACCGATTACGGCAATTGCTTTTACGTTATAGTAAAAGTCAAATAGTCAAAAGTAAAAGTCAACTTTAAAAGTCAATGGGTTAAATAGTCATTTTACCTTATGAAAACTTACAGGTTGCTACAGTATCTACCCCTTAAGGGAACTACGTCCCGAAGTTCATCGGGTCTCTTCAAGAGGAGTAATTAGTGTTTTATCAAAAAGAATTTTCTTTAGATTGCACACATGAAGGGCGGCGTGTACACTGCTAAGTTCGGGTGGTAGCTCAAGTATGAAAGCTACCAGGCCAATTCTTGATAATATCGTATAAAGTCCAATATATATTAAGTTTGGCTTTTCTAATTTCCCCAAACGAATCATACCTTACCGCAACGAGGCTTTCAACAAAACCTTAATCTTAGCATGAAATTTTGAAAGTTAACGCTTACATATGTATAACCTTTCTGGTGATAATGTGTGGCCTAATATTTCGGGGCCAGTTAGAGGCGTTGTAGGAGTGAATCTTGTATAGATTCCTTACAAGGATTTCGTGAGCGGTAAGCTCAGAATTTCTAATCAGCAATTGTGCTAAAGATTGCAAAGTCAAATATGCCGCAAGCATGCTTCTGAACAATGCTTTGTCATAATAGAATGTTGTTGCTTAATCTATTAGTATTGAGAATACTCACAAGATTGCTTGCACTAAATTGAAAAAGTTATAATCAAGAAGTATTGTCTTCGGAATGAGGTGAAAGAAATGAAGAATAAGTTTTCTTGTTGTAAATGGTGTTGATATCACAACTTATATTCGTCACTTTCAAGAGTTGGCAGTAGTGTGCCCAGTAATGTTCTCAACCAATGAGAAGTTATGGGAAAAGTTCATTTGAGAACTTCCACTTAGTATTCAAGAGAACGTAACTTCGTTTGATCACTCACACTGAATGAAAAAATCCAGATGTCTCGTAACCTAGTGGATTCAGTTGTGCGAGCTTAGACTGCTCAAGGATCTAACAACAACAAAAATAACAATAGTGACGACAATAGTAACCAACGGTGATGGCATGTGGAAAGTGAGAACATTTTGAGAAATAATTTTTCCTAAATAATGGCCAATAAATGGGAGAAGCTCATGGGAGATCTTATGTGATGGATGATGGGATATTGCACCCAGTTTGTTAGTTCGATAATAGACTAAGTCCATTAGCTCAAGAGTGTAACTAGTCTATTAGCTCAACAATATGGAATACTTAGGCTTATGCGACCCGCGCATAATCAAGTCCATGGCAACCAAATTCTGTTCTTGAAACATCTGATTCCATCAGGTCGGGTTTCAAGTAACTTTAACCAAATTCGTTAACTCAATAAACGGTTCATGTTTGTAAGGATTTGTAACAGGAAAAGTGATTTAGGTTGTTCGAATGAGGTCTTAAGATTTTTGCTGATTGGTAAGACATTATCGTGTTTTCTAGATCTTTTCAAAGAATACTAGTGATTCTCGAGTTCGAGTTCATACTCATGCTATATCGGATACAAATAAGCCCACTCATTTATAATTTGTTACTTACATAAAGAAGCGTCCCAATTTATGTAAGTAAGAAATTATAAACTTATGGTTTGGTGATTTACAATTTCTTTATTTAAATGAAAAGGCGTCCCAATCCATTTAAATAAGGATATTCCGAATCATCCTACTTAAGAATTTCCGACAAAACACTCATACTTAATCGATGAGTTGCAAGACAATATGTTATGAGACGACGTAGGTGTTCCAAGAGTATGGAATGAATGTTTACACTCATCTTCGAAGACGAGGAGTTAAATAATCTAAGAGAATCAACATAGTGTTCAAAAGAATCGGTGAGTTCATAGTTATGAAATAGTTTTCTCACAATGTTTGAGAAATAGATAAAACTATTGTGTATCTCTTAACGTCTGAGATATATTTAGGCCAATTGTGTATCTTACGATGTCTGAGATATATCTAAGTCAACTGTGTATCTCACGATGTTTGAGATATATATAAGTCAGTTGTCCACGCTGTTTGAGATATATCTAAGTCATTTGTGTATCTCACGACGTTTGGGATATAAATAAGACCATTTTATAATTACAATGTCTTAATAATAATGAGACCATTGTATCAACTACCATGCATGAGAAAGTTTCGTAGATTACAAAAATGTATATGAGCGGGGATATCTGGTTCTGCCATAATGCCTTGAATAGGCATACGCAGTCATATTTAGTTAGTCGTTTATATAAACAGTCTTTATATAAATAATATAGTATTGTGTTAAGGAGTAGGCATGGGGCATAGAATGTAGAAGACAGCAATGAGTGATACGGGTTAAATGTAAGGTGTAGTTATAGTCTAGGTTCATATGCAGCCTGATTCTCTATAACTGAAGCTCTGATACCAATTTGTAACACCCCCAAAATTATCACAGCGGAAGATTGTGCCACTGGGGTATTACTTCATAGTTCACAGAACAAGTTATAGAACATGACTCTAAATAGACGTTTTGAAATAAATTATCATTCGATTAAAACATCAGAGTTTACAAAGAGAGGTCCCACAAGTTTGTACAATCATAAAAAGTACAACATAAAAGTTGTAAAGTTTTTCGAATGATAATATATGCATCGTCTTCAAAATATTTTGCGTGTGCCTTCACATGCCATGCCAGCTAATTTCTTTTCGAACCTGAGATAAACATGCTAAAAAGTGTCAACACAATTAAAGGTTGAGTGAGTTCATAGGTTTGTAAGTAAAACAGTTTATCACAAGATATCAAGTTTAGGAAAAATAGTGGGCTACGTTATTTTACGCCCATAGTGCGTTTGATTGCCTAACCGGTCAATATAAATGATAGAAACCGCATAGGTTTGAAAACAATAGTGTAATTGCAATGTGTACAATTATCTTCTTGATAGTTATTATTGCTCTAAGCTCATGGCACACACGACTGACTCTGTGTATATATATATATATATATAGATATATATATATATATATATATATAGAGATTGGATCATTTAAAAAGTTGATCTCAAGAGAAAAGTAAGAAAAGTAATATCAACCATTAGATCTCCCTCCTTTCCCCTCCTTTTTTTCCTTCCCAACTCAAGGGGCTTCTTTGTTACTTTTTTTATTTCTCAAGGGTTGTTTTTGTAACTTTTAAATTTTCTTATTACTAATGCCAAACAACCCCAATATAGATTCATCGTGAGTGAGATTTTTTTTCCAGAACATGTACACATAAGATGAATTACTTTTTATTCACATTTACTATTTGAAATTAGATATACAATGTTTTCTATACAACATAAAGTCATTCTCAGGTCTTAAAAAAGCACTATATTAAACATTTTTACACAACATAAAATAATTTAAACCATCATATTCAAGTCTTTTAGATCGTCCATTTTCCGGCTTCTTTTCTTGACACGGTTGCAGGATCTTGGACCTTTTCGTGCCTCCACAACTGCTTTTGAGACATCTTCAGTTAAGCAACTCTAGATGCAATTCGAGATCCCGAGAGCCCCCTCAAATTCCTGGGGAAATAAACCTTAAATACCTTAACTATACGAAGAAAACGTAGTAAAAAAGAAGATCAGTTGATGTGAAATACACACCTCCAATGCTTCAATTTCCAATACAGCAGATCTTCACCATTTTCTGTGTGTTCCAACAAATTAGAAAGTTAAATGAGCATCAAATAAACCTTAAGACATAGTTCAGAGAAGATCACTAGTTTTGTTTCATACTTTCTATGCATAAAAAGGTTATATTCTTACAGATGCAAGTGAAGGATCGGGAGAGTTCACAAAACTAAGAAGTGGGGTCCCTATTCTCGGTAAGAACTTCTTCTTGCCGGTATCAAGCTGCCAAACTACAAGGACTCCTTCTTTTCCAGCTACACGCATGAATAGATACAGAGTATTACATTAAATTAAGAATATAACCATTAATAAAGCCACAAGGCAAGTCCAACATCCAAACGCTTAAAATTCGTTCTTACCAGAATACAGATAAGCTCCATCTGACGAAAAGAACAAGAACTTCACTTCTGCAGAATGCCAATGCCAGGTGGTACCCGAATCAGCATCACCGTCACCTTTGACACCAGGTTTTTCCTCCTTATCCTTTATCAGTTTTCCACTGTCACCAGCAAATGTTCGATCACCAAAACCTCTCCAAATCATAATTCTCCCCGTGACATCGCCAGCTGCTACAATCCTTTCGGTTGGATGAAAAGCAAAACATGACAGCTTTTTGGAGTGCAAGAGTTTTAGCTTCCGATGACTAACGTTTTTCAGATCTTTTGAAGGCACTTCCCATATACGAAGCTTGCGATTTTCTCGTATGCCTAAGTATTTTCCATTTGAAGAGATGGTTATGTTCTCTGGTTTTTTAGTCTGTAATATATCAAAAACATACACACTTTATATTAAAAGATCGAACATGACTTCAAACTGATTAAGGCATAGTAATAGTAAGGTACACACCTCTGACAACATAACTCCACTAACGAGGCGAGACTTGGTCAAATTACACTTCAAAATCTGCCCAGTTAGATCATTGTTTGGCTTATTCTGTTTGTTTTTCGTATCTTGCACAGAGATATAAGCATAAACATCAGTCGGTTTTTCAGTATTCTCAGGCTTCTGAACATGATAGGATGGAATCACCTACAGTCACAATCGAAACAAGTTACATTTTTCATTACATGATTAACAAGTATGAATTATAAGATAGTACTATAGCAGTTAGGAAATAAACAATCTTATCAAGCACCAAACTGAATGATCATATTGATCTAATATTCAGACTCCTAAAATTCCCGTTAGAACACAAGATTGAGAAAACAAGTAGACAGTGTCAACAATTGTATTATATAAAAACTGTGGGCAATAATCAGTATGTCTCTCCTTACGACAAAGGCATGTCGGTTCTTTTTACTAAATAGAAATACTCAAACGCCACTTACCATACACTAGTAAACATTATTATATCAGGGGGTGTTTTTCTTAGCTTATTTTGTGGGCTTATGAGCTTATTGAAAAACTGATAAGCTCAAATGGGCTTATAAGCATGTCTACTTGAGCTTATGAGCTTTAAAAGTTCATAAGTGGATAAGCTTATCAAAATTTAAATAAGCTCAACAAAAGAAGCTACTATTATCTTAGTCTATTACAATCGATGGCTTCAACTATTATAAGTGTGCTATTATTTGACCGAACGCTTAAACAAAAAAAAAACGGGCAGAGGTTAGAAATTACCATAGAATAAACAGGAAACCGAACGTCAATAGACTTAATCAACTCAGGCACGGAAAAGTCCCAATACTTAATAGTACCATCAAGCGAAGTAGTCCAGCAATTAGACAAAACCCTACTTCCCGGTACAACTATCACAGACGTCACAAGTGCCGTGTGCCCTTCCAATTCCGCTACCTGTATTCAAAACAGTCAAACATGCCAAGTGTTCATATTACTACATATAAAAAGAAAACACATTTGCTTAAAACTTAAAAATTGAGTAATGTGTGTGTGTTGATCTAGCTAGCCACCTAATATCAAACGAATATTTACATGATCCTACAATGATACCATGGTATGCACTAACGTACCTCAAACAGATGCACTAGCGTACCTCAGTCGGATGCACTAAATTACCTCCCCATATCATCACCCAAAGTTGTAACTATCGATCAGAACAGAGAAACCTTGCATTTTGAGGGCAAGCAAATACTACTACCACAGTGTTTTCAAACTGAGTTTTGAATGCATTTTACTTTCCAATGAAACTAGTACATACTTTAATGTTATATACGTTGAACTCACAGTGGCTCTTTACCACCAATACCCCTGGTATCACATACTAGCTACCTGCAGAGGCTAAAAGCAAATGATCACATTAAGTTTGACATTACATTCACCTTTATTAAATGCGAGTTTTTGCAATTAAAAAAACTATAATATTACTTACAAAAAGTAATATTACCGATATGGTCTGATTATTACGCAACCAGGTCATCCATATATGCAGCCACCTTCAGGCACTCAGCAATATCGTCGAATGGGTCAGCCCGGCCAGTTTTCCCAACCAATGCAACAGATGCCTGCAAGACCAGGTCACCCTGCTCCGTCTTCGCAACCAATGCCCATGTCGTATATGCAGCCACCACAGTACCAGAACCCTGCGGCTGGTCCTGGAGTACCTCATTCTTCATATCCTGTATGGCCCTCTTCTCCTTTAACGGTTAATGTGTTTGAGTGTGTTTTCCTTTGGAATATGTATAATTATTTTCTTGTCTCAGTTCACTACACCACCATTTGGGCAACCAACAAATGTGTCTTCTCAGTTTCATGCTGTCTCACAGATGCACACACCTGTTGCCCCAACTGGCGGACAACCATGGATGCCTTCTGTAAACCAAGGTCCGGGTAATGTTACTCCGGTGCCACAACCTGGACAGCAGCCTTCAACTACCGCTCCCACAAATCAGGTATGTATCTGTTATTCATATTGTGGCTGCTTCATTTATTTGATTATCCATGGTTGAGGTAGTGAATTAAAGGCACTATAGCATAGACCCTAGTCACTGTAGATTCTTAAATTGTTCTGGTGTCGTTTTATAGCACACTGGCATGAGTGTCAATGTATTGCCTAGGAGATGTTTTTGGTCAAAACTGTGTGTTAAAGAGTCCATGTTTTGTTGGTTGAGAAGTGTGTCGCCAAGAAGAGCAACCTCTTTTAGTTCTCACTTTTCAGTGACACAAGGTTCGTTGTATACTTTTTAATTTTGGATGGTGGCTGTCAAAGGTGTTTTGCATGCCTTTCTAGACGCTAGGAGAGCTTCAGTTTCATGCTTTCTCTAAGGTTTTTGTGGATGATTTTGTGTTAGACGACTCTAATGCGAGCTCTGATGACAATCGGTCACACAATAAGTAGACCTACTTGGGTATTATAACTTTATAATGTGTTTAAAACTAAACAAGTGGCGGCACATTTTTTTTTACAAGAAATCGGAAGGTGTGAAGCAGGTTTAAGGGTGGTATATTCGTGGGTTGAGGCCTCTCTTTTGTGTTTCGTTTTCTGCCTAGTCAACCCAAAAGGTAACCCTGAAAATCATTCTATATGAGCCATGTATAATCATAAGTAAAGTCATGCAAAACTTAACCAATCATTTATTCTAATCCTAAACATGAAGCTGTTAACACTTATTCGAATGAAGCTATAAAACTGTGGGACTTTAATCATAATGTGTTACCAATGAATGTGTTCTATGATCAGCTTTGTTAAGCCTAAAAAAATTACTAAGCGTGATGTAGGATAAACATATATGCGTGTGACCAAAACTGATAATGTATATAAATATGATTTCTAGGGTCTTGAACGTTATGGGTTGAATAATATAAGAATGCTTGCATGCTCATAGTCGTTTTGTTAATAAACTAAATATCGTGTAAAGGGTCAAGTATATATAAATCGGTATGGAGATGAATGCGTGTGTTTTGCTTGACCGAAGAACCGTAAGGGAAAAATGGATGCACTAATATCTAACTTGTTTATGCACTAATCATACTCATAGATGCCCTAATATCTACCTTTTGATGCACTAATCATACTCATAGATGCCCTAATATGTTCATCGATGCACTAAATAACAAACATATGCACAAGTAGTTCCAACAATGCACTAAACATAACAACAGATGCCCAAGTAGTTCCAATGATGTAATAAACATACATACTGATGCCTTAATATGTCTAAAGATGCACTACACTAGTCATACGCAATGATGCCCTAACGTGTTCTTCGATGCACTAAACATACAAACAGATACCCAAGTATTTCCAACGATGCGCTAAACTTACAAATGGATGCCCTATTATGACCAATGATGCACTAAACGTACAGACAGATTCACTCATTCACTAAACATACATACTGATGCCTTAATATGTTTGATGATGCACTAATAGGTGTCGTAATACATTTATTGATGCACTAATCAAACAAACACATGCACTATTTTAACATTAGACTCTTAACATACTAAGAGATGCTGTAACACATTTTTTTGATGCACTAATTATACAAAAAAGTGTTGTAACAAATCGATTGATGCCTTAATTATACTAACACGTGCACTAACTCTTAGATGCAATAATAAAACAAACAGATGCCTAATTTATAACGTGATGATCTTATCTAAGAGATGTCGTAACACATTTTTTGATACACTAATCAAACAAACAGATGCCCTAACTTACAAGATGATGCTCTTACCATAGTAAGAGATGCAATAACATGAATCAGGATGCACTTATTCATACAAACTAATGTTGTAACATATTATTAAGGCATATGCACTAAATTGTAATTTAATTTATACAAATGCTTTAATATGTAATTTCATTCAACAATAAAAACAACTATTTTATAACTGACACAATGATGCACTAAAATAACATATAAATTAATAAAACCCATAATTAAACGCTTACTTTTTTTCTAATGAACGGAATTAGGTCACTTGCTATCCTTAAATTTTTGAATATTGATGATTGGAGTGTATGTTTCTGATTGGAGTGTGTGTTTCTGATTGGAGTGTGTTGGTTTTTGATCGAATTTTTTTGTGATTTATGATTGGAATATGTGTTTTTTGACCGGTGCTGGTGTGACAGTGATGGTGGCGACGGTGGTGGTGGTGGTGGTGACGATGATGGTGGCGATGCTGGTGGTGGTGACGGTGAAGGTGGCGATGGTGGTGGTAGTGACTGTGAGTCTGTGTGTTATGAGTCGGTGTCTGTGATATCTGGATTAATAATTAGGACCTTCCTTCTTTTTAGTTTTTTTCTTTCTTTACCCTGAAGTTTCGATTGTTATCAAAATCTACCCTTCAACTTTTTTTCTCACTTTTCTATCTAATTATACTTTTCTCTAGAACCGGACTCTATATATATATATATATATATATATATATATATATATATATATATATATATATATATATATATATATATATATATATATATATATATATATATATATATCACCGGACGATATATATATTAAGTAACTTGCCTGGGTAGGTATTATTCCCTATACCTAGAAATTCAAATAAAGTGCGTATGGTTACCTACCCCGGCTAACACAAACGGGATTCGTCAATCCCGACAGGCATATCCACAATATTTGTGCTCACTCGCAAGTGATTAGTGGTCCATGATGTTGGGGACTTTTGACATAAACAACTTAGGCATGCAATAATACAGTCAAGGCATTCAGTTTGCAAGTAATTGTCGATAATCAAAACAGTAGCATGTAATAAAAACAGTAGCATGTATATCCCCCAAAAGAGTTTATAAAACATGTAATAAAAAGTTGGGGCTATGGACTCATTGTAGTGATCAGCAGCGGGTTTCGACGATATAAAGTGTATATCGAGAAGTCGCAAGCTTTAACGACAACCTAAAAATATAGTAGTCACGTCTTAGATATTTATATATAAAAAGATTATAAAAGTAATTATATACTTTTGACATTGTACATATTTTTGTAGATTTACAAAAATATGAGAGTTGGACGTTTATCAAAAACATTAACAAGCCTTAGAGATAATTCATTCTAAGGTCGGGCAAAGATCCAATCTAATGAACAAGTCTCAAAAACAAGTTTCGGGTCATGAAACCCAAGCTAACCATACGACTAGACTATGGTTAAACAACTTGAGACAATAATCAAGGCCATACCTATGGCTATGTCTAAGTTAGAAGACCTTGAGACAACAGCCTTGGCTTAACCTTGGCTTTGTTTTGGCCTCAAAGGATCAAAATACCACTAAGGTTTCTTAGCCATGGTTGATTTCCGGTCTACAACAAGTCCGGTTAGTTTATATAGTTTTTAGCCTTTGTTATTCACTTTCTGCTTACGTGCTCCTGAGTGTATGTAGAAAAACTCATTCTGAGAAACTTTTGTGTTTAACACTTTTGATGATTCGGACCATAAAAGGGTCAAAATCTCGTTTTAAATTCGTATCAGCAAGCTTTTGTTCCAGCACCATAATTTTCAACTAGTAAAACTTAACCAGGTATAACTTTCTAACCACAAGTCCTTTTTAAGTGATTCAAAAACCTAAGTTCTAGTTTTTACTTCATCTAACAGCTTCTCAAGATTAATCAAGTTAAAGGTCCAAAGTTTACTTATATCATTAGTCTAATTAGAAGTATATACTTATATTTCATTGCAGGAAGTTTGGCTGCACATTCAGTCCTATCAAAACGACCATAATTTGAGTTCTACAACTTTTTTTGACGCGCGGCTTTCACCAAATCTCAAGTTTATGTCTTAGCTATATTTCATAAAACTGGGCCAACTACCATAAATGACCAGAACCATGAGCTTTTTCTAAATGAAATCTTATGTGTAGATTTTCACATGTTTCGCCAATTTGGATCTCATTTACTCATCGGGATGAGTTATGAGGTGAGCCACCCGGCGAAATGACCGTATTACATAGCTCTACAATCCTATATTGTTGAATTAACCTCAAAGTTTACGGAGACGATAATTTTAATCAATCTTTGGGACTGTTGCAGAATTCAAACTCATAAAACCTACCTAAGGCTTGTTCTAGCTTATTTTCATGTTACAAACTTTATGTACAATGTCATATACATATATAATATTTATTACATCATAAAATAAATATAGTCCAGAAGTTATTTACAACCATATTGAATGAAAACATAAAAAGAACACAAATCTTACTAGAATTTGGTTGGAAAGTTACAACTACAACAAGAACAATTCAACTCCTAACCACTTCAAATCTTCAACCCTTGTCCTCAATCTTCAACCCAATCTTTAACCCTTTTTCTAAAAACCCAATAATTCTTGTTCTAATCTTCTAAAAAAATCTTAATAACGTTAGATCGAATCCTTTTAAGAACTCCAAATAACTCAAGAATTTGATGATGTTTTGAGTGGAATAAACCATGAACTAACCAAGATAACTAATTACCTTCAATATAAGATCAATATACTTGGTAAAATTTGAAATTAAATTGATGGATTTTTTTGGTCGTTGGTATCAAGAGAGAAAAGATGGATATGTTTTGATCTACAAGTTTGCATATGATGATTGAGATAAGTCTTAAAGTGTAAGACTTATAACTTAAGAAGTGACATGTGTATATGTAGACACATATATGAACGACACACATACACATGAGGTGATGAGTATGTGATTTTTGTGATAACTTTTGGTTTATGAGGTGTAGTTTGGTCCTGGTAATTACTAACATTAAGCCCTTAAGTCACGAAACTTAAAATTGGGCAACGTAAAAATGTAATACTTACAAAAATGTTAAAACTTATCAATATACTCCAACTAGGTATATTAAAAGTGTGATAATTTTAATAGGGTGCGTTTATGTTGTTAAAACCTAATAACGTAGTTTCAAGCACGCGTATTACGTAAAAGGTAAAATGTTTACCTAAAAATGGCAAAGTGGCAATAATTCATATGAAATATGACTATTGGTGAAATTTAAGTATTTTGAACACATAGACTCATCCTAGTCTTGTGTTGGTCGCGAGGAAAATTCGCACGATTAAACTTTTGAAATTACTTATAAAAGTAATTTAAATTAAATTGTTTATTGCGTTTACCGTTGTGTACGGTTTCACGTTTTGCGAGATAAGTTCTCGTTAAGTGATAGAGGTGAACAAAAACGTTCAAAGAGTAATAATTCGAAACAGAGTAAATTATTTAACTTGGAAGATTACCGGTTAACTACTGATTACGGCAACCTTAAAAGTCAATGGGTAAAATAGTCATTTTATCTAATGAAAATTATGGGTTGCTACAGTAAAACAGTTTGATCACAAGATCTCAAGATAAACATAAAGTGGGTTACATTATTATACACCCATAGTGCGTTTGATTGCCTAATCGGTCAATACAAACGATAGGAACAGTATCTAAATAGTTGGGACCGTCTTTAAACTGTTGTTGGAACCGTATTTAAACAATTCGTATCTAAACAGTTGGAACCGTATTTAAACAGTTGTTGAAACCGTATTTAAACACTTCATATCTAAACAGTTGGAACCGTATTTAAATAGTTGTTGGAACCGTATTTAAAAATTTCGTATCTAAATTGTTGGAACCGTATTTAAACAGTTCGTATTTATTATTCAAGCACATAATTTCAAGTACATAATCACAAGTATCAATAAAGATTGATATAGCACATAGTATGCAGTTTTCAAGCAATTGTGATCATAGAAAATCAGTAGTAGCATGTATCTCCTCTAAAGAGTTTATAAAGCAGTTAAACGATATAAAGTGGGGCTATGAACTCAGTCAACCTTTGTGTTGACACTTTTCAGCATGTTTATCTCATGTTCGATATAAATTAGCTGGCACGGCATGTGAAGGCGCACGAAAAATATTTTGAAGACGATGCATATATTATCATTCGAAAAACTTTACAACTTTTATGTTGTACATTTTGTAAACTTGTGGGACCTCTTTGTAAATTCTGATATTTTAATCGAATGATAATTTATTTCAAAACGTCTCATTTAGAGTCGTTTTCTGTAAATTGTGTTGTGAACTATGAAGTAATACCCCAGTGACACAATCTTCCGCTACGATAATTTTAGGGGTGTTACTAGGGTAATACCTGATAGTATACTTTTGAAGTATACCAGTTACTAGGTATTACTTGATATATGAGAGTTTGAAACCAACTCTCAAGTATACCTATTCGTTAGCTAAAGTTGATATATTTGTGGGACCTCATGTTACTGGGTATTCCATATTTTTAGGTTGGGCTAAAATATCAGAGTTTACAATAAACCGGGTTCGTTAGCTCAAGTATACCTATTGCTTATCTACATAAGATCTCCCATGAGCTTCTCCCATTTGTTGGCCATTATTTTGGGAAGACTTTCTCGAAATGTTCTCACTTTCCACATCCCATCATCGTTTGTTACTATTGTCATTACTATTGTTATTTTTGCTGTTGTTAGATCCTTGATCAGTCTAAGCTCGCACAACTTAATACACTTGGTTACGAGACATCTGGATTTTTTCATCCAGTGTGAGTGATCAAATGAAGTTACGTTCTCTTGAATACTGAGTGGAAGTTCTCAAATGAACTTTTCCCATAACTTCTCATTGGTTGAGACCATCACTAGGCACACTACTGCCAACTCTTGAAAGTAGGGATGGCAATCGAGCCGTGTTCGTGTTGACCTGTTCGGTTTGGCGAGTTGGTGGGTTTATGTAACTGATAAGGATTTAAAACATACGCTTTTAGGGGGTCATTTAAGCCCTATTTCGATACATTTTATATCCGTTACTGCTTAATTTCGTTCCTTATTACTTTTTAAGTCTTTTGAAAGCAAAATGCTGGAATGAAGCATATTTGGACGAAAATGAGCAAATACATGAATAAAATGGCAAATTCAAGATTTAAGCAACTCAAGACTGATCAACAGTACCTGACGGCGTCCCATCCAAAGGGCGATGCCGTCCCTCTATGAAGACTTGATCAAAACATGCACGCGACGGCTCAGTGGAAATTCTGGTCACATGACCTGACGGCGTCACGTTTTAAATATCTAGGGTGTCACTCACAGTTTTCACTCCAGACGGCCTAGATCTAGAATCAAGACGACATCTCAACTAAAGACCGACAGCGTCACAACTCTAAGGTGACGTCGTCCCATCGATGACTTGGCCCAGACGAAACCCTAATGACGGCGAGCTGACGGCGTCCTATGCAAAAGGTGACGCCGTCGCGATTATAAATCTATATATAGAATTCAATTTTTCTGTATTTTAGGAGGTAGACTTTTGGAGAAAAAACCCTAATTCATTTGTAGTCCGACTTGGACAGTATTTTAGGGTCCCATATCCTATTTTACACATCGAGATAAGTGTATTAGTCCAAATTATCATTATGTCTATCTCATATTCGATTGATTGTGTGTATGCTTGCTTGTCTATCATGTCTAGCTAAATTACTTGTGTGTTTGCTTAGATCTTTGAAACCTAGTTATTGATTATTGTTAGGTTGTTTCTTATTTTAATTGAAATTGGCTTAGGAGTGCAACTAGGCATCCTCGTTGTATTTAATGCTTGAGTATGCTTTATAATGATATGGTTTATGGATGAAATAGCTTAGGCTTGCCGACTCCGTAGATCATATACGAGAGTTAACCTCAAAGAACTAGGGACCACGACCTTTAGGAATACAACGCATTAAGATAAAGGACGTGACAACTCAACCGACCAATAAAAGATAACTAGGGAGTAATAGTATCTAAGTGAACACATCTTTAATCATCAAACGAGCACACCTCGATTAGACATAGCTACCCGTAGTAATTAGATAATTAGACAATTAAGTAGAAGTAGAGTAATCGGTAGAAGTACCACCCCCAAACCAATTACCCCGAGATTTTACCTTAGCTTTCTTAAAAACCATAAAAAGATAAAAAATAATAATAATAATAATAATAATAATAATAATAATAATAATAATAATCATCCTCAACCCCACCTTCTCGTCATATATTTCTTACTAGCATTCCTATTCCCCTAGAGAACGATATCAATCCCCGAGGCTTACCCCATACTACACTACAACGATTAGGTTCACTGCCTAGGAGGTTGAAAAACTTGCTCGAAGAAAAGGAAGTTTCATTTGACCCCGAACGCGCCTTCCGCGCGCATCAGTATCCTTTACCCAAACACGGCCCATTTATTAATCGTGTCAAGAAACTCAACCCTAACCCAGACCTACATAACACGTATAACCCGTTTGTGACATATGTAACCTGTTTAAGTAAATAGGTCAATCAATGAATAAGTTTAGTGGTTTTTCGATTTAATTAGTTTAAATGCAAAAATGATATAAGGATTTAAAAAATGATAAAAATAACATATAAATAACTATTCGACAATACCAATGATATATGAGTCGTAATTCACTCATACATAACAAAGTACATTTAATCTAAATCCAACATAAGACATATTTTATTTTTAAAGGCTTATATACTTAAACTGGTTAACGGGGTTGACCTGTTTAATACATGTTTTTTTTATTTTATTTTTTAAACGGGTTATACGGGTTGACCTGTTTTTTACCCAAACCTGTTTATCCTCAACTCAAACCCGTTTAACTTCGTGTCGGGTTCGTTCCGTTTATCGTGTCGTGTCGAGAATTGCCACCCCTACTTGAAAGTGACGAATATAAGTTGTGATATCAACACCATTTGCAACAAGAAAACTTCTTCTTCATTTCTTTCACCTCATTCCGAAGACAATACTTCTTGATTATAACTTCTTCAATTTTAGTGCAAGCAATCTTGTGAGTATTCTCAATATTAATAGATTAAGCAACAACATTCTACTATGACAAAGCATTGTCCGGAAGCATGCTTGCGACATATTTGACTTTGCAATCTTTAGCACAATTGCTGATTAGAAATTCTGAGCTTACCGCTCACGAAATCCTTGTAAGGAATCTATACAAGATTCACTCCTACAACGCCTCCAACTGGCCCCGCAATATTAGGCCACAAATTATCACCAGAAAGGTTATACAGATTGGTATCAGAGCTTCATTTATAGAGAATCAGGTTGCATATGAACCTAGACTACAACTACACCTTACATTTAACCCGTATCACTCATTGCTGTATTCTAGATTCTGTGCGCCATGCCTACTCCTTAACACAATACTATATTATTTATATATAGACAGTTTATATAAACGATTGACTAAATATGACTGCGTATGCCTATTCAATGCATTATGGCACAACCAGATATCCCCGATCATATACATTTTAGTAATCTATGAAACTTTCTCATACATGGTAGTTGATACAATGGTCTCATTATTATTAAGACATTGTAAGTATACAATGGTCTTCTTTATATCCCAAACATAGTGAGATACACAACTGACTTAGATATATCTCAAACAACGTGAGATACACAACTGACTTAGATATATCTCAAACATCTTGAGATACACAGTTGACTTAGATATATCTCAGACATCGTGAGATACACGATTGGCCTAAATACATCTCAGAAATTAAGAGATTCACAATAGTTTTATCTATTTCTCAAACATTGTGAGAAAACTATTTCATAACTATGAACTCACCGATTCTTTTGAACTCTATGTTGATTCTCTCAGATTATTTAACTCCTCGTCTTCGAAGATGAGTGTAAACATTCATTCCGTACTCTTGGAACACCTACGTCGTCTCATAACATATTGTCTTGCAACTCATCGATTAAGTATGAGTGTTGTGTCGGAAATTCTTAAGTAGGAAGATTTGGAATATCCTTATTTAAATGGACTGGGACGCCTTTTCATTTAAATAAAGAAATCGTAAATCGCAGAACCATAAGTTTATAATTTCTTACTTACATAAATTGGGACGCTTCTTTATGTAAGTAAAAAATTATAAATGAGTGGGCTTATTTGTATCCGATATAACATGAGTATGAACTCAAACTCGAGAATCACTAGTATTCTTTGAAATGATCTAGAAAACACGATAGTGTCTTACCACTCAGCAAAAATCTTAAGACCTCATTCGAACAACCTAAATCATTTTTCATGTTACAAATCCTTACAAACATGAACCGTTTGTTGAGTTAACGAATTTGGTTAAAGTTACTTGAAACCCGACCTTATGGAATCAGATGTTTCAAGAATAGAATTTGGTTGCCACGGACTTGATTATGCATGAGCGCATAAGCCTAAGTATTCCATATTATTGAGCTAACAGACTTGTTACACTCTTGAGCTAATGGACTTAGTTTAGTCTCGAACTAACAAACTGAGTACGATATCCCATCAGCCATCATCACCATTTCATTTCAATTTTTACCAAGTATATTGATCTTAGATTGAAGGTAATTACTTGAAAAATCATTCATCGAGTCTAGAAATAGAATAGTTATGGTTGATAATGAAAACTCATATTATTTCAAACAAGAATAAGGAAACATAAGTACATAACATTCTTAATCATAAAATTCAAGCTATTATTCTTGCGATAATTCGAAGTAAAGCACTAAAGCTTACCCATAGAACCGGGTTACAAAAAGATTAGGCTCATACTCCATTAAGCTTAATAAATCACTAAGTTATTTACACCCGTAGTAACAAGCCTGCGGATCAGCGTAACATTTCAGATCCTTCGGACAACAATAGCATCTCTCCGGGTAACACTTTGGCAAGCAAGTTCCAACATCAATATTCTCGTTTTCGAGAGTACTATTAATAAAGCTCCATTTTCTACCTTGGAACTCTAAGGCACAAGAGGTACGACAACAATCGCCACAAAGCCCGCCGGCACCTGAAATACATAACACAAATGTCATCTACAAAAAGAGTAATGAAATGAAATACAACATGTATCATATGTAAACAGATGCAATAGAGGGAGTAAATATAGTATATACGAACGTATGTGAGTCATAAGAGTTGAAAGAAGCAAAATGACGAAGAGAACATGGCGTGTATAGATTACAGTAGCCATTGGAACTGGAGATGAGTTGTTTATGTATCGTGAAGACGCATCCTTTCTTTATATAAATCCGAGTGAACTTCTTTTACAATCGAATCAAATGAATAATTCTCTTTGGAGTTCACAGGATACACGATACAAAAAACTCCATAAAAGGTACTTAAGTGCAACAGAAGTGCAATTGTTTTTTTAGCAAAGGATTATATATATGGAACACTCGCTTGGAAAAGATACACGCAAATGATATTAAACTAAAAGCAAATGAACAAACTCATTGAATGATATGACCAAGAATATAAAGGTAGACTAACCATATATTTGCTAATTAAATTTCACATAGATGCAACCATAAACGAATAAACGATGATGGTGCGAAACAAAAATGATCGAGCATCCGTCAAATGACAAAGGCTTTGCTTCTTTCGTCGTATGCAAGGATCATTTAATTTCTTGTTGAATTTGGATGTAGCCCCGTAACATAGTCGAATCAAGGTTTTAGTACGTAGTAATATTTGTCCTTCGCAAATACACTTCTTTAATTATTATCAATAGGCCATATACAAACGCATCATACACATATCATATGCATGCTGCCTTTCACATGCATGATAGAAACCGATACGCTAATGCAAGTTAACTAAATTCGGCTAATTACTACCCTTATTAGCTAAACTCCACCATTAGATAAAACATAAAGATTTCATAATCGGTAAATTTTAGTTTTTGATGGTTTAGTAGGAATTTATTGATAAACTAACCATGTCAAATTGCAAAGATCGAGTTATACGTACTATTGTGTGCGTGACAAAAGTTTGAACTTTGTTAATGGTAATTAAAATTTCATGTAAGCTATATAAAATGTCCATATCATCTAAAGACTCACATGTCAACCTTTGGTAACACAATGATTTGAAAGAGGAACGAAAATTTACACAAGATAAAAACAAATCTGAAACTTGAGTAGTTTTTCAATTTTAAAAAAAATAAAAAAATCGAGTGACTTTAGTGGAACGTTAGTGAATGTTGGTTACTATTTTGTGACTTTACAGTGAGTAATAAGATTTTTTATAAAAAAAAAGTAAAGCACAAAACAAAGACGTGTTTCTCGATCGTGATTGCAAAGTTTGTGATGCTTTAGTTGATAATAGTTCGTTGGAATTATATAACATGAAAATTATATATAAAACACATAAAATATCAAAGAAACATGCAGAAACGTATAGAAACGTATAATGAATAATTAATTAACTAAAACATAAAAATATGCGTACCTTTTTTATTCTAGCTGAACAAGAATCAATTCCACAAAACTAGCAATTGAGATGAACCCTAATTAGGGTTTACAGGATTATAAGAATTACCTCTTACCTTTTTGTAATTCAATCCAAGATACAATCAATAGTGTGATTGTACCACGTTCTTGTACACACGTACTATTAACGAATTAAAGTAAATGCTAGTTTTAATCGCACAAAAAAATTGTTTTGGAAAAACAATGTGTCGACACCCTTGAGGAGGTGTACAATCGACTAGAGCAAAAAACACACACAAACAATTTAGGTTTTTAGCTTATGAGTACAAGAGATAATTTACAAAGACCCTAGGCCTTGTATATATACCCAAAGAAACTTAGAGTCCAAGTTAGGGTTGAATTGGTTTGTGGAAACCCACATCCAATCGGTTATGGAAACCCATAGGGTTTCTAAAACCTACTTGACATCTAATTTCATATTTAGTCATTCCTTTAACATTTAACGATCGTTAGTCCATTACACTTAATTAACTTAACGTTCATTATATATTTCATGTAATTAATAATTAAAATATAACGTTTTATATATTAATTATTATTCGTTAACTCTTCATACGTAAAGTGTGCAATCCCGTGATCTCGAGTCCGATCCTAACTCACGACTACTAATTTATATCCATAAAACTAACAGCTCCCACTTGGATATATCTTAATAGAGTGATCACATCGGTTATCGTCTAGAAACACTTTGATGCCTCTAGTACAACTCGAGCAAGGCTCCTGGAAAACCTTTTAATGATTTCTCATTATTATTATCCTTTTGTTTCTAATACCATGTTAAATAAAGATATTGAACTAAGTATTTCTTAATCAACCATTATGTTTCTCGTTTTAAGTGATTGACCAAGATTACCAAATATTCTGAACATATTAAGGGGAGATCTTTGGGCGTGGCCACGCAAACATCTTGTCAACCCTACGAGGGGCCCAACAGTATTAAACTCCAAATAAATTTGAAGGAACAAATTATATCTTGACTACGAGACTAACCCACAAACTTTGCAACACTTCTGAAAACAACCCTTATGACTACCAGTTACGTATAGCGTTAAGTTGTTCCACAAAAGTGCACTACATTCATGACACTTATCTGGTATCTCAAGTCTGAGGATAACTATTCACAATTTACTTATAACAATATGCATAAAGTAAATTATGTAGTTGGGATAAGTCCTATATTCAATTCATTGAATATCATCTGAAATTGGTATGTTTTCTCATCAATATACTTTTAAGTATATTCTACCAAATCACTCAGATTTGTCTTAATTTAATGATATTCCCATATCATTAATTGACAACGGACGATTTAGAATAAATAAATTTATTCACGGATTAAACATGCAAATATAAGATACAATATATTATAAAATCAAACATACTAAGTATTTGATTTATTATAATAATTGTTTAACATCCTCTATCCAAATACTAAATAGATCAATGCATGAAAATTCCAGTTGATGAATTATGCCTCAAGTAATGACAATCATACTTGTTGACAAAGCATAAATCAACCAACTTGATTTATCGTAATTTTGAGAATACTTATTTCAAAAATTCAATTAGTGAGGTTCTTGTATGTGTGCATTCAACAATCCACATAATAATTCATAAATTGTGTGACATCCTTTATCACCATTTTTATGACAATTTAAACTTTCAAACATTTTAAAGTTTAAAGTATTTTTATTCTTTTAATGTATAATGCAACTGCGCTCTTAGTAGCACAACTAGTTCACATGGCCATTAACAAAGATGAAATCCTACCATGACTAGTATTGAGTGTCATCTCAATTAAACCAGCATCATTGTATATAAACAACAATATGCTCATTAAAACTCCCTAAACTTTAATATCTTATTGTGCAATGTTTGATGTCTACCAAACTTTCAAGTTTGTAGTTGATGACAATTTGCACAACAATTGACATATTGTTCATCCATAGAATCTATGAGCAATTCCAGGCTGAGGATGTAATTCTATTAGAATATTCATTACACAAATTATCTAATAACTTTTAGTTAGATATCAATGTTGTCAGATCACTTCTTATTTAAGAATGATACGAAAATTTTAATATAAAACATGATGTACATGATGAATCTACAGGTCAAACTTAGATTTCATTCATGTTCTATCTTGTCAAAAGATATTTATCAATTTCCCAAATTATATATCATATTTTATTAGAATCATTTTTTCTTACTGCACATGTTTATTAATAATAAACATATATTCCAAGGTTGTATGTTTTAATTCTTAAATCTTACAAGTAAAGTTTCATTTCAATATAAGACTTAACTTTTAGCTTACAAGGAATGTTACTTCCTATATGTTATACAACATATAAGATTTAAAACCTTAACATAATACTCCCACTAGCTTTCAGGAATACTTAAAATTTATCTTATTTAAATTATAAATCGAAACTAGGATTTAATAATTAAACATAAGAATAATTTCATAGATGCATGCATTTATCCATTAATGAATTATTGCACTTCGTACACTTTCAAAAATTATATGAATTCAAAAAACCTTTCGATTACTTACCGTCCTCGCTCAAGTAATTTCTCAAGAAAGAGTTTTGATATTCCATTGTTATTTCATATTAATGTAAACAAGTATGACAATTAGCATCTTTATATATTTAATGTGTCTAGGAAAGAATATTCAATCACAATTAATTGCTTAAGTATGATTAATAATCTTGTCAAAAAATATGCATTAAATATGTGTATAATTTTGTCCATATGATTTCTACACATAGATTTAAACCACTAGAGCTTTTCATCTCTTTGAAGAAACTCATCTTCATCCTCTAGTCTAACTATTAAGATAAACTAAATTTCCAAAATTTATTATATTTATGGACAACATCTTTAACATTCATAGTATGAGTAATTTACCCAATTCAATATTTGGTAATATATCATAATGATTATCAGGTTTACCATAATCCTGTAACTTATATTTCTCAGCATAACAAACAAATATCTGAGATATCTATGAATGAGAATTTCATCATTTTGAGGTCTATCATTTACATGTCTAACCTCATCAGGATATTCACTAGTATGTTTTAGAAGATTATCTATATATACTTAGCAATTAGAGCAAAACTACATTGTTCTCTTTTTGGGACATTACAAATACACATTGATAATTCCTGACTTTAGTTTGTTAATAACCTATTCATAAGTAGTTTAACAAATTCAAAATCTTCAATTTTAAAACTTAATGTGATTCATCACATTCCATAATAAAATGGTGTTTTATTAATCTTCTAGGTTGGAGTCATATTGAGTATATTCAATCCATACTCAATTTTCTAATCTTGTTACATTTTAAGAAAGAAGTTATGGTTTGTTGAATCAAACAAATCAAATAGAGTTTGATTCTCCTAACTGGACATACCATCAACTTGTGGTATTCATTAGAATTAATATTGTAAGATAATCTAACAATATATAAGATAAACATATTCCTTTTGGCTTACCTATTTACCAACTAAGTCAACTTAATGGTATAATAGACTTTTCAAGCCAATTTCATGCTTTATAACACAAGTACTCTTTAACCAAGTCACTTCATATCCATGTGTCATCAAGAAAACTAAAATTGTTATAATCCCATTATACGTTATAAATCATTGATCAACTCAATGACTTCTTGTTTATGTCTTAATTAAAAAAACATAACAAGTTAACGTCTTACTTTATTATAAGTCTTAAAAGAATTTATGTTTATGTCTTTACAATGAATCATAAACATGTTTAACTAAAGTAATTATGAACACAACTCTTGATTTCAATAGTAATTTCAAGTTAATTTATTTACTTCACAATAATGTAGGACTACATTATTTTTCATTTATTTCATTCCAAATACATAAATAAACAAATTGAAGTAGTATTTAGATTACTTCATTTATTTATGTCATTCTAATAATACATAAATATCTAATTTGAAGTAGTCTTATATATCATTTTGACACATGTTTTAAATACTTATCTAATTTAGAAACTGCAAATATGTCCATGCAAGGTCTGACTTCACATGGAGATTTACTTTGTTGTTGCAATCTCGCCAAGTTCTCACATGACGTAAATTGCAATACCAAGTGTTTCTTGAATTAGATATGTACAAGTCATATTAGAACGTTAGTCTCTTACCTTGCAGTCAAGAGAATCCGTTAAATCATATACCTATATGTTGTACCTTGCACACTATATAGATTTCTCCCACTTGTGCATAGAACAACATCATGTAGCAGATAAACAACACGACATATGTTTGTTTATGTGACCAATATGATTGTGTCATTGATATTAGCATAACTAGTAGATGTAGAACCACTTCATTGTCTAATAAAGAAACGTACATGACTATCCTTGAAAACATAAGTGTCTATAAATGGAAAGTAATTATTTTAAGACATTCTAGAGATAATCTGGGTTACTACCAAGATGACAAAGCTTGTAACTCCCACTGAATTAGAGATTAGGGGTGGAAACGAGCCGAGCCGCTCGTGAAAAGCTCGGGATCGGATCGGTAAAAAGCTCGAACGAGCCGAGCCTAAACGAGCTCGAGCCCGAGCTCGAGCCTAAGTTTGGGCTCATTTAATAATCGAGCTCGAGCCCGAGCTCTACACAAAAGGCTCGTTTAGGCTCGCGAGCCTAAACGAGCCCTAAAAATATATACGTATATATATTTTCTATACGTATAACCGTGTTAACGAGCTCGAGCCTTGTGTTAACGAGTCGAGCTTTGTGTTACGAGCCGAGCTCGAGCCGAGCTCGAGCTTGTGAAAAATTTCACGAGCCGAGCTCGAGCTCAAAGTGTGAGGCTCGAAACGAGCTCGAGCTCGAGCTCGAGCTTTTTATATATAAACGAGCCGAGCTCGAGCCTAAACGAGCTCGAGCTCGGCTCGGCTCGTTTTCACCCCTATTAGAGATCATTACATTAATTCCTTATTCAGTAATAAGAACACAATACTCCCACTGGATTTGACAACATTGTAAGTGTTTCATTGACCAGTGAAAGAAAATAGTGTTCTATTTACTTCCCTACACTTTTGAGAAAGTCCATACATAACAATTACTTATGTACTAGAAGAGTGTATTCTACTATATATATGATGAATTATCCATCAATGCTATTAACTTAAAAATTTGGGCATGCAATTTCTTTCTTAATAGTTCTAATATTCCAACAATTGTAAGTAGTACTTTTAAATGGTCAAAGCACAACAACTAGATAAAATATGCTAGTTTGTCTTTTACCAATTTTGCAGTAAATTAGTCTAGCTTCTAATTTAATAACTCAGAAAATATGCAATTTTCTTAACTATTAAAATTTGCTTACAAGTTATGTATTTAGAATTTAGACAATTTTAATTTGTCCTATCATACCTTTCTCATTCATGAAAAGGAATATGATTGAATCTCAATCTTTCTTATGAAAAGAGGAATATGTTTATTCTTTTAGCAAAGTTTACTCTACCAAAACCCTTACAGGTGTAGATCAATTTACCAATACAGGAATAACCTACGTTTATTGTTTAATGTTGCATTAATACATTCAAAGAATTTTCAAAATTCAATTTTAGTATTTTCGATAATTAAACTTTTCAAGAAAATAAAATACCCAAGGTAATATTCATATAACCATAGAATTTTCTCGAAAACTAGGATCCAAATTATCATAGTTCCATTACATCAGTTGATCTGCTAGTAACGAAAGCACATAATAAGGTAATCTGTCGAACAATAATTGGCAAACCTTTTCCAATTCCTAGATCATTATGGGATTTACATTTTCCAACGCTATTGCAAATGTAAACATGTTTTATCCCATCTTGTGCCTTGAGTCCAGGTCTCACTTACTACTCAATTTAAGTCGTCTAATTTAAAGAACTGCAAATATGTTCATGTAAGGTCTGACTTCACATGAAGATTTACCTTTGCATCACAATCTCTCTAAGTTTCCACATGACGTAAATTGCAACTTCAAGTGTTCCTTTAACTAGATGGCACAAACTTAATTTTACAAAGGGTACTAGTTTTGAATTATGGTGTCAAATCAAATATGTACAAAGATGTCATGCATTCATCTTGTAGCATAAATTTTAATAAAAAACTTTTTATTAACCAATTCGTAAAGATCAAATTATCAAAGTTTTGATTGAGGTATGGGTTTCGCCAATCAAGGAATTTACCTTTAATTATCTTCTATTATATCGTAATTTTGCATAAGTCTAAAGACTTAGTGTTTCGGATAATTACCACAAAAGTGGAGCATGGAATTAAAGCTAATTCGCCCTTAAGATGATTTTGTACTAATAGCCTACTTGGTAACTCCAATTTGACTCGCAAAGAAGCGGAGAATTCGGTCAGTGCTGAAGCTATTACCTCCTTCTTTCAGGTCACAATTTAATGCGCTCCCCTCCTTGTACCCCTCACACAGTCCGTCAAATTGGGTGAGCTGTTCTTACTATTTGTACCAAAATTATCAATCAATTAAACTTTTGAAAATTTAACTCTTCAAAAACAAATCAAATTTCACCATTGTTTAGTCCGATTTATTTTTCTATTCAAAATTACCCTTTGCTTAAACTTGCCACACATAATAAACAAACAAGTAAACAATAAAAAATAAATAACTTAAAACAATGCGCACATAACTAACAATTAATACATGTAAACAAGTAGCCACATGAAACTTATTTGATAAAACCTATTAATAATCAATGTCTAGGTTAATTAATGTATATATTAACTAGGGCTTTCACTCGCACAATTGAAAGTGAGCCACATACATCGATGAATCAATTGCGTAAGCCATAATTAAAAATATACCAAATTGCACATAATTGATTCATTAATATTATTGAGGTATTCCCCAATTCAAGATTTATCAAAACAATAAACAAGTGTATAAAACTTAACAATTAATTTTCGCATAACCAATCTTAACAATTAAATATATATCGACAATAATCCATGCCAAACATGCACGTTTTCATGGATTTAATCATAACAATTATTCACGTTGTCACAAGATCGCATACAATTACATGTCACATAACAATTTATTCATGAATATATCACGTAACAAATATATTAATTCTAGGTTTCGATATCGATAACATAACAATTAATATAAACCCTAAAACAATTTTAAAAAAAAATCGACTAAAAAAAATTTATGTTCGATCCAAAACAAATTTTTTAAAACAAATTAGGGCAAAAGCCCTAACCTTAAAATTAGGGTTTACATAATCATAACCAAAACCCTAGAATAATCATATCAAACAACATACAATATTTGTTTTTTACGTGTTTAGTAATTAATTACTCATTAAACTAAGCTCGTGATGCCACTGTTGGAATTATATAACATGAAAATCATATATAAAACACATAAAACATCAAAGAAACATGCGGAAGCGTATAGGAACGTATAATGAATAATTAATTAACTAAAACATAAAAGTATGCGTACCTTTTTTATTCTAGCCGAACAAGAATCAATTCCACAAAACTAGCAATTGAGATGAACCCTAATTAGGGTTTACAGGATTATAAGAATTATCCCTTACCGTTGTGTAATTCAATCCAAGATACAATCAATAGTGTGATTGTACCACGTTCTTGTACACACGTACTATTAACGAATTAAAGTAAATGCTAGTTTTAATCACACAAAATAATTTGTTTTGGAAAAACAATGTGTCGACTCCCTTGAGGAGGTGTACGATCGACTAGAGCAAAAAACACACATAAACAATTTAGGTTTTTAGCTTATGAGTACAAGAGATAATTTACAAAGACCCTAGGCCTTGTATATATACCCAAAGAAACTTAGAGTCCAAGTTAGGGTTGAATTGGTTTATGAAAACCCCCATCCAATCGGTTATGGAAACCCATAGGGTTTCTAGAACCTATTTGACATCTAATTTCATATTTAGTCATTCCTTTAACATTTAACGATCGTTAGTCCATTACACTTAATTAACTTAACGTCCATTATATATTTCGTGTAATTAATAATTAAAATATAACGTTTTATATATTAATTATTATTCGTTAACTCTTCATACGTAAAGTGTGCAATCACATGATCTCGAGTTCGATCCTAACTCACGACTACTAATTTATATCCATAAAACTAACAAGTTCATCATGTGCTTTCAACACATAATTGATCATACATCTTGAAGACAATAACTTTTAAAGTTTGTGACATTTTTATTTTTCACATGGTTTCTCATTTGTTTTTATATAGATGTTGCTCAACATTACATAAAGTAATAGTACGTGCAAATACATAAGCCAAAGACATTCTAGAATTGGTTTTACGTACAAAAAGATTAGGATCTTATATTCTTATGCATAATAATCGTAAAAATATTCATTAATCACAATCTTTGTGACAAGCTTCAGAATTATCATAACACTTTTGATCCTTTATGCAGCACCAGCATCTTTCAAACCACCAACCTCTCGGAAAGCAATATCCAATATTAATCTTCTCGTTTTCGATAGTACTGTTATGATCAGCAAGACTCCATTCTCTACCTTGATATTCTGATTTGAACTTCTTATCACAACAACTTTCACACCTTCCATCACCTGAATACATAACACAAATGTCAATTACGAAAAAAAAAGTCTTACACATATATCAAGATAGCGTATACACGAACATTCGTGAACCATAACAGCTGAAAGGATCAAAATGGCGAAGAGAACATGATTTATGTAGTTGATGATAGCCATGGATCATATCGGAAACTAGAGATGATATATCGAGTACGTTTGGTATTGTGACACACTTATGTTTATATGTGATATTTCTTAGCATGCAACCCTTATAGATATAGAGATGAAATCCATATGAACTTCTTTTACCATCAAATCAACATAGATGACTAAGTGTCTAAGTCCCTGAGTTCATAAGATGTACGCAATTATTAAAATTGATAGAAAGTAATTAACCAATACCCACAAATAATTTGTTTTTTTGGCAAAGGATATAGATGTGTTGAACACTCTAACTGAGCTTAGAAAAGGATACAAGCAAATGAAACCAACATAAAGAAAATTAGAGCTATATATAGTTTTCAAAGATGCAACAATAATTTAAGCTATGCGCATGTTTCGGTGTAAACACGAATTCTTTGAATTGTGTAGGTTTGCTTCGATCGTCGACATGAAGAAATTGGACCGTCATATGAAGAGCCTAATAACAATCTAACAATCGGTTTGCATGCTTAGCAAAATATTAATGCAACGTTCATACTTGATCGGTTCACACGACAAAAAGACACTCAACTCGTACTAGTGCTTCAATTCGATCTCAGGCATAGTATGATTTATGAATAGGCCATTTATACTTGAATTAAACGTTTTCGCGCTTGTTATTACTCGTAGTAGAATTCAATTTATTATCCTATATCCAGCATTCACGCAATGTATAATCAAAACTAATAATATCATTTGACGTAACGTTTTGAATACATGGTAGATCATATGAGACTTTTTAGATAGGATAACAGCTAGTGTACAATGATTTACATAGTTGATAACTATCAATTTGAGACTTTTAAGTTGAGTAAAAAAACTAACATGTAAGTCTATATAACATATATATTTTGAATACGTGAACAGAAATGTACTTTAACTTCGGCCTGATGTTATTTGTTGGTACCTACAAATCTAGAAAAATAAAATGAAGAGAAAATTACCAAAAGATGACTTTTTTTCAAGGGTGGTCCGTTTTTTGGACTTTTTTCTCATCTCTTTCCCAAAAGAGCCACGCTCAACTGCTCAACTCCATTACTTTTTTGACATGTGTCTAAGTGTTAGGTAGACATGATTTTTTACTTTTTCTTAAATGACAAATATACCCATTATATAAATACTACCCTCTCTCTCTTCTATTATTGTTGTTCTTATCATGCTTTTTAGATCCGACCATAGCATGACCAAAATAGATCCGGCCATGGGAAGAGATCTTCAATTATTGTTGTTCTTATCATGTTGCTCAACTAGCTTTAGAACCAATATCAACATGACCAAAATAGATCCAGCCATAGCATGATAATTTTTAGATCCGGCCATGGGAAGAGATCTCTAAAAATTTCCATTTAACCAATTACGACACAGTAGCAACTGCTCAACTCGGCGAGATCTCATAGCAGATGCGTGATATTTTTTTTTTTGGTTCAATATTTTAAAGATTCCGGCGATGACAGCAGATTCCGGCGAGATTTTAAAGATTCCGGCGATAGCAGCAGATTCCGGCGAAACTTTTCATGTAATCTTGATTTTTAAGTCAACTTTAATAACTTGCATTTTATATGGTTAATAACTTTTCATGTAATTTTGATGCGTGATAAAAGGGGTGCGAATAATGACGAGGCTGCTTGATGTTCTTGTGTTTTAAAGATTCCGGCGATAGCAGCAGATTCCGGTGAGATTTTAAAGACGAGGCTGCTTGATGTTCTTGTGTTTTTCACCATCAATCTGCTGGGGTCTAAACTGATACTTCATCTACCGGGCAAATATGTTTTGGCTTCTTAATGGTCTACGAAATAGTTTTCATGATGTACGTGTCTATAGAAGGCTATAATATTTTGTTGTTTTTTTTTAAACTTGTACATATGTATATGTTGATATGCAAGCAATGGAGTTTAACTGTTTTTTCTTCTTCTATAAAACTTTGGCTGTTTCGACATGTTTTAGCATCATATAATGTCAGATCTGTTTCTTTCTTTTTTTTTTCTTTTTTTTTTTTTTTTTTTTCTTTTATAATAAAATTGTGGTTAATTAAGTAAAGTTATGTGGTCGGATCTAGTAATGAAATAAGTAATTTTGTAAGTATAGATAATTTTTGTGGTTGAGCAGTGGTGGTGGTGGTGGTTATGGACTGCTAAGGTGGTGAGCAGTGGTAGTCGACCAGTTGAGCAGTGGTGGTGGTGGTTATGGACTGCTAAGGTGGTGAGCAGTGGTGGTCGAGCAGTTGAGCAGTGGTAGTCGAGCAGTTGAGCAACGGTGGTGGTGGTGGTGGTTATGGACTGCTAAGGTGGTGAGCAGTGGTGGTCGAGCAGTTGAGCAGTGGTAGTCGAGCAGTTGAGCAGCGGTGGTGGTGGTGGTGGAGATATGGCCGGATCTTTTCCCATGGCCGGAGATATGGCCGGATCTTGGATTGAGGTTGAAGAGAGAGAAAAAAATTAGAAAAAATGAAGTATGTGTGTCTTTTATATATGTCTTTGAGGGTAAAATGGTCACTTAACTTTAAAGTAAAAAGTATCCCACCTAACACCTAGACACATGTCAAAAAAGTAATGGAGTTGAGCAGTTGAGCGTGGCTCTTTTGGGAAAGAGATGAGAAAAAAGTCCAAAAAACGGACCACCCTTGAAAAAAAGTCCCCTTTTGATAATTTTCTCTAAAATTAAATTAACATGTGCACACCACCAACAAATTACTAGTATTTTATATGTACCCTACAATACGTTACAAAGTAATATCACACTTTAAGAAAAATTTCACGCGATGAAAGTGATTAAAACTTTTAAAAAGTGAAACATGAGTATTGAGTTATCAAGATGAATAACTACAATGTCTTCACCTGCAAAAGGATCCGTCACCGGAATGTTGCGCTTCTCAAAGGAGTAAGAGATTTTTAAGTATATGTTTTTTAAACACGTGTGTTATAAAAATCAACTCTATGTAATTAAATATATGTTTTTTAAACACGTATGTTATAAAAATCAACTCTATGTAAAAGGTGGTCTTTAACTTGTATGAAATGGATAAAAATAACTATTGCGTGTTCACTTTAGTAGAGATTTTTAAATATGTATTTTTTAGACACGTATGTTCTAAAAATCAAATAGACTTTACTTTGTGTGAAATGGGTAAAAATACTATCTTTGTTTTTAAAATAACTGTTCATTTTAGTAATAAGAGCGCTCGGTGCATGTGTTTATCGGACGTTATAGGGGTTTTTTTGCCTATAACGACGCAATACTGCATTGTGAGATGCGTTATGGACACGTTATTATAAAAGAGAAGGAAAATAGATAGTTTATCAGTTTATGCATTGTTTTGTAATTACTCTTTGTATAGGGTTTAGATTGTAACTTTGTAGTTTAAATATTCTTTGGAAATGTTTGAGTTGGTGAACTCAATCTAACAAACTTTCCCATTTTTTTTTTATTTCTCTCGTTTCAACCTAAATCTCCATTGTTGTTCTCATGGTATTTGAGTTTCAACAATGGCAAATTAAACCGTTAAAAACTCTGTTAATCATTACACGTGTCTGCTAGTGAGTGTCTAGTGTGTAATTGAATAGTTTTAAGTTGTTTCCGCTCGTTTTCTTGTCAAGATTTGGGGACTTTTGTTGTGATTCAAGATGACTGATCCTGATGCATCTCATCCTTCTATATTTCATACTCCGTTGTATTTGCATCCTTCTAATGGGTTTGGTTCGCTTACAGTTCAAGAAAAGCTTGATGGATCATAAAATTATAAAGATATGGCCTTGACATGTTGTGAAGCAACTTGCTTGGTGAGTTTGTTAAAAGATCTTGGTATTAAAGGCTTGAAACTTGTTGACATGTTTTGTGATAATCAAGCAGCCCTGTACATTGCTACAAATCCAATATTTCATGTCAGGACAAAACATATAGAAGTGGACTGTCATTATATAAGAGATCAATTGAAGTCTAGGCTGGTTCATCCTTCTTATGTCAACAAAAAATCTCAACTTGTTGTGGTTTTTATTAAAGTTGTTTCTGTTGATCAGCATAACACTCTTTTGTCCAAGTTGGGAGTTTTAGTGCCTTCCCACTAACCACTTGAGGGGGAGTGTAAAAGAGAAGGAAAGGGATAGTTGAGGGACTATTTTGTAATTACTCTTTATACAAGGTTTAGATTGTAACTTTTTAGTTTAAATACTCTTTGTACACGTTTCAGTTGGTCAATTGAATCTAACAAACTTTCCCACTCTTTTTCATTTCTCTCATTTCACCCTAAGTCTCCATTGTTGTTCTCAGTTATAGGGTCACCGCCAACCCTATAACGGTAGTTTTTGTCTTTCTTTTCTTTCCTTTTAAGTGTAATGGCTAGAAACCAACGGCCATAATTTTTAAAACACCGATTTTTTCCAATAAATACCCATTTTTATCATACAAACAACCAAATTCAATCACATTTTCACACATCTTATACATTTTCACATACACTTTCAATCACATTCACGCAAAATGAATAAACAATCCCATGAATGACATGAACAATGTAATCCCCCAACCTTCATCGTCCGACAATTCGAACTCACCATCACCCACTACACCATCATCCGCCAACCCTATTTCATCGCAACACACACCATTTCAAGGATTTTCACAATATGCTTCCCAACAACCATAACTCCCACAACCACCTTACCCAAAACCACATTTCCCACAACTACCTTACCATGTAAACCAAGAAACTTTTAACCAAATAGTTTACTCCGACTTAAACAACACCCAATGTATGGCCAAATACCACAATCGTCACAACCATCACAACAACAAGCACCACAATCACCACCAATCTTACCATCACATGAAACCGAGCCTTCTTCAAATCGAAAAGGAAAAGGAAAAGGCAAAGGAAGAAATCTTGGACCCCAAAAAACCGATATCATACGTACGACTTGGACTCAAGACAAAGAAAAACTATGGACGAAACTTTTATACAAAGATCCGAGTACCCAAGACTTGACGTCGATTGTACTTCGGGTACATTTGGCAACAAATTGTAAGCGAATACAACCGCCATGCATCCCACGAGCGTAACCAAGATATGATCATGAAAAAAGTGGATGACTTTAACACGCGATTGTCACAATTGGGCATGCGTTATCTTCAAACATGTACGTTTTAGTGGTGTAAACGATTCCAAGTGGCAAGCTCGTTGTTTACAAAAATTTCGAGACTTGTATACCGATTCGTTTGTCTAATTTAGTGCATGGGAACTTGAAACATATTTCCAAATGACGTCCTGCAAAAAACTTTGTCCCCGAAAGGCGATACCGAACGGTCGATGACGATGGTGCGGATCTTGAAGACCCACACGAGCTTTTTTGAGACGATCCGCAACCATGGTCTCTCGGCAAGCTAAGAAGAACCAAAAGCCAAAAAACGGACTCAACCGTAACGCCAAGATCATCGCCCTCTCGAGAAGCTTTCAAGGAAATGGTCCAAAAGAAAATACGACAAGATCGTGCAAAAAAATATGACCTTATCGTGACCTAAAAAAAACGAGGAATTGAAGTTAATTTTTCTTGTTTTGATAAAAAAATAAAGGGAGGTGATTTGCACACTCCCATAATTGATTGAGATACTCCAAAATGTGCGTAAACAGTTGTACTATAAATATAAACTGCTTTAATTGTTTGTACGTTGAGTGTCCCAATTAAATTTATGTGTGTGTCAATCACTTTTTAAAAATAAATAGACATGATTGTTTCATAAGATTTGTGACAAATATAAGATTTGATATTGATTTCCCTACGTGTTCGTGACAAAAGTTTGAACTTTGTTAATGGTAATTAGAATTTCATGTAAGCTAGATAAAATGTCCATATCATCTACAAACTCACATGTCAACCTTGGTAACACAATGATTTAGAAGAGAAACTAAAATATTACACAAGAATAGAACAAATATGAAACTTAATTAAGTGGTTTTTCAATTTAGAAAAAATAAAATAAAATGAGTGACTTTAGTGAAACGCTAGTGAATGTTGGTTACTATTTTGTGACTTTACAATGAGTAATGAGATTTTTTAGAAGAAAAAGTGAAGCACAAAAGAAAGGCATGTTTCTCATTTATTTGTATTTAGATGTTGCTCAACATTACATAAGTTACATTGTAAAATGATTATGACTGAATACGATAAAGTAACAGTACGTGCAAATATATAAGCCAAACACATTCTAAAAATGGTTTTACGTACAAAAAGATTATGATCTTATATTCTTATGTATAATAATCGTAAAAATATTCATTAATCACAATCTTTGTCACAAGCATCAGGATTATCATAACACTTTTGATCCTTTATGCAGCACCAGCATCTTTCAAACCACCAACCTCTCGGAAAGCAATATCCAATATTAATCTTCTCGTTTTTGATAGTACTGTTATGATCAGCAAGACTCCATTCTCTACCTTGATATTCTGATTTGAACTTCTTATCACAACAACCTTCACACCCTCCATCACCTGAATACATAACACAAATGTCAATTACGAAAAAAAAAGTCTTATGCATATATCAAGATAGAGTATACACGAACATTCGTGAACCATAACAGCTGAAAGGATCAAAATGGCGAAGAGAGCATGATTTATATAGTTGATGATAGCCATGGAAACCAGAGATGATCAAGTAATTTTTGTATCATGACACACTTGAGTTTATATGTGATATTTCTTAGCATGCAACCCTTATATATATAGATGAAATCCAAATGAACTTCTTTTACCATCAATATCAACATAGATGACTAAGTGTCTAAGTCCCTGAGTTCATAAGATGTACGCAATTAGTAAAATTGATAGAAAGTAATTAACCAATACCCACAAATAATTTGTTTTTTTGGCAAAGGATATCGATGTGTTGAACACTCTAACTGTGCTTAATAAGAAAAAGATATATAGTTTTCAAAGATGCAACAATAAGCTATGTGCATGTTTGGGTGAGTAAACATGAATTCGTTGAATTGTGATTTGTGTAGGTTTGCTTTGATCGTCGACATGAAGAAATTGGACCGTTATATGACGAGCCTAATAACAATGTAACAATCGGTTCACATGCCTAGCAAAATATTAATGCAACGTTCATACTTGATCGGTTCACACGACAAAAAGACACTCAGCTTGTACTAGTGCTTCAATTCTCAGGCATAGTGATTTATGTATCGGCCATTTATACTTATACACAATAATACAAACATCAAACACATATCATGCATTATGGCTTTCACATGATAGATAGAGAAAGAATTAAACGTTTTTGCTTGCTATTACTCGTAGTAGAATTCACGCAATTTACAATCAAAACTAATAATATCATTTGACGTAACTTTGGATGCAGTTCTTACAAGTTTTAAGCAGCTTAAATATCCAAATCAGACAAGAAGGCACACAACGCATAAATATGTACCCGAGTAAATCGATCACATTAGAAAAATGGCCATATTTTGATATATGAGACTTTTTAGATAGGATAACAGCTAGTGTACAATGATTTACATAGTTGATAACTATCAAATTGAGACTTTTAAGTTGAGAAAAAAAAGTAACATGTAAGTCTATAAGAGTATGGGTGTGGTGGCTTACTTCACTTGGGTTATGTATCATATCACTTCAATACACCCACTTAAAAATACCCTCCATTCACAACTAACTCAAACCTCTTCACTTGGATCCCACTCACCTTCAATTTTATAAACACACACACTCACACACAGTTTATAAACACACACACTCACTGCAAATCTTTTGTCGTTTTCATTTCGTGAGAGTGACGAGCATGAAACTGGCGAGGGAGTGTGGTGTGGTGGCGAGGGGTGGCGGAAACCGGCGGAAGTGCCACCTCGGAGTGGCGAGCATCCCTCGTTGCCATACCCTATGCTCTAATATATATATTTTGAATACATGAACATAAAGTACTTTAATTTCGGCCTGATGTTATTTGTTGGTACCCACAAATCTAAAAAAATAAAATAAAATAAACATGTGCACACGCCATTAACAATATGTTACGAAGTAATATCACACTTTAGAAACATTCACGCGATAAAAGTGATTAAAACTTTTAAAAACTGAAACATGAGTGATCAAGATGAAATACTATAGTGTCTTCACCTGCAAAATGATCCGTCACCGGAATGTTGCGTTTCTCAAAGCCGTAAGAGATTTTTAAATACGTGTTTTTTAAACACATACGTTATAAAAATCAACTCTATGTAAAAGTTGGTTTAACTTGTATGAAATAGATAAAAATTAAATAACTATTGCGTGTTCACTTGAGTAAAGATTTTTAAATATATGTTTTTTAAACGCGTACATCATAAAAACCAACTCTATGTAAAAGTTGGTCTTTAACTTGTATGAAATGGATAAAAATAATTATGGCGTGTTCACTTTAGTAGAGATGTTTAAATATATGTTTCTAAACACATATGTTCTAAAAATCAACTCAATGTAAAATTTGGACTTTACTTTGGGTGAAATGAATAAAAATAACTATCGTCATTTTTAAAATAAGTGTTCACTTTAGAAATAAGAGTGCTCGATCCGAACGATATAGGGTTTTTCTAGTACCTATAACGAGCCATATTGCATTTTGAGGTGCGTTATGGGCACATTATTGTAAAAGAGAAAGACAAGGGATAGTTGATGCATTGTGTTGTAATTACTCTTTGTATAGGGTTTAGATTGTGACTTTGTAGTTAAATACTTTTTGGAAACGTTTCAGTCGGTCAATTCAATCTAACAAACTCTCATACTCTTTTTCATTTCTCTCGTTTCACCTTAAATCTCCATTGTTGTTCTCATGGTATCAGAGCTTCAATAATAGCAAATTAAACCGTTAAAAACTATGTTAATCATTACACGTCTGCTAGTGAGTGTCTAGTGTGTAATTGAATAGATTTAAGTCATTTTCGCTTGTTTTCTTGTCAAGATTTGTTGACTATTTGTTGTGATTCAAGATGACTAGTCTTGTTGCATCTCATCCTGCTATATTTCAAACTTCGTTGTATTTGCATTCTTATGATGGGCCTGGTTCGCTTACACTTTAAGAAAAGCTTGTTGGATCATAAAGTTATAGAGCTATGGCCTTGGCATATTTTGAAGTAACTTGGTTGGTGAGACTCTTAAAAGATCTTGGTATTAAAGGTTTAAAACATGTTGACCTGTTTTGTGATAATCAAACAACCTTGTACATTGTTGCAAATCCAATATTCCATGCCAGGACAAAACACATAGAAGTAAACTATCATTATGTAAGAGATCAATTGAAGTTTGGGTTGGTTCACCCTTCTTATGTCAACATAAAATCTCAACTTGTTGAGGTATTTACTAAAGTTGTTTATGTTGATCAGCATAACACTTTTTTCCAAGTTGGGAGTTTTAGTGTCTTCCCACTTTTCACTTGAGGGGAGGGTAAAAGAGAAAGAAAGGATAGTTGATGGACTGTTTTGTAATTGCTCTTTGTACACAATTTAGATTGTAAATTTTAACTTAAATACTATTTCTAAACTTTTCAGTTGGTCAATCTATTCCACTCTTTTTCATTTCTCTCATTTCACCCTCAGTCTCCATTGTTGTTCTTAGTTATAAGGTCACCGCCAACCTATAACAATATATATATATATATATATATATATATATATATATATATATATATATATATATATATATATATATATATATATATATATATATATATATATATATATATTTTGGAGTGTAATGGCCGGAAAGTAACGATTATAGTTTTTAAAACACCCATTTTCCCCAATTGATACCCATTTTTATCATACAAACAACCAAACCCAATCATATTTTCACCCATCTAATACACTTTCACGTACACTTTCAATCACATTCAAGCAAAATGAATAAACAATCCAATGAATGGCTCATGAATAATGTAATCCCCCAACCTTCATCGTCCGGCAATTCGTGCTCGCCATCACCCATTACATCATTATTCACCAACTCTAGTTCGTCTCAACACACACCATTTAAAGGCTTTTCACAATATGCTTCCCAAAAACCATATTTCCCACAACCACCTTATCCAAAACCACATTTCCCACAACTACCTTACCATGTAAACCAAGAAACTTTAAACCAAATAGTTTACTCCAATTTCAATAACAATACCCAACGTATGGCCAAATACTACAATTGGCACAACCTTCGCAACAACAAAACCAAGAAGTACCATAATCACCACCAAACTCACCATCACATGAAACCGAGCCTTCTCCATCTCGAAAAGGAAACAGCAAAGGAAGAAATCCTAGACGCCAAAAGACCGATATCATAGGTACGAATTGGACGCAAGACAAAGGAAAACTATTGGAGGAAACTTTTATAAAAATATCTTAGTACCCAAGACCTGGCGTCGATAGTACTTTGGATACATTTGGCAACAAATTGTAAGCGAATACAACGACCATGCATCCCATGAGCGTAACAAATATATTCACAAAAAAGTGGACGACTTAAACACGTGATTGTCACAATTTGGCAGGCATTATCTTCTAACATGAACGTTTTAGTGGTGTAAACGATTCCAAGTGGCAAGCTCGTTGTTTACAAAAATTTCAAGACTTGTATACCGATTCGTTTGTCCAATTTAGTGCACGTGAACTTGAAACATACCTCCAAATGGCATCCAACAAAAAAATTTGTCCCCAGAAGGCGATACCGAACGATCGATGGCGATGGTGCGAATCTTGAACATCTGCGTGAGCTATTTTGAGACGATCCGCAACCATAATCCCTCGACAAGTCAGAAAAAACCAAAAGCCAAAAATTGGACTCATTCGTAACGGTGAGATCATCGCCATCTCGAGAAGCTTTCAAGGAAATAGTCTAAAAGGAAATGTGACAAGATCGTGCAAAAAAAAGATGACCTTTTCGCAACCCTAAAAAAATCGACGAATTAAGGTTTATTGGTACTAGTACCGAAGAGTCCGAAGAAGATTTCGCTTTGATCAACCAAATGGAAGCGGAATCCGAGCAAAATATCGTTCCTAGTCTAGTTTGTTTTAGTATTTATGTATCCGTCATTCCTTTCTTTATTTTCGTTGAAACGTATTTCAAATGTAATAAATTCGGTTTGTTTAAAGAAAATGAAAAAAAAATAAAACAAATAAAAAATAAAAAAAGAACTAGGACCCGTTATACATGTACCCTGAATTATATGGAGATGATGCTCTTAAGGTTTTGTATTATAGGAATTTTATATGGTAAAAGATGACATGTGTTGGACTAACCCTAGCACTCTAAGATACCGTTTAAAAAAATTGATCTATTTAAAAGGGAAAATTGGTTGAACTAGTTGTAGGTTAAATTATGTTTATCTAATATATATATATCTATACTACCTAAAGATTGAAGTACTTAATTTAATATACAAGAGTTGTTGTGTACAAAATTAAGTACGGTACAACATAGCTAAAGCTACACATTACTTGAGGTCTCTATTGATTTATAGCATCATTTAGTTGCGGGAATGAATGCAGTGAGGAAGACGAATATGAAATGTCCATCATTTATTTACGGGAATGAATGCAGTGAGGAAGACGAATATGAACTGTCCCTACAGTTTTAGGAATGCAAACCATTCCGCATTGATGATGAAGATGTTTAAAGGTCGAATTATAAGTATAAAGACAATTGACTTATGCATCCAAGTCACCCAACTTTCCCTATAACCATGGCATAGTTTCTAATATGGTTTATTTTTTATTGCATAATATCACTTTGAAGGTGAGTAGCTGAGGGTGAATACGCTGTCAGGGAAACTACATCCAAGATCAAGATTTTCAACAAATCTTTTCAGGTTTGTACAATTTCCCTAACGCACAGTTAGACCAATAATTGAGTTGTGTAACTGTCATATTTACTAATCTGGTTCATAATCTATGTTATGGATGTTTTTGTCAATCAGGAAAAGAAGAGTATCCAGCCAACATTTTTAGCTGAACGAATATTTGGAGGATCCCAGACACATAATAATTTGGAGATATGTTCTCGGCATTTTCGGTCTCAAAGGAAATTATGTACGCGAGTTTAACTGCCAATGGCACCAGGTGCTTCTCGGGCCGAAAGATTTACGATGACATGCAAGAGAGCACATATGTCACTTGAAGTTGAAGAATGCAGTAAAAGGAATCTATAGGTCTCGCAGAGAATCATACATAAGTTATTGACTTTCTAGATGACAAGGAAGTTGAAAGTGTTCATAGCAGCAATACTCTTCATTCATTAAAATGTGCCTTTTTTTTTATTTTTTTTCAATGAAGTTTATAATATTTGTATGGCAATCGAGTTGAAAGTTGGTATGAAGATGTGAAGTATGCAAAGCTAATGGAATAGCATGTTGGCGTGAGTGTTGGGTATGCAAAATTTTAGTTTCTCATTGGATAGCATGCTTAACAAAGTCATTTGCATGAATTGCTCTCAATGATTTATATAACAAGAATGAAATTTTTCATGGTCACGTGTAGTGTTGCATGGATAACATGTTGATTGGTGCATGATTACATGTGAAGTGTAAAATAATGTTACACGTCATTGTGGTGTATCTTGGTTGGGTAAACGTTTGTTTGCCAAACTGACGTGTGAAATGGTTAACAAATTTATATAAATGGTTGATATTTATCAAGAAAAGGTTTGTTAACATCCTACGTATAAATTTTTAAGTTATTACATTGTGTGTATTATTATGGGTAAAGTTCGAATTTGAATGATAGTCATTGAAAAATGTATTGAACTTTACTTTTAAAAACTAAATGTTCATGGAAAAAAAAGTCACAACTCCAAAACAATGTAATAAGTATGTAATTTGGATATATTTTTGAACTATTATTTGTAATTTCATTTTTTTAATGAATGCAGATAAATCATATATGAAAGCCTCATTTAAATATAACATCTTCAAAAACCTCTTCACATGTTCTTTTTTAAAGTTAAATAACTATCTTAAATAGTAGGAACCTAATTAAAACCAACCATTTAGCTATGAAATATTAGACACAATCGGTGCATCGCACGGGTTGAATAAAGCCTCGTATATATAAAACAAAAGTGTCATAATGATGATGTCATTGATGACATGACGCCTTTAAAATCATTGATTGGTCCAACTAGATTATGACGCCACATGGAACCCTAAAATTGCAGCTTAGTTGGAAGAATCGACTCCCAAGTCGACACATGAGATATTTTGTTTCCTATTTTAAAGAGTTGTATTGTAACACGATCTCTACCATATATAGTTTATCCCAAACCCTAGCGTGATCTTATAAATACTCCTCCCCAAGGTCTGTGTCCATCCACATTCGAACTAGGGCAACAAAAAGCAACGATTTAGTTAAACAATACAAAACAATTTGCGCATCATCAATGGTCACAAAATCTAAAAAGAATTCGGCGTCTAAAGGTCAGACACATAACAATGAATTTTGTTACAATGATTTTTGTTTTAATGAATCCATGTTATGTGTTTTGTGGGGATATTTTTGGATCATCTAAAGGAGCATGAGATTATTGCCCTTCGCACTCATCCTTACACTCCACAACATAATGGTGTGTCTGAAAGGAGAAATCAAATACTGTTAGACATGGTTCGCTCCATGATGAGTCAAACTACTCTTCCAAAGTCATTTTGGGATTATGCCCTTGAGTCTGCTGCATGAATTCTCAATATGGTTCCAACTAAGAAGGTTGATAAGACACCTTACGAAGTATGGCATGGGCAAGCCCTTAAGCTGTCTTACTTAAAAGTATGGGGTTGTGAGGCTCTTGTTAAGCATGATACACTTACCAAACCTGACAAACTTGAACCCAGATCTATTAAGTGTATCTTCATAGGATACCCAAAGAAAACAATGAGATATTCTTTCTACCTTCCATCAGAAAACAAAATTATTGTTGCTCGAAATGCTAAGTTATTTAAGGATAATATCTTGGATCAAGAAGCAAGTGGGAGTCTAGAAGATCTTAAAATTATTCAAGATGAAGATACAAATCCTTCTGTAGACACTAGATTACATCATGATGAGGATGATCAAGAAGTTGATAAACCTCAAAGTGATATCATTCCAATTCGTAAGTCCGCTAGGACACGCCGTGCTCCTGATCAAATGTGCTTATACATCGATGTTGAGGAACATGAGTTAGGGGATCTTGGTGAACCCAATAACTATAAAACTGCATTGTTGGATCCTGAATCCAAGAAATGGCTTGATGCGATGAATGTGGAAATGCAATCCATGAAAGACAATGACGTCTGGGTTTTAGTTGAGCTTCCTCCTAACTGTAAAGCAGTTGGTAGCAAGTGGCTTTTTAAGAAGAAAATCGACATGGATGGTAAGGTATACACATTTAAAGCTCGTTTCGTAGCAAAGGGCTTCACTCAAACCCTACGGGATTGATTATGAAGAGACCTTTTCTCCTGTTGCAGACATTAGAGCTATAAGGATTCTCATAGCCATAGCTGCGTACTATGATTATGAGATATGGCAAATGGATGTCAAAACCGCCTTCCACAATGGACATATTTACGAAGAGGTCTATATAGAGCAACCTGAGGGTTTCGTTGATCCTAAATATCCTAACCGAGTATGCAAGCTCAAGCATTCCATTTATGGACTTAAGCAAGCATCTAGGCAATGGAATAAACGTTTTGATGATGAGATTAAGAAATTCGGATGTTCTCAAAATCAAGATGAGCCATGTGTATATCAGAAAGCTAGTGGGAGTTATGTCACTTTCCTAATTCTATATGTTGATGACATATTGTTCATGGGAAACAACATTCCAATGTTACAAGATGTAAAATCCTATCTTGGAAGATGTTTTGCCATAAAAGATTTAGGAGAAGCTGCATATATTCTTCGAATCAAGATCTATAGAGACAGATCTAAACGATTAATTGGTTTATGTCAAAGTGCTTACATTGAGAAAATCTTGACGAGATTTTACATGGAGAATTCCAAACGTGGAGCTATCCCAATGTAAAAGGAGCCTAAGTTGAGTAAGTCACAAGGTGCTGAGACACCTGCTGCTAAAGAGCGCATGCAAAGAGTTCCTTATGCTTCGGCTATAGGATCTATTATGTACGCTATGAGATGTACTCGTCCTGATGTTGCGTTCGCTCAGAATGTGACAAGCCGATTTCAACAAAATCTAGGTGACTGCTGTTAAGAATATTCTTAAGTATTTGCGCAATACTAAGGATATGTTTCTGGTTTATGGAGAGGAGACGGAACGAGAGCTCAGGGTTTCTTGCTACACTGATGCTGGATATCTGACAAATGCTGATGACTTAAAATCTCAGACTGGATATGTGTTCGTTTTCAATGGAGGTGTTGTTGATTGGAAAAGCAC
This sequence comes from Chrysanthemum seticuspe, assembly GCA_019973895.1. Taxonomy (NCBI): domain Eukaryota; kingdom Viridiplantae; phylum Streptophyta; class Magnoliopsida; order Asterales; family Asteraceae; genus Chrysanthemum; species Chrysanthemum seticuspe. Next base: position 225,771,096 of record BPTQ01000003.1, on the reverse strand, counting down.
AAAGCAAAGTATTTTGCTTCTTCATCTACAGAAGCTGAGTATATAGCTGCTTGTGATGCATCTAAAGAGGCTGTATGGGTTCGCAAATTCATTTATGGGCTTGGCATTGTTACCACGATTGAAGAACCTATAAATGTGTATTGTAATAATACTGGAGCCATTACTATAGGTCTGTAGCTAATGAAAGTGGGATCACCAAAGGTGCTAGACATTACCGCGCGAAAGTTCATTATCTTCGAGAGACCATTGAGATGGGTGACGTGAAGATATCAAAGGTTCACACATATGACAACCTAGTTGATCCATTTACGAAAGCTTTAGCGTATTGTATGCATTCTAAATTGACTAGATGTATAGGTTTAATACCAGCTAGTAGTCTCATGTAAATCTGTGTGTAATTAGTATGTGGATAATTTGAAATTGTAAGACAGTTATTACTTTTTGATAAATAAAGATACAAGGTTAACAATGTGGGAATATTGTTATGTAAGGAAAATGTGAGTGTTGGTTATATTCTAACGAGAATGTGGATTGTTCCTGCCAAACACATGTGTATTCACAGGGGATGCATATTAGATACCCCAACTTTCATACATTTACTTTTGGATCCTTGTCATAAGTAAAATATTGAAAATGGTTTGTTAGGTCGTCCTTAGACTTGAGATACAAGCAAGTTCTATTATGTGTGGATATCACTTTTGTAAGTATAAGCCAAACGTTATCCTGGATAAGGTAGTTATAAAAGCTATATTTCGGAGTGATGTGAAGCAGCATCCACAACACTTGTAGTCAACAAAGGATTTGTTACTCCACTTGATATGTGTAGAAATATACCATGGCCCCTCTCCAGATTTAATCAGATAATTATTTGGCCAAACCTAAATGATAATGCAAGTTGATTCTTGATTACATTTGGTATATCTGAATTAAAATCTATAACGAGAATCTAAATGGTTAAACTATATGGAATGAGTGAGGATCCATATCCATGATTTAACAGTATCTATAACAAAGGATGATTAAAGCAAGACATAAATGACCATGCTACTGAGAAAGATTTATGAAACTATATCTCAGACACTTTTAGTTAAATAGCGAGTGAGAGCGTTGCTATTCGTTTCCGTCGCTGGTTTTTGTGCTATCTGCTACTCCAACTCCCAAGTGGGAGCTGTTGGATTGTGAGAGTTGGATACGCGTTTAAACGACTATAAGTGTGTGAGCCTATTGGGGGGGCACACGTTACGAGAACGTTTACTGCTTGAACATTGACCCGTGTTTTGACCATTTAACTCAACCCGATTGTACATGGATCAAAGCCCATTGCCGATCAATATGGGGCGTTTGGATCATGCATACATGGGCTAGGAGTATTGTATTAGAATAAGGAATGTGTTTTGACTTGTGGCACAAGTTTGTAGCCCAAGATAACTAGGGTTCAAGGGTTATAAATACCCATTCCCTTGCTCTCAAAACACACGACTATATACCCTAATCCCAGCTACATACAATCGATCTATCACCAATCAGAAGGAGTTCAATACCCGATAGGAATTTGTATATCCGATTAGGTTTTCTTGTTTCTTTGAAACCCTAAACTTGCATCCCATTGATCCAAGATTGTTTTAGAGGTTTCGATTAGTGTTATCCTTGCTCAGTTCCTGGTCGAACAAGTGCAACAACGAAGGTGTTTGTTTTATTGGTTCTCTGACAGAAAGACAGAAACATATCAGGTAGGTTTTACCCAATATCGGACAAGTGAAAGAAAACGTTCTCGGGCAGAATAGTGTTTTGGTTTTGGTTTCTGATCTCGGATAAACAAGGACAGCAGGTTCTTGGTTTGTTTTGATTCGAGTTGTTCAAGTTCAACAAGCGGTTGTTTTGGTTAACGTACACGACTAGCTCTATCGGGCGTATTTGTACGTGTTAAGTGTTTGTGTGTGCACTCGTAGAGGTGTTCGTTTTGATCACTTGGTTTTTTAGTTTGTTAAACTTGCGGGTGACTACGAGTGTTAGTTTTCTTGTTCTCTTTTATATCTTTATTGTTTATTAATTACGTGTTAACTTAATTGCTTAAAATAAATCCATATTCCAATGTGTACTCATAATGTTAAATTGGTTAACTTGATTATAAAATCCCAACAGGGCATATATATAAGCGAACACATTCTAGAATTGGTTTTACGTACAAAAAGATTAGGATCTTATATTCGATCTTATGCATATTAATCGTAAAAATATTCACTATGCACAATCTTTGTGACAAGCTTCAGGATTATCATAACACTTTTGATCCTTGATGCAGCACCAGCATCTAGCCCACCAACCTCTAGGCATGCAATATCCAATATTAATCTTCTCGTTTTCGATACTACTGTTATCGACGAGACTCCATTTTCTACCATGATATTCTGATTTGAAAGTCTTATCGCAACAGCTTTCACACCTTCCATCACCTGAATACATAACACAAATGTCAATTACCAAAAAAAAAAAGAGTCTTATGCATATATAAAGATAGAGCATACACAAACATTCGTGAACCATAACAGCTGAAAGGATCAAAATGGCGACGAGAACATGATTTATATAGCTGATGATAGCCATGGAAACCAGAGATGATCGAGTAATTTTTGTATTGTGACACACTTAGCTTGAGTTTATATGTGATATTTCTTAGCATGCAACCCTTTTATATATATGAAATCCAAGTGAACTTCTTTTACCATCAATATCAAGATAGATGACTAATTAAGTGTCTAAGTCCCTGAGTGATCATAAGATGTACGCAATGAATAAAATCGATAAAAAGTAATTAACCAATACCCACAAGTAATTTGTTTTTTTGGCAAAGGATATAGATGCTGAACTCTCTAACTGACCTTAGAAAAAGATATAAGCAAATGATACATAATAAACTAGAAAACAAAGGAACAAACGTACGTATTTGAATGATCTAAGACAAATAGAAACCAGCATAACGAATATTAGAGCTATATATGTTCAAAGATGCAACAATAAACTATGCATGTTTCGGTGATCGAGTAAACACGAATTCATTGAGTTGTGTTGGTTTGCTTCGATCGCCGACATGAATGAATTTCTCATGAAATTGGACGTATCCAAGAAGATACGTCCAATTTCATGAGAAATTCCTTCATGTCAAGCCATTAATAACAATCTAAGAATCGGTTCACATCCTTAGCAAAATATTAACGCAACGTTTATACTTGATCGGTTCACACGAAAAAAAAAAAGACACTCAGCTCGTACTAATGCTTCAATTCTAGGCATAGCATGATTTATGAATCGGCCATTTATACTTATATACAATAATACAAACGCATCAAACACATATCATGCATTATATATCGCTTTCACATGATAGATAGAGAAAGAATATACGTTTTTGCTTGCTATTACTCGTAGCAGAATTAAATTTACTATCCTATATCCAGCATTCACGCAATTTTCCATTTTATGTTAGTAAGATATTTTTAAAACTATTAAACAATACAAATTAAAAAAGCATATTGTACAAATTATTTAAATACAAATACAACAATTAAGAAATAAAATAATAAAGTTAAATGTACAATTATTTAATGCACTAACACATCTTTACGACATAATAATTAATGTTAGCTTTAAAATACCTCTCATTTAAAATACAATTAATATTCCATAACGTACAAAGCCAAACAAGCTACTAATGTGGGCATCATGACTACATTCGTACATGTCAAAGTACGAGAAATTTCAGGTGGTTTATAAGGTATGAAAAATGTGTAGCTTTTGAATAACCGTAATTCGTATTTTCTTAAGTAATGCCATATATAGATTTCTAATCATATATTTGCACAAATTAATGTATATTACTCTATATTTACATATTATATAATATTGTGACGAATATTACACAGCATTTATTGACTAGCAAATACCTTTCACCATCAATTGTTATAATTTCGTAATACTACTAACTACCGTTTTGTATAGCCATTGAATTGCAATGCACAGGTACTCTACCATGTTTATGTGAGATAGTGTGCGATAAAGTTATTCCTATCGCCATGCGTAAAATTATTATCACTGAAAAATATATAATCGAATAATATTGTTCGTTAGAAGTTCTTATTACAACGTATACGCCGCTGTAATGCGCATATACTCTGCTAGTCAAAACTAATACAGTGACTTTGTAACGTTTGGATGCAGTTCTTACAAGTTGTTGGAAATATAATCTCAATATCTTTTGTCAAACTTATGAAGCTCTAAGGGTTATTTTGTAAATATGTTTAGTTATATTTCCTTACCATTTAAGTTTGGTCTATATTTGGTTAGTATCTGTTTGTGCAGGGACCAAAAGTGAAATGTTGAGGCTATATATTCTCAAGTTCAGATCTAGGGTTTATTATTCAGTTTCATCTCAAAGAGTTTCTCACCTACAAAGTTGTTGATACGTTTCTGGGTTTTCTGGGTAGTTTGGTTTAGATCATCTTGATCTTTGTAGTAGTTTGGTTTATTGGTTTAGTGAGTGAGTTGATGTATTGCTGTTACACCTTTGTAGAGGGATAACAGTTTTGTGGTTGTATTGTTCTTGGTAAGCACCTGTGTTGGGGACTTATCTTCAGTGTATATTGTTATAATAAAAGTAGCACCAAGGGGTGGTTGGTTGGGTGATTAGTACTTGTGTGTTTTGGTACCATTTTTACATAGTATCATAGCCTTAGGTTCTGATCAGTTGTTCGCCGATTGATTTTCTTGAGGTTCTTGTTTTGATCTTGGTTCTGATTATGTTGGTTCAATCTATTGAGGGTTGAATCGTGGTTCTTGACGGTTTAATTGAAGATTCCTGGATTGATTGAGTTTTAGGGTTTTTTCTTGAAACCCTAGAATTTGGGGGTTTTTGTTTCTGGTTTGTTTCTGAGCAGTTAAAGTTGTTTGGTTGGTTGATCTGGTGCTATTAAGTGATTCTTGGTTGGCTTTCTTGAAACCCTAATTTTCTGATTTGGGGGTTCATGGAAACGTTGTGCTCTGGGGTATTTCTGGGCCTGGTTCTTGGTTATTTCCGCTGCATATTCTTGATAGCACTGTAAGTTGTATCTCTTCTTTTAAGATTAATTGGTTTAGAGTTTAGAGGGTGCAAACAGGTTGGTTAACATCTTGATCTGCCACCTTGAGTGGTACGAATACCTGCTCTGGCCAGCCTCGGTCCTCTGGGTTTTATCCAAGTTAATCTTGGGTGTGAGTTTTTAATTTTAGATTTATTTTGGTTTATTGTTGAGTCTAAGTCGTTGGAGGATAGTGTTGAAAACTCGAAGGGGGGTTGAATAGATTTGCCAATTAAAACTTCCTTTTAAACTATTTAGACCGACTTATGTCAATCTATTTAGATGTGTGTGTTGGATGTTGATAAACAAACATATATAAGTATGTAATGAAAAGATAAGAGTAAGAAGCACAAAACCACAACGCGAGTATTTATAGTGGTTCGGCTACAAGGACACCTTCCTTGCCCTACTCCACTCCCCGAGTCACCTATTCGAGAGTTCGTAATCACTACACCAATCTCCTTATGGCGGAAAAGCCTTCACAACGACGCCTACCCTTTTTCCGGTGCTAGGCTAACCACCGGGTTCTTTCACTCCAAGGTGAACCACACCTACACAACGTCGCCTACCCTTTATAAGGTACTAGGCTAAGTACCTAGTTCTTTCACACCAAGGTGAACCACACCTACACAACGTCGCCTACCCTTTATTAGGTACTAGGCTAAGCACCTAGTTCAATTGCAATGGAGGAACTACTACCCAACACTACACCAACGACTAATCCCAAAGGAGATCCACTCCTTTTTACAACATCATTAAGGATATCAATATCCTTGGATCTAGTACTAATCCATCTTGTACATCGAAACACACCATATCGAATGTACATCTAAGGCACCTTTCACTAATGCCTTTAACTAGATTTTCAAGACACCCTTCACTAATGTCTTGTGTCTTAACTTCTAAGCACCCTTCAATAATGCTTCTAGTCTTGACTTCTAAGCACCTACCACAAGTGCTTATGATATGGATGATAGATACCCTTCACTAATATCTTCGTCTTGACACTTGAGACACCTTTCACAAATGTCTTCAACACTTCTTAAGAAAAGAAAAACAATCATCAACAAGAAGACTTCAGTAGTCTTGATGATGAGGAAGCATGGCAACTCATGGACTTGAGCTTGCTCGACTTCAAAGGTGGTGATCTCGCCTTTAAGAGGAACCTAGAGATTCACATAAAAACAAAACTACAAACATAGATCTCTTTGATCTGAGGTTAGAGAGTTTTCAACTCTAGGGGAAAGTATGTTAGAAAGGGGTGAGAAACAATGAAGAAATGGCTCACTATTTATAGAGGAAAAATACTACTGTTCCCCGGATCCCTCGGATCCCTTCCACAAGGGATCCGTCTAGCGTAAAGCTAGGGATCCGTGGGACGCTCCCTTTTACCCATGGGTATTTTGGTTTTGGGTCATGGGTCATGGGTTGATCCATGGGTCTTTAGCTAGATACAATGTATCTCTTGAGTGCAATGCACCTAGTCACATGGGTATGGGTCAAAACTATGGGTTATGGATATTATCCATATATAATATAAGCATGATGTCATGCAATGGGTTATGGGTCAAGCTCCATGGGTCATGGGCTTTGGGTTGTACCCAACTACATTCAATGTATTTGTCCAATGGGTTATGATACTTAAGTTTCTACCCATTTATATTACCCAATATACTACATACTAGTTATGTGTATATTTTACTCAAATATGTAAACACTAGTTGTTGTACATATGTAATATTAAATCATAAAATCACTTATACTTGTTTTAGTGTTTTATGTGAATATGTGAATATGGTAGAAACTATTAGTTCAAACCATTTACGTATTTTATTTGTTTCGTTAAAATGATTTTACGTTTGTTATCGACAAAACATTAGAAGATCGTATAATATAAATAAACGTTTTTACGGCTTATTTGTATTAACAATCTCCCCCTTTTTGTTGATGACAAAACATAAAATTATCTTAAGGAAAAGCTAAAATTCGTAAAAGTTTGAATTTGTAGTTTTTACTTTCTTCTCCCCCTTTTTGTCGAAACAAAAAGAGCTTCGAAAGGAAACTAACACTTTGTTTTTAGGAAAAACATGTGAAAGAAATAAAAAGAAATAGAGAGCAAGTAACGGGAAAGGATCTCATCTTTACTCCCCCTTGACGAGTCCATCCCTATGTAAGGGCATCAAGAAAGTAATACTAAGCTAGTTTGTTTGCAACTAAGTTTGCAAAAGTTTTTGTCTAAGTGACGAATTTTCTCCCCCTTGATGATTGCAATTTTGCAAAGGGATGTCAAGAAATGTAATCCTAATATTGCAAGTGATTTGCAATGTATTGCTTTGACAGAAAGCTCCCCTAGCTTTAGGATGTCAAAGTCTTCATGTGTAAATTGAATAACTACAAAACAAATATTAGAAAACAAGTATAATGCACAATTTCCTGCATATGTGATCCAAGTTAGTAGAAAAATAGTTTTATGTCTCACGGATCCCACGGTTCCCTCCTAGTAGGGATCCGTCTAGGCAATTCTGAGGGATCCGTATAGCTGATGATCAATATCAGCAATGGTGATATAACAAGTAATGTTATCACAAAAGTCAGATATGAATACAACGTAATCATATACTTAGAAATACAACAAGTAGCATGTAATTTCAGTTAATAAAATTAGAATTATGATATACATGACTCTAAAAACTAAGAAAAAAAAATACATGACTAGGAATTTCTAGACCAACTATCGCTTGATGCTAGGACACCACTAAAATCTTCTAGCTCAAGTTTTGTTTAGGTTTAATGTAACACCCCCAAATTTGTTTAGCGGAAGCATACGTGTTATTCGGGAGCGTTACGGAATTGGTGAATCATAACACAAGTAATAAAGAACGGAATACATACTCCGTTTAATTTCATAAAATAGTTTTAAAACACTGTCTTACAACATAATTTAAAATAAATGGGTACATCCCATTTGATTTAGTGGTCCCAATGTAAAAACATCATTTTTGTGTAAAAACACTTCTTTAATACTACTACGACCATACATCCGCTTCTTGCCTTGCCTTCATGAACAAATCTTAAACACCTGAGAAAATATGCTAAAAGGTCAGCTAAAAGCTGGTGAGTTCATAGGTTTAATTTAAAATAGTAAACTTGGACCATCAGTAAAGGCATATAATCATTACAACGAATATAATGATATACGTATGAATGTCTATTACGTTAGCTCTAAGTTCATGCAACCGATACTACGACAGTTTCTGTATGCTAAAAGATGTCATACAATATAGCGGCCCAAAGCAAGTGTTTTGTCCCTCAACACTTGATTCCGACATGGTATACGTTTCGCCTTGGCCTAAGCATGGCCAACCGAACGGAGGAGTCACCCTCAATAGATCTATTTATAACATTCGCGTTTCCCAATAGGGAATTGACGGTTCATGAAAAAGGGCATTCTCTAGGGACATAAGGGCTTAGGCTAAACCACGTAATAGTAATCATGTAATAGTTTTGGTCCATAAAATGTTTTGCATATTTCTCACCCCAAAATGTATAAAACAATTTATCAAGTAAAAGTGGGGCTATGAAACTCACCTTAGCAAATGTGCAAATCCAAATGTGGGATTAGTGATGGTTGTGGAGCGGCACCGACACACGACCTAGATAAGGAGGGCAATGTTTTAGTTCATCGTTTTAAGTATCACTTACTTAAGTAATTCAATTGTTTTTATAATTGAAATAAAACTAACCTTTTATTTGTAAAAATGATTTTTACTAGTAAGTATACGAAGTATATATACTTTTCATGTTGACATTAATATAGTTTTAAGATCCAATGTTTGACTCAAAACAATTAATCACAATGTTCCACTAGTAAGTATATAAAGGTGTATATACTTGTTTAAGTTGACACAAATGGTTTTGTCAAAATTATATTTTATTTTCTAATTGTATTTAGAAAATTATTTGAGTTAAATATGGAAGTCTTCCAATTTTAATGGATCATAAAATAATATAGTGACCTTTATTTATTTAACAAGATTTGTTCCTAATATATAGTTCTAGACGAGAATTTTACTTGACTCGCATTTGTTTACGTATTGGCGTTAAACATTTACGTAGACGATATTAAATGAAATATGTTTTAAGTAATTGTTGTCTCATGCAAATAGACTTTTCACGGAATTACTTATCAACTCATATGTGTATATTTTAGGTGGGGAATTTCGGATATGTGGTAAATGGATTTAACTTCTTATAGTTGTCTATAAATCAAGTACTTTGGGTTTTATTTGGTTGATTAGTTTGCAGCTCCAATTTCGAGCACTCCGAGACCACAGTGGGCTGCGGCCCAGCCTTGGGATACATGGGTTGGGCTTGAACCCCAAATCCAACCAAGAGTCTAAGTTGTGACATCATGATAGCATTTGGGCTGTGGCCCAAAACTTGTTGGAAACATGGTTGCTACCACGTTGAAAGTAAATGTTCACAACAGAAAAGAAAAAAAAGAATTGTGGAATAATGCCAAACGTATGATACAAGATAATATGGCCAAGGATGTATTTGAGGTGGTCGCGAGATACCGAACAAGATGTTATTATTTCGAAGTTAAGCTCAAGTCAAGGATGTGGTGAACCATATGCTAGTCGAGTACTACTCAACCCGGTTTTTATCCGACATCCTAACCTACCACTACAATCATACAATGGGTTAGTCATATTCATTTGGCAAAGGATACTCTCGACTAGTGAATACGATTCATCACCATGGCACTACCAAGATGTAGTTGTCGACTCGTTTACATAGTCTCAAGCATATCTATTTCGATGACCACTAAGTACTTATTAAGGATAAGCTTAACAAGGGAAGATGACTAAGTATAAGACTTGACTCGAACGAGATTTGGTTAACATTATTAACTAGGACATGAGAGCAAAAAGGGGTGAAGGTACCTCTTGTTAGTAGAGTACTACTCGACTTGGTTCTAATCGTCAACCATTTTACTCTTACGGACTAGACAAGTATAGATTTCTCGAAATTTTATGAGCACTCTTGACTTGGGTTTCTCCCTAGGAGTACATAGAGGCTTAGACACATGGTTCCTCTCTAAGCTTTGAGTCTCAAGACAATGAAAGACTAGCATGTTTCTCATATTCAAGCAAAGTTAAAAATCCAGGTTCGACATACTTTTAAATGACATGAATGTCGACGGAAAATGTGAGTCTCGACATGGGTTACTAGTAGACTTGTAAAAGCTTGACTCATCTATCTTGTTCTTGTTCCTAACTCGACAGAAAACCAAACGGACCCTTTTTCGCAAATGACCACTTAAGCTTAAGTTTACATAGTTTGTTTATCAACACACAAGTATTATCACATCGAGAGTACTTAGTTACCTAGTCAAATTACCAAGTTTCTATAAGACTTAACTCTCATTTTCTTGACTCGTTTACCTCGACAGAAAACTATTTTCATCCAAATCAATGACTAACTCAAAACTCAAGTGACATATATCATATCAAAGTGACATTTAGGTAACGCCAAACACTTTATTTAGACATCGAAAATCAAAACAAGATTTCACCATTTACATTACATTAACCACGATTATAGCACCACAATTTACAAGGAAAAGAAACAAAGATGAACCTTATGTAAGTGAGGCGAAAATGACAAGGATGAAGGCTAACTCGAGAGCTCCACACAAACCAAACCTCCAAATCCGAATCCGAGCAACAAACCCAATAGTTTCACAATACCCTTAAGAGCACTATTCTTGTGTGGTGGATTGAGATTTGCTTTGTGTGAGCCCTTAGTCTCTCGAGTAGCATAAAAAGAAAGTAAAAAGGAATTCTTTGACCAAGTCTTTACATCTTGCCTCTTAGTTTGAAGCCGAAAATGGTTTACTTCCAAAACCAAAGGATTTCTTGGATTGGTGTATAGATTTTTTGTGATTTATCTTGATCTTCATGGATTTCTTTGGAGATAGCGGCGCATCTAGATAGAGTTGGGGAAGAGATTCTTACATGAATATGGTATGGAAGATGAGGAATATTAAGATGAGGGGTGTCGGTTTGCTATGTTTGGGAGAGATTCGCCTATGAGGCGTGTGAAGATGGAGAAGCAGGTTTTCTGGATGAAAGAGATGAAGATATCTCTTCTCTGATTTTGTACCTCTTTTGTCGTGTGGGTGAGATAATGAAAAACAAGGGATATATTATTTACTTGTGAGTTTTGTCGTGTATGGAAGGGAGGGCATGTACACCTATTTTTCAAGTCCCCTTTTTAGTGTATATTTTTCTTGTATACATAAATGAGTTAATATAAGGTAATGTAAGTAAATGTAAGTAAGGTATGTGTAATGTATACTTATGATTTATTTTGTGTAAGTATTTGTATGTGGGATAATTATTGTATAAAATGTATGCATTTACACTATAGTTATGTATGTTTGCACTTGAGTCTTATAAAGTCATTGTTTAAGTGATAATGTGTTTAAGTATTTTGTGTCCCGCGAAGTCATATTGTGACCAAGGTATCATTGTTTGACAACTTTTTATCCGTGGTATTTTATTGTTACGTGTCTGAAATATTTTATCCTTGTAATATTCCAAGTCGCTGACATTTGTTAATTGTTTTAGCGAGTCCTTATCATAGTGTCGGTACGCGTGCCGTGTCGGTCACTGGGGAAAATGAGATACCCTCTCGTCTTATAATTTAAATCATAAGACGAAATAAAAATATTCATAAAATGATATGAATGCAAAAGTGATGCAGTTACCTACTGTATGCGAGTTAACTACTCAAATGATCAGGCAAAGCTTGTGTATGCTTAATGACTTAGGCTTAGTAATAATAAATTACTAATTATCAGTTAAATTTTAGTGAAAATTTACCGTGTGTCACATTTAATCTCGTCAAAACGTTCGAGGAGATGATAGAACTTGAAACGTTGGTCTTCTCGTACTTCATGTATCAAACTTTCAACATGTTGACAATGATAGCAATCTTTGTCATGGCTAGGTAGTGGTGGTGGAAGAAATGAAATGGCTTGATGCGAAGGATCAAGTGAAGCGGCTTGTGGAGCTTCAAACGATGGAGGTATTGGTGGAGGCACATTTGAGAATGGCTCGACCAAGAATGATGGTGGTGGTAGAGAGGTGTCAACTTCCATAGGTGGTTGACTTTGATGATTTCTCATAATCCAAATGGGATTATATGATGGAAATGGCGAAAGGGAAGCCGGAGCAAATGTTGACTCAACACCTTGATTTTGTATCATTATTCCTCCTAATGAGGAGAATGTTGTCGGCGGAGGAGGATGAGACGACCTACGAGGCAAATCCTCTAAATTGTAGAGGTGTGGTGATGATAGTGGAGATGTAAAATAAATAGCTCTAGGAACCAATGGTGATGGTTTAGTGGAGATGATATTGTTTGGCCTAGGAGGTTTGGTGGTGTTTGGCATAGGTAGTTTTGTGGGTACTATCCTTTTAGGAATTGGTTTGATTGGTTGAGAAGAGATCCTTGCATTTTTTGGCTTGACCGGAGATGATTCGGTTGAAGAAATTTCGTGTACAACACGAGCAATTTTCTTGGGTGGTTCTTTGGTGGATAAGTTACTATTTGGAGTTTTCCTCATGATGAGATGATTTCAAGAAGTTTGTAAGGGTTTCTTAAGTGCTGAAAGTTAGGATGAAGGTGATGACTATGGAAGTCCTAACAATGTGGTTTATAAAGCAAGAGATTTGGCAAGTGCATTTAAGCCTTAAGCCACTAAAATTCATTGGAATGTGATGATTAACATGCACAAGAGTCAACTTCAGAGTTTGTACTGATCTAGGAACTCATTTAAGATGAGTTGGAGTGTTTGAGTTAGAAAATGGAGTTGAAATGATTGTTTTAGCAAGGTTTGACATAATCTGTCATCCGGATCCCACGGTTCCCTCCTCAGAGGGATCCGTCTAGGCTAATCCTAGGGATCCGGCTCTCAGCAGCTATGAAAGAGTAGAAATGATGTTTCTAAAGTCTAAGATCTATATCATCTTGAGTGTTTCAGTCCTCCTAAGTGTCTTAAATGAAGGGGTGCTTAAGTACCTGAAGGTAATGAGTGATGTAGCTTAATGATTGCCTTTTATGGAAGGAATTGGAACTTTCATGAGTACCAATGAATGAACAAGGATGACACTAAGGATGAGAGTGTCAATTGAAGCTAAATGATCCTAGAGATCAGATAGTGACTTAGATTAATCCTTTGGAGAATATCCTAAAGGCTTAAGATGGAAAAATTAGAATTTGATCAATTTCGACCAATTTTGACGTAAGGATGATTATGATCAATTTTGCTATAAGAGGTTTCCAACGTTTAGATATGAGGGATCATGTGAAAAATGATGTGTGAGCTTAAGAGCGGAAGAGCAATGGATTAAAATGAAACGATAGATCTACAAGAGTTTTTGTGTGTGATCTAGGTGAGTTATATGTGAGTAGGAAGGATCTACTTAACTTGATAAGGACTTAATTTGCCTTAAGACACTATGTCTAGTTTAGTGTGAGGTGTTCTAAGGATATGTTTGAAATACAATGCTTGCAATTGCATTTTCTGTTTGCCGGATCCCACAGTTCCCTAAATGTAAGGATCCGTCTAGCACAAACTTTGGGATCTGTCCATTTGCTCAGCAGAACCTTTACTCAAGGTATGCAATGATCTTGACAATGCATTATATTCCAAGGTCAGTTTAAAGGGGTTCTAACACTAAGATATCAAATGTAAGATGTTTTATTTCATGAAGGAAATAGGATTACATTGATAAATCACGAGTATAATAGGATTGATCCTATTTGAAATACTACTAGGTACCTTGGGTGTTTTCGCTAGGAGGATCATCACGTGGTTGATGAGTGTTGGTGGAATTAAGAATGAAGAAAGTCTTCATGAGAGATATGTTTAGCGGTTCCATCATCTTGTTCACAAGTACGTACAACGGACTTTGAAATTGAGGATGAAAGTGCATAACGTTATGATAGAGGCGCGTCAAGAACATTCCATAAGGGATGAGTTTATTCTTGGAGCCTTGAAGATTTACAATTCGCCTTGCGAAGAAGTAGGCGAGATTGTATGGTTGTTGTGTTAGCAAATAATACAATATGTGAGCACAACAAGCGGGAAGGATTTCTCGATTTCCCCTAAGACTCCAAACATTTTCACATAGGATGAGTGCAAGGGGATTGTACTCTTCTCGGATGTCCCGTGTGAAGATAATGTTTGGATCGGAGTAATATGGTCGAGGTTTGCATATTATGCGATGTAAATCTTCCGGGGAGGGTATGTGTGAACAATATGGACTATTTTCTTCACAAAAGTTGAAGAGAGAATCAAGAGACCAATCTTCGGTGAAGGCACATTGTCCATGATTTGGAATTCGGAGGATGTGAGCAAAATGCCCAAGGGTTAAAGTGAACTTTTGGTTTTTGATATAAAACCAAAGAGATAGAAAGCGATCCTCGTTACGAACGAGTTCAACTTGACGAAAGAATTCCATTATGAACCTTGGACATATCTTCTCATTGATTTCAAGAAGACATTCTAGTCCTATGGCTCGGAAGGAGGTATTGATACCTTCTTCGAATTGTAGAGAGGTGTCTACAATACGTCCTTCGTGGAAGTGACGGTTTTCGAGGTTATTGAACCCACGGGCATGAATGCCAGGTGTGTTGGGTTCAAGGGACATGTTCGGAGTGTAGACGCTAGTGAGTGAAAAATCAAACTCATATTCATGCGTCATAGTTGAACCTATAGAAATGATGAGTTAATAGAAAGTGATGTTTTGTGGTCGACCAATGATTATCTAATGTTTTTACTAGATTTTTAGTAACAATGGTTTTTATCAACATTGACACTTAACTCACTTATGGTTTTTGATATTCTAGTGGAATATTACTTTTAGAAAGAAAGTGGATTTTATTTTGCATGAAAAACAGTTTTCCAGTAGGACAGTTCCCACGGTTCCCTTTCAAAAGGGATCCGGCTAGTACACTTGTCGGGATCCGTGGATCTGTAGTAACAGAAACAGATTTGATAAAAACATAGGTTTTACAGTTTTGTACCACGATATGTGTTTTAGCCTACATTTTCTTTTAGTATGCATACAAGACTTCTAATGTATCACGAAAGAGTACGAAACATATAAATCAAGAGAGATGACAAACATATTATGATAATAATAACCTAGATAAACTAGACTATTAATAATATTTCATTTCAATGCTTAGAATGATACAAAGGATTGGGTATATGACCCCAATGTAGATTAACAACACAAAGTAAATGTCTCTGTATGTGAACTTCATCATAGGGAACACAAGTGCGATGAGTGTTAAGGCGATGAGCACGAGGGCGATGTAAACCATATTGAAGACGATCCTTCTTGGTTTCGGTTGAGATGAAATGGAGAGGAAGATGAAGTTTTAAATGAGATGAGATTTTTGAAATTGGAAGATTTGAAAAAGTGGAGATTTGTTGGAATGAAGGACGGTGGGAGTTTTTATGTGGAAAGAGGAATTTTTGATATTTGTGTTTTTGTTTTATTATTAGAAGATATAATTTTAGGATTAAAATAAAATAAAACACAAGTTTTTATAAACCACGACTATAGATGAAAGAGTGACACGTATGTGAGAAAAAACTTCCTAATGAAGCTACATGTAAAACATGTATATGCACATAAGATAATCAAATAAATACCTAGGTAATCATACTTATTTGTTAAGCTAATATCATTTCGAGATAAGTGGGAAGTCATACCTCAAATGCACTTAGGAATGTCTTTACAAATGACACATCAAATGTCAGAAGACAATTCTAGCTCCTTTGTGCTCAAGATACCTTCTTAGGGAAGGTAATCTTTATTATCAAGCAAATCTTATGGCTTGATAGATGTGAGCTTTGACTAATCAACGTGACAAAGAGGATTAGTGCAATTAAATAAAAAAGTGAATAAGAAAAAAGTTGTTTAACAAATCAACATCCAAACATATAGTTTTAAAAGACATGATGTTTGTTTTAAGAAAAAAAAAAAGCTTTCTTTGTAGTTTTCAATTAACCATGGATCGTATCAAGTTTTTAAAGTACAATATACTTCAAGAAACTTGGTAACGAAGCTCTGATGCCAATTGTTGAAAACTAGAAGGGGGGTTGAATAGTTTTGCAAATTAAAACTTCCTTTTAAACTATTTAGATCGACTTATGTCAATCTATTTAGATGTGTGTGTTGGATGTTGATAAACAAACATATATAAGTATGTAATGAAAAGATAAGAGTAAGAAGCACAAAACCACAACGCGAGTATTTATAGTGGTTCGGCTAAAAGGACACATTCCTTGCCCTACTCCACTCCCCGAGTCACCTACTCGAGAGTTCATAATCACTACACCAATCTCCTTATGGCGGAGAAGCCTTCACAACGTCGCCTACCCTTTTTCCGGTGCTAGGCTAACCACCGGGTTCTTTCACTCCAAGGTGAACCACACCTACACAACGTCGCCTACCCTTTATAAGGTACTAGGCTAAGTACCTAGTTCTTTCACACCAAGGTGAACCACACCTACACAACATCGCCTACCCTTTATTAGGTACTAGGCTAAGCACCTAGTTCCATTGCAATGGAGGAACTACTACCCAACACTACACCAACGACTAATCCCAAAGGAGATGCACTCCTTTTTACAACATCAATAAAGATATCAATATCCTTGGATCTAGTACTAATCTATCTTGTACATCGAAACACACCATATCCAATGTACATCTAAGGCACCTTTCACTAATGCCTTTAACTAGATCTTCAAGACACCCTTCACTAATGTCTTGTGTCTTGACTTCTAAGCTCCCTTCAATAATGCTTCTAGTCTTGACTTCTAAGCACCTACCACAAGTGCTTATGATATGGACGATAGATACCCTTCACTAATATCTTCGTCTTAACACTTGAGACACCTTTCACAAATGTATTCAACACTTCTTAGGAAAAGAAAAACAATCATCAACAAGAAGACTTCAGTAGTCTTGATGATGAGGAAGTATGGCAACTCATGGACTTGAGCTTGCTCGACTTTAAAGGTGGTGATCTCGCCTTTAAGAGGAACCTAAAAGATCACATAAAAACAAAACTACAAACATAGATCTTTTGGATCTGAGGTTAGAGAGTTTTCAACTCTAGGGGAAAGTATGTTAGAAAGGGGTGAGAAACAATGAAGAAATGGCTCACTATTTATAGATGAAAAATACTACTGTTCCCCGGATCCCACGGATCCCTTCCACAAAGGATCCATCTAGCGTAAAGCTAGGGATCCGTGGGACGCTCCCTTTTACCCATGGGTATTTTGGTTTTGGGTCATGGGTCATGGGTTGTTCCGTGGGTCTTTAGCTAGATACAATGTATCTCTTGAGTGCAATGCACCTAGTCACATGGGTATGGGTCAAAACCATGGGTTATGGATATTATCCATATATGATATAAGCATGATGTCATGCAATGGGTTATGGGTCAAGCTCCATGGGTCATGGGCTTTGGGTTGTACCCAACTACATTCAATGTATTTGCCCAATGGGTTATGATACTTAAGTTTCTACCTATTTATATTACCCAATATACTACATACTAGTTATGTGTATATTTTACTCAAATATGTAAACACTAGTTGTTGTACATATGTAATATTAAATCATAAAATCACTTATACTTGTTTTAGTGTTTTATGTGAAGATGTGAATATGGTAGAAACTATTAGTTCAAACCATTTACGTATTTTATTTGTTTCGTTAAAATGATTTTACGTTTGTTATCGACAAAACATTAGAAGATCGTAAAATATAAATAAACGTTTTTACGGCTTATTTGTATTAACAGATAGGATTGGGCAGTCTTGGAAGTTGAGATTGATTGGTTTTGTTGCAGTTTGGTTATTTGGTATCTGGTTATTCTGTTTAGTTTGTTTGGTAGTTTCTTGGTTTATTATGGTTGTTATTTTGTGTTGCTATTATGGCTATTATGATAAGTAGTTTAGATCAAGCAATCCTCTGCATCTTCATCCCAATGACTCTAATTGTGCTTCTATTGTGACTCATAAGTTAACTGGGGTTGAAAATTATAGAATATGGGCTAGTGCTATAAAATTGGTGATGAGTGTGTAAATACTCATCATTTTTGTACAAAATAAACTGCAAAATCATCTGAAAACACTCAGAAACGCATCAAAATGATCAAAATATCACAAATCAGTGTTTTATGTGTTTCAAATGCAAAATTATCAAAATCAGATGAAAAACGTATCAAGTTTGCAAAATTGGCAGTTTTAGTCCCCCAAGTTTCATAAATTGTCAAAAATAGTCCCTGAGCCATAATTTCAAAAGCAAAAGTCACCAAAGGTCCTTTTAAAATCAAAAGTTGTCAAAATAAGTCCTTTGGTGAAAAATATACAAAGTTTGAGAAATTTACAAAATTGGTCCTTCAAGTTTAAAATTTGGCAGAAATGGCCCCTGGAAAATTGAAAATGGCAAGTTTGGTCCTTGTACTTATTGAGATTGTCAATTATGGTCCCTTGAAGCAACTTGGCAGAATTGGCAGTTCTGGTCCCTCTATTTTCAGAAAATGCAACTTGGTCCCTTGTCATTTAAACCCTTATACCCATTTGGCCTGGTCAATACATTCTGGACCCCCTGTCATAATCCATTTTGAACCCCCCTTTCTAATAACTGGTCAAACCAGTCAACACTGGTCAAAGACCAGTCAAACAATCCACCCCGCCATCTCTTTCCCCCATTTCCCTCCCCCTGTCTGCCCACCATTGCAACCACCCCAGCTCACAATCTCACCTCCCTGTTCCCCCCACCTCCACCAAACTCCAAAAGCATTAAATGTACCCCCTCCCACCATCTCAGTCCTGTCCCAAGTGTTAAAAGAAAAAATGGCGCCAAAATCTGATTTGAATGGTTGAGATCATTTCAAAGCCATCCAATGGCTTAGATTGATGGGAAAGATTCAGAGGAGAGAGGCAAAGAGATTGGATTATAAAAGAGGAGCATTTGGAAGCAAGAAAGGAGTCTACTAGTTTTTATTTTAATTTTAATGTCGTTTTTTATTAAAAAGCTTTAACTTAGTGTAAAACTTGTAATCTTCTGTTAAATTGTATCCATTTACAGTGTTTAAGTGTATTAAGACTACTTTCAAGCATAAATTTCAGTTTCTATTTATAATGCAAGTTTCAAGCTCACTGTCTTAATTTGCAACTTCAAAACCATAAGTACAAATGTTTGGTGGTTTATTTCAAAGCTCATATAAGCTTGTATAAGCTTATTACAGCTTTTCACAAGCTTAAATTTAAGTTTTAGGCATATTTGGAGATTGGTCAAAGAAAGTCAAACAGGGGCATAATTGGCATTGATTGGGTCAATGGGTGAAGCAGCTATGGATGTGGGTTGATATTAAGCTAGGTTAGTGGTTTATATAGGATTAGTGATCTTGGGTTCTTTGTTTCAATGTGGCAGGCCATAGTGGCCATTGGACAAGTTGTAAGTTAATTCAAAGATCTTATGCATAATATGTATTTGTAGCTTTAATTAGTTAAAACCTGTTCCAACAGTAGTAATTAGGTTAAGTGAATTTAGCTTGATCAATTGTGCAAGTTTAATCAGTGTTTTTCTCATTGTAATTTGCTAAACTAGTGATAAAAGGGGTGTTTGGCTCAACTAGTTTAACTGTCATTCAAGTCTATGCAGTGGTAGATTTTTGTTAGTTCAAGTTTATTTAGCTCTAGATAACTCATTTGAGTCAAAATCTTGTGCCTGTTAGTTCAAAAAGTCAAGATTATCTCTTAATCTGTCTACTGTTAACTGTTGGGGATTTTAGAATTGCAAAACCTGGATTTGAGTTTAAAAGTGTTAAATATAGCTTGCTTTGTGTTCATTACATCATAACACATCAACATTAGTCATTAAATTGGATCCAAACTTCACCAAAGTCAAACTTTCAATCTGTTTCAAAAGTCAAAAGGTGTCTAAAAGTGGATTTGTGCAGAACTTGCAGCTGATCCACAGGATTTATCAAAGCTTTTCAAGGTCTGATTTTTGGTTTATAAGTAGTTTAATAGGTGGTCTCTAAGACCTAATACCTGTTTTCATCTTAAGCTTTCTGGATAAGCTTGTGCTAAAGCTCAAAGTGAGGCCCTGGTGCCCTGCTCATCAAATCAGTGTTTTCTCAGCTTTTGGACAAGCTTGCACAGAGCTTATTAAAGCTTGTCAAAGGCTGGTCTTTTGGTCATAGATAGCTACTTAGGTCTAGTTTAGGTATCAACAATTGGATTCTGCTTCTTAGCTTATTTGGGTGCTTATTTTTGGACTGCAAGTTGATACCCATTTCTGTTTTTAGCTTATTCTCATAAACATCAAATCTGTGATATTGTGCTATTCAGTGGTTGTAGTTTGTTGATTTAAGTTTCATTTGGTTACTTTTAGTACTCCATAGTTTCTGTTTTCAGTTGGTAGCTTAATTTGCTCATTTGCTTATCAAGTGCTTATTTCAATAAGCACTTGATTCATCAGTTTCAATTTTCTCCACATAACTTACTGTTTTTCCATTTTTCCTAGCTTCTTAACATCATTTTAGAGTTTTCCTGAAATTTTTAGATTTTTATAAGCTGTCTTGCTATTTTTCTTGATTTTAATTAGTTTTTAAGCATTTTTAATTAGTCTTTAATACAAAAAATTCAGAAAAGGTTCAAAAAAATAATTTTTCAATTTTCTTAGGTTTAGATAAATATAAAAAGTAAAAAAAGTAATTTTCCAGATTTTTCATAGTTTATTTGGTAATTTTTAGTGATTTAATTAGTTTTTAATAGTTTTTAATTCATAAAAAATAGAAAAATAATCAGAAAATTACAAAAATAGTTTTGAAAATTCTATTTTGATATTTTAGATTTTTCTAAATCAAAATTTCATTTTTCTAGCTTTGTTTCATAATTTCTTGTATTTTAGGTTAATATTTAATAGTTAAAAATAGTTTTTAATTAGATAATTAGTTTTAAAAATAATTTTATTTTTCTAAATATTTTCTTATATCATTAGGTTTGTAAAAACTTCATTTTCATATTTTTAGGGCTAATATTAATTTAGTTTCACTTTTTATTTTGTACGTAACGTAGTTTTTAATTTAAACGTATGTTTTAGGTTTTCAACGTTCATCACTTTAAATATAGTGATAGCGTTTATTTAATAGATTTTAACTTTTTAATTTTCTTTAATTTGCATTTAAGGCGTTTTTAATTTGTTGGCTTTTTCTGTAGTTATAATAATCTCAATTCCCTTTTTCGTTCAAATTCCTCGATCACTATTCGTTGATTGATCCATTGCATAGCTCGCTGGGACATAACGACCCGGGGAGACCCTATACTCCTCAGATCTTCATTGCATTCGTGCTTAGGCAGTTTTAAGCTTGTTACGGTCTGCCATTCACAAGTGGCAGGCTTGAGTGATAAAGCTTGACTGTTTGGCACGCATCAAATTTTTGGCGCCGCTGCCGGGGAGCTGTGCTGATCTATCTTCCGTTTTAGCAGATTAGTTGTTTGAATCCTCACTCTTTGTTTATATCATCCATCTCTCTATATATATATATCCATATTTTCTTCTAAAAAATCCAAAAATCCAAACATCCAAAAACGTATAAAACACAAAAATATTTTTCTTTTGTTTCTATATATGTATCAAATAATAAAAATACAAAAAGATTCGTCGTTTTCTTTAATAATAACAACTTAAAAGATTACCACCGAAAACCAAGGCAGTGCACTACCTAACTGGGGGTGCGACCATAATAAGTTCCCGAACTAAAGATATAAAACTTGCCTTTGTGTCCTTGTGATTGGTGTACCTTTTTCAAAGAAGTCATTCATCTTAGGATTATTGGTAAAGTTCACTGTTGTTTTGCCTCAATTTTGTGTTAATTGATTTTGTTGTGATATCGACGTTTCAGAACCAGAAAACCCATAAAGATTCTTCTCACCCCATTTTTATAAAACGTCTTCATAATTCTCATTCTCATCTGAAAGATTTTCATAATTCCATTTCTCTCCTTAACTCTGAGTTTCCTTAGAGTTAACTCTAGTGTATGCGCACTCGCTCTTCTAGATCTGTAAGCCCATTTCGTGAGCTTGTCAAGATTCCAAGAAGGCGTGTTCGTAGACTTTCTGCTCCATCAGTCGGATCTGAAATCCGGACTGTTCGCACTACTCCCGTTGTCATGGCGGATGAAATTCCTATGTGCGAGCTTCTCCAGGAACCCATCGACGGGTATGGAGATGCTATCGTTGTGCCAGCCATCGTGGCTGAAAACTTTGAACTCAAGACCGGGTTACTGAATCTTGTAACCTCAAATCAGTTCTACGGTTTTGAGCGGGATGATCCTCATGCTCATATTCGATGGTTTAACAAGATTGCATCTACCATCAAGTATAAGAATGTCCCTACTGATGCTGTTAAGCTTCTTCTGTTCCCATTTTCTCTTGAGGGGCAAGCCCGGATTTGGCTTGAAAAACAACCCCCTCAGTCTATAGAGACATGGGAAGATCTGGTGAAGAAATTTGTGAATGAATTCTATCCACCTTCCAAAACCACGAGTCTGAAAAATGAAATCATCAAGTTCACTCAGAAGTTTGATGAACCCTTCAGTGAATCGTGGGATCGTTTCAAGGAATTGCTTCGCAAATGTCCTCACCACGGTTTCTCCGAGTTGATGCAACTCGATACTTTCTACAATGGAGTGAGTCAATCTGATCAAGATTCTCTCAATTCCTCCGCGGGAGGAAATTTCCTAAGCAAAACTGTCAAAGAAGCTTTAGCGATTATCGAAAACAAGTCTAAAGTCCGCACTGCACGAAGCAAGCCTGTTGTTTCCCAAGTCAGTGTTGGTCCTTCTTCTTCTTCATCGCCCGTGAGTCAATCTAGCACCGATGCTAAGATTGATAAACTCACGAAAGCTATTCAAGCTTTGGTTCTTTCCAACCAGAAGAAAGTCTCTTTTCCACAAACTTCACCTCCTGCTGAAGTTAAGAAAGTGGAAGTCTGTGTTACCTGTGGTGGCCCCCATGCTTATTACAACTGTATGGCCACCGACGGTAACCCCTTTGAAGCCAATGCTGTGGGCGGGATGCCTAATCAAGGAGGCAATCAATATCGTGCTCCTGTAGACCCGAACCACCGTCCTAACCACTACTCTGGACCTCCCGGTTTCAATCAAAATCAAAACCGTAATCAGAATCAAAACAGACCAAACCAAGGTTTTCAAAACCAAGGTCAATTCAATCAAAACAACGGTTTTCAAAATCAGAATCAAAATTTCCAACATCAAGGAAATTACAATAGAAACCCAGGTCAGGGAAATTTCAACCCAGGGTATTTTCATGGAAACAATCAAGGAAATTTTCAGAATCAAGGCCCTAATCCTAACAATAGAGGCCAGAATTTTCCTATGCAAACTCAAGCCATTGTTCCAACTGGACCATCATCTGATGAGTTGTTGAAACAATTCATGAAATCCCAAGAGGAAATGAATCGGTTGTTGGTAAGCCAGATTTCTGACATCAAGAAGTCTTTAAATGATCGACCCTCGGGCTCAGGTACTCTACCTAGCAACACGATCGCTAATCCGAGGGGCGATGCAAAGGCGATCACAACCCGTAGTGGTGCTTCATATGCTGGACCCGCTATTCCTACTACCTCTTCTTCTTCTTCTCTCCCAAAGGTAGTGGAAAGTGAACCTCCGACACACAATGGACCTATGACTCCAATGCCTCCTCCTCCTGTGGCATTTAGTCAAGTTACCAAGGAAACAACGGACAAGGTGCATTATTCAAGCCCACGAGGTACCGCACACGTCCCACCTTCGGTAGTCCAACCTCAAGTGGTCCAGAAACCCAAGTCAAATCAAGGAGTTGTTTTTGAACCTCCTGTAGCTCCAGTTGTTGACCCTAAATCCAAAACTTCTATTCCTTACCCCTCACGGTTACATGAGCAAAAGCTCCGCGAGAAAGCTAGTCATCAGATGGAAAAATTCTTTCAAATTTTCCAAGAACTTCACTTTGACATAAGCTTCGCGGATGCCATCATGTTGATGCCTAAGTTTGCATCTACTCTGAAACACATGTTGAGCAACAAAGAAAAGCTGTTTGAAATGGCTAAGACTCCTTTGAATGAGAATTGCTCAGCTGTTCTGTTAAAGAAGCTTCCCGAGAAGCTAGGAGATCCCGGAAAATTTCTTCTTCCTTGTGTTTTTCCTGGGATGATTGAATGCTTTGCCCTTGCCGATCTTGGTGCAAGCATCAATCTGATGCCGTACTCAGTGTGGAAGAAACTTTCTCTTCCGGAACTTATTCCTACCTGCATGACTCTCGAGCTTGCAGATCGTTCTATCTCGCGTCCTCTTGGCATTGCCGAGGATGTATTCGTGAAAGTAGGAAAGTTCCATTTTCCAGCTGATTTTGTGGTCGTTGATTTCGATGCCGATCATCGGGTTCCTCTCATTGTTGGACGAGGTTTCCTGAGAACTGGCCGTGCTCTTATCGATGTATTTGAGCAAGAGATCACTTTACGTGTGGGTAACGAAGCTGTTACTTTTAACCTCGATCAAACTTCGAGGTACTCCTCAAATTATGACACTGAATCAATTAATCGAGTTGATTTAATTGATATTGCTTCGGAGGAGTACTCTCAAGAGTTTCTTGGTTATCTTCATAATTCTGTGAGTGGGAATTCCAATTCCACCACATCTTCTCATCCTATCATTGCCGACTCTTCCCCCTCTCTCACTCCGTTTGAGGGAGGTGACTTCCTTCTGGAAGAGATCGATGAATTTCTTTCTACTAATGAATCAATTCCGCCTGGAATTGATGGTGTGTATGATTCGGAGGGGGATATTCTTTATCTTGAGCAATTGCTTAATGAAGATCCATTATCTTCACTCCCTCCGAAAGAAATCACAATTGAGGAAATCAAATCAGTGCAATCATCCACTGAAGAATTTCCCGAGGTGGAACTTAAGGACCTACCTCCTCATCTCGAGTATGCATTCTTGGAGGGTGATGATAAATTACCCGTCATAATTGCTAAAGACTTGACTGAGGAGGAGAAAACTGCTCTCATAAAGGTCTTGAAGTCACACAAGCAAGCAATTGCTTGGAAACTCTCCGATATCAAGGGTATCAACCCTGAGTTTTGTACTCACAAAATCTTAATGGAGGATGACTTCAAGCCAGCAGTCCAAAGTCAGAGAAGGGTGAATCCTAAGATTCACAAGGTTATCAAACAAGAGGTTCTCAAACTTCTTGATGCCGGCCTGATCTACCCGATCTCTGATAGTCCTTGGGTTAGCCCCATTCATTGCGTTCCTAAAAAGGGTGGCATAACTGTTGTCACGAATGAAGAAAACGAGTTGATTCCGACTCGATTGGTTACGGGATGGTGTGTGTGTATTGACTATCGAAAGTTAAACGAAGCCACCCGTAAAGACCATTTTCCTCTACCCTTCATGGACCAGATGCTTGAGAGATTAGCAGGGAACGAGTACTATTGTTTCCTTGATGGTTTCTCAGGTTACTTTCAGATCCCCATTGATCCATTAGATCAAGAAAAAACCACATTCACCTGCCCATACGGGACGTTTGCCTACAGACGTATGCCTTTTGGCTTATGCAATGCTCCTGGCACGTTCCAACGTTGTATGATGGCAATTTTCCACGACATGATCGGGGAAACTATGGAGGTGTTTATGGATGACTTCTCGGTCATTGGGGACTCATTTCAGACATGTCTCTCCCACTTAGACAAAATGTTAAAAAGGTGTGAAGACACCAATCTATGTCTAAACTGGGAGAAAAGCCACTTTATGGTCAAAGAGGGCATAGTCCTCGGCCATAAGATTTCCAAGAATGGGATTGAGGTAGATAGAGCAAAAATTGATGTTATTGCTAAATTACCTCATCCCACTACCGTCAAAGGTATTAGGAGTTTTCTTGGTCATGCCGGGTTTTATCGTAGATTTATTCAAGATTTCTCTAAAATCGCTCGGCCTATGACCCATCTTCTCGAAAAAGATGCTCCTTTTATCTTCTCTCCTGAGTGCATCGAAGCTTTTGAAACACTTAAGAAAAAGCTCACGGAAGCACCCATTCTAGTTGCCCCCGACTGGGATTTACCCTTCGAGCTTATGTGCGATGCAAGTGATTTTGCTATCGGCGCAGTCTTGGGGCAACGCAAAACCAAGCATTTTCAGCCGATCCACTACGCGAGCAAAACTATGACTGAAGCTCAGACTCATTACACCACTACAGAAAAAGAATTATTAGCTGTGGTGTATGCGTTTGAGAAGTTTCGGCCGTACCTCATCTTGACCAAATGCGTGGTGTATACGGATCACTCGGCACTCAAATATCTCTTTGCAAAACAAGATGCAAAGCCGAGATTGCTCCGTTGGGTTCTCCTCCTACAAGAATTTGATATCATTATTCGTGATAAAAAAGGAGCTGAGAACCTGGCTGCAGATCATCTGTCCCGATTAGAGAACCCTCACCAAAATGTGTTCGAGAAAAAGGAAATCAATGAAACATTTCCTC
Source organism: Chrysanthemum seticuspe (assembly GCA_019973895.1). Lineage (NCBI taxonomy): Eukaryota > Viridiplantae > Streptophyta > Magnoliopsida > Asterales > Asteraceae > Chrysanthemum > Chrysanthemum seticuspe. The sequence continues at coordinate 225,744,333 of BPTQ01000003.1, read as the reverse complement.
TCGAAACACTCAACGTGGTTTCTTTTCGTGGAGATTCTTCGACCCCATGGTTTGCTGACTTTGCAAATTACCATGCGGGTAACTTTGTGGTGAAAGGGATGTCGTCCCAACAGAAAAATAAATTCTTTAAAGATGTGAAACATTATTTCTGGGACGACCCCTACTTGTTTAAAATTTGTGCGGATCAAGTCATCCGGCGATGTGTGTATGGTCAGGAAGCTACTGACATTCTCAAGGCTTGCCATTCTGGACCTACTGGGGGACATCATAGCCCCAACTACACCGCCAAGAAGGTGTTTGATTCCGTATTCTATTGGCCCACGATCTACAAGGATGCCCATGAATTCGTCAAAACCTGTGACGCTTGTCAACGTCACGGGAATATCTCACAAAGGAATGAAATGCCGCAAAACGCCATTCAAGTGTGTGAGATTTTTGACATATGGGGCATTGACTTTATGGGGCCATTTCCTTCTTCTCACGGAAATAAGTACATACTCGTGGCCGTTGACTACTTGTCAAAATGGGTCGAAGCTAAGGCTTTACCCACCAACGATGCCCGAGTTGTGGTGAAATTCTTGAAATCTCTGTTTGCTAGGTTTGGAACTCCACGAGCCATCATCAGTGATCGGGGTACGCATTTCTGCAATGACCAATTTGCAAGAGTCATGCAAAAGTATGGTGTAACTCACCGTACCTCTACTGCGTACCACCCCCAAACAAGTGGGCAAGTGGAAGTTTCTAACCGGGGGATTAAAAGAATCTTGGAGAGGACGGTTGGCGAAAACCGTGCCTCTTGGTCGGATAAGCTAGATGACGCACTCTGGGCCTTCCGTACAGCTTACAAAACACCCATCGGGTGCACTCCATACAAGCTGGTGTACGGGAAGGCGTGTCATCTACCAGTTGAGCTCGAGCACAAGGCATACTGGGCCTTGAAGCATGCTAACTTTGATATTCAGACAGCGGGTGATCATCGGAAAGTTCAAATGAATGAATTAAATGAACTCCGTGATCAAGCTTACGAGAACTCTTTGATCTATAAACAAAAGACAAAGAAGATTCATGACTCAAAAATCAAGAACCGCGTTTTTAACGTTGGTGATCGAGTCCTTCTTTTCAACTCTAGATTGAAGATTTTCTCGGGAAAGCTCAAGTCCCGTTGGTCTGGTCCATTTACTATCGCTAAGGTTTATCCTTATGGTACCATTGAGTTATCTCAACCCGATGGTCCTAATTTTAAAGTGAATGGTCATCGAGTGAAGCATTACTTTGGAGAGGACATTGCCCCTGTGGTTGTCCCGGACTTACAAACTTTCCCCATGAACCAATGAATGCGGGGATCGAGTCAAGCTAGCGACTCGGTAATCAAAAACAGTAGCTGAACATGGGTTTTCACCCGTGTGTTCCATCCTAGTGTGGGGGAGTTACCCCACATGTTGTGTATATAAGTCTTAAAAAAAAAAAAAAAAAAAAAATCTTCTTTCTAAATAATGGCCGTAGTATTTCCCTTTCACGTTCTTTGTTTCGGCATAACCGCCGGTACTTTGAATATTGAGGGCAATATTCATTTATAAGTGTGGGGGGGAATTCTCACGAATTTTATCATATAATTATACCAATTCCCCCGTTTTTGGCCAAAATTTTTTTTGGAGTAAGTGTTTTACACTTTCTCATTTGGTTATCAGTCCGCCTTGTCTGTAAGACAAAAGGATTGGCTAATCCAGGAGCAAACGGCTCTTGGTAAAGATTTCTCAAATCCGTTTATATGGCTTGCAATTTGCCCAAAATTGTATGGTTCTCAACTCACCATATCCTAAAAAGTGAAGAGTTGGCTAGCCCGCAAGATTATGGCTTGTGGTAAAGGCAGTGGAAAATCCATAATTGGTATTCAGCTCACCAAAGATAATGTTGATAATTTATCTAAGAGTTGGCTATTCCAGAAGGGTACGGCTTCTGGTAAAGACAAAATCAAATCCGTTGAAAGCTGGTGGTTTGCTCAAAATCACATGGTTATCGGTGTACCATGGTTCTTACTTGAACTGAAACATTTGGCTACTCCAGAAGTGATGGCTTTTGGTAAAGAGTTTAAAATCCATTATGTTTTCTCAAATCATTGCTAGGGACTAGCAATATCTCAGTGTGGGGGATTGATGAGTGTGTAAATACTCATCATTTTTGTACAAAATAAACTGCAAAATCATCTGAAAACACTCAGAAACGCATCAAAATGATCAAAATATCACAAATCAGTGTTTTATGTGTTTCAAATGCAAAATTATCAAAATCAGATGAAAAACGTATCAAGTTTGCAAAATTGGCAGTTTTAGTCCCCCAAGTTTCATAAATTGTCAAAAATAGTCCCTGAGCCATAATTTCAAAAGCAAAAGTCACCAAAGGTCCTTTTAAAATCAAAAGTTGTCAAAATAAGTCCTTTGGTGAAAAATATACAAAGTTTGAGAAATTTACAAAATTGGTCCTTCAAGTTTAAAATTTGGCAGAAATGGCCCCTGGAAAATTGAAAATGGCAAGTTTGGTCCTTGTACTTATTGAGATTGTCAATTATGGTCCCTTGAAGCAACTTGGCAGAATTGGCAGTTCTGGTCCCTCTATTTTCAGAAAATGCAACTTGGTCCCTTGTCATTTAAACCCTTATACCCATTTGGCCTGGTCAATACATTCTGGACCCCCTGTCATAATCCATTTTGAACCCCCCTTTCTAATAACTGGTCAAACCAGTCAACACTGGTCAAAGACCAGTCAAACAATCCACCCCGCCATCTCTTTCCCCCATTTCCCTCCCCCTGTCTGCCCACCATTGCAACCACCCCAGCTCACAATCTCACCTCCCTGTTCCCCCCACCTCCACCAAACTCCAAAAGCATTAAATGTACCCCCTCCCACCATCTCAGTCCTGTCCCAAGTGTTAAAAGAAAAAATGGCGCCAAAATCTGATTTGAATGGTTGAGATCATTTCAAAGCCATCCAATGGCTTAGATTGATGGGAAAGATTCAGAGGAGAGAGGCAAAGAGATTGGATTATAAAAGAGGAGCATTTGGAAGCAAGAAAGGAGTCTACTAGTTTTTATTTTAATTTTAATGTCGTTTTTTATTAAAAAGCTTTAACTTAGTGTAAAACTTGTAATTTTCTGTTAAATTGTATCCATTTACAGTGTTTAAGTGTATTAAGACTACTTTCAAGCATAAATTTCAGTTTCTATTTATAATGCAAGTTTCAAGCTCACTGTCTTAATTTGCAACTTCAAAACCATAAGTACAAATGTTTGGTGGTTTATTTCAAAGCTCATATAAGCTTGTATAAGCTTATTACAGCTTTTCACAAGCTTAAATTTAAGTTTTAGGCATATTTGGAGATTGGTCAAAGAAAGTCAAACAGGGGCATAATTGGCATTGATTGGGTCAATGGGTGAAGCAGCTATGGATGTGGGTTGATATTAAGCTAGGTTAGTGGTTTATATAGGATTGGTGATCTTGGGTTCTTTGTTTCAATGTGGCAGGCCATAGTGGCCATTGGACAAGTTGTAAGTTAATTCAAAGATCTTATGCATAATATGTATTTGTAGCTTTAATTAGTTAAAACCTGTTCCAACAGTAGTAATTAGGTTAAGTGAATTTAGCTTGATCAATTGTGCAAGTTTAATCAGTGTTTTTCTCATTGTAATTTGCTAAACTAGTGATAAAAGGGGTGTTTGGCTCAACTAGTTTAACTGTCATTCAAGTCTATGCAGTGGTAGATTTTTGTTAGTTCAAGTTTATTTAGCTCTAGATAACTCATTTGAGTCAAAATCTTGTGCCTGTTAGTTCAAAAAGTCAAGATTATCTCTTAATCTGTCTACTGTTAACTGTTGGGGATTTTAGAATTGCAAAACCTGGATTTGAGTTTAAAAGTGTTAAATATAGCTTGCTTTGTGTTCATTACATCATAACACATCAACATTAGTCATTAAATTGGATCCAAACTTCACCAAAGTCAAACTTTCAATCTGTTTCAAAAGTCAAAAGGTGTCTAAAAGTGGATTTGTGCAGAACTTGCAGCTGATCCACAGGATTTATCAAAGCTTTTCAAGGTCTGATTTTTGGTTTATAAGTAGTTTAATAGGTGGTCTCTAAGACCTAATACCTGTTTTCATCTTAAGCTTTCTGGATAAGCTTGTGCTAAAGCTCAAAGTGAGGCCCTGGTGCCCTGCTCATCAAATCAGTGTTTTCTCAGCTTTTGGACAAGCTTGCACAGAGCTTATTAAAGCTTGTCAAAGGCTGGTCTTTTGGTCATAGATAGCTACTTAGGTCTAGTTTAGGTATCAACAAATGGATTCTGCTTCTTAGCTTATTTGGGTGCTTATTTTTGGACTGCAAGTTGATACCCATTTCTGTTTTTAGCTTATTCTCATAAACATCAAATCTGTGATATTGTGCTATTCAGTGGTTGTAGTTTGTTGATTTAAGTTTCATTTGGTTACTTTTAGTACTCCATAGTTTCTGTTTTCAGTTGGTAGCTTAATTTGCTCATTTGCTTATCAAGTGCTTATTTCAATAAGCACTTGATTCATCAGTTTCAATTTTCTCCACATAACTTACTGTTTTTCCATTTTTCCTAGCTTCTTAACATCATTTTAGAGTTTTCCTGAAATTTTTAGATTTTTATAAGCTGTCTTGCTATTTTTCTTGATTTTAATTAGTTTTTAAGCATTTTTAATTAGTCTTTAATACAAAAAATTCAGAAAAGGTTCAAAAAAATAATTTTTCAATTTTCTTAGGTTTAGATAAATATAAAAAGTAAAAAAAGTAATTTTCCAGATTTTTCATAGTTTATTTGGTAATTTTTAGTGATTTAATTAGTTTTTAATAGTTTTTAATTCATAAAAAATAGAAAAATAATCAGAAAATTACAAAAATAGTTTTGAAAATTCTATTTTGATATTTTAGATTTTTCTAAATCAAAATTTCATTTTTCTAGCTTTGTTTCATAATTTCTTGTATTTTAGGTTAATATTTAATAGTTAAAAATAGTTTTTAATTAGATAATTAGTTTTAAAAATAATTTTATTTTTCTAAATATTTTCTTATATCATTAGGTTTGTAAAAACTTCATTTTCATATTTTTAGGGCTAATATTAATTTAGTTTCACTTTTTATTTTGTACGTAACGTAGTTTTTAATTTAAACGTACGTTTTAGGTTTTCAACGTTCATCACTTTAAATATAGTGATAGCGTTTATTTAATAGATTTTAACTTTTTAATTTTCTTTAATTTGCATTTAAGGCGTTTTTAATTTGTTGGCTTTTTCTGTAGTTATAATAATCTCAATTCCCTTTTTCGTTCAAATTCCTCGATCACTATTCGTTGATTGATCCATTGCATAGCTCGCTGGGACATAACGACCCGGGGAGACCCTATACTCCTCAGATCTTCATTGCATTCGTGCTTAGGCAGTTTTAAGCTTGTTACGGTCTGCCATTCACAAGTGGCAGGCTTGAGTGATAAAGCTTGACTGTTTGGCACGCATCAATTGGCTATTCAAATTAATAATAAAATAGGTTTTTTAGATGGTACTTGTACCAGGGTTGCTTATGCTGCTAGTCCCTTATTGGAAGCCTAATGGGACAGATTCAATGTGGTTGTGCTAAATTGGCTGTTAACATCTTTATCTCAAGTTGTTTATCTCGGTCATGTGTTTTCTGATAATGCATATGTTGTGTGGAAAGACTTGAAGGACACTTATGATAGGATTGATGGGTCTTTTGTGTTTAACTTGCTTCAAAAGATAAATAGTTTTAAGCAGGGTGGTTTGCCTGTATCTGAGTATTATCATAAACTAAATTCTTTATGGAGAGAATTTGATATTTTGACTAAGTTGCCTGATTGTACATGTGAGGCTAGACAAGAGCTTAGTAATCATAGTAAATTGTTGAAGTTAATACAATTTCTTATGGGTCTTGATGACATATACCAGCCCATAAGGAGTAGTCTCTTGACAAGGGAAATTCTTCCTGAAGTCAAGGATGCCTTTGTTATTATCTCTAGGGAGGAATCTCATAGAGGGATTCCTACCACTACTGTGAAATCTGAGAAGGCTCAGGTTTCTGCTTTTGTTTCTAGAACTTTTGATAATAAGAATGCAAACTGGAAAAGAAAAAATAGTAATAACAATAGTGGTAATAATAATAGAGGGAATTATGATAATTTGGTGTCTACTCATTGTGGTTTAAAAGGGCATACTATTGAGAGGTGTTTTGAGATCATAGGATATCCACCTGGTTTTAAAAAGAATCCTAATCTAAAACTTGCAAATAGTTTTAACAAAACCAATTATCTTAAAGGCACTTCTAATATGAATAATATGGCTAAGTCTGTTGTTGGCAACTTGTCTTTTAGTAATGAACAGGTTTTGAAGCTTATGAGTCTTATTAATGAGAAACCTGGAATTTCTGCTCAGTCTAACATGGCAGGTAGTGCCTCATGTTCTTTCTTTAATGGAAATGTGTTTTTTAATAACCATTTTTATCAGTTTTTTTGTGCCAACTTAAGACTTAATGGAGTCAGTTATCATTTGGGTTGGATAATTGATTCAGGGGCAAATCAACATTTGACTAATTCTGCTTTGAATATGTTTAATGTGATTGATATTTCTGATTTGAAACTTACTATTGGCCACCATAATGGGACTTTGGCCAAAGTTACTCATTTTGGAAATCTGAGATTAAATAGTAATGTTGTTTTGTTTGATGTTCTGGTTGTGCCTGAGTATTGTGTTAGCTTAATGTCTGTTAATAAGTTGATTAAAGATAGTAAGTTTAGAGTTGGTTTTGATGAGACTAAGTGTTATATTCAGGATTTGAATCAGCAGAGTGTGTTGGGGACTGGTATTGAATATGGTGGTTTATATTTGTTTGATAAGCCTGCTGATATGTCTTCCCATGTTGTTAAAAGTGAGTTTTTGTCTTGTTTTGTGACTAAAGAAGTCTGGCACAACAGGTTGGGTCATCCTGCTAACCAAATTTTGAAATTACTTAAAGGGTCTTTGAAATTATCTAATATTGATCATAATGGTCCTTGTGAGGTTTGCCATAAGGCAAAGCAAACAAGGGATCCTTTTCCTATAAGTGAACATAAATTTGTTGTTTTTGGGGAACTTATACATTTAGATGTTTGGGGACCTTACAAGGTGGTTAGTAGGGAAGGGTATAGGTATTTTTTGACTATTGTAGATGATTTTACTAGATATGTTTGGGTGTATATGTTAAAAAGAAAAGATGAAGTGTTTGACATGTTTGTATCTTTTTATAATATGGTTTTTACACAGTTTGAAAAGAAAATCAAGGTTGTTAGGTCTGATAATGGTACTGAATTTGTTAATAATAAAATGAATGAGTTTTTTGATACTAAAGGTATTCTTCATCAAACTAGTTGTGCATATACACCACAACAGAATGGTATTGCTGAAAGGAAACATAGACATCTGCTTAATGTTGCTAGAAGTCTTATGTTTCAGGGGGGAATTCCTCTTGTGTTTTGGTCTGAATGTGTTTTAACTACTACTTATTTGATTAACAGGTTATCTTCCTCTGTGTTAAATGGGAAATCTCCTTTCTCTCTTGTGTATGGTAGGGAACCTAGTCTGTCTCATCTTAGGAGTTTTGGGTATTTGTGCTTTGCTGCTATTCTAAAAGAGTCTGATATGTTTAATGAAAAATCTGAAAAATGTATTCTGATTGGTTATGCTAGTGGTAAAAAAGCTTATAAACTTTTGAGTTTAGAAAATAGAGATGTTCTTTATTCAAGGGATGTAAAGTTTTATGAAACTATTTTTCCATTGAGAATGAGTCAGAGTGTAAGTTCAGAACATGTTTATGAGGTTACACACCTAAACTTTTTTGATAATAATGAGTCTGGGTCAAAAACCAAAACTCCTAGTCCCATTCCCAATGATGCAAACTTTGAAAATGTAAATAGAGAATATGCATCTGTTGGTAGAGAAGGTAGTCCTTCTAAACTTGGTGTGGTTGTGAGCAATGAGCAGGATAAAAGTTTAGAACAGATACAACATCCTGCTAGCTCACAGCAACCAGAGTTGGAAGTGTCTGCAACTCCTTTAGATGAAAACCATGAGTCTGAGGGAAACAGTTTCCTTAATACAAATGAGTCTAGGTCCCAAAATGTTTTTCAAAATCAAACAGAGGAATGAACCACTAGAAGATCTTCTAGGTCTTCTAGATTTCTTGCTAAGTTGAATGATTTTGTTCTTGATAATAAAGTTAGATATGGTATTGGTAAGTATGCCAATCATTGTTTGCTTAATTCTGATAATTGTTGCTTTGTGTCTAATCTGAATAAGACTAGTGAGCCTACTTCTTATTATGAGGCTTCTAAAGTTGTTAATTGGAGATGTGCTATGAATGATGAGATACATGCTTTATATGAAAATGATACTTGGACTGAAGTTGATTTTCCTTATGGAAGAACTCCTATTGGTTCTAAATGGGTTTATAAGATAAAATATAAAGCAAATGGTGAAATTGATAGATATAAATCTAGGTTAGTGGCTAAAGGCTGTACACAAAAAGAGGGTCTTGATTATGATGAGACTTTCAGTCCTGTTGTGAAAATGAGCACTATTAGATGCCTTATTAGTCTTGTTGTTCAGTATGATTGGAAGTTGTTTCAGTTAGATGTTAATAATGCTTTTCTTTATGGTGATATGAGTGAGGATGTTTACATGCTTCCTCCTCCAGGCTATCATAAAGAAGGTAGTACTAAGGTGTGCAAGTTAAAAAAGTCTTTATATGGGTTGAAACAAGCTCCTAGACAGTGGAATCATAAACTGTCAGAAGCTTTGTTTGAAGCTGGTTTTGAATAATCCAAAAATGATCATTCTTTGTTTATAAAAAACAAAGGAGACACAGTGATGTTTCTTCTTGTTTATGTTGATGATATGGTCATTTGTGGCAACAGTGAAATTGAAATTGAAAATTTTAAGAAATTTTTGAACAATAAGTTCAAGATTAAAGATCTTGGTGAATTAAAATATTTCTTGGGCATTGAAGTTTTAAAAACTAAAACTGGTTTATGTTTGAATCAAAGAAAATATTGTTTGGAGTTGTTACATGAGTATGGGTTACTTGCATGTAGGCCTGTTATGACACCATTGCCTGAGAATGTTGTTTTGAGTTTTAAAGTATCTGAAAATGATAAATTGTTAAAGAATATAACAAGTTATCTGACGCTTGTTGGGAAGCTTATATATCTTACCATGACTAGACCTGATATAGCTTATGTTGTTCACTGTTTGAGTCAGTATATGCATGCACCTTTATAGTCTCATTTTAACATTGGGTTAAGGGTTTTAAGATATCTTAAGCTTGCTCCAGGAAATGGTATAAGTTTTAAGAAAAGTGAGAAGTTCAATGTAGTAGCATTCTCTGATGCTGATTGGGCTAAATGTCCTGACACCAGAAGATCTGTCTCTGGATATTGTGTTTTTGTTAATGGTAACATTGTTTCTTGGAAAAGTAAAAAGCAAAATACTTTGTCAAGATCTTCAGCTGAAGCTGAATACACATCTATGGCATCTGTTACTTGTGAGGTTATGTGGATACTTAAGATCTTAAAAGATCTTGAAGTGACTGAAACTTTGTTACCTGTTATGCTTTGTTGTGATAACAAGGCAACTATGCAAATAGCTGCAAATCCTGTTATACATGAAAAAACTAAGCATTTTGATATTGATGTGCATCTTATTAGAGAAAAGGTTGCATCAGGTTTGATTGAAACTGTAAAGGTTGGTTCAAAAGATCAAACTGCTGATGTGCTAACTAAAGCACTTGGTACCGCATAACATGCAGTTATGGTAAAGAAGCTTGGTATGAAAAATATTTTTCCTTCATCAGTTTAAGGGGGGATGTTGGAAATATAATCTCAATATCTTTTGTCAAACTTATGAAGCTCTAAGGGTTATTTTGTAATTATGTTTAGTTATATTTCCTAACCATTTAAGTTTGGTCTATCTTTGGTTAGTATCTGTTTGTGCAGGGACCAAAAGTGAAAGGTTAAGGCTATATATTCTCAAGTTCAGATCTAGGGTTTATTATTCAGTTTCATCTCAAAGAGTTTCTCACCTACAAAGTTGTTGATACGTTTCTGGGTTTTCTAGGTAGTTTGGTTTAGATCATCTTGATCTTTGTAGTAGTTTGGTTTATTGGTTTAGTGAGTGAGTTGATGTATTGCTGTTACACCTTTGTAGAGGGATAACAGTTTTGTGGTTGTATTGTTCTTGGTAAGCACATGTGTTGGGGACTTATCTTCCGTGTATATTGTTATAATAAAAGTATCACCAAAGAGTGGTTAGTTCGGTGATTAGTACTTGTGAGTTTTGGTACCATTTTTACACAAGTTTTAAGCAGCTTAAATATCCAAATAAGACAAGAAGGAACACAACGCATAAAAAAACACATAAATGGCTATGTTTTTTCAGCTATGCGCCTATATGTACCCTAGTAAATCGGTGACATTAGAAAAATGGCCATATTTTTCCGCTCTTTTAGAGACTTTAAATTTGATAGTGTTGATCGCATTTTGAATACATGGTAGATATATGAGACTTTTTAGATAGGATATGTAACAGCTGTTGGAGTATTAGCTCCCAGAACAGGGTTAGATAATCAATTTAGCAGAAACAAATACCACTGGGTGGTTACCGGATATCACTTGGAATCGTGTGATCACTTTCCAAAGTAAACTATTCGACCCTAATGCCTGGGTTACACGAATATCTACTTGGGATAAGACCAAATGCAGTTATAGAATTAGGCACAATTCAATAACCTTTGCGCTTATGAGTGTTTATCGTTTTTCTGTGTCTTTCATGCATAAACAGATCTCCTATTTATAGGAGATTACTCTCAGCCGTTCAAATGGAATTATGAGGATTAATCGGCCCATTAATCACCCCATAACTATCCCCATTATAGCCGTTAGTGGTTACATGACCAATTAAATGTGGTCATTAAGCAGTTGTAACTGCCATTTAGCAGTACTTTAACACTAGCGGTACTTTCATACCTCTAGCAGTACTTTCATAGCACTTCAGTGGAAACACTGCCTATCAGTGGAAACACTGCTTATCAGTGGAAACCACTAGCAGTACTTTCCACAAGCACTACCAATACAAACCACTATAAGAGTCAGGGTGTTCATGGACCTTATGGGTGTACACTCCGTACCTCCTAACCCATTACAAGGTGTGAACTAATCCCACAAGTGCACTAAATTTTCCAACAATCCTCCCCAAATTTAGTTCACTTCCTTTGCATGAAAAATAAACATCAAGCAAAACATGTGCATAAACGAAAATGTCCTGAGGATTGAATTTCCATCTTAGTAAATTACACGTCCAAATATTCGAGAATCAGGGTGTTCTAATAATTGAACCCTTCAACCCATTTGAATACCTGAAGATAAAATACACACAAGTTTTCAAACACTTAAAAGCTCCTGACACTATACAAGCCATGTGTCCATATCCAAATTCATAAATGTTGCAAAAGCTAAAAGTCCAAAGCTTCCTGAAGCGGCAAAACTTCAACATTTACATAGGTGGTTCCTCTTTATTCATGCTCCTGCCAAGCACTTTTTCAAAGAACATTAACCATTAAGAAGTAAAGACTTCATCCTCCTTTCAGCAGGTTCTGAGCACAACCTTGGGATGTAAATAAAACATGTGCTCCAGTCCACTGAATGTTCAGCTTTCCACATTGAACTCAGCTCCCAAGTTTCCTCAGGAGGGAGTTGGGTGTCCTAGCATTCAGAGACTAAGTTGGACTTAAACCCATCCCTTTAGCAGACTTTATAACCAAGTCTCTAGCCAAACCCTTCGTCAAGTGATCAGCTAAGTTCTGTTGAGATCTCACAAACTCTATAGATACCACCCCATTCATGATAAGCTCACGAATCATGCTATGTCTGACACCTAAGTGTCTAGACTTTCCATTGTACATCTGGATATAAGCCTTAGCCAATGTAGCTGCACTATCACACCGGATAGAAATAGGTGCTATAGGTTTAGGCCACAATGGAATCTCAAGAAGCAAGTTTTTCAACCATTCAGCTTCTTTACCAGCAGCTGCTAGAGCCACAAATTCAGATTCCATTGTTGAACTGGTGATGCAAGTTTGCTTCTTGGATGCCCAAGAAATTGCACCTCCACCAAGTAGGAATACCCAGCCACTGGTAGACGAATTGTCTTCAGTGTTACTGATCCAACTTGCATCAGTGTAACCTTCCAACACTGAAGGATAACCAGTATATGAGAGACTATAATCCATAGTTCTCTTCAAATACTTCAGTACCCTGTGAACAGCTTGTCGGTGATGAGCACTAGGATTACTAGTATACCTGCTCAATTTTCCCACTGCAAAACCAATATCAGGTCTTGTACAAGTCATGGTATACATCAAGCAGCCAATTACCCTAGAATACTCAAGTTGAGATACAGCTTTGCCGTTATTAGACATCAACTTCTCACAAGTATCCATAGGTGTACTCACAGGAGTACAATCAAAGTAATTGAATTTCCTCAGCACCTTCTCAATATAATGAGACTGAGAGATAGAAATTCTATTACTTTCATGTTTAATCCTTATACCAAGGATAACATCAGCCTCCCCCATGTCTTTCATGGATAACCTTGATGACAAAAATTCCTTTGTCAGGTCAACCTGATTTTGGTCAGTGCCAAAGATCAACATGTCATCAACATATAGACAAATGATGACTCCTTTACCAGATTCATCAAATTTGCTATATACACATTTGTCAGCTTGGTTAAGAACATAACCACTAGACAAAACCACTTCATCAAATTTTTGATGCCATTGCTTAGGTGCCTGCTTCAGTCCATAAAGAGACTTAATCAGTTTACACACCTTGTTTTCATTGCCAGGCATGATGAAGCCCTGAGGTTGGTTCATATAAACCTCCTCTTCCAACTCACCATTCAAGAAAGTTGTTTTCACATCCATCTGATGAATAACTAGATTGTGAATAGATGCCATAGCAATCAGCAGTCTTATGGTACTGATACGAGCCACAGGGGCATAAGTATCAAAATAGTCTATTCCTGACTTTTGTTTAAAGCCTTGAATGACTAGTCTAGCCTTGAACTTTTCAATAGTTCCATCTACCTTTATTTTCCATTTGAAAATCCATTTGCAACCCAGAGGTTTGCAACCAGGAGGTAGATCAACCAACACCCAAGTGTTGTTGCCCATGATGGAATCCATCTCATCATTGATTGCTTCTTTCCAGAAAGCAATGTCCTGGGACTTCATTGCTTCTTCAAATGTCTTGGGATCATCCTCAACAATGAAGCAATAGGAGTATTTGATGAGTGTGTAAATACTCATCATTTTTGGTTAAATCTGAACTGCAAAACATTTAAAAATGCTCAGAAATGCATCAAAATACTGAAAATATCTCAAAGTTGCATTTTATATGTTTCAGATGCAAAATGTTTAAAATCAGATGAAAAATGAGCTAAGTTTGCATAATTGGCAGTTTCAGTCCCCCAAGTTTCAAAAGTTGTCAGAAATAGTCCCTGAGCACTTATTTCAAAAGAAAAGTCACCAAAGGTCCTTTTAAAATCATAAGTTGTCAAAATTAGTCCTTTGGTGAAAAATGTCAAAAGTTTTGAGAAATTACAAGTTTGGTCCTTCAAGTTTCAAAATTGGCAAAAATGGTCCTTGGAAATTTGAAAAATGTCTATTTTGGTCCTTGTACTATGGAAACTTGTCATTTTTGGTCCCTTGGAACAACTTTGATAATTTGGCAGCTTTGGTCCCTTGTTTTTCAGAAATTACACAAAAGGTCCTTGTTTTATCTAAGCCTTTGAACCCTTTGGACCCTGCCATATACCCATTGGACCCCTGTCAAACACTTGACCCCCTGCCTTTTTGACCCCCCTTTCAATATTAAAACCCCCGGTCAACTATCCCAGTCAAACACACCCTCCCCGCCTTTTTCTTCTTCTTCACCAAACGCGCCTGCAAACACTCAATCTTCCCATCCCTCCAGCTCAATTACCACTCCCCTTATCCTTCCACCTCACCAAACTCCAAAATGCATTAAATGCATCCCTCCCCCCTTGCACTCAACCCCACTGGCATATATCCAATTTGGCGCCAAAATATGATCAAACGGCCAATATCTTTCCAAGTGATCCAATGGTTGTAAAAGGAAGTGGGAAAAGCTCAGAAGTCAAGTGGGAAGCATTTCACATATAAAAAGAAGCAAGAGAAGCAAGAGTAGTAGTAGTTCTTAGTTAAAAAAAATTCCTTTATGTCGTTTTTTATATAAATGTTTTAGTTTAAGCAAGAAATTTGTAATATCAGTTCCTATGTATCAAACTTTAGTTGGATAATCATTGTAATGCACTTTCAAGTTTCAATTCAAAGTTTTAGTATGGTTTCAAGTTTCATGCTTACTGTTTAAAATTTCAGTTTCAAATTCTTATGTCCAAGCTTCTAATAGCTTATTTCTAAGTTCAAATAAGCTTATTGAAGCTACTTATAGCTTTTGGTAAGCTTGCAATTAAATTTCAAGCAACTTGGGTATTGGGTCAACGAAAGTCAAACTGAGAAGAGAATTTGGTTAAGCAGGCATGGAAGTGGAATTGGGTTGATGCAGTGTTGAATATGGGTTTATGATAGGGTTAGGTTAGTGGTTACCTGTAGTGTTTGGCAAGCCATTGTGGCTAGGACTAATGTAAGTGTTGGAATACTCTTTGATTACTGCCATAATTGCATTAATAATGTAGTAGGTATTTGATAATTGTAGTATTGTAATCTGCATCTTATTGGTAGTTTAGATCTGTTTTGGTATAAATCATAGCTTGGATTTGTAATTTAGGTAGAATCAAAGTTCAAATCAGTGATTTTAAGAGGTGTTTGGATCTGCTGCATAAACTTTGTTTGAGGTCTGTTCAGTGGTTGAGACTTGTTGTTTTACACTTGTTTAGTCAATTGAAACTCATTCTAGTTCACATTTACTCACTGCATAAGCTCAAAGTCAAAATTACATAGGATCTGTCTTAATTGCTTAACTGTTAGGATTTTTAAAAATCAAAAACTTGTTTTGTGTTTAGAATTCATAGAAATAGCTTGCAGTAGGATTATTTCATCATATTACATCAATATCAGTCCACAAATTGGTTTCAAATCTCATAAAAGTCAAAATATCAAAACTGTTTTCAAAAGTCAAAAACCATAAAACCAGTTTTGACCCAACCTTGGGTGATTTTTAATTGACTCATTTTTGGTTCAAATCAAGTGAAACCTTGGGTTTAAAAACTTCAACTGGTCTAGTTTACAAAAATGATTTTTGTTGAATTTTAGTAATTTTGTAAAAGTTCTTAAACAGCTTGTCAACTTGGTCTCATTTTTGGAAAGTGCCCTGTGCACAGGGAACTGAGTGTGCACAGGTGATTTGTAGGGCTTGTCACAAGCTCAATAGAGCTTACCTTGGTTTGGTCTTTGGTTTATAAGTAGGTAGTCAGGTCTACTGTAGGATCCAATCTTTGTTTTTTAGTTTTAGCTTATTGAGTAGCTTATTTTCTAGCTTCAAAGTAGTAGCACAAAACTGTTTTAGCACTTGAGATTTTAAAACATCAAATCTGTTCATTAAGCACAATAGAGGTTAAGAGCAGTTGTAATAAGTTGCATTTGAGTAGTTTCAGCATATTATAGCTTCTGTAATCAGTTGGTGCTCATTTAGTGTCTTTGGCTTATTCCAAGTGCTTATTTATAAGCACTTGTAACTGCAGTTTCATATTCCTTCACACAAGCTACTGTTTTTATATTTTTTTTAGATTCATAATATTAATTTAGACTTTTCCTGAATTTTTCAGATTTTTCTAGGTCAGTTTGCTATTTTTCCTCATTTAAATCAGTTTTTAGTACTTTTTAATTAGCTTTTAATACAATTAAATCAGAAAAACTTCAAAAAAATAAGTTTTCATTTTTCCTAGGTTAAGATAAATATAAAAAGTCAAAAAAATATTTTTCCAGATTTTTCATAGTTTAATTTGTAATTTTTAGCAATTTAAGTAGTTTCAAATAGTTTTTAATTCATAGAAAATAGAAAAATAATCAGAAAAATACAAAATTAGTTTTGAAAATTCTCTTTAGTTATTTTAGATTTTTCTAAGTCATAATTTCATTTTTCTAGCTTTATTTCATATTTTCTTGTATTTTAGGTTATTATTAAATAAGTAAAAATAGTTTTTAATTAATAACAATTAGATAAATAGTCATAAAAATAATTTTCTTTTTCTAAAAATTTTCTCTTATCATTAGGTTAGCCATTCAACTTCTGTTTTAAACACTTTGAATTTATCTAATGCTTCATCCTTGGTATGTAACAGATAGACATAACAAAATCTAGAAGCATCATCAATAAATATCACAAAGTACTTCTTATTTCCCAAAGAAGGAGTGGCATGCAAATCACACAGGTCACTGTGAATAAGCTCCAAGATCTTAGTCTCACGACTAACACCCTGAAAGGGTTTCTTGGTTATCTTGGTCAACATGCAAGTTTTACACTTTTCAGTGTCCATGTCAAAAGCAGGGATTAAACCATCCCTAGACATATCTTGCATCCTTTTATAGTGAACATGGCCAAGTCTAGCATGCCAAAGGGTAGAGTCAGTCTGGTCATATGTGGTCATAAAAGCTGAAATAACACTATCAGTGGTAACATTAAGCCTGAACATTTGATTACGTAAATAACCAAAACCAATAAAAACACCATTCTTAGAAAGAACAAATTTATCAGATTCAATAACTTGTTTATATCCATGATTATTCAAAACACTACTTGAAACCAAGTTCTTCCTTATATCAGGAACATGAATAACATTAAACAAAGTTACAATCTTTCCAGAACTAAACCTAAGATCTACACAACCATGACCATGCACCAAGGCTGTTGACTCATTTCCCATGTGAAGAATAGAACCATCATTCAGTGACTCATAAGTCTTGAACCAGATTCTATCTTTGCACACATGAACTGTAACACCCCAACCCGACAAGGGTAAAGATATCGCAAATACGGTTTCATATCAGAACTTTAAATACTATACAATAGTGAAAACCTTTACAAAATATTCAAAAAGAAAACATAAATAGCTAAACTTCAAAATAAATCTAAGATCTCTATGATCAATTCTTGCTCTCAGCTCTACTCTCAAACCCAGATCAGCTATCCCATAAGCTCACCTTCAAATACCTAAAAACCTGCCGCAGGAAAAGAAAATGCGGCTGAGCTTACAAAGCCCAGTGAACAGATATAACGAAACAAAAGCTAAACAAAACAAATATACAAATAACGAAATCGCAACGAAATAAAATCACCGAATCAATTTGGATTCTGCGGAAGCACAAATATACATAAATCCAAAAGACACACATAACAGTTTAAACACCTCATAACACATTAATGACACAAATGCAAACACTTCAGAATAACCAGACATTTAACATATCAAGACAATTAATTACATATAAACCAAACGAAAAGTCTAAAGACTAACGGAAACAATTCCTAGAAAATAATCCTGGCATTCATACAAATCAATTAGTTTACATTAATAACTACTCAGCATCATAAAAGTGGAAACATTAGCAATCAAAGTCATGGCAGTCACACATGCTAATAGAGAACACAGTAGGAGATACTATAACTAAATAAGCAAAAGACATAGCATAGCAATTAGCAAATTATCAAAACAGATATCATTAGTTAAACCATTTCCCAGATCAAACCTTAATATAAACAGAGTTTAACATGGCAGATCAAACATAAGCAGATAGATACACTAACGGATAATCAAAGTTCACAGAATTAACTGAGCAAATCATGCATACTAAACTTTCAGGATACTTACTTTTACTACTAGCACATTCATCTGGGAGATCAACGTATCCACATAACGATAAACTAACATAACATCAGATGACAGCATGCGAATCCTATTTAAACATATTAATCATAACCTAGCATAGTAAACGGTAGTCACATAAACATACACAAGCATAACCACATAGAATAACATATAATAATCCGAGCACATAATTATTAACACTTGAACATACCGAATCAAAATCAGAATACTTAACATAGAAATAACATATAAAGATTTAGTTAACTACCACGAGCCCAGACATATCATATCAGAAACATCATACATATACAGAAATAATCTTAGAAAATACTTTGGAGTAGCTAGCTCCCAGAAGTTGTGAAGACGCGTATTGCACACGACATCATTCACTAGACAAATCATCTCGGATAACAGATCAGATCTAGGATGCATCCATACGCCCCACAAACATATATTGGTCATATAATATAACTTAAGCTCATACTAGATAACAGATAAGGGACGTGGCAGAACTTCACTCTACTGCCCTAGAGTCATGTCAGAGGTGCATCACTGACACGGACATGGAACCCCCGTGACTAGTTATTATTTTGGCTCGGGTGTCAAACTAACTTAGGTCGAACAGATTATTATAAATAACACAGATCATAATCAAGCACAAAGGTCAACAGATAACATATTAGATAGCTCATATAAGGTTCATATTCAGATATTCAGAAGTAGAAGTTTATATCACAATCACAAATCATACATTCATATCTAGCAGTTCATAATTAAACTTAGTGAGGTTCAATAAATATGCATATCAGAGTCTTCATAACACAAGTTCAAAACAGATATGGCATGGTTCAATAAAACATAAGTTCAGATAAGCAACAGATCAAACAAACAAAATAGGGTTCATAGCAAAGGCTTAGGAAATCCTAATATAAAAGCTAACGAAAAGAAAACGTTATAAGGAACCTTTACTGAAAAGGTCAGAATATCTGTACCTTAAAGCAAATGAGAGAAAAGCAAACGAATGAGTGAATCACGAAGATATAATGTCGCGTCTTCTTCAACGAATCTACACGGATTATGATTTGTTTAATACTTATTAGCATCATTAAAGTTATAACGGATTTATCGCATTACATTCTTAGAGTTGTAAGTATATTCTCATTTTATAAGCTTCTTATGCATTTGTAAGTGTGTTACCTATTGATATCATATTTTATCTCTCAGTTTCTTAAACTCATATTCGGACCGGACTTTAGCGATTTTTATAAAATACTTACTTAGCTCAAATGAAATCAAGCAAAATCCCAGAGGTTCCCATATGAGTTAAAAGACTCTCCAAAAATTTGTGGGTTCTATTTCCATGCTAAATGGCCTATGGAAAATCACAAGTCCAGACCTATCCAGAAAGTGATCAGAAAATACACCTTAAAAGTTTACGCTTATTGGACCTGTTTAGACACCTTGGAAAAATCCCCAGAACTCCCAGAAATTCATTTATGTCATAAATATCACTCCTGTAAAAGGAGAGCTCCCAATTCCTTACGGTTTGAAAATGAAAAATCAAGCAATACAACTAAATTTCAGACCCGTTTTCTCAGCTTTGACACTTGATTTTGTAAAATTCAAAAATACGACTTAGACAACTCCAAATCCGACCAAACCACTTGGAAAACTTTACTAAGACATAAAATAAACTTTTCCAACAAAAACCCAGATTATTGCACTTATAAAATTGGATCTATAACACACACAAATTCGACATATGATGTTGTCCAGTTTTAGGGTTTATTAAAACCATTATAATCACATGTTTAGACCATTAATTACACTTAGGGTTCCATTCCAATTAGGGTTTCGAATTTATTAGGCATGATAACATCTATATATGTGGTTCGGTTTTATAGTGGCTTGACATAATTAATACAAATTCATACAATACATATTACATTACATGCTCTTTAATATTATAAGATCCGATTCATTATGTTGGTTTTGTTTTCATACGGCTCGACCAAAACACAAGATCCAATTCAAAACAAAACATGTTACAATATCTAATAACGTTAGGTATCAAAGTAAGATGAATAGAACACGTTATACCTTAGCTTGTTGGAAACAAAGCTCTCGACACCAAGGAAGAGAGGCTTCGGACGAATGAAAAAGAAAGAAAGAAGAGGCAAACTAGGGTTCCAAATTGAGGTTAATGTGTTGTATATATAGGTGGTACAAATAGGTTAGGGCTTTAGGGGGGTGGGCTTCGGCTTGGGTCCAACCGAACAAACAAACACACGGCCCAAGGGGCTCCCTTAGACTCTCGGCTGGCAAAAGAAAACGAGCCCAGCATGGTTCACCATTAAACGAAAACAAGGCCCAAATGATTTACGCGAGACGTTTAACTTTCGTCATACAATGTCGATCACGTACACATATTCGTTAAGTTTTAATTATTCTTAAGTTAGATTTTAAATTTCGTTAAATGAATATAAATGTATTTTACGTATTTAATAAATGTTCGTTTTCAAGGGTATTTTAGTCTCTTAACACTTTTCGTATTTTTAGGGTTTTACATGAACTGTTGCACCAGAGTCAACCCACCACGCAACATCATCATCCTGCACATAAAAAGATTCAGATACATATGTAACATAATAAATCTGAAAAGACTTATTAAACATATTCTGACCTTTCAGTGAGTTGGCTGAACCACCACTCCCTGAACCATTAGTGCCTGATCCATTGGCTTTACCACCAATTTTAACACCTTTGTAGTCCCTTTTAATGTGACCAGTCTTGCCACATTTCCAACAAGTAGGAGTTGCCTTCTTGTTAAGATTTTCCTTTGTGTTATCATGATATTTGCGTTTGCCTTTGTTATCATTGTACCTGGTGGAGTTGTTATGCTCCACCATATTGACAACAGATGCACCAGTAGCATTGCTACTCTTTGGCTTGTCATTATCCTGCACCTTGAGAGATTCCTCAATGTGCAGATGACTGCCCAACTCAACAAGAGTTAACTCCTCCTTCATATGTTTCAAGGTATGCTTGAAATCTTTCCATGAAGGAGGGAGTTTGTCAATGACACAAGAGACTTTGATAGCCTCATCCATGTTCATATGGTGTTGTGTAAACCTTCCAAGTATTCCAAGAAGTTCATTGTATTATTCCATAACTGGTCTTGAATCAGTCATTTTGTAATTTGTGAAATTACTAACAAGGAACTTCTTACTTGATGCATCCTCAGCCATATATTTGGCATCCAAGGAATCCCACAGTTCTTTGGAAGATTCAAAGTTCTGATAAATATCAAACAGAGAATCAGACATACCATTGAGAATAAGACCTCTGCATATGTAGTCATCATTCTCCCATTAGCATCATCCCCATCATCAGGAATAGGTGTAGTAAGCACATACACCACACACATGCTTGACAGCAAGAAGTGCATCTTCTTCTGCCACCTCCTAAAGTCCACCCCTTCAAACTTATCCAGCTTAGCAAAGTTTGAAGCCATGTGTTTCATTGTAGCAGTTGCCATTGATTATCACAAAATAGTTTACTTTGATTGTTGGAGTATTAGCTCCCAAAACAGGGTTAGATAATCAATTCAGCAGCAAAAAATACCACTGGGTGGTTACCGGATATCACTTGGAATTGTGTGATCACTTTCCAAAGTAAACTATTTGACCCTAATGCCTGGGTTACACGAATATCTACTCGGAATAAGACCAAATGCAGTTATAGAATTAGGCACAATTCAATAACCTTTGCGCTTATGAGTGTTTATCGTTTTTCTGTGTCTTTCATGCATAAACAGATCTCCTATTTATAGGAGATTACTCTCAGCCGTTCAAATGGAATTATGAGGATTAATCGGCCCATTAATCACCCCATAACTATCCCCATTATAGCCGTTAGTGGTTACATGACCAATTAAACGTGGTCATTAAGCAGTTGTAACTGCCATTTAGTAGTACTTTAACACTAGCAGTACTTTCATACCTCTAGCAGTACTTTCATAGCACTTCAGTGGAAACACTGCCTATCAGTGGAAACACTGCCTATCAGTGGAAACACTGCTTATCAGTGGAAACCACTAACAGTACTTTCCACAAGCAGTACTTTCCACAAGCAGTACTTTCCACAAGCAGTACTTTCTACTAGCACTACCAATACAAACCACTATAAGAGTCAGGGTGTTCATGGACCTTATGGGTGTACACTCCGTACCTCATAACCCATTACAAGGTGTGAACTAATCCCACAAGTGCACTAAATTTTCCAACAACAGCTAGTGTACACTGATTTATATAGTTGATAACTATCAATTTGAGACTTTTAAGTTGAGTAAAAAAAGTAACCTGCAAGTAGGGGTGAGCGAAAAAATCGAAAAGATCGAATAAACCGAAAACCGAAATCGAACCGAACCGAAAATAATCGAACCGAACTAATAACCGAACCGAATTTGTTAAAACCGATCCGAACCGAACTACTAATTCGGTTCTCGTGTTGGATATAGGTTTGGCATTTTGAACTGAAAACCGAATTCATATAAATATATATATTTTTTATATATTTATATATATATTTATATATTTTTATGTATATTTATATATAAATAAATACTATTAAAAGGTTATCATAATATAATAAAACATTCTTTATGCTTGAAATATATTTTTTTGCTAAATATCTATGTAATTATTAATTTTTTTTTAAATAGTGAAATTCGGGTCAACCCAAGAACCGAACCGAACCGAATTAGAATTCAACCGAACCGAACCGAAAACCGAATTTGAATTTGGTTCGGTTCGGTTCTCGGGTTGACCTAAACAAAATTTAACCGAATTAACCGAACCGAACTAACCGAACAACCCGATAACCGAACCGATCAACACCCCTACATTCAAGTCTATAACAAATATAGCCCGGATAAAAAACCGTACCCACAAATCTAGAAAAATAAATAAAATTAACATGTGCACACTAGGGGTGTTCACGGATCGGGTAATATTTACAGTTACCGAAAATCGAAACCGAATCAAACCGAGAAAAACTGAACCGAATTTGTAACCGAACCGAATTGGTCATAACCGAACCAAACCAAACTAAATATTCGGTTATCGGTTTGGATATGGTTATGACAATGAAAACCGAAAACCGAATTCTTATAAATATATATATTTTTTCTATGTATTTATGAAAAAATAATACTAAAACTCTATTTTTTAATATAAATATATAACATTTTTCTATGTATTTATATGATTAAAATTATTAAAACTCTTTTTTAGCATAAATATATCATTATTTAAGTTTAAAAATAAATTTTGTACCAAAAATATATATATTTAAATAAAAAAGGGAAATGCTAACAACAACCCTTAGGGCTGTTGATAACAACAAACTTGACATGAAATTCGCTAATGTTAAAACATTGTGAGAAACATGTTCCACATTTGGAATGATTTTGTTTGGACATTGTGCATTGTCTTACCAAACATTTCGGAAACTAGTTGTTAACAACAACCCTAAGGGCTGCTGTTAGCAAAACTCATAAAAAATAATTAAAAATATGTAATTCGGGTTATTCGGTTTGGTTTTTGGTTATAGGGTTCAATTATTCGGTTCGGTTGAGGGAAATTTGAATTCGGTTCGGTTCGGTTTTCGGTTTGACCCAGAAAAAAATTAACCGAACCGATGAACACCCCTAGTGCACACTACTAACAAATTATATGTACTCTACATACGTTACGAAGCATAAAAATGATAAATGGGTCTAACTAAAAGGACCTAAAAGGTGACCTAAAGCATAAATGACTTGTACGAGGTCACCTTTTAGGTCTTTTTAGTTAGGTCTTTATATCAAAACTCAACGAAGTAATATCACACTTTAGAAACATTTCACGCGATGAAAGCTATTAAAACTTTTAAAAAGTGAATCATGAGTTATCAAGATGAAATACTACAATGTCTTCACCTGCAAAAGGAACCGTCACCGGAATGTTGCGTTTCTCAAGAGCCGTCTGAATAACACATTTCTAAATATATGTTTTTTTAAACACGTGCGTTATAAAAATAAACTCCATGTAAAAGTTGGTATTTAACTTGTATGAAATGGATAAAAATAACTATTGCGTGTTCATTTTAGTCATATGTTCTAAAAATCAACTCTATGTAAAACTTGGACTTTACTTTGTGTGAAATGGATAAAAAAAAATTATCATCGTTTTTAAAATAAGTGTTCACTTTAGAAATAAAAGTGCTCGATGCAGATGGTTATCTGGACGTTATAGGGTATTTTTGGTACCTATAACGACGCCACACTGCATTTTGAGGCGCGTTATAAGCACGTTATTGTAAAAGAGAAGGAAAAGGGATAGTTGCTGCATTGTTTTGTAATTACTCTTTGTATATGGTTTAGATTGTAACTTTGTAGTTTAAGTACTCTTTGAAAATGTTTCCGTTGGTCAATTTAATCTGACAAAATTTCCCACTCTTTTTCATTTATCTCGTTTCACCCTAAATCTCCATTGTTGTTCTCACGGTATCAGAGCTTCAACGATAACAAATTAAACTGTTAAAAACTCTGTTAATCATTACACGTCTGCTAGTGAGTGTCTAGTGTGTAATTGAATAGTTTTAAGTCGTTTCCGCTCGTTTTCTTGTCAAGATTTTGGGACTTTTTGTTGTGATTCAAGATGACTGATCCTATTGCATCTCAACCTTCTATATTTGAAACTCCGTTTTAGTTGCATCATTCCGATGGGCCTAGTTCGCTTATAGTTCAAGAAAAGCTTGTTGGATAATAAAATTATAGAGTTATGGCCTTGGCATGCTGTGAAGTACCTTGGTGGGTGAGTCTGTTAAAAGATATTGGTATTAAAGGTTTAAAACATGTTGACCTATTTTGTGATAATCAAACAACCATGTACATTGCTGCAAATCCAGTATTCCATGCCAATACAAAACACATAGAAGGGAACTTTCATTATATAAGAGATTAATTGAAGTTTGGGTTGGTTCATCCTTCTTATGTCAACACAAAATCTCAACTTGTTGATGTATTTACTAAAGTTGTTTCCATTGATAAGCATAATACTTTTTTGTCCAAGTTGGGAGTTTTAGTGCCTTCCCACTTTTCACTTGAGGGGGAGTGTAAAAGAGAAAGAAAACATAGTTGAGGGAATGTTTTGTAATTACTCTTTGTACAAGGTTTAGATTGTAAATTTTTAGTTTAAATACTCTTTGTAAACATTTCAGCTGGTCAATTAAGTTTAACAAACTTTCTCACTCTTTTAAATTTCTCTCATTTCAACATAAATCTCCATTGTTGTTCTCAGTAATAGGGTCACCGCCAACCATATAACGATAATTTTTGTTTTTTCTTTCTTCTTTTGTGTGTAATGGCTAGAAACCAACAACCATAATTTTCAAAACACCTATTTTTCCCCCAATAAATACTCATTTTTTATCATAAAAACAACTAAAACCAATCACGTTTTCACCAATCACGTTTTCACCAATCTAATACATTTTGATATACATTTTCAATCACATTCAAGCGAAATGAATAAACAATCCAATGAATGGCTCATGAACAATGTAATCCCCCAACCTTCATCGTCCCGCAATTTGCGCTCGCCATCACCCGCTACACCATCATCCACCAACTCTAGTTCATCACAACCCACACCATTTCAAGGCTTTTCACAATATGCTTCCCAACAACCATATTTCCCACAACCACCTTGCCCAAAACCACATTTCCGAGAATTACTTTACCATGTAAACCAAGAAACTTTTAACCAAATAGTTCTACTCCAATTTCAACAACAATACCCAATGTATTAGCACCGAAGGGATGTCCGAAGAAGAAGCCGCTTTAATCAACCAAATGAAAGCGGAGATTCGTTCAAAATATCGTTCCTAGTTTAGTTTCTTTTAGTTTTTATGTGTCCGACATTTCTTTTTTTTATTTTCGTTGGAAGCGTATTTCAAATTTAATAAATTGTGTTTGTTTAAAGAAATTGAAATGAAATGAAAAAATAACTGGAACCCACTATATTTGGATTATATTGGAATGTTGTTTTTAAGGTTTTGTGTTATATAAATGTTATATGGTAAAAAATGACGTATCACGCTTATAACTTGACGGATAACTTGGACCGACCCTAGCACTCTAAGACGCCGTTTTAAAAAAAATACAAAAGTTTCACTCTATTCTAAAGGGAAAAATCATTGAACTAGTTGTAGGTTAAAAGTATACACTTATTTATTTTATGCGAACCCTTTTTTATGTAAATGTAAAAGAAAACTAAACTTGGGTAAATGTTAGTACTATATTTTTAACAAAAATATCATCAAAAATCAATTTTTAACACTACTTTTCTTTTTTTATTTTTTTTTTTTATTTATTTTTTTTTTTTTTATATTTTCACCTAGGCTATTCGTGAACAAATCAACATTTTACTCTTTGTATAGAAACATTTTATTTGTTGGGGAAACCAAATAAAATAAACACATCACTTTAGTAAAATGAAAACATGAGTGACTAAACTTGTAAATTCCATAACCCTTTTATTAACTTCTCACGACGCCACAAATCATATACAGCGCCAGTTTCTGTTTTCTCACCGGAATCAATTCTGGGTAACATTCTTTTTTCCGATAATATTGTAAAAAAAAACAATCTTTTTTAACAATTTTATGTGAAACCCTTGTTATTTGCATTTGACATTTATGTTTAAAAATGTGTTTTTTAACATTGATTTGTGATTATCTCTTGGTTTTATGATCTGGGTATGTAGAATTGTGTTTAGTTTATATAAAAGATGTGATCTTTTTTTTATAAATTTGTTTATACTTTGTGGATAAATGTGTAATTTGATTATGGGACTTGTGTTGGTTATGTTTGGTGGGAGAAAAGTTATTTGCTTTTTTTGTTATTAGTACTCGAATGTTTTTTTCGCGATTAAATGAACATGGAAGTGATGAATGTATAGACATGGAAAAAAGGTTGTGTTTTTACTATTTTAGGGACTATGATGTGAAGGCGAAAATTTATAAGAGACTGATGTTTGGATAGAAAAAAGTAAGGATCAGTGAAATTGTTGACATTCTGTGATAGAGATTTGTTGATTGTTTTGTGTAGTGTTGAATTTCATAATTTGTTGAGTGTTATGGAATGTATGATAAACGAAACTGAGAAGTGAGAATTATATAGTCAGTAGTTTGGTTAAGTTTTTACTAACTAGTGTGAAAGACATAAGTTCTAAGAGATGATGTTTGCACAGTGAAATGGATTGTGAAGTTTTTTTCTTCTTTGAAAGGCATTATGGATTGTAGAGATTATGAAATAAATTTGAAAAATTGAGATGCTGTAGAACGAGAGATTAGATAGCAATAGTACAATATAGGCTTGTTGACTGGGAAGTCTTAAGAAAATTACTCTTTTTTAGTGCTAAGTAAGCAAAGGCTTCACTTCTGTTAGACAGACTATGAACAAGATTACGTGATCTGGGCCACATTTGTAGACTGGCCAAGTACCTTTTTTACCCACTCACTATATAGACTAAGCCATCGTGCGTTATATGTTTTAATTCGGTCTAAGAATCCTTCCTTATGATATAACGTAAGAATAAATATGTGAACTGAGTTTAAGTGTGTAAACTATAAAGTGGATAGTGAAGTTATATGACTACACTGCCCTTATATGGCTAAACTGGCTAGACTAACACATATGTAGTTGATGCGCTAAATGATAAGCAACTACCTAATTAATGAGATTGTAAAGTGTATGATTCATTAGTAGTGAGGCCTAATATAATTTATAGATGCGGAAGAAGCTCCTATTTCTATTCACTGTAATTCTCTTTCTATAGTATAAGGTAATTTACGTCACTGACTGATGATGGGTTAATCATATTTTAGATCCTCCCGGGATTTTTTATTGTTAAATAATGAAAAAATATTGTTCTCTTAACTGTTATTTTTCCTCGGTGATATGTGTAATAGGTTGACATACAATGCCTAAACAAAAGAAGGTACTGCAAAAGTCTGGATTGAGGCATCGTAAGGCAACCCCATATTCTTTACGACCATGTCATTCAAAGATCATGAAAGATTACCGTCACAAGAAACAAATAAAGGCGTCTGAGAAGAAGGAATGGAAAGACGCAACTTGTTCTGTTTGTATGGAATACCCTCACAAAGCTGTTCTTCTACTTTGTGACTCATATAACAAGAACTGTCGCCCATACATGTGTGATACCGGTTACCGCTATTCCAATTGCTTAGACCAGTATAAGAAAGCCTATACTAAGGTCAACTTGGCCCAAAATGACCCAAACATTAGTTCTGACACGGAAGAACTTTTATGCCCACTTTGTCGTGGTCAAGTAAAAGGATGGACTGTGGTGAAACGGGCACGCAGGTATCTGAATGCCAAGAAGAGGAGTTGTATGCAAGACAACTGTTCATTTGTTGGGTCGTATAAAGATTTAAAGAAGCATGTGCGGGCTAGTCATCCTTTGGCCCGACCCAGAGAAGTAGACGCGTCACTTGTTGAGAAATGGAAGAAGCTTAAAAATGATAGTGAATTAAATGATGTTATAAGTACAATTTATTCAACAATGCCAGGTGCAGTTATAGAAGGGGATTATGTGATTGAAGATGATGATAATCGGGACTTTTCTAGAGTAAGAAGGTTCGGTCGTCATCACCTGGATACTCGTACTCGTTTTGGACCGGTGTATGATCATAGACGTTATCCAATAGGATCAAGGAATGTTAGTAGAAGTTATGCATCAGGATCAAGGAATGTTAGTAGAAGTTATGCATTACTTCCAAGGCATCGTGAAATATCACAATCATCTGAAGATGCTCGCAGGCATGTTGATAATCGCAATCGGTGGGATGACTCTGGCACTCATCAATATATTTCATCATCCTCAGATGATTATGAATCTGATTTTCTATCAGATGAAGACGTAGCTGATTATGAAGGCATCATTAACGAGCCTGCGCGTACTTACAGTTCTCACGCTGGCGTTAATCAATCATCATCATTAGAAGAATCAGCGTCAGATGATGACGTCATCGTTACGGGGTCTGGTGTTAATTACAGTTTCCGCCATAGTGAGTCTCAATTTTCATCAGAAGATGAATCATCTTCAGATTATGCGGATGATGATGGTAGTATTGAGGGGCATGTTCTTAGTGACAACCGCAGACGCGAAACCAGGCTGCCTTATGCTGGCTCAGGCATGAGGTATGTGAGGCATGGCAGTGCACGCTGAAGGCACTTTTTTTTGGTTAAGGGGTTTGATTGGGTCATATTCAGACCAAAATATCTTCTGGATGGTTTTCTTCTCTTTATAAGTTGTGGTTTTTAGGTAACATTTTGTTATGGGATTTTTTTTTTCTTTCAAATCTATTTTATGACTTGTAGACGTTATAATGTTATGATACACAATAATTAAGCTCTCTGCACAGCATAAGAGTTAAGACATTCTCTTTTCTTTATGATTTTTCGTTGCAGTGCTCAATATTTGTTGAGCCGACATGTCGGTTGCTCATTTTTTCTAATACTTTACCTTTCTGTAGGGTTGTTCAAGCCCCAATTTGAAGGCATTTGATTAGCTTCTAACACTAGTAATCATAGGTTAAAAATCTGGTGTTAAGTGCTTGGATGTATGGTGGTTTCTGTCATGGTTTATGTTTCTTCATGAAACATGAGATACTTGTTTGTTACAAGAGGAGTAGAGGTGATACTCTTGTATCACTGTTCACCTAAAAAAATCTACTTTAACCCCTTTAACTTTATAGAATTTATACAACATTAATTAATTCTATAATTAAATTTCTTAAAACTTAAAAATAAGTTATTGTTTTACTAACATGCCAATCAAAAAATATGATAATAACATCTATCATTAAATTAATTATTTAAAAATTGTTTAATCCTCAAAATTTAATCATCTTTAGGTTCAATTTCTATAACATTTGTTTAACGGTGGTTACAATTAAACGCATAAGTGTTGCATTAAGGGTGACACCATCAATTGACAAGTCAATCTTAAATATATAAAAAAATAAAAGAGCAAAAACTGTAAAAAAATATTCATTTGTTGTTGCATTGTATAGGTATAAAGCTATTTCTTAAAAATTTCAATCTTCTTTTAAAACGAAACTTGGGTGTTTGGCTAAGGGTTATTTGATTAACTTATATAAGCTTATTGAAAAAATTGAAAACCAATAACAACATATCCAATCCCGTCTGGGCGGGGTATGAGGGGAAAAAATTGAAAACTAACAAACATATTATTATTATTATTATTTATCTAAGAACTCTTAAAAATTTTGATTATTTTTCTTTCTGTGCATGCAAGTTCGTAACTATAATTATTTTACGTTGCCGCTGCTATGCGAGTAATAAGCTAATACTCTTGGGTCTATGAAGCAAAATAAACGAAACTTGGGGTGTTTAGCTAAGGGTTATTTGATTAACTTATATAAGCTTATTGAAAAAATTGAAAACCAATAACAACAACATATCCAATCCCGTTTGGGCGGGGTATGAGGAAAAAAATTGAAAACTAACAAACATATTATTATTATTATTTATCTAAGAACTTTAAAAAAAATTGATTATTTTTCTTTCTGTGCATGCAAGTTCGTAACTATAATTATTTTACGTTGCCGCTGCTATGCGAGTAATAAGCTAATACTCTTGGGTCTATGAAACAATATAATTTTGCTTATAACATCAATTTATTGCCGCCAAAGCTAAACAAACATCAGATAACAAAAAATAGACAAATGTGAAATACCATAAATAACAAGCATCAAAGAAGCTTTTACATATAGTAGCTCACATTTTCCATTAGTGTACATTGACAAATCTTTTGCATTTATAAATGTATCATTATTCCTACTCTACCGATGTGGGAAGTGAAATTGAATTATAAGGGTCAACCTTTTCATAGCATTAGATTTTTTTTTTTTTTTTTTTTTTTTTTTTTTTTTTTTTTTGAACGGCGAGATATAAGTTAGTGATCCGAGCCCACAGTGACATCCAATTGGGCAGTATGCAAGGTATGCAAGCCTCGAACCTTTCTCCTTAGGGGATAAACCCCACTCCTGCTTCTATTTATTTCGGGCCCCTGAAGGTTTATGGTGAGACTCGAACCTGAGACCTCTCCAAGGAAACCTCCCCAAGGTTATCTTTGGTGGCCAACTGAGCATAGTGCATTAGCTTTACAGGTAACATAAATTAATTAAGTTGTGAAATATTGCCATAGAGGCATAGATCATACCATTTGCCATCCAACTGTGAAGATGAGAATCATTTGAAAACAAATTAATATTACAACTTTAAAAGTGGTACTTAGCCAACTTAATATGCTATGAAACCTTTACTCTCTAGTAACAAAATCTGAGATATATTTAGATACTTTTAACTTTGGATTAATTTCATATATCACCCTACTTTCATGATTAATTTCATATATACACAAAGTGTAAGTATTGAATGCATAATGTACAATGTTTTTAATGCATGTTTGGGTATATATGAAATTTCCATCTAAAAGGAGGGGAAATATGAAATTGCCCCTTTAACTTTCTACAGATCACAAGCCAACGAGTATAAGAAGATAAAGAAATAGCTATAGAGAAAACGTTAAAGTGCATCCTAAGTTTTGTACTTAACTGTGAAAGGCTGAAAATCAAAATGACATATACTTTAGAATCATGTACCTCTATATCAAATTTTTGGGTACTTTCGTAAGTCTTAAATTGACAGAAGTTATTATCAATGTTGTAACAAAATGTACTATCATGGCGCAACAAAACTTTAAACACAATTCTAAAATAGATGTCATTAGTTAAAAGTGTGTTGTAAAAGTGATTATTGCAAACTACATGAATTTTTATAAGTGATTGGAGCTTTGAAACATATGGATCCAAACACCGTTCGTCGCGCAAACATTTATTTTACAGAAAAAAAACAAAACATATAGAACATTATTATAACCCACAGATGGACATTTGTGTTTTATTCAATTTACTTCTTTGGAGCAAGTTTTGACTTGATCTTTTCCACCTCTGTGGTTCCAACTTGGAATGTTTTCGTCAAAACAACATCTTCTACTGTGGGAGACGACGCAAACAATGCGTTTGCCACCCTTTGAGTACCGGGCAACTGACTGTTAAATCCAACAATGACGGCAGCAGGAACTTTTCCACTGTTTATCTGGTAATGAATTAAGCCTCTAGGAAAGGTAAAGATTTCACCAACTTTGATGGTCTTGGAAAGGAGTTTGTTTTCTGTTGTTATGAAGCCGACATCTAATTCACCCTCTAGCACAAACACGATCTCAGTGGCTCGTGGGTGAGTGTGTGGTGGGTTTATACCGCCTGGTGCATAATCAATGCGAGCCATGGACACACCTAAGGTGTTTAGCCCATTGATTTCTTGCACAGAGGTGTTGGTTTTATGGATATAAATTAGTAGACGTGAGTTAGGATCGAACTCGAGACTTTGGGATTGCACACTTTACGTATGAGAATTTAAAGTTAATAATTAAATATAAATGTTATATTTATTTATTTATTAAACAAAATAACTAACGGACGTTAAGTAATTAATGTAATGGACTAACGGTCGTTAAATGTTTATGGAAAAGGATCAAATTGCAAAAGTTGGGAAGGTTCTAGAATCCCTTTAGGGACCTAGAACCGATCGGCCATCAAGAAAAGGAAACAAGCCACAACTTGTTCACCAAGTTTACTTGGGTATATATACAAGGCTAGGGGTCTTGTTTTTCAATCTCTTGTGCTCATAAGCTAAACCCTAAAATTGTTTTGTGTGTGTTTTTGTCTTCAAAACCGGTCGACACCTTCATAAGGTTCGATCCAAAGCTTTTCCACAACAACAAGTTATTTGTTTGATAAAAACTAGCGGTACTTTAATTCGGTTTAGTACGTGTGTACAAGAACTTAGTAATAACATACTTTTGTTATTATCTTGGATTGAATTACAAAAAGGTAAGTGGTAATTCACATAATCTTAACTAAATAAAATTAGGGTTCATCCGTTGCTAGTTTGTGGATTTGATTCTTGTTCGGCTAGAATCAACAAAGGTACGCATATTCTTTATGTTAATTAATTATTCGTTAATAAATCCTATACGCTTCCGCTTGAATACTTTGATGTTTATTGTTTATATTTATGATTGTCATATTATATAATTCCAACAGTGGTATCAGAGCCATTGGTTTTTTAATGAGTAATTAATTACATAAACGCGTAATAAAACAAATACTTGTATGTTGTTTGCTATGTTAATCTAGGGTTTATGTTTAATTTATGTTTTGGTCGAATTTTTTTTATTGGGCGTACCATATTTTTTTTTAAATCGACATATACATAAATTTTTTTTTTAGGGTTTTGAAAATTGTTTGCTAACCTTATTAAAACCTAGAATTAATATTGATTACGTGATAAATTCATGAATAATTTGTTATGTGTCATGGAATTTTTATATGCGATCTTGTGGCTTACTTGTATAATTGTTATGATATCCATGATTATACATGCATGTTAGTCATGGATAAGTTGCTTTGATATTGTTTAATTGTTAAGATATATTTATTTACGATAAATCTTGAATTGGGGAAGACTCCAATTATATATATTAATGAATCAATTATGTGCAATTTGGTATATCATTAATTATGGGTTTACGCAATCGATTCGTCGATGTATGTGGCTCACTTTCTATTGTTGGAGTGAAAACCCTAAATTAATATATACATTAATTTAACCTAGACATTGATTATTAATAGGGTTTTATCGAATAAGTTGCATGTGGCTACTTGTTTACACGTATAAATTGTTTATTATGTGCGCAT
Source organism: Chrysanthemum seticuspe (assembly GCA_019973895.1). Lineage (NCBI taxonomy): Eukaryota > Viridiplantae > Streptophyta > Magnoliopsida > Asterales > Asteraceae > Chrysanthemum > Chrysanthemum seticuspe. The sequence goes on along the minus strand of BPTQ01000003.1, from coordinate 225,710,458 downwards.
TGTTTTTTAGTAGTTTATTTTTTATTTGTATTACTTGTTTGTTTATTATGTGCGACAGTTTTAAGCAAAGGGTAATTTTGAATAGAAAAATAATATGGACTAAACAATGGTGAAATTTGATTTGTTTTGGAAGAGTTAAGTTTTCAATAGTTTAATTGATTGGTGACTTTGGTACAAATGGTCTGAACGGCTCACTCATTAGAATGAACTATAAAGGGGTTATTTAAGAAGTGCGCACAGTCACACTGAAAGGATGTCTAAGGTTATGCTTTTGCGCTTACCTGGTCCTCTGCCCTCTGTAAGTTCGAATGGAGCTACTTAGTAAGCCATAAAATGTACAAGCTCATCTTAAGGGCGAATTAGTTTTAATTCCATGCGCCACTTAGGTGGTAATTATCCGAAACACTAAGTGTTTACACTTATGCAAAAGTACGGTATAATGGATGATAATTAACACTAAATTCCTTGATTGGTGAACCCAATACCTCAATCAAAACTTTGATAATTTGATCTTTATGAATTGGTAATAAAAAGTTTTTTATTAAAATTATGCTACAAGATGAATGCATGACATCTTTGTAATTAATGTATTTGACCACATAAAATCAAAACTAGTACCCTTTTAAAATTAAGTTATATGCCATCTAATTAAAGGGACACTTGAAGTTGCAATTTACGTCATGACAGTACTTGGCGAGATTGTAATGGAGAGGTAAATCTCTATGTAAAGTCAGACCTTACATGGACATATTTGCAGTTCTTTAAGTTAGACACTTAAGTTGAGTAGGAAGTGAGACCTGGACTCAATGGCATAAGATGGGATGAAACATGTTTATATTTGCAATAGCGTTGGAAAATATAAATCCCATAATGATCTAGGAGTTGGAAATTGTTTGCCAATTAATGTTCGACAGATTACCTTATTATATGCGTTCGTTGCTAGCAGATCAACTGATGTAATGAACCTATGATAATTTGGATCCTAGTTTTCGAGAAAATATTATGGTTATATGAATATTACCTTGGGTATTTTATTTTCTTGAAAAGTTTAATTATCGAAAATACTAAAATTGAATTTTGCTAATTCTTTAAATGTATTAATGCAACATTAAACCGTAAACGTAGGTTATTCATGTATTGGTAAAATTGATCTGCACCTGTAAGGGTTTTGGTAGAGTCAACTTTACTAAAAGAATAAACCTAGTCCTCTTTTCATAAGAAAGAGTGAGATCCAATCCTATTCCTTTTCATGAATGAAGAAAGGTTTGATAGGACAATTAGAATTGTCTAAATTCTAAATTCATAACTCGTAAGCATTTTTAAAAGTTAAGAAAATTGCATATTTTCTGAGTTATTAAATTAGAAACTAGACTAATTACTGTATAATTGGTAAAAGACAAACTAGCATATTTTATATAGTTGTTGTGCTTTGACCATTTAAAAGTACTACTTACAATTGTTGGAATAGTAGAACTATTAAGAAAGAAATTGCATGCCCAATTTTTCAAGTTAATAGCATTGATGGATAAATTCATCATCTACATAGTAGAATACATTCTTTTAAGTACATTTGTAATTGTTATGTATGGACTTTCTCAAAGGTGTAGGGAAGTATAATAGAACGCTATTTTCTTTCACTGGTTAATGCAACACTTACAATGTTGTCAAATCCAGTGGGAGTATTGTGATCTTATTACTGAATAAGGAATTAATGTAATGATCTCTTATTCAGTGGGAGTTACAAGCTTTGTCATCTTGGTAGTAACCCAGATTATCTCTAGAATGTCTTAAGATAATTACTTTCCACTTGTAGACACTTATGTTTTCAAGGATAGTCATGTATGTTTCCTTATTAGACAATGAAGTGGTTCTACATCTACTAGTTATGCTAATATCAATGACACAATCATATTAGTCACATAAACAAACATATGTCGTGTTGTTTATCTGCTACATGATGTTGTTCCATGCACAAGTGGGAGAAATCTATATTGTGTGCAAGGTACTACAACATATAAGTATATGATTTAACGGATTCTCTTGACTGCAAGGTAAGAGATCAACATTCTAATATAACTTGTACATATCTAATTCAAGAAACACTTGGTGTTGCAATTTACGTCATGTCAGAACTTGGCGAGATTGCAGAAACAAAGTAAATCTCTATGTGAAGTCAGACCTTGCATGGACATATTTACAGTTTCTAAATTAGACAAGTATTTAGAACATGTGTCAAAATGATATATAAGACTACTTCAAATTAAATATTTATGTATTATTAGAATGACATAAAATTAAATAAAGTAATCTAATTCTACTTCAATTTGTTTATTTATGTATTTTAGAATGACATAAATGAAAAATAATGTAGTCCTACATTATTGTGAAGTAAAATAAATTAACTTGAAATTACTATTGAAATCAAGAGTTGTGTTCATAATTACTTTAGTTAAACATGTTTATGATTCATTGTAAAGACATAAACATAAAGTCTTTTAAGACTTATAATAAAGTAAGACGTTAACTTGTTATGTTTTTTAGTTAAGACATATACAAGAAGTCATTGAGTTGATCAATGATTTATAACGTATAATGGGATTATAACATTTTATGTTTCTTGTTGAAACATGGATATGAAGTGACTTGGTTAAAAGGTACTTGTGTTATAAAGCATGTAATTGGCTTGGAAAGTCTATTATACCATTAAGTTGACTTAGTTGGTAAATAGGTAAGCCAAAAGGAATATGTTTATCTTATATATTGTTAGATTGTCTTACAATATTAAATTCTAATGAATACCACAAGTTGATGGTATGTTCAGTTAGGAGAATCAAACTCTATTTGATTTGTTTGATTCATGATAAC
>BPTQ01000003.1:225551090-225707511 GCA_019973895.1 Chrysanthemum seticuspe | reverse complement strand
GAACAGGATATTAGGAAACTGTTGGTTTTATGGATATAAATTAGTAGACGTGAGTTAGGATCGAACTCGAGACTTTGGGATTGCACACTTTACGTATGAGAATTTAAAGTTAATAATTAAATATAAATGTTATATTTATTTATTTATTAAACAAAATAACTAACGGACGTTAAGTAATGGACTAACGGTCGTTAAATGTTTATGGAAAAGGATCAAATTGCAAAAGTTGGGAAGGTTCTAGAATCCCTTTAGGGACCTAGAACCGATCGGCCATCAAGAAAAGGAAACAAGCCACAACTTGTTCACCAAGTTTACTTGGGTATATATACAAGGCTAGGGGTCTTGTTTTTCAATCTCTTGTGCTCATAAGCTAAACCCTAAAATTGTTTTGTGTGTGTTTTTGTCTTCAAAACCGGTCGACACCTTCATAAGGTTCGATCCAAAGCTTTTCCACAACAACAAGTTATTTGTTTGATAAAAACTAGCGGTACTTTAATTCGGTTTAGTACGTGTGTACAAGAACTTAGTAATAACATACTTTTGTTATTATCTTGGATTGAATTACAAAAAGGTAAGGGGTAATTCACATAATCTTAACTAAATAAAATTAGGGTTCATCCGTTGCTAGTTTGTGGATTTGATTCTTGTTCGGCTAGAATCAACAAAGGTACGCATATTCTTTATGTTAATTAATTATTCGTTAATAAATCCTATACGCTTCCGCTTGAATACTTTGATGTTTATTGTTTATATTTATGATTGTCATATTATATAATTCCAACAAGAGGCTGATGTCACAGTTGCACCAAATGTGTTGTTGGTGGACGCGGGCTTTGCTAGCCCCGTGAAGAAAAAATCATCTGCTGATATGTTGCTTTTGCAGGCAAATCCATTCAATTTTACACCTATATTTTATACAATAAGTTATTAATTCGTAAAACTTCATAAACATAGTCCAGTATATATTTACTTTACAAGTAGTACTTTGCCAACTTAATGTTTAACAAACTTAAACGTTCCAGTACTTTGCAAAATGTTGATGATCACCAATGTTGATCATCTCATATTTTAAGGTAGTGTTTACATGAGATAAGTCAACTAACCTCTAAATCAGTTAAAGGCATCTTATATTGCAGGTATTGATGTAACAAAAAAAGGATTGGTTTTCATAGCTCAAATGGATTAAAGAACGTAGATATCTATGCATGCAAGAACATGAAATACCTGACTTAAGATCGGCGACGCAGACATCTTGAAGTAGGTCAGGATCCGCTGATACGAAAGAAGCCAAAAAGATTGCCATCATCATGCCAATCACCAAACCATAATCACTACTAGCCATTATAAACAAGAGGCTCTTTTTACTTTGTTCGAAAAGTGGGTTTGAGTAGAAACACAAATGTTGTATTTATAATGGGCTGAGAGCAATTTCAGATGGGTAGCTGGTCCCTTTCAATTCTTTCAAATCTATGTCTTGCTTTTGTGAACTTTATTAAATTAATTTATGTTAAGTAGGAATTTCCCATTTTTGTTTTGGTAGTAAATTAAATAACCGGAGAACTGGATATGCTTCATCTAGCTAGAGAAGGTTTTAAGTAGCTTATTCTATTTTTATTTTTTCAGCATGCATGAAACATCTGAAGTGCGTATGTGAAATGAAAATATGTTCTGATTCTCACCGTTTCGATTGATATGGCCATTACAAGTTTCAATTAAAAAGTAGATATATAGACAATAGATCATAACTCATAACATTATAGTTTTATAAAGGCATAAACCGAAAATGATAAAATTTTAAAGTTGTGGCGACAAAGATTTAGTCTATGCATTATTTTCTCCATCTGAAAAATACTGTAGCATTAAGGAAATAACTAAGAAATTTCCATAATGTAAAACCATGATTTGTGTGTTCATGATAACCAATAATGACCATCAAAGTTTGGTAACTTATCAGATCGGTCGCACAACTTTCTTTTCATAAAGCATTATTTACTTTGTCATCAATGAAGATCTCTACCTTCACTTTCACATAAAGTATGTTTTGTTTGCAAACTAGTCTGCTAGGAAGTGCTTATCTTACTATTAAGTAAAAAGAACCTCTTACCTTAGGTAATGCCATCTCAGCACTAAATAGTTAGCCACTAGCTATTTAGTGACTTTGAAAAACCATACGAGTACTTCTTTTGCAGATTTGCGTGCACTCTTGTGTAACCCAAGAAACCGGCCAGCAACTATTTCTTTCCCACCTGTTATTTATTGGGTTAATCACCATCGACCCACTCTGACCCATCACAACCCACTACGACCCGGTCAACGAAAGTCAACCAAACAAGTCAGACTTTAAAAAGTCAACAGAAGCAGTTATATAAAAAACGGTTATATGACAGTTATGAAGTAACTGCCATATCCCCTGAACCAACACAATGGTTCATTTGTACCTTTTCAGTATGTATAAATAGATAGGAATTATGTATGAACAAGAATGACAGATTTTATATATAAAAAGTAGTTTAAGTTTATAAAGTTTCATCCTTTCTTTATTATTTGGTATATTTTGATTAAAGATCCGTAAAACTGGGCCAACAATTAGTATCAGAGCCACAATCATCATATACCAATCTATTAGTTTTAGTTTCAGAATCAAAGGAACAAGAAACTGTTTCGAATTTGTTTTCTGCAAAAGTAATTCAAACACAAATCAAGACATATCATTTTTGTGTTTTTGTTTCTGTCGCAACAAGGAGATTCAATTAATATAATTTACATATTATAGTAATATATTAATTATTAAATCACAATAATAACTAAACTAACGGTCGTTAGTTGATAGTTACTTAACGGAAGCTTTTACATATGGTAGTGTTCATTTGTAACTTAATTATGCAGCGCGATACGCCGTTGTTTACAACATCAGTTTATTGCTGTCGAAGCTAAACAAAGATGAAATAACAAAAAGTAAACAAATGTGAGATACCATAAATAACAAGCATCAATGAAGGCTTTTACATATGATATTGTTCATTTGGTTACCACACAGTGACAAACCTTTTGCATTTATAAAGGTATCACTATTGCTACTTTCTACCGATGTGGGAAGTGAAATTGAATTATACTATATTGTGGCAGTTGATAAGGTTCAACTTTTCCTAGTGCATTGGCTTTACAGGTAACGTAAACTAATTGAGATTGCAAAAGATTGGCGCTTAATATAACATGATAGGTTGTGAAATATTGCCTTAGAGCGTACCATTTGAGATGAGAATCATTTGAAAACAAATTAATAACACAACTTTACAAGAGTGGTGGTACTTAGCCAACTTAAAATATGCTATGAAACCTTTACTCGCTAGTAACAAAATCTGAGTTATATTTAAATATAAATACTTTTAACTTTCTATAGATCACAAGTCAACAAGTATAAGAACATACAGAAACAGCTACAGAGAAAACGTTAAAGTGCATCGTAAGTTTTGTACTTAACGATGAAAGGTTGAAAATCAAAATGACATTTACTTTAGAATCATGTACCTCTGTATCAAATTTTTGGGGTAAATTCATAAGTCTTAAATTGACAGAAATTATCAATGTTGTAAGGGAACGTACTATCATGGCGCAACAAAACTTTAAACACAATTCTAAGATAGATGTTCATTAGCTAAAAGTGTGTTGTAAAAGTGATTATTGCAAATTAAAAGAAGTTTTAAAAGTGATTAGAGCTTTGAAACATATGGACCCAAACACCGGTCTTTATTGACCAAAAAAACAAAACAAATAGAACATTATAACACACAAATCGACATTTGTATTCTATTCAATTTACTTCTTTGGGGCAAGTTTTGACTTGATCTTTTCCACCTCTTTGGTTCCAACTTCGAATGTTTTCGTCAAAACAACATCTTCTACTGTGGGAGACGACGCAAACAAAGTGTTTGCCACCCTTTGAGTACCGGGCAACTGACTGTTAAATCCAGCAATAACGGCAGCAGGAACTTTTCCACTGTTTATCTGGTAATGAATTAAGCCTCTAGGAAAGGTAAAGATTTCACCAACTTTGATCGTCTTGGAAAGGAGTTTGTTTTCTGTTGTTATGAAGCCGACATCTAATTCACCCTCTAGCACAAACACGATCTCAGTGGCTCGTGGGTGAGTGTGTGGTAGGTTTATACCGCCTGGTGCATAATCAATGCGAGCCATGGACACACCTAAGGTGTTTAGCCCATTGATTTCTTGCACAGAGGCTGATGTCACAGTTGCACCAAATGTGTTGTTGGTGGACGCGGGCTTTGCTAGCCCCGTGAAGAAAAAATCATCTGCTGATATGTTGCTTTTGCAGGCGAATCCATTCAATTTTACACCTGTATTTTATACAATAAGTTATTAAACCGTAAAACTTCATTCATGATTCATCTCATGCATGTACTATATATAGGCATAAGTTGCTTTTGTTCTTAAAGTTTTGAGCATGTCATCATATTTTATGTCACCAACTTAAATATAACAAATCTAACTTAACGACGTACCATAAACATAGTGCAGTATATGTTTACTTGCAAAATGTTGATGATCACAAACGTTGCTAAACATTATTCAAAAAGTCTAGTGTATATTTAAGGTAGTGTTTACATGAGATGATCGAGTTGACTAACCTCTAAATCAGCTAAATGCATCTTATATTGCAGGAATTGACGCAACAAAAAAAGGATTGGTTTTCATTGCTCAAATGGATTAACGAACGTAGATATCTATGCATGCAAGAACGTGAAATACCTGACTTAAGATCCGCGACGCAGACATCTTGAAGCAGGTCAGGATCGGCTGATACGAAAGAAGCAAAAAAGATTGCAATCATCATGCCAATCACCAAACCATAATCACTAGTAGCCATTCTATATAAACAAATATATAAGTGGCTCTTTTTAGTTTGTTCGAAAAGTGGGTTTGAGTTGAAAGACAAATGGTGGGTATGTTGTATTTATAATGGATTGAAAGAGAAGACATTTTGACAGCAATTTCAGATGGGTAGCTGGTCCCTTTCAATTCTTTTAAATCTATGTCTTGTTTTGGTAGTAAAGTAACTGGAGAACTGGAGATCCTTCACCTTGATAAGGTTTTAAATAGCTTATTATATTTTTATTTTTTCAGCACAAAACATCTGAAGTGCGTATGTGAAATGAAAATGGTCAGATTCACACCGTTTCGATTGATATGGCCATTTCAAGTTTCAATTAAAAAGTATATATATAGATATCAACAGATCATGACTCATAACATTAGAGTTTTATAAAGGCATCAACCGAAAATATTAAAATTTGAAAGTTGTGATGACAAAGATTTAGTCTATGCATTATTTTCTCCATCTGCAAAACTGTGTATGTTAGTATTAAGGAAATATTGTCTACGGTTATTATATTTGTCTGCCTTAACTAAGAAATTTTCATAAGGTAAAACCATGATTTGTGTGTTCATGATAACCAATAATGACCATCAAAGTTTGTTAACTTATCAGATCAGTCGCACAACTTTCTTTTTACAAAGCATTATTTACTTTGTCATCAATGAAGATCTACCTTGACTTTCACATAAAGTATGTTTTGTTTGCAAACTAGTCTGCTAGGAAGTGCTTATCTTACTTTAAATAAATAAAATAAAAAAAACTTCTAACCTTAGGTAATGCCATCTCAACTATTAAATAAAAAGCCTCTTACCTTAGGTAATGCCATCTCAGCACTAAATAGTTAGCCACCGGCTATTTGGTGACTTGAAAAACTATACGAGTATAAGAAAGTCTATACCAAGGTCAACTTGGCCCAAAATTGTTGGTTTAATGGACAAAATATTAATAAATGTGTGTTAGGATCGAACTCGAGACCTATGGGATTGCACGCGTTGCGTATGAGATTTAATTATATTAAGTCACGAAATATTTATATGGTCGAACTAAGAAAAATGAGGGGGTTGGTGTCGAGTTTTGAAACTTAAGGAGGTGCTTGAAATGACTTGTTGGACAAGGTTTAATGCTATATATACACATCCTTTTGATCTCTCATTCGAATGGAAAAAGAAGAAATACGATTGACACTAAACCTTTCTCTACATATTCTATGTACTGAATCATGATTGAGATATGTTAGAATAAGTGAATATGATATACATGCCATGCATGCATTATTCATGGGCATGTCTTTTGCATGTTTTTCATTCTTTTCTTTATCCATTGAAACAATGGATTGACTGTAGCAATATTAAAAAAGGGTTCGACCTGTTTGTTTTATACGAAGCCAAACCTTGTTTGTTGTGCGCTTTAATCGTGACTTGAACTAGCATTCTAATTAAATCGCTAACAATACGCGCGTACATGATCGTAGAGAAATCCTACTTTGGATTTTGGTGATTTACACTATTCGACTTTATTAAGTCGACTAGCACTCAAACCCTAATTAGGGTTCATCTCAATTGCTTGTTTTGTGGAATTGATCTTTGTTTGGCTAGAATAAAAAAGGTACGCATATTTAATATTTTAGTCAATTAATTATTCATTATATGTTCCTATACGCTTTCGCATGTGTACTTGATGTTTATTGTTTATATTCATGATTAGTAATGTTTTATAATTCCAACAGTGGTATCAGAGCTTGGTTTAATGAGTAATTAATTAATAAACACGTAAAAACGAATATTGTATGTTTTTTTATATGATTATTCTAGGGTTTTGGTTATGATTATGTAAACCCTAATTTTAGGGTTAGGGCTTTTGCCCTAATTTGGTTTTAAATTATTTTTTATGGGTCGAAACCATAAAATTGTTTTTTTCAGTCGATTTGTTTAAAAACAAATATTTTTTAGGGTTTATAAAAGGGCAAATCGCACAAAAAGGTATCAAACTTATCTTCAATTTGAATTTAAGGTACCCAACTTTTTTTTTCTCAATTTAAGGTATCCAAGTTATTTTTAGTTGCAATGTTAGATGATTAACAGGTTACAAGGTCACATCTATGAAATCAGCAGGTTACCTATAATTTTTTTCCTCATTGTTTTCTGATAACAAGATAATGGCTACTTCTTTACACACCAATTATCTCTATTTCTCCTACATGTCAGTTTATACATTTCATTAATCTCATATCAATTTTTTGTTATCTTCAGCAGCTGAATTAGGGCCCGTAAGGTGTAACCTTATTTTGTTTTTTTATTACTGGGGATATTGTTATGGAATATGTTATAGTTTAACAATCTATAAGTAATGTACGTATATGTTTTATTTATTTAATTTGCAGTTATTAATGTATGTTTTATAATCAAATACTCTTTATATTTAGCTAGTTGAGATGGTCATATAACTTGAATAAAGGGGTGTTTACGTTTTTATAAATCAGATCAGCGTTTTTTATTGTTTGGATGGACCAATGGAGGACCAAGTGTAATTGTAGTGACAGCAGTTGGTGTGTTTGTGGGGAACAAGTGAAAAATAAAACAAAACACTTTTATACGAATTGTAATAAGAAAAACTTTGAAGATGTGTATATTGGCATACTAATTAAAGTAAAACAATGTTCAAAAAATTAAAGTAAAACAAAAGAAATACGTTTTTGGCCGGAAATTGGCTGAAAGTTGATTGGGGAAGATGAAATATGATAATGGTAACCTGGAACCGTTTGTGTAGGTAAAAACTTCCCGACATTGCAATTAAAAATAACTTGGATACCTTAAATTGAGGAAAAAAAAGTTGAGTACCTTAAATTAAAATTGAAGGTAAGTATGATACCTTTTTGTGCGATTTACCCTTTATAAAATTGTTTTGTTATCAATATCGAAACCTAGAATTAATATATTTGTTACGTGATATATTCATGAATAATTTGTTATGTGACATGGAATTTTATGCGATAATAAATTGTTATGTTAAATCCATGAAAACGTGCATGTTTGGCATGGATTATTGCTTGAATATTGTTTAATTGTTAAGATATTTTATCACATGTTTATTTTTTGATAAATCTTAAATTGGGGAAGACTCCAATTAAATATATATTAATGAATCAATTATGTGAAATTTGGTATATTTTAATTAAGGGTTTACGCAATCGATTCGTCGATGTATGTGGCTCACTTTCATTTGTGCGAGTGAAAGCCCTAGTTAATATATACGTTAATTAACCTAGATATTGATTATTAATATGTTTTATCAAATAAGTTGCATGTGGCTACTTGTTTACACGTATTAATTGTTAGTTATGTGCGCATTGTTTTAGTTATTTATTTTTTATTGTTTACTTGTTTGTTTATTATGTGCGACAAGTTTTAAGCAAAGGGTAATTTTGAATAGAAAAATAAATTTACTAAACAATGGTGAAATTTGATTTGTTTTTTAAGAGTTAAGTTTTCAATAGTTTAATTGATTGATGATTTTGGTACAAATGGACTGTGTGGGAAGTACTAGGAGGGGAGCGCATTAATTGTGACCCTAAAGAAGGATGTTATTGCTTCAGCGCTGACCGAATTCTCCGCTTGCTTGCGAGTCAAATTGGAGTTACCAAGTAGGCTATGCATACAAAATCATCTCAAGGGCGAATTAGCTTTAATTCCATGCGCCACTTTTGTGGTAATTATCCGAAACACTAAGTCTTTAGACTTATGCAAAAGTACAGTATAATGGATGATAATTAAAGGTAAATTCCTTGATTGGCGAAACCAATACCTCAATCAAAACTCTGATAATTTGATCTTTATGAATTGGTTAATAAAAAGTTTTTTATTAAAATTTATGCTACAAGATGAATGCATGACATCTTTGTACATATTTGATTTGACACCATAAATTAAAACTAGTACCCTTTATAAATTAAGTTAGTGCCATCTAGTTAAAGGAACACTTGAAGTTGCAATTTACGTCATGTGTGAACTTGGCGAGATTGTGATGGAAAGGTAAATCTTTATGTAAAGTCATACCTTACATGAACATATTTGCAGTTCTTTAAGTTAGACGACTTAAATTGAGTAGTAAGTGAGACATGGACTCAAGGCACAAGATGGGAGAAAACATGTTTACATTTGCAATAGCGTTGGAAAATGTAAATCCCATAATGATCTAGGAATTGGAAAATGTTTGCCAATTATTGTTCGACATATTACCCTATTATATGCTTTCGTTACTAGCAGATTAATTGATGTAATGTAACTATGATAATTTGGATCATAGTTTTCGAGAAAATTCTATGGTTATATGAATATTACCTTAGGTGTTTTATTTTCTTGAAAAGTTTAATTATCGAAAATACTAAAATTGAATTTTGAAAATTCTTTAAATGTATTAATGCAACATTAAACCATAAACGTAGGTTATCCCTGTATTGGTAAATTGATCTACACCTGTAAGGGTTTTTGGTAGAGTCAACTTTGCAAAAAGAATAAACCTAGTCCTCTTTTCATAAGAAAGAGTGAGATTCAATCATATTCCTTTTCATGAATGAGAAATGTATGATAGGACAAATTAAAATTGTCTAAATTCTAAATACATAACTCGAAAGCAAATTTTAATAGTTAAGAAAATTGCATATTTTCTGAGTTATTAAATTATAAGCTAGACTAATTTACTGCAAAATTGGTAAAAGACAAACTAGCATATTTTATCTAGTTGTTGTGCTTTGACCATTTAAAAGTATTACTTACAATTGTTGGAATAGTAGAACTATTAAGAAAGAAATTGCATGCCCAATTTTTCAAGTTAATAGCATTGATGGATAGTTCATCATCTACATAGTAGAATACACTCTTTTAGTACATAAGTAATTGTTATGTATGGAGTTTCTCAAAAGTGTAGGGAAGTAAATAGAACACTATTTTCTTTCACTAGTTAATGAAACACTTACAATGTTGTCAAATCCAGTGGGAGTATCGTGTTCTTGTTACTGAATAAAGAATTAATGTAATGATCTCTAATTCAGTGGAAGTTACAAGCTTTGTCATCTTGGTAGTAACCCAGATTATCTCTAGAATATCTTAAGATAATTATTTTCCACTTGTAGACACTTATGTTTTCAAGGATAGTCATGTACGTTTCCTTATTAGACAATGACGTGGTTCTACATCTACTAGTTATGCTAATATCAATGACACAATCATATTAGTCACATAAACAAACATATGTCGTGTTGTTTATCTGCTACATGATGTTGTTCCATGCACAAGTGGGAGAAATCTATAGTGTGTGCAAGGTACAACATATTGGTATATGATCTAACGGATTCTCTTGACTGCAAGGTAAGAGACTAACGTTCTAATATGACTTTTACATAACTAATTCAAGAAACACTTGGTGTTGAAATTTACGTCATGTGAGAACTTGGCGAGATTGCAACAACAAAGTAAATCTCCATGTGAAGTCAGACCTTGCATGGACATATTTGCAGTTTCTAAATTAGACAAGTATTTAGAATATGTGTCAAAAATGATACATAAGACTACTTCAAATTAGATATCTATGTATTATTAGAATGACATAAATAAATGAAGTAATCTAATACTACTTCAATTTGTTTATTTATGTATTTTGGAATGACATAAATGAAAATAATGTAGTCCTACATTATTGTGAAGTAAAAAAAAATTAACTTGAAATTACTATTGAAACCAAGAGTTGTGTTCATAATTACTTTAGTTAAACATGTTTATGATTTATTGTAAAGACATAGACATACAGTCTTTTAAGACTTATAATAAAGTAAGACGTTAACTTGTTATGTTTTTTAATTAAGATATATACAAGAAGTCATTGAGTTGATCAATGATTTATTACGTTAAATGGGATTATAACAGTTTATGTTTTCTTGATGAGACATGGATATGAAGTGACTTGGTTAAAAAGTACTTGTGTTATAAAGCATGCAATTGGCTTGGAAAGTCTATTATATCATTAAGTTGACTTAGTTGGTAAATAGGTAAGCCAAAAGGAATATGTTTATCTTATATATTGTTAGATTGTCTTACAATATTAATTCTAATGAATATCATGTTCAGTTAGGAGAATCAAACTCTATTTGATTTGTTTGATTCAAGATAACCATAACTTCTTTCTTAAAAAGTAACAAGGTTAGAAAATTGAGTATAGATTGAATATACTCAATATGACTCCAACCTAGAAGATTAATAAAACACCATTTTATTATGGAATGTGATGAATCACATTAAGTTTTAAAATTGAGGATTCTGAATTTGTTAAACTACTTATGAAAAGGTTATTAACAAACTAAAGTCAGGAATTATCAATGTGTATTTGTAATGTCCCAAAAAGAGAACAATGTAGTTTTGCTTTAATTGCTAAGTATATATAGATAGTCTATATATTACAAAAGGCAAATTTTTTTGAAAGATAAAATTACAAGATACATAATCTTATTAAATACACTAGTAAATATCATGATGAGGCTAGATATGAAATGTTAACCTCAAGATGATGGAATTTTCATTCATAGATCTGCAAGGATATTTCAGATATTTGATTTATATGCTGAGAAGAACATGAGTTGAAGGATTATAGTAAACCTGATAATCATTATGATGGATTACCAAATATTGAATTGGGTAAATTACTCATACTATGAATGTTAAAGATGTTGTCCATAAAGATAATCAAATTTGGAAATTTGGTTTATCTTAATAGTTAGACTAGAGATAAAACCGTAGTGGTTTGAATCTCTATGTAGAAATCATATGGACAAAATTGTACACATATTTAATGCATGTTTTATGACAAGATTATTAATCATATTTAAGCAATTAATTGTGATTGAATATTCTTTCCTAGACACATTAAATATATAAAGATGATAATTGTCATATTTGTTTTCATTAATATGAAATATGACAATGGAATATCAAAACTCTTTCTTGAGAAATTACTTGAGCGAGGATGGTAAGTAATCGAAAGGTTTTTTGAATTCATACAATCTTTGGAAGTGCACAAAGTGCAATAATTCATGAATGGATAAATGCATGCATCTATGAAATTATTCTTATGCTTAATTATTAAATCATAATTTTGATTTATAATTGAAATAAGATAAATTTTAAGTATTCCTGAAAGCTACTGGGAGTATTATGTTAAGGTTTTAAATCTTATATGTTATATAACATATAGGAAGTAACATTCATTGTAAGCTAAATGTTAAGTCTTAGATTGGAATGAAACTTCACTTGTAAGATATAAGAATTAAAACATACAACATTGGAATATATGTTTATTGTTAATAAACATGTGCAGTAAAATAAATTATTCTAATAAAACATGATATATGATGAAATCTAAGTTTTACCTGTAGATTCATCATGTACATCATGTTGTGTATTAAAATTGTTGTATCATTCTTGAATAAGAAGTGATTTGACAACATTGGTATCTAACTAAAAGTTATTAGAATACTTGTGTAATGAATATTCTAATAGAATTACATCCTCAGCCTGGAATTGCTCCTAGATTCTATGGATGAACAATATGTCAATGGTGCAAATTGTCATCAGCTACAAACTTGAAAGTTTGGAAGACATCAAACATTACACAATAAAATATTAAAGTTTACGGAGTTTTAATGAGCATATTGTTGTTTGTATACAATGATGCTGGTTTAATTGAGATGACACTCAATACTAGTCATGGTAGGATTTCATCCTTGTTAATGGCCATGTGAACTAGTTGTGCTACTAAAAGCACAGTTGCATTATAAATTAAAAGAATAAGAATACTTTAAACTTTAAAATGTTTGAAAGTTTAAATTGTCATAAATTGGTGATAGAGGATTTAACACACTTTATGAATTATTATGTGGATTGGTGAATACACACATACAAAGACTTCACTAATTGAATTCTTAAAATAAGTATTCTCAAAATTACGATTGATCAAGTTGGTTGATTTATGCCTTGTCAACAAGTATGATTATCATTACTTGAGGCATAATTCATCAACTGAAATTTTCATGCATTAATCTATTTAGTATTTGGATAAAGGATGTTAAACAGTTATTATAATAAATCAAATACTTGGTATGTTTGATTTTATAATATATTGTATCCTATATTTGCATGTTTAATCCGTGAATAAATTTATTTATTCTAAATCGTCCGTTGTCAATTAATGATATGGGAGTATTGTTAAATTAAGACAAATCTGAGTGATTTGGTAGAATATACTTAAAAGTATATTAATGAGAAAGCATACCAATTTCAGATGATATTCAATGAATTGAATATAGGACTTATCCCAACTACATGATTTTACTTTATGGATATTGTTATTAAGTAAATCATGAATAGATATCCTCAGACTTGAGATATCAAATAAGTGTCATGAATGTAGTGCATTTCTGTGGAACAACTTAACGCTATACGTAACTGGTAGTCATAAGGGTTGTTTCCTGAAGTGTTACAAAGTTCATGGGTTATTCTTGTAGTCAAAATAGAATTTGTTCCTTCAAATTTATTTTGGAGTTTAATACTGTTGGGCCCCTCGTAGGGTTGACAAGATGTTTGCATGGCCATGCCCAAGATCTCCCCTGAATATGTTCAGAAGATTTGGTAATCTTGGTCAATCACTTAAAACGAGAAACATAATAGTTGAATAAAGAATGACTTAATTCCATATCTTTATTTAACATTGTATTATAAACAAAAGGATAATAATAATGAGAAATAATTAAAAGGTTTTTCCAGGAGACCTTACTCGAGTTGTGCTAGAGGCATCGAAGTGTTGCTAGACGCTAACCGATGTGATCACACTATTAAGATATGTCCAAGTGGGAGTTGTTGGTTTAATGGACTAAATATTAATAGATGTGTGTTAGGATCGAACTCAAGACCTATGGAATTGCACGCGTTGGACAAGGTTTAATGCTATATATACACATCCTTTTGATCTCTCATTCGAATGGAAAAAGAAAAAATACGATTGACACTAAACCTTTCTCTACATATTCTATGTACTGAATCATGATTGAGATATGTTAGAATAAGTGAATATGATATACATGCCATGCATGCATTATTCATGGGCATGTCTTTTGCATTTTTTCATTCTTTTCTTTATCCATTGAAATAATAGATTGACTGTAGCAATATTAAAAAAGGGTTCGACCTGTTTGTTTTATACGAAGCCAAACCTTGTTTGTTGTGCGCTTTAATCGTGACTTGAACTAGCATTCTAATTAAATCGCTAACAATACGCGCGTACATGATCGTAGAGAAATCCTACTTTGGATTTTGGTGATTTACACTATTCGACTTTATTAAGTCGGCTAGCACTCAAACCCTAATTAGGGTTCATCTCAATTGCTTGTTTTGTGGAATTGATCTTTGTTCGGCTAGAATAAAAAAGGTACGCATATTTAATCTTTTAGTTAATTAATTATTCATTATATGTTCCTATATGCTTCCGCTTGTGTACTTGATGTTTATTGTTTATATTTATGATTAGTCATGTTTTATAATTCCAACAAAAATATCCCAAACATTAGTTCCGACACGGAAGAACTTTTATGCCCACTTTGTCGTGGTCAAGTAAAAGGATGGACCGTGGTGAAACGGGCACGCAAGTATCTGAATGCCAAGAAGAGGAGTTGTATGCAAGAAAACTATTCATTTGTTGGGTCGTATAAATATTTAAGGAAGCATGTGCGGGCTAGTCATCCTTTGTCCCGACCCAGAGAAGTAGATATTGGGTTAATCCCAATCGACCCATCACAATACCCAGACGACCCGGTCAACCCAGAAGTCAAACAAGAAAGTCAACCACAAGCAGTTTTATGACAGTTACAAAAGTAACTGCTATTTGGCAGTTACAACTGCTAACCGACATATCTGTTGGATCTTTTTGAACCAACACAACGTTTCATTGTACCCTTTCAAAACATATAAATAGATAGGAACTTTGTACAAACAATTAATGACTGAAATATAGAAAAGTCTTTTGATTCAATTGTTTCTTATTATTACCGGTATATTTTGATTAAAGATTCATAAAAACGGGCCAACAATTGGTATTAGAGCCAACATCATCATATACCAAGGTTTCATTTTTTTGCTTTGAATCGAAAGAAAAAATCCCCAGGTCTCGGTATCTAATTTTTCTGCAAAATTTTATTCGAACCACAATAATCAAAGATTTTTCATCTTATTGTGTTCAAGGAATATACCCTTTTAATTTCTTGTCGCATCGTAACAAAGTTACCGGCATCTAGAAAAGGCACCTTCAAAATTGATTTGCAAAAAAATCCGTCTCATTTTGTTTTACTGAGAACAATATAAACAAATTAAGGATAAAAAGTTTTTGTTTTTTCTTCAAACAAAAAACACTAAATCGATTCAGAAACAAAGAACCAAACATCAAGAGGATAACATAAGTCATCATCAAGGGGCACAAATAAGAAACATCAAAGGAACGAACACACCTGTTTCTGAAGAATCAACCCCAGAAGGATCAATTGAGTCATAATTGATTCATTTACATACTCCAATCATCAAATCTCTCGCGGATAAGAAGACCCCCAAATCATCCAAAACCCTAGGTTTCAATTGGAGGGCTGTAAGTGCTCGCGAAGAACACCCAACACCGGAGAAGAAGTAGAGACGGTCAAACACAGCCATAGAGGCGGTTAACCATCATAAATTGAAGAAGGAGAAGAAGCAGTTTTTTCTTCCCAAAGGAGAGAGACTGAAAGACTTTATCTTAGAAAAAGAAAAATATATGCGTTATATTTTTATCTCAACAAAAAAGGAGATAAGAAAACAAAGGACAAAAGAAGAGGCGCGTACACAATATTAGGGCCACACAAAGGATTATTTTATTTTATTATGGCATCGGGTTAGACCATCAACCCCTCCAGGTTCCAAAAGATTTCAAATACCACCTTTCAATTTTTACTTTATATATTACCTTGATATATATTGTTTTATTTTGATAAGTTTTTAAAAAAATTAGAATCTTATCATATTTTTGCATAGTATATCTAACCTAGTGATTACACTGCTTAGAATACTGATTAGGAATAATTTGTAAGGATTAATTAACCTTAGGTTATTCATTTTTAAATTTTATAATCTCCGAGGATAGTTTAAAATTTTAAAACTATACCTAGAAAAGTTTTACACCCATTTGAGGAAGATAAAACATTAAGAGCTCATTTTAAGAAATAAGATTTTTTTTTGAAACACACTTTGTGTTAAAATTCTTTATTGGAGATTTATTTTCATTATCATTTAAGATATGACGAAAGGAAGTGGTAACAAGGAACCTAGTACTAACATTTCAAATAGTACACCCCAATTTCAATGTCCAATCCTAAAGCCCGCGAATTACTCATTATGGGCAATTCGCATGAAAATCATTCTCGAAGCAAATAACTTATGGGAAACAATAGAGCCGACTGAGTCGACTCAATCCAATAAGACAAAAGAGAAAACCGCTATTGCTTTCCTTTATCAAGCCTTACCTGAGGAACAATTACTTCAAATAACAAAGCACAAAACCGCGAAGGATATTTGGAATGCTTTGAAAACTAGACACGTTGGCGAAGACAGAGTTCAACAAGCAAGACTACAAACACTCAAATCTGATTTTGAGATGTTACAAATGAAGGAAGACGAGACAATTGACACATTTGCTACAAAACTAACAACTCTCGTAAACAAAGCCGCTAGTCTAGGACACACCATAGAAGATGAAACCTTAGTACGGAAACTACTAAATGTTGTACCCGATATGTATCTGCAAATAGTTGCATCCATAGAACAAGATTCCGACCTAAGTGAAATGACTATGGAAGAAGCAATTGTGAGACTCAAGACATACGAGGAAAGAATAAAGTTTAAGAAGAATAAGGACAATAACGATCAAGATAAGTTATTGTTTCACAAGAATAACATTAGTCACGGAAGACACTGTGAAAAATGTGGTCATGATTTGTTGCGAGGCCAAGAAAATAATTTCAAGGAAAAATCAAACAACAACTCAAATAAATTTACTCATGATAAGAGTAAGGTGATGTGTTTTAAATGCAAGGAGTATGGGCATTTTGCAAACAAATGTCCATCAAAGAAAGAAGAAGAATCTAATCTCATTGAAGAAGACTTAGAACCAACATTGCTTATGGCAACTGTTGAAGAAGCACCATAAAAATATGATCAGCCTGGAATTAAGGAAGATCACAAAATTGAAGGTGGAAATAACCAGAAGAACAAGATCAACCTGGACTTAAGGAAAATCACAACAACAAAGGTGGAAATAACTAGAAGAACATGATCAACCTGGAATTAAGGAAGATCACAAAGGTGGAAATAACCAGATCAACATGGACATAATGAAGATCACAGAAGAAAAAGGTGGAAATAACCAGACCAACATGGACATAATGAAGATCACAGAAGAAAAAGGTGAAAATAACCAGATCAACATGAACATAATGAAGATCACAGAAAAAAAAGGTGGAAATAACCGAAGGAAAATTGATCTACCTGGATATAAGGATGATCACAAGAAATTAAAAGCTCAGATGGTGGATTTAACCAGAAGATGAATCAAGAAGGCTTAAAGACCTACGTCGCATCGATTGTGATTAAGGGGGAGAGTATTGGGTTAATCCCAATCGACCCATCACAATACCCAGACGACCCGGTCAACCCAGAAGTCAAACAAGAAAGTCAACCACAAGCAGTTTTATGACAGTTACAAAAGTAACTGCTATTTGGCAGTTACAACTACTAACCGACATATCTGTTGGTTCTTTTTGAACCAACACAACGTTTCATTGTACCCTTTCAAAACATATAAATAGATAGGAACTTTGTACAAACAATTAATGACTGAAATATAGAAAAGTCTTTTGATTCAATTGTTTCTTATTATTGCCGGTATATTTTGATTAAAGATCCATAAAAACGGGCCAACAGTAGACGCGTCACTTGTTGAGAAATGGAAGAAGCTTGAAAATGACAGTGAATTAAGTGATCTTATAAGTGCAATTTATTCAACAATGCCAGGTGCAGTTATAGAAGGGGATTATGTGATTGAAGATGATGATAATCTTTTCTAGAGTAAGAAGGTTTGGTCATCGTCGCCTGGATACTCGTACTCGTTTTGGACCGGTGTATGATCATAGACGTTATCCAATAGGATCAAGGAATGTTAGTAGAAGTTATGCTTTACTTCCAAGGCATCATGAAATATCACAATTATCTGAAGATGCTCGCAGGCATGTTGATAATCGCAATCAGTGGGATGACTCTGGCACTCATCAGTATATTTCATCATCCTCGGATGATTATGAATCTGATTTTCTATCAGATGAAGACATAGCTGATTATGAAGGCATCATTAACGAGCCTGCGCGTACTTACAGTTCTCACGCTGGCGTTAATCAATCATCATCATTAGAAGAATCAGCGCCAGATATGATGATGACGTCATCATTACGAGGTCTGGTGTTAATTACAGTTTCCGCCGTAGCCAGTCTCAATTTTCATCAGAAGATGAATCTTCAGATTATGCAGATGATGATGGTAGTATTGAGGGGCATGTTCGTAGTGACAACCGCAGACGCGAAACCAGGTTGCCTTATGTTGGCTCAGGCATGAGGCGGGTGAGGCTTGCCGGTGCACGCTGAAAGGCAATTTTTTTTTTGGTTAGGGCTTTGATTGGGTCATATTCAGACCAAAATATATATTGGATGGTTTTCTTCTCTTTATAAGTTATGGTTTTTAGGTAACATTTTGTTATGGGATTTTTTTTCTGAATCTATTTTATGACTTTTAGACGATATAATGTTATGACACACAATAATTAAGCTCTCTGCACAGCATAAGAGTTAAGATATTCTCTTTTCTTTATGATTTTATGTCGCAGTGCTCAATATTTGTTGAGCCGACATGTCGGTTGCTCATTTTTTTCTAATACTGTACCTTTCTCTAGGGTTGTTCAAGCCACAATTTGAAGGCATTTCATTACCTTCTAACACTAGTAATCATTTGTTTGTTACAAGAGTAGAGGTGATACTCTTGTATCACTGTTCATTTAAAGAAAATAATTCTACTTTAACCCCCTTTAACTTTCTAGAATTTATACGACATTAATTAATTTTAGAGTAAAATACACCGTTGGTCCCTAATCTTGTACACAAGCATCACCATGGGACAAACCTTGCCTTTTTCATCGTGGGGAGTCCAAAACAAGGTTTTTATAGTCTAAATGAGTTCCTTGACCCAATTTCTGTTAGTAAACGTCTGTTATCTTTTGCAAAATCCCTTAAATGACTATTTTGCCCCATATATAATATACTTCTCTCTCATTTTACCCTATCAACCATACACACTTTCACTCACCCACCTCTCTTCCACTTCCAGCCGCCATCACCACCCTCGCCAACCGCCACCATTGGTCACCACAGCCGCCGCCTACATCAAGAGATCGAGAAGACCAAGGGTTGTTTGATTCAGGCAAGTCTGTTTTTGCTCTATTTTATTATTCGGTGCATGTGAGTTTGGTTATTGGGCAAATGATTTTAGAACCTTTGTGACAAGATCCAATCATGTGTCTTTTAAGAGATTAATTATATGATGTGATGGACATTTTAATAAATCAATTTGTATATGACTTGCAGGATGTTGAATGGGGAAAGGTTAACATGATTGAAGCCGAGTAATACACGATTCACTTCTAATAAAAGCACCACTGCATTGAAGGAGATTTATGTTACTCGTGTATTGTGTTGGATTATAACTGTTTTTCTTCATAGCCCTAGCTGCTCACACTGATTTTAGCAGTTAATTAGCTATTTGTTGCTGTGAAGTTTATGATAATGATGTTAGGTTTGATTATTTTGTTAGTTATGTGAATAGTAGGTTGTTACAGTTAGTTTGTTGACTATTTAATTAAAAATGAGATTTTTTTTTTTTTTTTTTTTTTTTTTTTATAGATAGATAATCACAAAAGGAGTACAAAATTCTTACTCAAATTAATCATGGACAAACCTCATGAAATTTAAAAGAACCAGGAAATAAAAACATGCTATGAAGGAACCTATAGACATTTAATCACTTGGCATACAACAGACCACAATGTAAAACATAGTGAACTTTTGCAGAGACTAATTAGAAGTGGCTTGTGATACGACGTTTGTATGTTTTTGTTGAAAGTGAGATTTAGTAGAAAGTGTCAATTGTTTATGATTCATAACACCAGCCGCTAACACTGATTCTAACTGTTGAATTAAGTATATATATTAGTTTTTTTTTTATTGAGTATTTGTTAGTGCTAATAACTGTTTTATGTCTGTTAGATTTAAGTTACTAAATTGCATATAATATGTATAAAAAGTTGTTCAGTTAGTTTATTTTATACTTTTAGGTTTAACTAGTGATTTATGTGAAAAGGTGTCTGATGATGTCATTGTTGTGATGCTTATGTTCAAATTTGATGTGAATTTGACTTGCGAAATTGATGAACTTGTGCAGAGACTAGTGGGAACTGGCTGGATATAGGTATATCTGGATCCATGGCTAAAGCGAGATTTAACTGATGAATTATCTTGAGCGCATTTAAACACTTATGTCAAGGTTTTCATTTATGTTGTTGGACCGAGTGATAAGTTGTATCTAAAACTTACAAAGTGATTTGAGTGTTTGTTGTAACGAAATATGGTACCCCAAGGGCAGCCACAACCCTCTTTTCAATTCTTCATCCGTCCAACATTTTCGTTCCTCTCGTGATCCAAAAAATAAGCATCCAAACACCCTTTAAGAGTTTCATATAAAGTAATTGTATCATTTATGTATGTTTCAAGTAATGTGATTCTCTATTGGAGTATTTAGAATTCTCTGAAATGAAATATATGATTAGTTTGGTTGAAATGGATCAAACGTTAGGTGTTGGTTGCGGCATCTATGGATCAACCCAAATATTTTGTTGGTTTTGATATTGTGTGTGGGTATGAAGATGAAGAATGAATATTGGTGTTTGATTTAGTTTGTTTATTTTTTTTCTTTTTTTTTTGGAGTGTATGGATGAGATTTGAGAATGGTTTTGGTGTTAATTTTAGAAAAAGAACCAGAAATTTAGTGAGAGAATCAAGAAAAGAGATAATATGAGGGTGGTGGTAGTGATGGTATAACTTTTTTATTAAGTGCACCATTCGTCCCTAAGTTGTACCACCAAAATAATCAACCAAAACGATAAAATGACCATTTTGCCCTCATGTGCAAGGCACATGGGAGAATATAACAGACGTTGACTAACGGAAAATGGGTCTAGAGACTTATTTAGACTATAAAAACCTTGTTTTGGATTCCCCACGATGAAAAAGGCAAGGTTTGTCCCAGGGTGATGCTTGTGTACAAGATTAGAGACCAACGGTGTATTTTACTCTTAATTCTATACTTAAATTCTTAAAACTTAAAAATAGTTATTGTTTTACTAACATGCCAATCTAAAAATATGATAATAACATTTATCTTTAAATTAATTATTTAAAGTGTTTAATCCTCAAAATTTAATTATCTTTGGGTTCAATTCCTATAGTATTTGTTTAACGGTGGTTACAATTAAACGCATAAGTGTTGCATTAAAGGTGACACCATCAATTGGCAAGTCAATCTTAAATATATAAAAATAAATAAAAAGAGCAAAAACTGTAGAAAAATATTTATTTGTTGCAGCATTGCACGAGTATAATACTATTTCTTTAAAATTTCAATCTTCTTTTAAAACTAAACTTGGGGTGTTTATCTACAGTTTATTTGATTGACTTATATAAGCTTATTGAAACAATTAAAAACCAACAACAATAACATACTCAATTCTGTCGGGGCGGGATATGAGGAAAAAAAATTGAAAACTAACAAACATACTATTATTATTATTTATCTAAGAACTCTTAAAATTTTTGATTATTTTTCTTTTTGTGCATATAATTATTTTACGTTGCCGCTGCTATGCGAGTAATAAGCAATACTCTTGGGTCTAGGAAATAATAATTTTGCTTACAACATCAATTTATCGCCGCCGAAGCTAAACAAACATCAAATAACGAAAATAAACAAATGTGAAATAACACAAATAACAAGCATCCAAGAAGCTTTTTATATATAGTATCTTACAGTTGTTTATTATACATGTACAAACCTTTTGCATTTATAAATGTATCACTATTGCTACTTTCTACCGATGTGGGAAGTGAAATTGAATTATACTATATTGTGGATGAGGGTCAACCTTTTCATAGTGCATTAGCTTTACATGTAACATAGATTAATTCAGATTGCAAAAGATTGGCGCTTACTATAACATGATTAGTTGTGAAATATTGCCATAGAGCATACCATTTGCGATACAACTGTGAAGATGAGAAGCATTTGAACACAAATTAATATTACAACTTTACAAGAAGTACTTAGTTAGCCAACTTAATATGCTATGAAACCTTTACTTGCCACTAACAAAATCTGAGTTACATTTAAATACTTTTCACTTTCTATAGATCACAAGTCAACGAGTATAAGAAGATAAAGAAATAGCTACAGAGAAAACGTTAAAATGCATCGTAAGTTTTGTACTTAGCGGTGAAAGCCTGAAAATCAAAATGATATATACTTTAGAATCATGTACCTCTATATCAAACTTTTGGGTAAATTCGTAAGTCTTAAATTGACAGAAGTTATTATCAATGTTGTAGCAGAACGTACTATCATGGCGCAACAAAACTCTATATTTATGTCACCTGTAATAGTTTACGTCTCCAGTAGTTGTTCATTAGCTAAAAGTGTGTAAAGTGATTATTGCAAATTTTTAAAAGTGATTGGAGCTTTGAAACATATGGACCCAAACACCGTTCGAGGCACAAACATTTATTCGAAAACAAATCGACATTTATAACCCACAAATCGACATTTGTGTTCTATTCAATTTACTTCTTTGGGGCAAGTTTTGACTTAATCTTGTCCACCTCTTTGGTTCCAACTTGGAATGTTTTCGTCAAAACAACATCTTCTACTGTGGGAGACGATGCAAACAAAGCGTTTGCCACCCTTTGAGTACCGGGCAACTGACTGTTAAATCCAGCAATAACGGCAGCAGGAACTTTTCCACTGTTTATCTGGTAATGAATTAAGCCTCTAGGAAATGTAAACAAATCACCAACTTTGATGGTCTTGGATTATTTACTTTGTCATCAATGAAGATTTACCTTCACTTTCACATAAAGTATGTTTTGATTGCAAACTAGTCTGCTAGGAAGTGCTTATCTTACTAATAAATAAAAAGAACCTCTTACCTTAGGTAATGCCATCTCAGCACTAAATAGTTAGCCACTAGCTATTCAGTGACTTTGAAAAACCATACGAGTACTTCTTTTGCACATTTGCGTGCACTCTTGTGTAACCCAAGAAACCAGCAACTATTTCTTTCCCACCTGTTATTCATATCTTACCCATATTGCTATAGAAGTTCCTCACCTTCTTTAGTTATGGTTCCTTGCTTTAACCCATGTAACCTCTAAAGGCTCATGTAAGCATGTATGTTCTTTGTCTTCTTTTCTCATTTGATCTTTTTTTTGGGGCTCATTCCACTTTTATTGTTGAGGCTAGGTACAAATCACAGATTTTGATTAGTCTTACAATAACGTAAGAGTCCTGTCTACCCTCGATATGAATCACTAACATGTATCAAAATACACCAAAAGCAAGATGCAACCAAAATCTGTGTGACACTCTTAACAAATATAGGTAACAAGATACACATACCTATTAAAACATAGATAACTAAATGGGAGATGCAGGTTGTCTATGAGGGTAGCATGGTGCATCATGAATGTTTCTTTTAGTAATTGCAAAGAAGTAATTTGTATATAACAAAGTGAAATATCTTACAAAAAAGTGTTAGTTTGTGAACATGTTTATTAAAGCCTACGGATTACACGCGGTCGTTAGTTGATAGTTACTTAACGGAAGCTTTTACATAGGGAGGTGATACTCACACCACATTTTTTGATGCATTCACCACCATTTATGCATTACAGCATTGTACAATGTGGTGTAAGTATCAATTCCCTTTTACATATGGTAGTGTTCATTTGTAACTATAATTATGCAGCGCCCGCTCTTTACAACATCAGTTTATTGCTGTCGAAGCTAAACAAAGATGAAATAACAAAAAGTAAACAAATATGAAATACCATAAATAACAAACATCAATGAAGCTTTTACATAGTATTGTTGATTTTGTTACTAAACACTTACACACCTTTTGCATTTATAAAGGTATCACTATTGCTACTTTCTACCTATGTGGGAAGCGAAATTGAATTATACTATATTGTGGTAGTTGATAAGGGTCAACTTTTCCTAGTGCATTTAGCCTTACGGGGAACATAAATTAATTCAGATTGCAAAATATGAGACGCTTAATGTAACATCGTAAGTTGTGAAATATTGCCGTAGAGCATACCATTTGCGATACAACTGTGAAGATGAGAATCATTTGAAAACAAATTAATATTACAATTACAACTTTACAAGTGGTACTTAGCCAACTTAAAATATGCTATGAAACCTTTACTCGCTAGTAACAAAATCTGAGTTATACTTAAATACTTTTAACTTTCTATAGATCACAAGTCAACGACTATAGGAAGATAAAGAAATAGCTACAGAGAAAACGTTAAAATGCATCCTAAGTTTTGTACTTAACGGTGAAAGGCTGAAAATTAAAATGACATATACTTAGAATCATGTACCTCTATATCCAATTTTTGGGTACTTTCGTAAGTCTTAAATTGACAGAAGTTATTATCAATGTTGTAGCAGAACGTACTATCATGGCGCAACAAAACTTTAAACACAATTCTAACATAGATGTCATTAGTTAAAAGTGTGTTGTAAAAGTGATTATTGCAAACTACAAGAATTTTTAAAAGTGATTGGAGGTTTTGAAACATATGGACCCAAACACCGTTGGTCGCACAAACATTTATTTGACAAAAAAAAAACCAAAACAAATAGAACATTATAACCCACAAATGGACATTTGAGTTCTATTCAATTTACTTCTTTGGAGCAAGTTTTGACTTAATCTTTTCCACCTCTGTGGTTCCAACTTGGAATGTTTTCGTCAAAACAACATCTTCTACTGTGGGAGACGACGCAAACAAAGCGTTTGCCACCCTTTGAGTACCGGGCAACTGACTGTTAAATCCAACAATAACGGCAGCAGGAACTTTTCCACTGTTTATCTGGTAATGAATTAAGCCTCTAGGAAAGGTAAAGATTTCACCAACTTTGATGGTCTTGGAAAGGAGTTTGTTTTCTGTTGTTATGAAGCCAACATCTAATTCACCCTCTAGCACAAACACGATCTCAGTAGCTCGTGGATGTGTGTGTGGTGGGTTTATACCGCCTGGTGCATAATCAATGCGAGCCATGGACACACCTAAGGTGTTTAGCCCATTGATTTCTTGCACAGAGGCTGATGTCACAGTTGCACCAAATGTGTTGTTGGTGGAAGCGGGCTTTGCTAGCCCCGTGAAGAAAAAATCATCTGCTGATATGTTGCTTTTGCAGGCAAATCCATTCAATTTTACACCTATATTTTATACAATAAGTTATTAATCCGTAAAACTTCATAAACATAGTCCAGTATATATATTTACTTGCAAAATGTTGATGATCACCAACGTTGCTAAACATTAATAAAGGTCTAGTGTATTTAAGGTAGTGTTTACATGAGATGGTTGAGTTGACTAACCTCTAAATCAGTTAAATGCATGCATCTTATATTGCAGGGATTGATGTAACAAAAAAAGGATTGGTTTTCATAGGATTAACGAACGTAGATATCTGTGCAAGAACATGAAATACCTGATTTAAGATCGGCGACGCAGACATCTTGAAGCAGGTCAGGATCGGCTGATGCGAAAGAAGCCAAAAAGATTGCCATCATCATGCCAATCACCAAACCATAATCACTACTAGCCATTATAAACAAATATATAATTAAGTGGCTCTTTTTACTTTGTTCGAAAAGTGGGTTTGAGTTGAAAGACAAATGTTGTATTTATAATGGGTTGAGAGACAAGACATTTTGACAGCAATTTCAGATGGGTAGCTGGTCCCTTTCAATTCTTTTAAATCTATGTCTTGAATTTACCATTTTTGTTTTGGTAGTAAAATACCTGAGCAACTGGAGATCCTTCATCTAGATAAGGTTTTAAATAGCTTATTCTATTTTTATTTTTTCAGCATGAAACATTTGAAGTGCGTATGTGAAACGAAAATGGTCTGATTCACACCGTTTTGATTGATATGGCATTTCAAGTTTCAATTAAAAAGTAGATATATAGATATCAATAGATCATAACTCATAACATTAGAGTTTTATATAGGCATAAACCGAAAATGATAAAATATGAAAGTTGTGACGACAAAGATTTAGTCTGCATTATTTTCTCCGTCTGAAAAATATTGTCTATGTTATTAAGGAAATATTGTCTACGGTTATTATATTTGTCTGCCTTAACTAAGAAATTTCCAAAAGGTAAAACCATGACTTGTGTGTTCTTTATAACGAATAATGACCATCAAAGTTTGTTAACTTATCAAATCAGTCGCACAACTTTCTTTTTACAAAGCATTATTTACTTTGTCATCAATGAAGATCTACCTTGACTTTCACATAAAGTATGTTCTGCTAGCTAAGAAGTGCTTATCTTACTATTAAATAAAAAGAACCTCTTATCTTAAGTAATGCTATCTCAGCACTAAATAGTTAGCCACAATTTGGTGACTTTGAAAAACCATATGAGTACTTCTTTTGCACATTTGCGTGCACTTTTGTGTAACCCAAGAAACCAACAACTATTTCTTTCCCACCTCTTATTCATATCTTACCCATATTTTCCTCGCCTTCTTTAGTTATGGTTCCTTGTTTTAACCCATGTAACCTCTAAAAGACTCATGTAAGCATGTATTTTCTTTGTCTTCTTTTCTCATTTGATCTTTTTTTTGGGCTCATATCACTTTTATTGTTGAGGCTAGGTACAAATCACAGATTTTGATTAGTCTTACAGTAATATCCTTTCAAAAAAAAGTCTTACATTAATATAAGAGTCCTGTCTACCCTTAATATGAATTTCAAAAAAAACTCCTGCTTATGAATATATGATATGCCACTATGATATGAACTTATGATTTCTGAATATCTGAATATGAACCTTATGATATGGACTATCTGATATGTTATCTGTGACCTTTGGGTTTGGATTATGATCTGTGTCGTTTATGACAAATCGGTTTGACCTAAGATAGTTTGACACCCGAGCCAAATATTTAACTAGTCATGGGGGTTCCATGTCCGTATCAGTGATGCACCTCTGATATGACTCTAGGGCAGTAGAGTGATGATCTGCCACGTCTCTGGATGGTGAAGCATATTTTTGAATATGTAGGAA
Organism: Chrysanthemum seticuspe; assembly: GCA_019973895.1. Taxonomy (NCBI): domain Eukaryota; kingdom Viridiplantae; phylum Streptophyta; class Magnoliopsida; order Asterales; family Asteraceae; genus Chrysanthemum; species Chrysanthemum seticuspe. Next base: position 225,680,038 of record BPTQ01000003.1, on the reverse strand, counting down.
GGGGCGTATGGATGCATCCTAGATCTGTTATCTGTTATCTGATATGTTTTCTGGTGAATGATGTCGTGTGCAATACGCGTCTTCACAAAATTCTGGGAGCTAGCTATAAGGAATAACAATACTAGTGGCTGAAATTGTCAAGTTTATATATAGAATGTATATTTGTGATTGCACTCAATCTGTCACCTTAGAATAGATCAGTAGATTGCTCCTCTAATTTAGCTCTTTCCTTGTTGTAAATGTTCTATATTAAGCCTTGTATATTCTGTAATGAATCAATCAATAACAACAATTATTCACACCTTAACATGGTAATCAGAGCCTTCTCACTACTCCTCTGAGTTTTTCGATCCAAAAAGCATTCACTGTTTCTTCTTCCATTTTTTTTTCACGATGACCACCTCCAAGATTGTTGAGCTATCAATAACAACAATTATTCACACCTTAACACTAGCTACTCCATTGGTTACTTGAGGTCTCCCCTCATATTATATAAGGTATTCCGAGGTCACCCCTCCGAATACAATGGTTACTTATGATATGTTATGATCTGATATGTTTCTGGGCTCGTGGTGGATGACTAAACCTTATCTGTTAATTCTGTTTTATGAATTCTGTTTATGATTCCGTATTTGCCAATACTTCTGTTTGCATACTGAGTTATTATATGTTTATTGAAGATGTTTATGCTTTTACATGTTTATGTGACTACCGCTTGCCATGCTAGGATATGATTAATATGTTTGAAACATGATTCGTATATCTGATATTATGATTTGTTATTGTTACGTGAATGCGTTGATCTGCGAGATGAATGTGCTAGTGCACAATTGAGTGTTTTGAAGGTTAATTATCTGTCTGTATATGTGACCTGCCATATTAAAACTCTGCTAAGGTTAGGATTTGATCCGAGAACTGGTTTAGCTATATTGTCTGCCATGACTTGTCTGCTAATTCCGCTGCTACAATATTGCTTTAAGTGTATTAAGTGTTGATTAATTGATTTGTATGAATGCCATGTTTATTTTCTAGAACTGTTTCCGTTAGTCTCTAGACATTCCGTTTGGCTTATACGTAATCTGTTATTCGATATGTTATGCGTTTGGTTGTTCTGAAGTGTTTGTTTTTGTGTCTTTAATGTGCTATGTGATGTCTAACTGTTATGTGGTTGTTTGGATTCCTGTATATTTATGCTTCCGCAGAATCCTAAAAGATCCTTCGTCATTAATTCATTGTATTTCCGTTATCCGTATATTTGTTTTGTTTAGCTTTTGTTTCGTTATATCTGTTCACTGGGCTTTGTAAGCTCAGCCGCACTTTTCTTTTCCTGCGGCAGGTATTTAGCATTCAAGATGAGCTTATGGGATAGCTGATCTGGGTTTGAGAGTATAGACGAGAGCAAGATTTGACCATAGAGATCTTAGATTTATTTGAATATTAAGTTATTTATACTATCTTTTGTAAGTTTTTGTAAAGGCTTCCGCTTTTGTATAGTACTTAAAGTTCTGATATGAAACCGTATTGTGATATCTTTACCCTTGTCGGGTCGGGGTGTTACAATTTATGGTATCAGAGCTCTAGGTTTTAGGACCCTTAGAGCTTAGGCTATGACCTGTGAGGATTGGGTAGACATTAGGTTTCCGTCTGTTCAGATACTTTTTTCGATTCCTTTTGATGGTCGTTCAGATTTGACTTCGATATCCCTTTTTGCCTTCACTGAATTGGCCCTCCTCTGTTCGCATCGAATTTTGTTAGTTTGTTTTCGCTCGTCCGTTTGTCGATCGTTAGATGGAGACTACCCTGTGGAGCCAAAGAAGATAGTGCCGACCCTGCGTTGCTGCGACGGTTCCTGTGCTGGAGAGGTTCGTGAAGCAGAAGCCACACTCGACTGCCGTGCTGTCGGAGACATCTGGATGTTGTTGGAGGAAGTTGGATGGACCAACCAAAGGCGCAAGAGACGGAGACAAGATTCAACCGGTGGCTGAGAAGATTCATCTACTTCATATGATTTGGGCGCGACTTATGTTACTCTGATTCGTTTGTCATGCGTTTCAAGACGGTTTGATATTCTGATAAGTGATTCTGATCTGTATTGCTTTTCTCTGATTTGTTCGGAACTCGGTGTGAATCGTGAAGTTTTATCGTTTAGCATTCTGGTATATCTCAGCTTTTCTTCCTGGATCGTCAGTAATAAGTCATGAGGAAGAATACGAGGTGGACTCGGATTTAGAATCTACGGCTACTGGTAGGTTTAATCCGACACAAGAATAGGAATTTCGCTTCTGATTAGTTGTCCTCCTTATGAGAAATTTCTGACGTTTAATTTTGAGCTAAGTCCTTTTGTTTTCATTTTGACGTTTGAATCTGGGATTATTAGGTTTTGTTTTGGAAGTTCATCTTAAGACGATTCTGCAAATTTTGTTTGGTTAATGGAAATAAAACAAAATTTTGAAAGTATAGTTCCTGTCTGTTGTTTCTTTCTGATAGATCCGTTAAGTTTCCGTTAGTCCTCATAAGTTTTGTCCGCTATTTATTTTCTCCATGATGTTATTACCGCTTGAATGAAGTATGGCCATCATGATGGTATACTCATGTGGATCTGGTTTGTTATAGTATGTTACTTGCTATCTGTGTATTATCTGTATGTGGTATGTTATTAGCTATGTGTTTTGTCATGACCCGAGACCGAATATAATGACAATAAGAACTTGTTATGTGATGCAAGTATTATGACGCCTGATCAACGTAATAATACCGAGATCATATAATCTGAACTTATTGAAGGTATACGACGTCTGGGAAATGCCTGTGGTTGATGTGTGTATAGACTTTGACTTGTATCTGTTATTTGGCACTTCTCATGTTCGTTTGAAATTCCGTACCTATTTGTGAGATTTCGTCGATATTTGTTACGTATAAGTTTTGTACGCTTGGAAACCGAAGTTGTTATGATCTGTACGAACCTATAGATTGCTATAACCGCCTTAAGGTCATATGTCTCCACATATTTCTGCGACTATTGAGGCCGATAGGATTTATTCCGTCTATGCATATGATGTCCTCATCATTAGATATCTGAATAAGTCAGAATTTGTCGTTTGGTTTTCTGCGTCTCATCTGTTCTCTGCCATTACTTGATAAGTATATAATTATCTGTTATAAGTATTTGACTATTGATTTGATTTCTGAAAAAGTATGAGTTTGAATATTCTGATAAGAAATCCATTTGTTCCGAGATAAGTTTCGCGTTTGCTCTATTCCTTGAAATTCTGAAGTCCGATTCGTTTTCTGTCCTGTTCCGTCTTGTTCAATTTTCGAGGACGAAAATTTTTTTTTAGAAGGGAAGAGTTGTAAAACCCGAAAATCTAAAACGCGTAAAAAGACTATTTTGCCCCTAAATTGAAACTTATAAAATGCGTAAAATCCGTCATGCACATTAAATGAAATTCCAATCTAACATGTAAATGATTAACCAACCTATACGAGATCGAGTTACGTTTAAGTTAAAATGAACCACATGTTTTCTAATGCTTTGCATGGGACAAATTCCAAATTACATGCAATACAAGTCACCTTACAAAACCTATAATACTAAGGTAGAATTCTGTTGTGTGATCACCTTATACCCGTCCAAGTTGCACGCCCACTCTCCACATCAAAGCCCACCCAATATATTATGAACCAACCCATCATATATATATATCCCTTGTTTTCTTTTTACGTCTCACAAATTTGATACACACATAAAACGCAAACCTAAACCCTAGTTTCATCAAGTCGGCTGCAATCTCTGCCTCTCTTCCAGTCGATCCAAGGCAAGCTCATAAGGTTCCCAGGTTGCTGCTGTCGTGGTTGTGGGTACTTTTGGGTTCGTTTTCTTCCATTCGACGCATCAAGGTTTTGCATCATCTAAACTCTTTTCAATCCCTTCTTTGGTATTCATGATTCTGTCGTGTACTATTCCACTTGAATACATGTTTTTTACTCCATCAAACATCACGTAAATAATGAGAATAAGTTACATAAATCATGAGCTGGGATCACATAAAATAACGAAGAGCGTATACATAAAATCATGAGAATAATTCCAGCAATGCGTTTTGTTTCATACTTTTTAAACCTGCTATCATAACTGCATAAATCTCATTCGACTACTCGACATATTTAATCTGTTTTGAGCCACTATATTTGACCACTCAACAATTGGTTAAGACTTCCCTATCACACGACCATTAAAAATTGCCTAACTACTGTTTCTTTTATTTTGTCGTGGGTACACTAGTTGCATGTAAGAACTATCGTTACAAGGATAATAAGTGTAGTACATTAAAGTCTGTTGTGAATACATGCTACTTTGACCATAACCATTCGACCCATATACATGTTTGCAAATCAGATATAAAAAGGATAATACTTATTGCATAGGGTCAAGGTCACGTTCTCATGAAAATTGGTCCTTGATACTGTTTTTACTAATAACACTCGACACACACTTTCTTTTGTCATTAACATGTGTAATGGAGCTTGAATCACATTTATATATCTAGGGTTATTGGTGTCAAATGGAACTAGACCTAGGGCTTGCTTTTGTTAAGTTAATGGGCGTATAATTCTGATTTTTGGGAAGGTATAGGTCTCGACATAACAAGGGTTCACACAAGGGATTATGGTAACTTGTATTAAACATGTTAAAAAGGAGTAAATCACATGTATGGAATCTCGACTATTGATCTAGAGCTTCGTTAGTTGTTATTGTTTTGGTTTTGTGAACCTCAATCTAAAATAGTTAACCACATTAGATCATCTAAACTCATATTAATCGAGTTAAAATGACTTATAACGTGAATTGAGTACATGATTTTAAGCCAGGACTTGTTATACATGTTCATATCCGAGCAATATAAAATTTAGGGTTAGATTCATAATTATTGGGACTAAAAGGTTTGTTTGTTAACTATAATGACTAAAAAGGCTAAATGAGTGAAATACGTAAATGTGTCATATTTACATCTGTAAACCCTATACTTTGAAAGATGATCATATAAGTCCTCAAAATAAGATAATTATCATATTAAACCCTTAAGTTTACTATTTATCATTTGTAACCCATAAGTTTGGCTAATGAATGATTTGTACTCTAAAATGTTGTAATTCCGTCCGTCACTAAGAATATACTTACAACTCTAAGAATGTTAATGCGATGAATCCGTTATAACTTTAATGATACTAATAAGTATTAAATAAATCATAATCCGTGTAAATTCGTTGGAGGAGACGCGACGTTACATCTTCGTATTCGTTCATTCATTGCTTTTCTCTCATTTGCTTTAAGGTACGGATATTCTGTCTTACTTTAAGACACTTGTGTTATCGTACAGATATTCTGACCTTTTTAGTAAAGGTTCCGTATGATGTTCTTTTCGTTCGCTTTTCTATTTTACTTAGTAGGATTCCCAATGCCATTGCTATGAAGCCTTTTTCTTGAATGTTTGATCTGTTACTTATCTGAACTTATGTTCTAGTGAACTATGCAATATCTGATGTGAACTTATGTTAGGAAGATTTTGATATGCACATCTGTTGAACTTTGCTATGGTTGATTATGAACTTCTGAATATGAACTCCTGCTTATGAATATATGATATGCCACTATGATATGAACTTATGATTTCTGAATATCTGAATATGAACCTTATGATATGGACTATCTGATATGTTATCTGTGACCTTTGGGTTTGGATTATGATCTGTGTCGTTTATGACAAATCGGTTTGACCTAAGATAGTTTGACACCCGAGCCAAATTTTTAACTAGTCATGGGGGTTCCATGTCCGTATCAGTGATGCACCTCTGATATGACTCTAGGGCAGTAGAGTGATGTTCTGCCACGTCTCTGGATGGTGAAGCATATTTTTGAATATGTAGGAAGGGGCGTATGGATGCATCCTAGATCTGTTATCTGTTATCTGATATGTTTTCTGGTGAATGATGTCGTGTGCAATACGCGTCTTCACAAAATTCTGGGAGCTAGCTACTCCATTGGTTACTTGAGGTCTCCCCTCATATTATATAAGGTATTCCGAGGTCACCCCTCCGAATACAATGGTTACTTATGATATGTTATGATCTGATATGTTTCTGGGCTCGTGGTGGATGACTAAACCTTATCTGTTAATTCTGTTTTATGAATTCTGTTTATGATTCCGTATTTGCCAATACTTCTGTTTGCATACTGAGTTATTATATGTTTATTGAAGATGTTTATGCTTTTACATGTTTATGTGACTACCGCTTGCCATGCTAGGATATGATTAATATGTTTGAAACATGATTCGTATATCTGATATTATGATTTGTTATTGTTACGTGAATGCGTTGATCTGCGAGATGAATGTGCTAGTGCACAATTGAGTGTTTTGAAGGTTAATTATCTGTCTGTATATGTGACCTGCCATATTAAAACTCTGCTAAGGTTAGGATTTGATCCGAGAACTGGTTTAGCTATATTGTCTGCCATGACTTGTCTGCTAATTCCGCTGCTACAATATTGCTTTAAGTGTATTAAGTGTTGATTAATTGATTTGTATGAATGCCATGTTTATTTTCTAGAACTGTTTCCGTTAGTCTCTAGACATTCCGTTTGGCTTATACGTAATCTGTTATTCGATATGTTATGCGTTTGGTTGTTCTGAAGTGTTTGTTTTTGTGTCTTTAATGTGCTATGTGATGTCTAACTGTTATGTGGTTGTTTGGATTCCTGTATATTTATGCTTCCGCAGAATCCTAAAAGATCCTTCGTCATTAATTCATTGTATTTCCGTTATTCGTATATTTGTTTTGTTTAGCTTTTGTTTCGTTATATCTGTTCACTGGGCTTTGTAAGCTCAGCCGCACTTTTCTTTTCCTGCGGCAGGTATTTAGCATTCAAGATGAGCTTATGGGATAGCTGATCTGGGTTTGAGAGTATAGACGAGAGCAAGATTTGACCATAGAGATCTTAGATTTATTTGAATATTAAGTTATTTATACTATCTTTTGTAAGTTTTTGTAAAGGCTTCCGCTTTTGTATAGTACTTAAAGTTCTGATATGAAACCGTATTGTGATATCTTTACCCTTGTCGGGTCGGGGTGTTACAATTTATGGTATCAGAGCTCTAGGTTTTAGGACCCTTAGAGCTTAGGCTATGACCTGTGAGGATTGGGTAGACATTAGGTTTCCGTCTGTTCAGATACTTTTTTCGATTCCTTTTGATGGTCGTTCAGATTTGACTTCGATATCCCTTTTTGCCTTCACTGAATTGGCCCTCCTCTGATCGCATCGAATTTTGTTGGTTTGTTTTCGCTCGTCCGTTTGTCGATCGTTAGATGGAGACTACCCTGTGGAGCCAAAGAAGATAGTGCCGACCCTGCGTTGCTGCGACGGTTCCTGTGCTGGAGAGGTTCGTGAAGCAGAAGCCACACTCGACTGCCGTGCTGTCGGAGACATCTGGATGTTGTTGGAGGAAGTTGGATGGACCAACCAAAGGCGCAAGAGACGGAGACAAGATTCAACCGGTGGCTGAGAAGATTCATCTACTTCATATGATTTGGGCGCGACTTATGTTACTCTGATTCGTTTGTCATGCGTTTCAAGACGGTTTGATATTCTGATAAGTGATTCTGATCTGTATTGCTTTTCTCTGATTTGTTCGGAACTCGGTGTGAATCGTGAAGTTTTATCGTTTAGCATTCTGGTATATCTCAGCTTTTCTTCCTGGATCGTCAGTAATAAGTCATGAGGAAGAATACGAGGTGGACTCGGATTTAGAATCTACGGCTACTGGTAGGTTTAATCCGACACAAGAATAGGAATTTCGCTTCTGATTAGTTGTCCTCCTTATGAGAAATTTCTGACGTTTAATTTTGAGCTAAGTCCTTTTGTTTTCATTTTGACGTTTGAATCTGGGATTATTAGGTTTTGTTTTGGAAGTTCATCTTAAGACGATTCTGCAAATTTTGTTTGGTTAATGGAAATAAAACAAAATTTTGAAAGTATAGTTCCTGTCTGTTGTTTCTTTCTGATAGATCCGTTAAGTTTCCGTTAGTCCTCATAAGTTTTGTCCGCTATTTATTTTCTCCATGATGTTATTACCGCTTGAATGAAGTATGGCCATCATGATGGTATACTCATGTGGATCTGGTTTGTTATAGTATGTTACTTGCTATCTGTGTATTATCTGTATGTGGTATGTTATTAGCTATGTGTTTTGTCATGACCCGAGACCGAATATAATGACAATAAGAACTTGTTATGTGATGCAAGTATTATGACGCCTGATCAACGTAATAATACCGAGATCATATAATCTGAACTTATTGAAGGTATACGACGTCTGGGAAATGCCTGTGGTTGATGTGTGTATAGACTTTGACTTGTATCTGTTATTTGGCACTTCTCATGTTCGTTTGAAATTCCGTACCTATTTGTGAGATTTCGTCGATATTTGTTACGTATAAGTTTTGTACGCTTGGAAACCGAAGTTGTTATGATCTGTACGAACCTATAGATTGCTATAACCGCCTTAAGGTCATATGTCTCCACATATTTCTGCGACTATTGAGGCCGATAGGATTTATTCCGTCTATGCATATGATGTCCTCATCATTAGATATCTGAATAAGTCAGAATTTGTCGTTTGGTTTTCTGCGTCTCATCTGTTCTCTGCCATTACTTGATAAGTATATAATTATCTGTTATAAGTATTTGACTATTGATTTGATTTCTGAAAAAGTATGAGTTTGAATATTCTGATAAGAAATCCATTTGTTCCGAGATAAGTTTCGCGTTTGCTCTATTCCTTGAAATTCTGAAGTCCGATTCGTTTTCTGTCCTGTTCCGTCTTGTTCAATTTTCGAGGACGAAAATTTTTTTTTAGAAGGGAAGAGTTGTAAAACCCGAAAATCTAAAACGCGTAAAAAGACTATTTTGCCCCTAAATTGAAACTTATAAAATGCGTAAAATCCGTCATGCACATTAAATGAAATTCCAATCTAACATGTAAATGATTAACCAACCTATACGAGATCGAGTTACGTTTAAGTTAAAATGAACCACATGTTTTCTAATGCTTTGCATGGGACAAATTCCAAATTACATGCAATACAAGTCACCTTACAAAACCTATAATACTAAGGTAGAATTCTGTTGTGTGATCACCTTATACCCGTCCAAGTTGCACGCCCACTCTCCACATCAAAGCCCACCCAATATATTATGAACCAACCCATCATATATATATATCCCTTGTTTTCTTTTTACGTCTCACAAATTTGATACACACATAAAACGCAAACCTAAACCCTAGTTTCATCAAGTCGGCTGCAATCTCTGCCTCTCTTCCAGTCGATCCAAGGCAAGCTCATAAGGTTCCCAGGTTGCTGCTGTCGTGGTTGTGGGTACTTTTGGGTTCGTTTTCTTCCATTCGACGCATCAAGGTTTTGCATCATCTAAACTCTTTTCAATCCCTTCTTTGGTATTCATGATTCTGTCGTGTACTATTCCACTTGAATACATGTTTTTTACTCCATCAAACATCACGTAAATAATGAGAATAAGTTACATAAATCATGAGCTGGGATCACATAAAATAACGAAGAGCGTATACATAAAATCATGAGAATAATTCCAGCAATGCGTTTTGTTTCATACTTTTTAAACCTGCTATCATAACTGCATAAATCTCATTCGACTACTCGACATATTTAATCTGTTTTGAGCCACTATATTTGACCACTCAACAATTGGTTAAGACTTCCCTATCACACGACCATTAAAAATTGCCTAACTACTGTTTCTTTTATTTTGTCGTGGGTACACTAGTTGCATGTAAGAACTATCGTTACAAGGATAATAAGTGTAGTACATTAAAGTCTGTTGTGAATACATGCTACTTTGACCATAACCATTCGAACCATATACATGTTTGCAAATCAGATATAAAAAGGATAATACTTATTGCATAGGGTCAAGGTCACGTTCTCATGAAAATTGGTCCTTGAAACTGTTTTTACTAATAACACTCGACACACACTTTCTTTTGTCATTAACATGTGTAATGGAGCTTGAATCACATTTATATATCTAGGGTTATTGGTGTCAAATGGAACTAGACCTAGGGCTTGCTTTTGTTAAGTTAATGGGCGTATAATTCTGATTTTTGGGAAGGTATAGGTCTCGACATAACAAGGGTTCACACAAGGGATTATGGTAACTTGTATTAAACATGTTAAAAAGGAGTAAATCACATGTATGGAATCTCGACTATTGATCTAGAGCTTCGTTAGTTGTTATTGTTTTGGTTTTGTGAACCTCAATCTAAAATAGTTAACCACATTAGATCATCTAAACTCATATTAATCGAGTTAAAATGACTTATAACGTGAATTGAGTACATGATTTTAAGCCAGGACTTGTTATACATGTTCATATCCGAGCAATATAAAATTTAGGGTTAGATTCATAATTATTGGGACTAAAAGGTTTGTTTGTTAACTATAATGACTAAAAAGGCTAAATGAGTGAAATACGTAAATGTGTCATATTTACATCTGTAAACCCTATACTTTGAAAGATGATCATATAAGTCCTCAAAATAAGATAATTATCATATTAAACCCTTAAGTTTACTATTTATCATTTGTAACCCATAAGTTTGGCTAATGAATGATTTGTACTCTAAAATGTTGTAATTCCGTCCGTCACTAAGAATATACTTACAACTCTAAGAATGTTAATGCGATGAATCCGTTATAACTTTAATGATACTAATAAGTATTAAATAAATCATAATCCGTGTAGATTCGTTGGAGGAGATGCGACGTTACATCTTCGTATTCGTTCATTCGTTGCTTTTCTCCCATTTGCTTTAAGGTACGGATATTCTGTCTTACTTTAAGACACTTGTGTTATCGTACAGATATTCTGACCTTTTTAGTAAAGGTTCCGTATGATGTTCTTTTCGTTCGCTTTTCTATTTTACTTAGTAGGATTCCCAATGCCATTGCTATGAAGCCTTTTTCTTGAATGTTTGATCTGTTATTTATCTGAACTTATGTTCTAGTGAACTATGCAATATCTGATGTGAACTTATGTTAGGAAGATTTTGATATGCGCATCTGTTGAACTTTGCTATGGTTGATTATGAACTTCTTAATATGAACTCCTGCTTATGAATATATGATATGCCACTATGATATGAACTTATGATTTCTGAATATCTGAATATGAACCTTATGATATGGACTATCTGATATGTTATCTGTGACCTTTGGGTTTGGATTATGATCTGTGTCGTTTATGACAAATCGGTTTGACCTAAGATAGTTTGACACCCGAGCCAAATTTTTAACTAGTCATGGGGGTTCCATGTCCGTATCAGTGATGCACCTCTGATATGACTCTAGGGCAGTAGAGTGATGTTCTGCCACGTCTCTGGATGGTGAAGCATATTTTTGAATATGTAGGAAGGGGCGTATGGATGCATCCTAGATCTGTTATCTGTTATCTGATATGTTTTCTGGTGAATGATGTCGTGTGCAATACGCGTCTTCACAAAATTCTGGGAGCTAGCTACTCCATTGGTTACTTGAGGTCTCCCCTCATATTATATAAGGTATTCCGAGGTCACCCCTCCGAATACAATGGTTACTTATGATATGTTATGATCTGATATGTTTCTGGGCTCGTGGTGGATGACTAAACCTTATCTGTTAATTCTGTTTTATGAATTCTGTTTATGATTCCGTATTTGCCAATACTTCTGTTCGCATACTGAGTTATTATATGTTTATTGAAGATGTTTATGCTTTTACATGTTTATGTGACTACCGCTTGCCATGCTAGGATATGATTAATATGTTTGAAACATGATTCGTATATCTGATATTATGATTTGTTATTGTTACGTGAATGCGTTGATCTGCGAGATGAATGTGCTAGTGCACAATTGAGTGTTTTGAAGGTTAATTATCTGTCTGTATATGTGACCTGCCATATTAAAACTCTGCTAAGGTTAGGATTTGATCCGAGAACTGGTTTAGCTATATTGTCTGCCATGACTTGTCTGCTAATTCCGCTGCTACAATATTGCTTTAAGTGTATTAAGTGTTGATTAATTGATTTGTATGAATGCCATGTTTATTTTCTAGAACTGTTTCCGTTAGTCTCTAGACATTCCGTTTGGCTTATACGTAATCTGTTATTCGATATGTTATGCGTTTGGTTGTTCTGAAGTGTTTGTTTTTGTGTCTTTAATGTGCTATGTGATGTCTAACTGTTATGTGGTTGTTTGGATTCCTGTATATTTATGCTTCCGCAGAATCCTAAAAGATCCTTCGTCATTAATTCATTGTATTTCCGTTATTCGTATATTTGTTTTGTTTAGCTTTTGTTTCGTTATATCTGTTCACTGGGCTTTGTAAGCTCAGCCGCACTTTTCTTTTCCTGCGGCAGGTATTTAGCATTCAAGATGAGCTTATGGGATAGCTGATCTGGGTTTGAGAGTATAGACGAGAGCAAGATTTGACCATAGAGATCTTAGATTTATTTGAATATTAAGTTATTTATACTATCTTTTGTAAGTTTTTGTAAAGGCTTCCGCTTTTGTATAGTACTTAAAGTTCTGATATGAAACCGTATTGTGATATCTTTACCCTTGTCTGGTCGGGGTGTTACAATTTATGGTATCAGAGCTCTAGGTTTTAGGACCCTTAGAGCTTAGGCTATGACCTGTGAGGATTGGGTAGACATTAGGTTTCCGTCTGTTCAGATACTTTTTTCGATTCCTTTTGATGGTCGTTCAGATTTGACTTCGATATCCCTTTTTGCCTTCACTGAATTGGCCCTCCTCTGTTCGCATCGAATTTTGTTAGTTTGTTTTCGCTCGTCCGTTTGTCGATCGTTAGATGGAGACTACCCTGTGGAGCCAAAGAAGATAGTGCCGACCCTGCGTTGCTGCGACGGTTCCTGTGCTGGAGAGGTTCGTGAAGCAGAAGCCACACTCGACTGCCGTGCTGTCGGAGACATCTAGATGTTGTTGGAGGAAGTTGGATGGACCAACCAAAGGCGCAAGAGACGGAGACAAGATTCAACCGGTGGCTGAGAAGATTCATCTACTTCATATGATTTGGGCGCGACTTATGTTACTCTGATTCGTTTGTCATGCGTTTCAAGACGGTTTGATATTCTGATAAGTGATTCTGATCTGTATTGCTTTTCTCTGATTTGTTCGGAACTCGGTGTGAATCGTGAAGTTTTATCGTTTAGCATTCTGGTATATCTCAGCTTTTCTTCCTGGATCGTCAGTAATAAGTCATGAGGAAGAATACGAGGTGGACTCGGATTTAGAATCTACGGCTACTGGTAGGTTTAATCCAACACAAGAATAGGAATTTCGCTTCTGATTAGTTGTCCTCCTTATGAGAAATTTCTGACGTTTAATTTTGAGCTAAGTCCTTTTGTTTTCATTTTGACGTTTGAATCTGGGATTATTAGGTTTTGTTTTGGAAGTTCATCTTAAGACGATTCTGCAAATTTTGTTTGGTTAATGGAAATAAAACAAAATTTTGAAAGTATAGTTCCTGTCTGTTGTTTCTTTCTGATAGATCCGTTAAGTTTCCGTTAGTCCTCATAAGTTTTGTCCGCTATTTATTTTCTCCATGATGTTATTACCGCTTGAATGAAGTATGGCCATCATGATGGTATACTCATGTGGATCTGGTTTGTTATAGTATGTTACTTGCTATCTGTGTATTATCTGTATGTGGTATGTTATTAGCTATGTGTTTTGTCATGACCCGAGACCGAATATAATGACAATAAGAACTTGTTATGTGATGCAAGTATTATGACGCCTGATCAACATAATAATACCGAGATCATATAATCTGAACTTATTGAAGGTATACGACGTCTGGGAAATGCCTGTGGTTGATGTGTGTATAGACTTTGACTTGTATCTGTTATTTATACTATCTTTTGTAAGTTTTTGTAAAGGCTTCCGCTTTTGTATAGTACTTAAAGTTCTGATATGAAACCGTATTGTGATATCTTTACCCTTTTCGGGTCGGGGTGTTACATATAAGGTGTTCTAGGGGCGACGTCATCAAGAATGTCTTCGAATAACGGAGAGTTATCTAAAACATTAATATCGTTATTCGCCCCCGCCACCCCGAAAAATGCATGCCAAATCCATAAATCTTGCGAAGCAACTGCTTCAAGCATTATTATTGGGTATTTTTTTATCACCCCTACCAAATTGGCCTTGCCAAGCCACCGGACAATTTTTTCACTCCCAATGCATGCAATCAATGCTACAAGCATTCCTAGAAAACCATGCCACCCCTCATGTCTTTCATAAATATTTTGAATGTCGGACCATGTTGGTTTTCTTATATACTCCGGCATAAACAAATCAAGAACGCACTTGTTAAAATTATCAAGACACTCACGTGAAGTATGCTCACCCATTTGCAAATATTCATCAAACGCATCGGGCGCGGTGTCGTACACCAATTGCGTATGGCAGATGTATACTTCATAAGAACACTTAAATTCATTCTACCCGTAGCATGGGGTGATTGGATAAGAATTTAAAATGATCTGGAAGAAATTCGGAAGTATAAGATTCAATACCTTCGACTATTGTAGAAAAAGTTTCCGGCTCATACGAAATCTTCTTCGAAAATTTCAGTGCGGATACTTACAACCGTGATTGAAATAGTCGTTACGCAAACGTTCTTCGGCAAGCTCACGTTCATGATAGATCGGATTACGGGACAAGCGAGGTTGAGCTACTGCTTGTTCCAACTGTTGATGATATTCGTACGCGGCTATCATAAACTCTAAGTCAGTTTCGTTATCTACATCGGACCAGTTCTTAGGTTCTTCGTCACTTTGATTCGGATCTATTGTGAATGAACAAGTTTTTTTTTTGTTAGAGAGGAAGTATATATTTTTGAGTTTGAGTTGTGGAAGTGTGAAAATAAGTTGTGAATTTATTGGGTATTTATAGTGGTGGGAAAATGGTTTTGATTTTTTTAGTCAAAGTAGCCGTTATTAAAACGTTGAGGGGGGTAAAATGATTTTTTTTATAAATGCAACGGCTATTTATAACCGTTTGAGGGGGTGTAGTGACTTTTTTTTTAATCGAGCATGCCTTTAATGCAACGTTAAAGCTTTAACGTGCCATGTTAACGCAGCCTTAATGTGGGTGTGTGGTGTGTTAACGCAGTGGTTAACTCGAAAATGTTAAAATTTAACTCACCTCCACATTAAGACACCGAATGCTCTAAGGTTTATTTGATTGACTTATAAGCTTACTAAAAAAATTGAAAACCAATTCAAACTTATTTTTAGACTAAAATACACCGTTAGTCCCGGCCTAAACTTGTTCATGCGCATCGCGATGGGACAAAGTTGGGCGTTATCATCGTTAGAGGTCCAAAACTTGTGTTTTATACTCTAGACTAGTCCCTTGACCAGGATTGCCATAGTCAACATGAATTTTCTGGCTTTACTTCGAGGGTATAATAGACCATTCACAATTTTAACTCAACCTTCAACCCAGGGACCAAATGTGATTATGCCTACTAGTCGTTTCTTCCCTGATACGCTAGCATTTAATTTTACGCTAACTAATACACCCACCCAACAAACAACTTTACCAATCATAATAACACCATTATCCAAAAACGATCAACTGAAAATCGAAATCCGAATCTAAATCCTCATTTCCAGAACTCAAAAGACCAACCCAACTTCCAACAATACTATGTCGATCGATCGTATTAGCAACATGCCAGATATAGTGATCAATAACATTTTGAATCGGTTGCCTTTGTTAGAAGCGGTGAGAACCTCTAGTTTAGAGCGAAACTGGAGGTCTAAGTGGACTTTGCTCATCAATGTCATAGTTGATGAGGATTTCTTTTATTATTTAACATATGAGTTTGATGGGAGGCTTGTTACTAGACTCTTAAATCGGCTTATGGGTCCAATAAGAAAGTTTGTCTTCTCTGTAGAGCCAAGATCAATGCTTGGAAGAGATGACTTTCATTATGAAGAGATTCGTGATTGGCTCTTGTTTTTGGCTCAGCATGGAATTGAAGAGCTGATTATTACAAACTGGTATGGTGAACGAGTTACGTTCCCAACCCAACTTTACTCTCGTAGGGAGTTGAAACATTTGGTACTTCATGTTTGTGCTATGGCTACTTTGGAATATTTTCATGGCTTTCCAAATCTATTGAGCTTAAAATTGATTCATGTCACTTTTCTAACCGATACAGTTTTGGAGTTTATTGCTGGTTGTCCCTCACTTGAGTCTCTTAAAATGAATCGTCCTACTACAAACGACATGAGACTATGGGATATTGCAAATATTAGGAATTTGAAGAAGTTAGATTTGTCATTCGGTATTTATAATGTTGTGACGACAATCACAACATCCGATATCTTTCACCTGACAAGACTTCAAAATCTTGAGACCCTTACATTGGATTTTGATGATTGCACGGTAAGAACAATTTGAGTTTTACACTTATAATTTTACAATGTTAAAGAAATGTGTAACAGTAATGAAATTTAATCTTTAAAACTTGTTGTAGTTGATACATGAAGCTAATTCTAGGATGAATGTGCCCTTTGTATCCCTGATTAACCTTAAGCTGTCCGATGTCGATTTTGGGAATAGTGTTATGGTATCGTTCATCATTGAAATGATTCGTAGATCTCCAATTTTGAAAATGTTGGATACCAGAGTAAGTGTAATATTGTAATGCATATGTATCAAATAAACATTCCTAAATTGCTATGTTTGTGTATCTCAGCACTATTTGATTTTTCAGGCTGCAAACACGCTTAGTGTTCTACCTTTGGAAAAAATTTCCAATGTTGTAGACAGAAACACAATCAGCCATGGCCAGCTACAGACTGTGGTGTTTCGAGCTTTTCCTAGAACAGAGCGTGAATTAACTTTAATAAAGTTGTCATGATGGGAATGAAAATATCAGGAAGAACTGGGAGTTGGCTAGGAAGCTGTTGAAACTCCACCGAGCTTCCCCCACAGCCGTGGTAGATTTTTTTGAGTGGTTGTAGTTTATGTACGGGTTGAATACCCTATGACAATTCATGTTGCAAAATAGTTTTTGTATTTTGGTACAGTATTTGTTTATATGGTTTGCTTAAAATTAGCTTATTCATATGTTGTTGTTTATGCGTATTGTAGGTGATGCAAGTTTGACATTCGAAAGTCAAACTTCCATTTAGCATTTCAATTTGATTGTAGAAAGTAAAACTGCATTTCCAGTTTACTTTAGTTAGTCAATACTTGAAAACGGTGAATGGCTATTTTGTACGTAGTATTTGCATTTTGACTTTGTAAAGTCAAAATTGCAAAACCATTACTCAATATTTGTTTTGGAGTTTATTGATATGTTTTAGAAGTTTGACTTCACAAGTCAAACTTCTAATGGTTTTGTGTTGTTTAATCTTCAACTAAGTTGTAGTATACGTAACTTGGCAACTTGAGGGACCAATTGTGTATTTTAAAGTGATTATTGGGCGGGAGTTTTAAGTATGACAACGGCAACCAAGACAAATTCAGGGACCGAGTGTGAAAAAAAAGTCACTATTAGACCCTTGACCGTCTCTTACCGGAGACGCTATTTACTTGTGCACACGAACCGATAAACCCATCCACCACTTTTTCCACACACAAACAATTTCCAATGGAAGATTTCCCTATTTTGAATGAACTCATGGAGATTGCTGGTTCATCCAAGTTGAATGATCGTATGGCTGTGTGGTTTGAAGAAGAGGATGCACAAGAAGGGCTTTTGAAAAAGCTAGTTCGTCAGTGCATTGATCATCTAAAGAGGGGAATCATGAAGCGTAGGGAGCTGATCGAAGAGAACGAAGCTCTGGGACCTCGGGGAATAGCACTTGACTGTTTGGATGCGCTGAGGAAAATCCAAGCGAGGCGCACACACCAACTTGTTCAATTCATACAGATTCTTAGTCAAACTGATGAAGTTATTCGTTTCAACGAAGGTTTTGTTAAGAAAATGGCTGAGCATAATGGCTGAATTTTGGGTATTTCATGGGGGTAGATAAATGCGGTCTTTTGGGTTCTAGTTTTGGAAATATAGGTTGGTAAAAAGGGTATGTAAATTGGATCTTTTGTTTGGTTGTTGGTCTTGGTTTGATGTAGTTGTTTATGATCTTGTAACCGACTATATTAATGATGAAATATCATCTAAGTTTTATGTATTTAATATGTTCTTGTATTGTGATATTGGGTGTATTTTAGTCTAATTAGTATCAGCAAAACCAAAAATCCCCTTGTATCAGCAAAACCAAACATCCCCTTTTATCACAGCAAAAGTTGTATCAACAAAACCAAACACCCCCTTGTATAAGCAAAAGCAAAGGCAGTGGTTTAAAACTATGTGTTAAAAATGCAAATGCTTTAGCACTAAATCATAATGTATTGACAATGGTATATTGTTTACGAAGAAATTGGTTTGGTGTTAGTGTTGACAGTGGGACTGAACACGCCCAATGCCTCAAATTGTAACATCTTGAATTTTGACTTACCCAAGTCAAACAAATTTATGAAAGGCAACAAATTGTAACTTACTATTGTGGTATGACTTGGGTAAGTTAAACCTATTAAGAAATGCAAAACGATTTCAAGTAGTTACAATGCACAACCAAACACAATTACTTACATAAGAACCCAATTTTTTATTAATCGATTTCATGTTCTCAACAACTACAAAGTTTCCTATCATCTAAACATACACTTAGCTAGACCCACAACTCTCCCTATCATCATTTTCCTTCATTTCCTTAAGATATTTAAACAAAATTTCTAGATTTGTAATCCTTTCTCCCAAATCGCTAACCTTTGATAACACGATGTCAGCCTCTTCCTTCTCCTTCTTACATCCAAATCCTTTTCATTTGGGCAGTCTTCTTTCCTTAACGAACTCAATAATGCCTTCCCCTTATCGTTTTGTACCATTATAGTTTTTTTTGCTTTGGGTAGAATGTGTGTTGCTTGTATTTTAGGGTTCAATGTTGTGTGTTGCCGGTACTAATATGGTTGAAGGTTGGGTTAGATTTTAACTATGTTGGTCAAAATTGTGAATGGTCTATTATACCCTCGAAGTAAAGCCAGAAAATTCATGTTGACTATGGCAATCCTGGTCAAGGGACTAGTCTAGAGTATAAAACACAAGTTTTGGACCTCCAGCGATAATAACGCCCAACTTTGTCCCATCGCGATGCGCATGAACAAGTTTAGGGACCAATGGTGTATTTTAGTCTTATTTTTATTTGTTTTTTGTTATTCAAGAACTCTTAAATTTTTTGATTATTTTTCTTTGTTTGTATGCAAGTTCGTAACTATAACTATTCAGCGCGATACGCCGTCATTGCTATGCAAGTAATAAGCTAATACTCTTGCTTAGCGTTTGGTATGCATGAATAAAGGTTGTAATGGAATAAATCATTACAGTGAAATGAAAAATTATTGTTTGTTTTAAATCTTGTAATGGAATGGTTTATTCATTAGTTCATTCCATTACGACAATAACCACCAATTTCATTACATAGCCACCCCCTAGTTTTTTCTCATTACATTACGACATGGAATCAATTTTGCCATATTTCATTTATTTCATTCTTTTCTAACATCTATTGCATTGTACCAAACAACATACGTAAACGATATACTCCATTCCAACATGGCAACCAAATAGGTCAATGGAACAGTAATGACTCATTCAATTACTATGTTCATTCCATTACATCGTCGATTACATTCCTTTATCAGTCCATTACGTCTAACCAAACAGACCCTTGGATCTATGAAATAATAAATTTGCTAATAACATCAATTTGTTGCCACCGAAGCTAAACAAACATGAAATAACAAAAAGTAAAGAAACAAGAAATACCATAAATAATAAACATCAAATAAATTTTTACATACCGGTACTTGTAATTTGTTCACTATACATTTGCAAACCTTTTTGCATGTATAAAGGTATCAATATTGCTACTATCTACCAATGTGGGAAGAGAAGTTAAATTATTCTATATTGTGGCAGTTGATAAGAGTCAACTTTTTATCGTGCATTAGTTTTGCACGTAGCATTAGTTTTTACAGGTAACATAAATAAATTATTTTATATTGTGGCAGTTGATAAGAGTCAACTTTCTACCAATGTAACATGATAAGTTGTGAAATATGTTAGCTACTAAGGCCTTTAGGCCCGACCCCTTGTAGGTTCTTTAGTAGTTAGGGTTTTCTATATATTTTTTATTTAATGTAATTGTATTGTAATATTAGAGTTGAATCTGATAATATATTTTCAGTATTCCTTTTGATTTCTACATGGTATCAGGGCTATGTATTCATATGTCAGTTTGATTCGTTGTCGTTATAACGTACCACCTACCTAAAAAATAGTTTGTATGATCGTGAACATTGAATGCTACTTGATTGGCAACTTTCTGATTGGATGATGCAATTAATGGACTATAATAGCATATGTTATTGGTTTGTCGGTTTCGTCAGCATCTTTTAGAATGTGTGGTATGGAATAGATTGGGTTTTGGTTGCCATTTGATTTGATTTTAAGATGCATACGATGGGTTTTCTGGTTTTATTTTAATCATATGGTATAATTTTATTTGGTTATTGCAGTTTCATATCGAAGGATTTGTTTGTTTTGATGAATAAGGTTCTCACATCTACTATTTTGATTCATACTAATTCTGAGTTCGGTTTGAAAGTTGTTTGTTTGGGTTCGGTAGTTTTGATGGCCATTAGTTATGATTTTATCGGTGATGGTGATGTTACAATCTTAACTACTATAACTTTCTATATATATCACAAGTCAACGACTATAAGAAGATACAGAAATAGCTACAAATAACCCGCACTCATATAACTAGTTGTTCAACATGTTTGATGCATTAATTTTATCACCTCCAACTCCATACTATAATCATTGATGGTTGTGAATCTCAATTAATAAGTGAATGTGAGGTAGGAAAAGGTGTTTTATATCTCCATGAACCATGATATAAATACAAGCAATTTATTTTAGAGGGTTATGGTACACAAAAGTTACTAAAGTTTACAAAAAATTTGTCCTAAGATAATATAGTTCCATTTTATTCATCCAGGTTACTGAACTTTGAAACTTTGTTCACTCAGGTAACTGAACTTATAAAAGTGAGTGTTCAGGTTATTGAACTTTGAATTTTGTTCACTAAGGTTACTGAACTTATCAAAAAATATACATCCAAGTTACTCGGACTAACACTGAATTTTCGAAGTGTTTGCTTACCGAAAGTTTAGTAACCTAACTGAACAAAATGAAACTATATTACCTTAGGACAAATTTTTTGTAAACTTTAGTAACTTTTCTGTACTATAACCCTCTTTTAGACAAAGCTAGTTGTTAGCAGCAAGTTGTAGCTAAAAGTTGTAATGATAGCTATAAGGTATAAAATAAGCAGCTAAATATTAAACGCATCTCCTTTAGAATTCACTAAAAGTATAAACAGGTGAGATTTTCCGTATTTAGGTTACTCGATGATAACAAAATTTTGACTTAAATAGTTAGATGTACGTGATTTAACTAAAGTATCAAGTAAACCAGTTTCCGACTCTATCTCTAACCATACTAAAACGTGTATCTAATTTGAACATTTAGATGTTAGACCATTAAACCATTTTGGTCATGACAACTTTTCATTAAAAATTAAAAACGCTTAACAACTTTCGAAACTAAACTCTTCAAAACACTTGCTTCCTAACAAAAGTTATAACGCAAGTAATCAAGGGGGTGTTTTTTTTCATCTTATATAAACGGCCTATTACTTATTTAGTTTTGAGCTTATGTTTTACAAGCACACTTCTTATGAATTATTTTGAAACTTTTCACATTATATGAGCTTATTATGACATAATAAGCCGAAAAATTTAAAATAAAACACAAAAAATAAGCTTATGACGCATAAATTCTAAACCAAATAAGCTATAAAGCCGCCTATAATAACACTAGTAATAATAAACTAATTGATTCAAAACCCAACTAACACGTTTTTCTCCTTTTCCCTTTCACCAAACAGATCCGCCCAACCCAAACACACCTCAAAATCCATTTTCCCCCAAATCCCAAAACCCTAATTTCAATTTCAAAATTTTTAATGCTCCCTTTATTCACATGCCAACATTCAATCACAATCACAAATCCTTCCATTAACAAAAAATGGGCACTTTAACTCTTAATAACAACAACAATCACAACAGCAACAAACGTGATTTCGATTCACAGTTTAATGACTACACACACTTATCAAAGAGGCTCAAATCATCATCACCTTATTTTGGCTCAAAACCTCTAGTAGATTTAACTAATAAGCGTTCGAGTAGAACTTCGAGCTCGGTTTCGAGGTTATCGCAGTATCCGAAGCTCGTTACGCCTATTGCGAAACCAATTCAGGCTCCTTGTGTAGTTGTAAAAGGTTTTGTTCCGAAAAAACCGGATAGTAGTTTGTTAGGTAGGATGGGGAATTGGTTTAGTGCGAAAAGGAAAGAGAATCGAAAATCGGATGATAGTGTCGTTAGGAAGGAATTAGAAGCGAATTATAATCGCGCGAAGAAAGCGGCGAAAGGTAGTTGTAGGCTTGTTACGTTTGATATCGAGGATGATGATGATGATGAGGTTGTTGAGTTGGTTAATGAGGAGAATGTGGCTAAGGATGTTGTTAATGAGGATGATGGTGGTTCGGGTAGGTCGTCGGGTGATTCGGAGGTTGTGATGATGGAGAGTGGTGGGAGAGATGAAGGTGATAAGTCGTGTGAAGTGCAGACGATTAGGGCCAAGTATCGGGAGTTGGATGGGAAGGCGAAAGGTTTGGGAATTGTTTCGGATGTGTTGGATGGGAAAAGTTTGGAGTCGTTGTCGTTGAATCGAGATGCGGGTTTGCCGGTGCATAGGAAGTTGTATAGGGATTCGGTTGAGAAGCATGACACGCCGCTCAGTAGACGCAGTTTCGATATTAAGTTGCTTGAGGAGAGGAGAGCTTTATTGAAGCGACTGGCACCTCAGAAGAAGCAAGAGGTGGGTTGTTTGTGTTTTAGTATTTGTTCGGGATTTGTGATTGGTGTCTTGTACTCTCGTGTTAATATGGTTTGTTTTTCAGGATTTGTTGATTGAGCCTTTTCGGGATCTTACTGAGGATGACCATGAATTGGTTGCTGATGCGTTGTCTAATGCTAGTAGGTATGATTTGTTAGATATATAATAATCTTAATATATGTGTGTGTATGACTGTATGTGTATGTGTTTTGATATCTGATTTGGTATAAATTTGCGTATAAATTTGTAGGAGGAGGGTTTTGGTCACACACGAGAATTCAAATATTACAATTACGGGAGAGGTTCTACGCTGTTTAAGACCCGGGGCATGGTTAAACGATGAGGTAACTTTTGATTTTGATTGTGATTTATGGTAGCAACTAAGCGATAATTTGTTAATTATAGTGCTGAGTTATTTATATTGTTATAGGTTATTAACCTTTATCTCGAGTTGCTGAAAGAGAGGGAAAGGAGAGAACCCAAAAAGTTTCTGAAATGTCATTTCTTCAACACCTTTTTCTACAAGAAGGTTAGTTAATCTCATCGCTTGTGAATTTCATGTTGGCCTTATGCCCCACAATTATTGAAATCTTCTCGTATTTAGGATGTATTTAGAAGTTACATAACGAATTGGCCCTGATCCTCTAAGAACAATTGTTGAAGCATATATTCAGATTTATTCCACTCCACACAAGGTTCACCTTGGCTTATAGGAAGAGATATTAGTGAGTGTACCTTAGAGTTGATGACGGATAGGAGTGATCCGTCCCCTTATTAATGTAAATCTATATATACTGCAAACACTAGCAATAACTGAAGTATCAGATATAGAGGTGTAGAAAATGGTAAGCACAATTCAGAAAATGGTTTTAAGCAGGATTGATATTATTGATTTTTATTCTAATTTATATAAATTGGTCTATATTTAGTCCTTGCGGAAGATATGTAATGTGAGCATACAAATGTCTCTATCTCTTTTTGTCAATTAGTGACTTTCCACTACAAAAGGTCTCTGCTAAGACATTACCTGTGCGAACATCTGAGTGTCGTATCTTGTTGAAGAGTTGAAAGACGACATAGAACACTATGTAGCCATCAATATGTGCTTCATATTTCAATACATCAGTATCTGCTGCATTTAGAAGCAAAAGCCAACTAGTTTGGTTTTAGGTCTTTGTGGTCTGTGGGGATGCATCAAGCTAAACTGGTATGGTTTTCCATATCGACATCGACAAGAAAGTTAAGAGTATATAAGTAGAATACTATACGTTAATAGTCTGTTACTATTTAGGTTATGCACCAGTTTTTACAATGAAAATGTAAATAGTCGGTATATCTCTTTTCGGCAATCTAATGAAGTGTATATCTGTAATGATCTTGTTATGCTTATGTGTTTTGCCTTTAAAGTCTAAGAGGCTGTTTCTGTTTTAACAACTGTTGAAACATATATTCAGATTTATTCCGCTCCACACAAGGTTCACCTTGGCTTATAGGAAGAGATATTAGTGAGTGTACCTTAGAGTTGATGACGGATAGGAGTGATCCGGCCCCTTATTAATGTAAATCTATATATACTGCAAACACTAGCAATAACTGAAGTATCAAATATAGAGGTGTAGAAAATGGTAAGCACAATTCAGAAAATGGTTTTAAGCAGGATTGATATTATTAATTTTTATTCTAATTTATATAAATTGGTCTATATTTAGTCCTTGCGGAAGATATATAATGTGAGCATACAAATATCTGTTATCTCCTTTTTTCAATTAGTGACTTTCCACTACAAAATATCTCTGCTAAGACATTACCCCTTGCGAACATCTGAGTGTCGTATCTTGTTGAAGAGTTCAGAGATGACATAGAACACTATGTAGCCATCAATATGTGCTTCATATTTCAATACCTCAGTATCTGCTGCATTTAGAAGCAAAAGCCAACTAGTTTGGTTTTAGGTCTTTGTGGTCTGGGGATGTATCAAGCTAAAATGGTATGGTTTTCCATATACATCGAGAACCAATAAGTACGCTAGATGATTTCGACAAGAAAGTTAAGAGTATACAAGTAGAATACTATACGTTAGTAGTCTGTTACTATTTAGGTTATGTACCAGTTTTTACAATGAAAATGTAAATAGTCGGTATATCTCTTTTCGGCAAATGCTTATGTGTTTTGCCTTTAAAGTCTAAGAGGCTGTTTCGGTTTTAACTATTGTTGTTACAACACTATTGTATACTGTTACGTGATAAATGAAATATTGCGTTTGAGACAAACAAATTTCAGATGTGTATGTTGGTGCTTAACATCAGCTTTTCCTCAAATTCTGTAATTTTGATTTGTTCTCATCATAATGGACAAACTGAAGATTTGAATTTTGTTTTTGTTTCCTTAAGATGCAAATGTACACAATGATTTGCACGACTGGATTTTGATGTGGGCCAATCTGTTTAGGAACTTTTCAATCATGTACAAAGCATATGTGTAACCCTACATATGTTCTATTGGTTTTGGGGTGATGGTGAGATGATCTCCACTGGCATGTATATGTTAACTATAGGGTATGAGGTTATATTCTGATGATTGACGACATGTGGCATCTTTCATGATTCTTATGAGTTCTTTGTTTGTTGATATATAGTTAATAAGTGGAAGGGGTGGCTATGACTACAACTCCGTGAGAAGATGGACTACCCAGAGAAAGTTGGGATATAGTCTTCTTGAGTGTGACAAAGTAAAGTTTAATTTTGTTCCAAATCACCTTCTGCCTCTTCTAATTATACCCTGATATTCTTATATAAATCTCGTATTCTAACCGTCGCTTCTAAGCAGATATTTGTCCCTGTCCATAAAGAAATACATTGGTGCTTGGCTGTCATCAACAAAAAAGAAAAAAAGTTTCAGTATCTCGACTCCCTTGGAGGAGTTGATAGACAAGTAATGGGGGTATTGGTATGTCTATCGTCCATGTCTTCTTGTAATCATGCAAATGTGTAACTTTTTACTTCCGCTTCTTGCTGGGTTTGAGTTAATTGGAAGTACATATGATATCTTATTTTTGTGTCATGTTCTTCAGGAGCAATACATTGTGGATGAGGTGAAAGATAAGAACGGGGAAGATATTGATGTTACTTCTTGGAAGCAAGAATTTGTCACGGACCTTCCTAATCAGCAGAACGGGTATGTCCGATTTAAAACTTTACTAAAAAAATAAAATGGGATTATTTGGTGGCATCTCATCATACAAGCCCACCAACTTCTATAATACTGGTAATGACAAAACTAATGGGTGGCCAAATGCATATGCTCCATGAATTTGAAAATGAGGCTATGATTATGTTTAAACAACCTTTTCTATGATCAAGAAGTCAAAGTCACATTTATTTTTAATCTTTGCATTCATTTGAAAGGATAATTGTGATTCTATATTGATCATGACTTTGTTTTTGGCCAGGTTTGACTGTGGTGTATTTATGATCAAATATGCCGACTTCTATAGCAGGGACATCGGGCTCTGCTTCAAGCAGGTAAATTGTTACAAACAGTCTCACTTCTCTTTTAACTTTTGTGAGGGATACATTTCTATTAAATGAGGTCTTCCATGACATGATACTATGAATAGAATTTTACAGTACTTTGATGTGCTTTATTAAGTATACTGCATAAATATTCCCATTCATGAAGATGTTGGGCATTAAGCATGAACTGAAAGTTTAATTTGATCCTTCTTGTAGGAAAACATGCCATATTTTAGGTTGAGGACTGCCAAGGAGATACTAAAACTGAGAGCCGACTGAATTTGTTTCATGTCCGAAACATGTGGTGTACATAGTCTCTAATAGGCAAACCATCGGGTAAAAATGTTTCCGTGATTTCTATTGGTCGATATTGCCCCATGAGAGATGCGAGCCATTAGTCAGAATCCTTTCATCCAAGGCTGGTTTTTTGTATCCTGTTCTGGTTTGCTGCATACTACTAGGCTAAAACCCCATGCTTGTTTTAAGCCACCACAATTATAGATAAATGTTCAGTTTGTGATTTTTTAGGAAGTATTTGGCTTAGATGATCCTCGTATATGTTTGAGGTAGTTAACACCTGTTCTAATCATGGAAACTTTTTGCAAAAGTTGCGTTAGCCTCTTTTGCAGTGATTGTTACTTTTTGATAGAATTTCAGAAGCTGTTTTTATGGATTTCATATTGTTTTGTCAGTCAGA
Source organism: Chrysanthemum seticuspe (assembly GCA_019973895.1). Taxonomy (NCBI): domain Eukaryota; kingdom Viridiplantae; phylum Streptophyta; class Magnoliopsida; order Asterales; family Asteraceae; genus Chrysanthemum; species Chrysanthemum seticuspe. The sequence goes on along the minus strand of BPTQ01000003.1, from coordinate 225,652,627 downwards.
AGGACTTGACATTATGGTAGTGGTAGTTGATCCATGTAGTTAATGTTTGGGCTTCCTTTTTTTTTTTTCTCACTATCTGCTCCACATCAAGTTGTTGGCGAGTCTGTTTTTTTTGCAGGGAAATAGTTTACTTTCATGGTATCCCAAAACTTTGTTATATCGGCATTGCTATATGTATGGACATCTGCTATTCTCCTTGTCTTCTGTTCTGAATTTGAACAATTTTGAGCTCCCTATATGTATGTTACGATAATAATGTTTTTACATTATCTCTAGTTCCTAAGTTGTCATAATAATGTCTGTATTTCTATAAAACTCTATCTTATAATGTGATTGTTTTCAATTTATATTGTATCTTCTTTGTTGAAGGTCCAAAGCTATTGAACAAATATCCACGCAAAGTAGCATTTTGGTTAGATACTTAAATGTTCTATAAAGTAATTTTCAAAGAGTCGTTTAAGAACATGAAATTGCTCGGTCATGGTCTCGAAACACTATTACCCGCGCTCACTTTTTGTTCAAGGTGCCTAAGCACCCCTGATTCGATTATAGTGTACCGTTAGAGGTGGTAAAATGAATGCATTGAACTTATTGAACATCTAGCTAAATGAGTACCGATTAAAATGTGTCATGTACAAGGTTAATCTCAAACTTAAACCAACTCATCCGTGTTACAAGCTACAACTGGCAAGTTTTGTTTTTAAAAACTACCCGTGTGATAAAAGAAATGCCAATGACCAAAATCACAGTTTCTTTTCAAACACATGGACCATTTGGCATTTACGTAGCACCACAAACTTAGAGACTATTCTATTAATAACCTGTAACTACTTTTGTAGGATATTTTTCTCTACTTCCCACCAAACAATGGCGTCTGAAAACATCATCACAATCCCACAAGACATCATCACAGACATTTTACATCGTCTTCCCGCAAAATCCTTAGGCCAGTTTCGATGTGTTTCAAAGAATTGGCTATCTTTACTTTCACAACCAAAGTTCATAAAAACTCATCGAAATATCCTCAAGCGAAATCATCTCATATTTATATCCCTTGACCATGCACTTTATTCTGTCCCGGTTGATAACCATGAAGCAGTGTCAAGACCAATAAAGCTTGATATTTCAGCTTACTATGGTTCCTGCAATGGTCTTGTTTTTATGTCTACTTGTCGCACACTCATCATTTTAAACCCGACTACTAAAGAATTCGTTGAATTCCCTGGTCATATGATGATAAACGATGTAGACGTTGATACCATGTATGGATTTGGTTATGATTCTGTAACGGATGATTACAAGGTTGTTACAATATCTTACTTTCACAATTATTATTTGATTGCACCTGATAATATTATTGTCCATGTTTATAGCCTTAAAAGTAATAATTGGAGGCAAGTGAATGATTCACCCTATGGTCTTGACTATGGGAAGTTATTCACTGGTGTTTATGTTAACGGGTTTCTTCATTGGATTGCTAACAATGGTTCTCATGCGATAATTGTTGCTTTTAGTTTAGCCGATGAGAAATTTAGTGAAGTAGCGTCACCTAGTTTGAGTAGCGAAGATAGTATCATGATGTCTGATATTGATTGCAAACTTGTTTCTGTTAGTGAAAAGCTTGCTATATTTGTAGAAACCAAAGGTGAGATTTGGTTGATGAATGAGTATGGTGTAAAGGAATCTTGGACAAAGATTGTAGTCCATGGGCTTAATGAAATTCCATTGGTTGAACCCGTGGTTTTTTATGACAATGGCAAGATCATGTTTGTTACCTGCAATCTAATGGTGATATATGATGTTGAAGAACGTATTTTGTGTAAAAGTATTGATGTCTCTTGGAATAAGAGAGTCTTGGAGGTAAGAGGCACTTATGTCGAAAGCCTTGTATCACCAAAATTGGAGCGAAACAATTAGAATTCTACAAACTGAAGCCAAGTAGAAGTAAGGTTTCGTTTATTGTTCCAAGCATAGTTTGTATCTGTTTGAGCTGAATTCATCATGAGATAAATGTTGGTTCTTATTAGTAGTATATTTCTAAATATGCCAGTTCAATATTTAAGATTGTAAGTGAAGTAGTTGTTGGTTTAATATTTTGAAGTTTTTTGTATATTTATTTAGAACGATAATATGTACTAATGTTTGCAAGACTAAACGTATAATTATGTATAGATGTTAGTTTGGCAAAAGCCTAGAATATGTATGGGCTTGGGCCAAAACGGGTCAAAATGGTTCTGATAAACCATTGTGACGTTTAGATTATGTATACGCCTCTTTAGGTTTTTTATGAAACGTTATAACTGTTTATGGTGACGTTTCATAACATATATATAGGGAGAGGCAGTATAGACTTTGTATCATTCCATACTTGAATCAATATATACAACGTTTATACAGAATTGTTGTTGTTATTTCTACATCAGTAAGCAAAGCCAAACACCTCTTATTTTTTTCTGTACGCCAAGAAACAAAGCAACCATGTCTAAATTCAATCAATATCCAATGAAAACTTGGCCTAGTGGAACTCGTTTCCATCAGTGGCATCAGAGACAGGATTCAAATTCTTGGGAAAGGCCAAGTGCAAGTGGTTTGTTGCCTTACAAACCACGTAGAAGAATTTCATACGAGACTAAGGAATTACTCAAGAGGAGATTGCTTGAAATTGAAGCACACAACGCTTCAAAGGGATACGAGGCTGTAACGAGGAAGGAAAAGAGAGCAAGGTGTTATGCCTGTAGAAAACGTGGGAACTATTTTTGGAAGTGCCAAGACAACAAATTCTCAACCCATTCGAAATCAAAACAGGAAGAAGATGAAAAAAACCCCAAGTATCCTGAAAATGTCCATGTCAAAACAACCCATATGATCAAGGGTACGGACTACGCAAACTGGAATCATATTTGGTACATTAGCGACACATATAACAATCATATGTGCCCCACAAAGTCATTGTTTAGGAGACTCAAACCAAAGTTTTCGATGGAAGGGAAGGAGGAAGATGAGAAAAAATTAATTTTCTCATATGGTATAGGCGAAGCGTTTTTTTGAGACAAACGAGAAGAAAATGGTAATCCCATGTGTTTCATATACACCGGAGGCAAGTTTGAACGTGCTTAGCGCCAAACAACTTTTGGCACAAGGTTTCGAAGTGACTTATGAAGACGACTCATGTAATGTCTCTTACATGTTTGATGATGAAGAGATGGGGCACGACAAAGGAAAGAACGTCGAAATGGAGTCAAGTTCGATGGCTAAGGAACACGACAAGTTTTTGGAAAATTACTATGAGTCAATTGATCCAAATGACGCTTGCATGAACATAAAAGGATTAGAAGATCTCGAATGGAAGGAGGGGATGATCCATGATTATTTGGATGACGAATTCTTAAGCATGAATGGAACTCTCTACGTAATGAAGGTTAATTCATTTAAGAAATTTATTTCGTTTTTAACCATGATCGAAGATGACAATCTAGTATACAAGAATTGGAACGTTTTGAGCAAACATTTTGAAGAGATGGTAAAATGGTTTTACCAAGTCTATCTTGGTCGAATCATGGTGGAACCCTTGCCCCCCGTCATCAAAGGTATAAATATCGATTTACTCGGTCTTTATAAGATAATAGGTAGTCTAGGAGGCTATCTTGGAGTTACGTTTGGTAACAAGTGGGGAGATGTTGCACTAATACACGGTCTAGAACGAGAACAAGATGAGGAACTAAGAGAATGTTACAAGAAACACATTGACTTAGTAAGGTGTTATTTCGAGACTACATTACGAGCCCGAGGCAAGGAGAAACTTAGTAAGGTGTTATTTCGAGACTACACCTTACTAAGTCAAGTTTTTCCTTAGTAAGGTGTTCCTTGCCTCGGGCTCGTAATGTAGTCTCGAAATAACACCTTACTAAGTCAATGTGTTTCTTGTAACATTCTCTTAGTTCCTCATCTTGTTCTCGTTCTAGACCGTGTATTAGTGCAACATCTCCCCACTTGTTACCAAACGTAACTCCAAGATAGCCTCCTAGACTACCTATTATCTTATAAAGACCGAGTAAATCGATATTTATACATTTGATGACGGGGGGCAAGGGTTCCACCATGATTCGACCAAGATAGACTTAGTAAAACCATTTTACCATCTCTTCAAAATGTTTGCTCAAAACGTTCCAATTCTTGTATACTAGATTGTCATCTTCGATCATGATTAAAAACGAAATAAATTTCTTAAATGAATTAACCTTCATTACGTAGAGAGTTCCATTCATGCTTAAGAATTCGTCATCCAAATAATCATGGATCGTCCCCTCCTTCCATTCGAGATCTTCTAATCCTTTTATGTTCATGCAAGCGTCTTTTGGATCAATTGACTCATAGTAATTTTCCAAAAACTTGTCGTGTTCCTTAGCCATCGAACTTGACTCCACTTCGACGTTCTTTCCTTTGTCGTGCCCCATTTCTTCATCATCAAACATGTAAAAGACTTTGCATGAGTCGTCTTCGTAAGTCACTTCGAAACCTTGTGCCAAAAGTTGTTTGGCGCTAAGCACGTTCAAACTTGCCTCCGGTGTATATGAAACACATGGGATTACCATTTTCTTCTCGTTTGTCTCAACAAACGCTTCGCCTATACCATATGAGAAAATAAAAATTTTCTCATCTTCCTCCTTCCCTTCCATCGAAAAATTTGGTTTGAGTCTCCTGAACAATGACTTTGTGGGGCACATATGATTGTTATATGTGTCGCTAATGTACCAATTGTGATTCCAGTTTGCGTAGTCTGTACCCTTGATCATGTGGGTTGTATTGACATGGACATTTTCAGGATACTTGGGGTTCTTTTCATCTTCTTCCTGTTTTGATTTCGAATGGGTTGAGAATTTGTTGTCTTGGCACTTCCAAAAATAGTGCCCACGTTTTCTACAGGCATAACACCTTGATCTCTTTTCCTTCCTCGTTACAGCCTCGTATCCCTTTGAAGCGTTGTGTGCTTCAATTTCAAGCAATCTCCTCTTGAGTAATTCCTTAGTCTCGTATGAAATTCTTCTACGTGGTTTGTAAGGCAACAAACCACTTGCGCTTGGCCCTTCCCAAGAATTTGAATCCTGTCTCGGATGCCACTGATGGAAACGAGTTCCACTAGGCCAATTTTTCATTGGATATTGATTGAATTTAGACATGGTTGCTTTGCTTCTTGGCGTACAGAAAAAAATAACGGGTGTTTGGCTTTGCTTACTGATGTAGAAATAACAACAATTCTGTATAAACGTTGTATATATCGATTCAAGTATGGAATGATACAAAGTCTATACTGCCTCTCCCTATATATATGTTATGAAACGTCACCATAAACAGTTATAACGTTTCATAAAAAACCTAAAGAGGCGTATACATAATCTAAACGTCACAATGGTTTATCAGAACCATTTTGACCCGTTTTGGCCCAAGCCCATACATATTCCAGGCTTTTGCCAAACTAACATCTATACATAATTATACGTTTAGTCTTGCAAACATTAGTACATATTATCGTTCTAAATAAATATACAAAAGACTTCAAAACATTAAACCAACAGTTCTTATGTTTACGCTGATTATGGATCCTATATGATGTTATGTTTCACCTAATTTATGGTCTTTTATCCCATCTTGTATATTGTTTACACAAGGGGATTCATTGATGAACTAGGGAGATAGTTCCACCTGTTATGTGGTATTCAATTATGAGTTCCATCATACATGAGGTGCATATCAGTTCGAAAGAAGGGTGGTACCGATTCCTTGAAAGTAATATTTGGGTGGTACCGATTCCTTGAAAGTAACATCTATACATAAAAGTGGCAGTTATATTTGGGTGAACCCCTTTATGAAGGTACCGATTCAACAAGTATAAATAGGTTAGGAATTATGTAATCTAGTTAACCTCTTCACTTTTATATATCAGATTATAAAGGGGTTCACCCAAATCTTCTTTGTTTTTTATTGTTTCTTTGAATGGTGATTACTACATGATGTTGTTTGATAACGAATTCAAAGATCAAGACCTGTGCAACAAACTGAGAACTTGTACTTCAACGCTTTTAACATTTCTGTTGTCACACTTTCTGATAGGGACCGATTCGAGATGGTTATTCTCCTTCTAAACTATAACTAAACTAACAACTAACTCTTATACTAATTCATTCTTTTTTCTTCTCTGATCATTCATAACCAAACTTACATATAAATAGCAAGACAAATGCAGTTAATTAACCTACTAACCTAATCTTTAGCAACAACACGTGCGACATGACTCAATAAGTAAACATGAAATGACAAAATGGCCTAATGCAACTAAGTAGTGGTCCACTTTATTGTTCCTAAAATAATGCATGAAAAAAGACGGGGTGACATGGGAAAACAAACGAAATGTTGTTCAACTTTCTGATGAAGACTTGGTCAAGACATTGCGAACGTATCAATACTCCCCTCGTGAAGATTGACCTTGTCCTCAAGGTCCTGCATCGTCGTAGTCAACGGTAAACAGCCCCCACGGTGGGTCTGTTGTGGCGGGTGCGGGTTCATATCCTGATTGAAGGAGAAGAAACTGTGGTGGTTTACAACGGTGTCCAGGTTGGTACTTTTTGTTGGAAAATGTATATATTTACAAGTACGTAAATGTCCGGATTCGAACTCGTGACCACGGGATTGCACACTTTACGTATGAGACTCGATGTTTAAATAATTAATATAAAATATTATGTTTAATTATTAAATTCACAATAAACGACTAAACGAGCGATAAGCACTTATCGAAAGTGACTATTGGTCGTTAAATGTCAACGGGATATGAAGAAAAGTAAACAAGCCAAGAGACGGTTTTAGGAACCTTCTTTTGGGCTTGTTTTTGGCCGAAACTATGGAATCCCACATCGGAAACCATAGTAAACATGACATCTACCATAAGGCTATAAATACATCCCCATGTATTCATCCTTTGGTACACTTGATTTCATTAGAAGACCAAACTTCTTCTTTTCTTCCCTCTTATTCTTGGTCGACGAGTGAATCCCCATTGTAAGGGATTTACGAGTGACCTTGAGCATAACTAAGATGTTTGGTTATTCTATTGTGATCAAGAACTAGCATTCGCATCGAATCGCTAATAGTACGTGTGTACAAGAACGTGGTTGTAAGACATTATTCTTACACCAATAAGTACTTCTTTGTTTTGCTTTGCTCGAGGGTTGTTTTGCTTTGCTCGAGGGATTTGAGATTCGCAAGAGGTACGTTACGCATACTTTCAGTTAATTAATTTATTTGTTATGATCTTAAGTCTTCCGCTGTGTACTCTTGATGTCTTTATGTTTTATTGTATTTTATATATCATAAACTCAACAGTGGCATCACGAGCCTTGTATAACAAGTAATTAATTACTGAAACACATAATTAAAATAAACATGAATGTATTATTATTTGTATGCTTAGATCTAGGGTTTGCAAAACCTAAACCCTAATTTTGAGGGGGGGCGTTTATTTTGGTGCCCTAATTAGGGTTTTGTAAACTATTGTTTTAATTGGATTAGAAACCCTAAGATGCATGCAACTTTATGTGTATATGCGTAACTTTGATTTAATTGCATTAATTGTTAAGTGTAATTTTATGCCCATGATAATTACTTGCATGTTTTATCATGGATCTGCTTTTATTGTATGTCTTTCATGTTTAAGTGATATACACTAAATTATGATAGATCTAAAATTGGGGAAGACCTCAATAATTATTATTTAATCAATTATGTGCTATGTGGTATATATTTAGTTTTGACTTACGCAATCGATGAATCGATGCATGTGGTTCACCTTGTACATAGATGAAAACGGGTGGAAGTCTTAATTAAATATATGCATATTGACAGATCTAGAATTGGTTTTTAATAGGATTTATCTAAACCGTTTGCATGTGGCTAATTGATATGCATGACTTTATTTGTTATGCATTTATTGTTTATTTGTTTATTTTTTTTTTTTTAAATACTTGCTTGTTTGTGTTTGGTAACAAGGGTATTTTTATAAGAAAAATAAACTGATCTAAACAATGGTGAAACATGCATTTTTAAGAATGGTAATCATAATCGTTTAATTGATTGATGACTTTGGTACAAATGACTGAACGGCTCACCCATGAGAATGAACTAATAAAAGGGGTTTAAAGAAGTGCGCACAGTCACACTGAATGGATGTCTAAGGTTGTGCTCTAGCACGTACCTGGTCCTCTGCCCCCTGTAAGTTCGAGTGGAGCTACTTAGTAAGTCATTAAATGTGCAAGCTCATCTTAAGGGCGAATTAGTATTGATTCCATGCGCCACTTAGGTGGTAATTATCCGAAACACTAAGTGTTTACACTTATGCAAAAGTACGGTATAATGGATGATAATTAACACTAATTCCTTGATTGGTGAACCCAATACCTCAATTAAAGTTTGATGATGAAAAGCTTATACATTAAAACAAGATATAAATGTTTTAATAAAAACTATGCTACAAAGATGAATGCATGACATCTTTGTACATATTTGATTCAACATCAAAACTATTACCCTTTAATTTAAGTTATATGCCATCCAACGAAACGGAAACACCTAAGATTACCTTTTATTTGCGTGAGATCGTGACTTAGATCGTAATCAAAGGGTAAAATGTCCACGTGTCGTGAGAACGGGCATGGACGATTTTGCAGTTTCTTAAGTTGGACAACTTAATTGAGTTTTGTAGTGAGAACTGGCAACTCAAGGCATAAGATGGGATAAAACATGTTTACATGGCAATTGAAATTGGCTATATGTAAATCCCATAAATCTAGGAATTGCAATTGAAATTGGCAATTGAGCAAAAGCTCTACCACTTTGTATAAGGATCATTACTAGCAGATCAACTGATGTGATGAGATTATGACAATTTGGATCCTAGTTTTTCAGTGAAAATTAAATGGTTATATGCTTATGAACCATGGGTAATTAATTTTCTTGAAAAAGGTTAATTATCGAAAATACTAAAATTGAATTTTGTAATTCTTTTGAATGTATAATTGCAACATTTAATCGTAAACAAAGTTTAGTCTTTGATCAGTAAATTGCTCCATTATGCTTTCAAACAAATGTTTGATCGAGAATAATTTACTGAAAAGACAAACGAAGTCTATTTTCCATGGGAGAAGCATTAGACTCAATCCTATTCCTTTTCATGAATGAGAAAGGTATAATAGGAATGTTTTGAATTGTCTAAATTCTAATGTAACTCATAGCAATGAATTGCACGTCATATTTTCCATAAAGATTTCATTACCTTCATTTGGTGAATGAATCCTTTTGTAACAAACATGAATGTTGGTTAACTGGAAAACATGTATATTAGTTACAAAAGTAGAAGCTAGACAAATTACCGTGAAAATTGGTAAAAGGAAAACTAGCTTAATTTATCTAGTTGGTTTACTTTAACCTTTAAAGGTGCTACATACCAGTATGGGGATGGTAGGCCTGTTAAGGAAGAAATTGCATACCCAATTTTTCGAGTTAATAACATTGATGGATAACCCATCATTCATAGAGTAGAATACACCTTTTAGTACCTTAGTAATGATTACGTATGGTTCTTTAAAGGTGTAGGAAAGTAAAAAGCAAGCAAGTTGGTTTCACTAGTTATGCAACACTTACAATGTTGTCAGATTCAGTGGGAGCATTTGTGTTGCATTACTGAATAAGAAATTGTTTTAATGATTTCTAATTCAGTGGGAGCTGCAAGCCTTATTTCCTGTGTAGTAACCCAGATTATCTTCAAAGATAATTACTTTCCAATTGTAGGCACTTATGGTTTTCAAGGATTGTCATGTGCGTTTCCTTACTAATCAATATAGTCCTACATCTACTTGTTATATCTATGACACAAATCATATTAATAAACGAACGTGTATCGTGTTGTTTATCTGCTACATGATGTTGTTTCATGCACAAGTGGGAGAAATCTTTATTGTGTGCAAGGTACAATACATATTAATATGATTTAAGTGAATTCTCTTGACTGAAAAGTAAGAGAATAACGTTCTAATAGGAAGTATACATTTAAATATGTATGATTGCCCTATTAAGAACATGTGTCAAGATGATAACAAAGAATACTTTATTTTAAATATTTATGTCATTCAATATTTAAGAAACACTTGTAGTTACAATTTATGTTACGTGAGAACGTGAACTAGATTGTAGCCCAAGGTAAAATATCCACGTGTCGTGAGAACGAGCATGGATGATTCTGCAGTTTCTTACATGGAACATTTCATGGAATGACATAATTAAATGAAGTAATCTAATACTACTTTGAATTTAAGTATTCGTTGAATGACTTAAATATATGTAGTAATTATTAACTTGAAATATTAATTGAAACCTGAGGTGGTGTTCATAATTACTTTAATTATAAATGTTTATGATTTTGTAAAGTCACAAACATAAAGTCTTTTAAAGACTTACAATATAAAGTAAGACGTTAACTTGCTATGTTTTAAGACATTTGCATTAAGTCAATGAGTTGATCAATGACTTATAACGTATAGTGGGATTATAACTGATATGTCTTTTGACTTGGTCAAAATACTTGTGTTATAATGCATGCAATTGATTTGGTAATTCTATTGTACCATTAAGTTTTACTTTGTTGGTAAATAGGTAAGCCAAAGAGTAGATGGTTATCTTAAATATTATTAGATTATCTTACAATATTAATTATAATGAAATACCATAGTTTTATGGTATGTTCAGTTAGAAGAATCAAAATCTATTGGCATGTTTGATTCAAGATAACTATAGTTTCTTCCACATGTTATCAAGGTTAGAAGATTGAGTATAGATTGAATATACTCAATAAGACTCCAACCTAGAAGATTGATAAGACACCATTTGTTTATGGAATGTGATGAATCACATTAAGTCTTATAAATGAAGTTCTGAATTTGTTAAACTACTTATAGAGTGAGTTGTAACAAACTAATGTTAGGGACTGTCAATGTTTTTTTTGTAATATCCCAAAAGAGAACAATGTATTGTTGCTCTACTTGATAAACTATTTAAAGGAAATCTTTAAATTGTTAAAGGCAAGTGGGAGTTTTGTTTAGATCTTGAAAGATTGAATTACAAAATACATAATCTTCTAAAATGCACTAGCAAATATCATGATGAGGCTAAACATGTAAATGATTAGACCTCAAAATGATGGAATTGTCATTCATAGATCCGTAAGGATATCTCAGATATTTAATATGCTGATGATTATGAGTTACAGGATCATGGTAAGCCTGTTAATCATGATGATGAATTTACCAAATGTTGAATTGTGGTAAATCAATCATACTATGAATGTTGAGATGCTATCCATAAATATAATCAATTTTAGATACTTGGTTTATCTAAATGAAGATGATTTTCTTCAAAGGATGGAAATCCTAGAGGTTTAAATCTTTATGTAGAAATTATATGGACAATATTGTACACATATTTAATGCATGTCTAGTGATAATAATATTAATCATATTTAAGCAATTAACTATGATTGAATATTCTATTCTAGATACATTAAATAAAAGTATAAAGATTATAATTGTCATACTTAGTTTCATTGATATGAAATTTTGACAATGAATATCAAAACTCTTTGTTGTGGAATTACTTTTGCGAGGACGATAAGTAATACAAAGTAGTTTTATGAATTCAAATAATCTTTGAATATGTACAAACTGCAAGAATCCATGAATGGATATATGCATGCATCTATGAGATAATTCTTATGTTTAATATTAAATCAATGTTTGATTTAATAAATTAAAATAAGATAGCTCATAAGTATTCCTGAAAGCTAGTTGGAGTATTATTTTCTTAAATCTTATATGTTGTATGGGCAACTACATTCCACCTAAATTAAGTTTTAATTGGGAATGAAACTTTGTTTGTAAGATTTGGAAATAAGACATACAACCTTGGAATATATGTTTATAAACATATGCGGTAAAATAAATGAGTCTAATAAAACATGATAAATACATATCTTTGACAAGATATAATATGAATGAGATCTTAAGGTTTAACTTGAAGATTCATCATGTACATCATGTTGTGTATAAGATTGTTGTGTCATGCTTGATTACAAGATGATTTGACAACATTGAAAGTTGTTAGTGTAATAAATATTTTAAAAGGAATATGTTTGGATTTAGAATCACATTCCACAGTCTGGAGATGCTCCTAGATTCTATGGATGGAAATATGGCAATTATTTCATAATTGTCATTGCCAACAAACTTGAGTTTGGTAGGCACCAACATTACACTATAACTGTTCGAAGTTTACGGACGTTTAAAGAGCATATTGTTGTACACAATGATGCTGGTATAATTGAGATGACACTCAATTCTAGTCATGGTATCCTTGATGATGACCATGTTGACTAGGTATGCTCAACTAGGAGCATAGTTGCATTATACATTAAAGAAAAAGAATACTTTAAAACTTTAAAGTTTTGAAAGATGATTGTCATAAAAGGGTGGTTCAGGTTATCACGCACCTTATGGAATGATATGACAATCTCAAGATATGTGCAAACATATACAAGAAATTCACTTATTGAATTTAAGAAATAAGTATTCTCAAAATTCCTATAGATCAAAGTTAATTGAAATTATGCCTTGTCAACAAGTATGATTATCATGACTTGAGGCAAAATTCATTAACTAAGAATTATCATGCATTGATCTATTTAGTATTTGGATAAAGGATATTATAAATATTATTATTCAAATGAAATAAAGTATTTTGTTATGTTTATTATTCATTTATCATGCATTGATCTATTTAGTATTTGGATAAAGGATGTTAAACAATTATTATTTATAATGAATTAAAGTACGGTATACGTTTAATTTCATTTATAATATTGTGTCCTATGTTTGCATGTTTAAATCCATGAATAACTTAAGTTATTCTAAATAGTCCGTTGTCAATCAATAACATGGGAATGATATTGAATTAAGACAAATCTGAGTATTAGTTAGAATATACTTGAAAGTATATTGATGCGTAGCATGACTAATTTCAGATGATATTCAATGAATTGAGTATAGGACTTATCCCACCCACATGATAATACTTTATGGATCTTTGTCATTAAGTATATCATGGATATTTATCCTCTGACTTGAGATACAAGAGATATGTCATGGATGTAGTGCATTTTTGTGAAGCAATCTAACGCTATACGTAACTGGTAGTTATAAGGGTTGTTTTCAGAAGTGTTGCGAAATTTATGAATCCTGCTTGTAGTCAAAATGGGATTTGTTTCCTTCAAATTTTTTTTGAAGTATAATACTACTGGGCCCCTCGTAGGATTGTTAAGATGTTTGTATGGCCATACCCAAGGTCTTCTGTTTAGAAGAATTGGTAATCTTAATAAATCATAAAGCGAGAAACAGAATAGTTAATTAAGAAATGAGTAAGATCCATATTCTTATTAACATGGTATTAGAAACAAAAGGATGAATATGATGATGAATCATCAAACTTGGTTTTTCTCCAGAAAACCATACACGAGTTGTACCGGGGGCATTGGCGTGTTGCTAGACGCTAACCAATGTCATTTCACGTTTTGTAAACATATCCAAGTGGGAGCTGTTGGAAAATGTATATATTTACAAGTACGTAAATGTCCGGATTCGAACTCGTGACCACGGGATTGCACACTTTACGTATGAGACTCGATGTTTAAATAATTAATATAAAATATTATGTTTAATTATTAAATTCACAATAAACGACTAAACGAGCGATAAGCACTTATCGAAAGTGACTATTGGTCGTTAAATGTCAACGGGATATGAAGAAAAGTAAACAAGCCAAGAGACGGTTTTAGGAACCTTCTTTTGGGCTTGTTTTTGGCCGAAACTATGGAATCCCACATCGGAAACCATAGTAAACATGACATCTACCATAAGGCTATAAATACATCCCCATGTATTCATCCTTTGGTACACTTGATTTCATTAGAAGACCAAACTTCTTCTTTTCTTCCCTCTTATTCTTGGTCGACGAGTGAATCCCCATTGTAAGGGATTTACGAGTGACCTTGAGCATAACTAAGATGTTTGGTTATTCTATTGTGATCAAGAACTAGCATTCGCATCGAATCGCTAATAGTACGTGTGTACAAGAACGTGGTTGTAAGACATTATTCTTACACCAATAAGTACTTCTTTGTTTTGCTTTGCTCGAGGGTTGTTTTGCTTTGCTCGAGGGATTTGAGATTCGCAAGAGGTACGTTACGCATACTTTCAGTTAATTAATTTATTTGTTATGATCTTAAGTCTTCCGCTGTGTACTCTTGATGTCTTTATGTTTTATTGTATTTTATATATCATAAACTCAACACTTTTCGGGGCAATTGTTAGCAAAGTCCCTCGGCGCGTCTTTTCTGCATTTCAGCAAGGGTTAATTTTTTTTTATCGGTAGTGATTGAGTCTGATGGATAGGATTGTCTAACAATGGTTGGGTCGTTGGGGTAAGTTGTGATGTATTACTGGAACACTCAATGGGCTTTGGACGATTGAAGGTTTGATCGTTAAGTTTGTCTTCAGTAAGCTTGGCCAAACCGATTGCTTGTGTGATAGTTTGTGGGCGTAGGATTGTTAGTTCCTGTTGGATGTCGCGACGGTGACCCAAGATGAAACAATTAAGTAAAGCATTTGAGGAGAGTCCCACCACACAATTACTTAAGCGTTCAAATTCAGTTTGGTACACCGTAACGGTGGATGTTTGACAAAGCTTAAAAAGTGTAGCTTCATGGTTGTCGTCACTAGAAGGGCCAAACCGGGTTTCAAGATCACGGGTAAAATTTTCCCATGTTGTAAGTAGGCGATTGTGAACAAGGTATTTGTACCAACTGAGCCTTGACAAGTGAAATGCGACAATGGGAAGACATTGATGGGTGGCTATGTTGTAGAAAACAAAGTATTGCTCGGCTTGAAAAAGCCAATCAAGTGGGTTCGAGCCGTCGAAGGTGGGGAGAGTGATTTTAGGAGGGCGGATTTGCAGGCCATGAGCTGTAGTGGTGTTGGGTGGGGGCGGCGGCGGCGGTTGGTCTTGGAGAAGGGTCGTCATGCTATTGGCGAGGGCATCAACTTTTGCGTTTAGAGAGCTGATAATTGATCTTGGAAGCTTGTGGGTTGATCGTCATTTGATGTGTCTTTACGGGGAGGCATGGTGAGATCGATAATGAAAGCACCAAATTGATAGGGACCGATTCGAGATGGTTATTCTCCTTCTAAACTATAACACATTGGATAGATATTTATCAGATCACATGCCTATCCTTCTTCGTGAGAAGGAGTTTGATTTCAGAAACCGGTCCCGTTTCGATTTTTTCACCACTGGCTTGAGTTAGAAGGATTTACTAAGTTCGTGTCTGAGACTTGGAACATTGCTCCAGTAGACACGTCTAATGGTATGCGCAATATGATGGGTAAGTTGAAATTTCTCAAAAGTAAAATTCGGGTTTGGGTAAAAGCCAACAGATGTGAGAGAAAGGTTTAAGGTTTTGTCCGATAATCTTAAAGAGGAGCTTCGGTTAGTGGATGAGACTATCGATAAAGGTTCCGGGACTGATGAAGTTGTTCAAAAAAGGGTTCAAGTATTGAATTCTTTACAAAAAGTTGATCAAATGCATGTAATGGATATGGCTCAAAAGACCAAAATTAAGTGGTCCATTGAAGGGGACGAGAATTCGAGTTTTTTCCATGGGACGTTGAACAAAAAATGCAATCAAACGAATATTAGAGGCATTATGGTAGACGGTGTGTGGAAAGATCATCCATCTGATATTAAAAAGGAATTTTTGCTTCATTTTCAAAACAAATTTGATAAACCTGCGGAGAGACGAGCTATTATTGAGATGTGTTTCCCGAGGTCGCTCTCGAGTGAGCAACGTGACGAAATTGAATGTGAGGTGACAAAAGAGGAGCTTAAGACGGCTGCGTGGGATTGTGGTACTGATAAATCCCCGGGACTGGATGGATATACTTTTGGATTTTATCGTAAGTTTTGGTCGATTATTGAGAGTGATGTGTATGCGGCTGTCAGACACTTTTTTAATCATGGAGATATTCCAGTCGGCTGTAATGCTTCATTTATTGCTTTGATTCCGAAAATCCCGGACGCTAATTTGGTTAAGGATTTTCGTCCTATCAGTCTTATTGGGAGCACTTATAAGATAATTGCGAAAATTTTGGCGAACCGTCTTGTGGTAGTTTTGGGAGACATTGTTAATGAGGTGCAATCGGCTTTTATTGTAGGGAGACAGATTTTAGATAGTCCATTAATTCTTAACGAGGTGTTACATTGGTGCAATAAGAAGAAGAAGAAATCTTTAATTTTTAAGGTGGATTTCGAGAAGGCCTATGATTCGGTGCGATGGGATTTTTTAGATGATGTGTTAAAGAAATTTGGCTTTGGAAATAAATGGTGCAATTGGATTCAGTGTTGTCTTAAATCTTCTAGGGGTTTATTCTTGTTAATGGTAGCCCTACAGGAGAGTTTCAATTCTTTAAAGGTCTGAAATAAGGAGATCCGTTATCTCCTTTCTTGTTTATCCTTATTATGGAGAGTTTACACCTTTCGTTTCAACGTGTGATTGATGTTGGGCTATTCAAGGGCATTAATTTGAATCACTCATTATGCTTATCTCATATGTTTTATGCGGATGATGCCGTTTTCGTTGGACAATGGAGTGATGGGAACATTAATACTTTGATACATGTGTTGGATTGTTTTTATCATGCTTCAGGTCTTAGGATAAATATGAGAAAAAGTAAGATTATGTGGGTGCATGTGGAGAATGCGCATGTAAATCAAGCGGCTTCTAAGTTGGGATGTCTCGTGCTTAATAGTCCTTTTTCATTTTTAGGCACCAAAGTGGGAGAAGCTATGTGGCGTACCAAGCGTGAAAGGAGGTTGTTGAGAAGGTGAAAAGTCGACTGTCAAAGTGGAAAATGAAAACTCTATCTATCGGAGGGCGGCTAACGTTGTTGAAGTCTGTATTAGGCTCTATTCCCATATTGCATATGTCAATTTTCAGAGTTCCATCGAGGGTCCTTCATGTGTTGGAATCTATAAGAGGTCATTTCTTTAATGGTCATGAGATGGGAAGCAATAAGGCAACGTGGGTAAAGTGGAACTATGTTCTGACGGATAAAAAACATGGAGGTCTTGGTGTATCCAGCCTATACGCTTTAAATAGAGGTTTGATGATTAAGTGGGTTTGGATATTTTTTACTCAGAAAGAGTCTCTTTAGGAGAAGGTTATCACTGCTATTCATGGGGACTATGATAAAGTGGAATCGAGGTGTCACGCAGTAGGGCGCTCGTGCTGGCTATCCATTGTGAATGAAGTTCGGATTATGAAAAATAAAGGTATGAACATTTTTGATTTTATGAACCTTAAGTTGGGCAATGGGGACACGTCCAAGTTCTGTACGGATCGTTGGTATGCTGGTGGAATCATTAAATACCTATGCCCTCGCCTGTTTGCTCTCGAAAATTGCAAGGAGATTTTCGTAAGTGCAAAGTTGAATGACAACAACCTGGAAAATTCTTTTCGGCGTAAAACCAGGGGGTGTCGAGCAGGTGCAACTAGATTTGTTAGCTGAGGTTGTGAGATCGATCAATCTTGTGTCTTCGGCTGATAGGTGGATTTGGAATTTGGAGAGTTCGGGTGAGTTTTTGGTGGCTTCTGTTCGTAAGAAAATTGATGATATACGTTTTCCAATTGTCAAAGATGCTATTAGGTGGGTTAAATGTGTCCCCATTAAAGTGAACATCCTTGCTTGGAAAATAAGGAACGATGCTTTTCCTACCCGATTTAATATTTCTCGGAGAGGTATTGATATTCAATCCATTTCTTTCCCCATTTGTGAGAATGGTGTTGAGTCCTCGGAACACTTGTGATGCAGGTTTTACTGACCATGTTTTAATATTTATAAGTGTCTCGTTTACCTTTGGTCCACCCTATGCACTAACGGGCAGTGTACCCGGTCGTGTGAGGGTAGTAATCGGTAAAACCGAGGTCGTCCCAAGAGCTATATGAGCGGATTCTAATTAAGTCTAGGTGTCACTGGTTTTAATTGATTTGAGATTGAAATGATTATTAAACTAATAAGACAAGAAATGAAAGAAAGCAAATAAAAGGTAGAGTTGTGATCAATAAGGGAAAAGTATGCTAACCTAGCTATTCATCCTATCATGCTATGTTCATGCTTAACTACTTCCAATTGATTCAAGTGAGGGTTAAGGTCGCTAGGACATCATTTGGTCAGTTCGTCCTAACCTATCAGCAAAGGTTTCCACCGGAGATCAAGCTACTACCCTTGAAAGTCCAGTTGTTTTTAGTCCCCTAAACCAAGTCATTAAGCACCTCTACATGCAAGATTCACAATAATGAGTGCCCGGGCGCCAACATCTTAGACACTCATCCCCAACTTCTTAAGTTCATCCAAACGGCAGGTGATCATTTGGTCAATTCGCACAAGCGAAGAAGGGTCGTCAGTTGGTCAATTCTTACCCTTCCCACTCAGTCTACCTACTTATGGTCAGTTGGTCAATTCTCCTAAGAAACCAGACACTACCGCCATTCAAAACTACCGAAACAAGGGTAGCTACCAACAAACTATGCATGCATACACTAGAAACAATTATACGGAAGCATGTAAACGTAAACAAAGCAATTAAGGAATCATAACTAGGCTAACACCAAAGGTGCTTAGCCGATCATATTAAGAGAAACAACCAATTCAATGTTTAACATAATAAAATACATGAATCGAAAGTAAAAGAAAAGATAATCGCTAATGCTTATCGTTTGAGAGTGATTTCTCCCTTGGAGATTGCTCTGTATGCTCTTCAAGATCTACCTTTGATCCCCTCTTGTCGTTCTCTGCTTTTGGTGTGGAGTGATGATGTGAAATGCAGAAATTAGGGCTGGTATTTATAGGCGAGATCTAGTTACGGTGTAACTTAAGTTGAGAGTTACGCCGTAACCTATAATATTTCCATAATAAAACTCTCGTAAGCTGGTTACGGCGTAACACATGGGATGAGTTACGCCGTATCTTCAATACAGGTCACAAATGATATGATTACGCGTTGGATGGAGTTACGGCGTAACTTGCAGTGGCGTGGAACATCTTTTGACGTAATGGGTTACGGCGTAATCCTTAGATGGAGTTGTGCCGTATTCTGCTGCTGAGTAGGCCTTCTGAGTCATGCATTAGCTACGGTGTAATGTGAGAGTGGAGTTACGCCGTAACTTCATCACAGTGGGCATACTATCATAAATCTCTTATAAAATCTCCAAATCCGCGTCTCTTTATCTCCAATGCTCGTAATATACCTGAAGTGAAATATAGAGGAAAACAAGCGTAAATGCATATAAATGATATAAAATACGAGCATTATCGAGGGAAATCAACACTTAATATTCAGGACTATTTGATGTTATCAACTTGTTTTTTAAATGCTACTTGATTCAAGAAATTGGATGTAAGATAGCTAGCTGGTGGAACATTAACTATGTTGAAGTTTGTTGGGATTTAGAAAATTGGTTAGTTAAAGACTCAATCACCTCAAGTATATGTAATCGTTAGAAAGCTCGTAGTCGTAGTCATTTAGTAATAGTTAGTAGTTAGTTAAGTAACACCGTGAAAGATGGACGAGCTTTACCCACTGTATGCCTGATCCACAGCCCGTAGGTGGCGTATATTGTAAGACACTATAAATACCCTTTGCCTAGCAAGGCAAAGGGTTGGAGCTTCATAATGCATTTTTCTTTCTCTTATTAGAAGTTCCCATTTCTCTTCACTTTCTCTCTCTAAAACCAAACCTCATTCGAATTCATGTGCTTGTGATTGTGTGTTTATGAAACCAATATGTTACAAATGGTATCAAGAGCCATGTTTTGATCATCTACTTTACATGTTCTTGGATTCTTAGTAGGTTTTCATAAGTTTTGGGTTTGAATGAGTTTAGAGACATTTTCACCATTTTGATCTTGTTTAGTGTTAAAGTTTGGATTTTGATTGTATTTTTGTGTTTAGGATCGTCATATTAGTTTAGCTTTTGGTTTGGAAGGCTAGATTCATCTTAGTTGTGGTGTTTTTGATTGAAAAAGTTTAGTTTTTTGAAGTTTTCTAGGGTGCGACTTGATTCAAGAACACAAGTTCTTGACTGCGGTTTGAGTGATTCTGGGTGCGACTTGATCATTATTTACCGAGGTTTAATCTTGTTCGCGCTGCGGTTTGAGTTGTTTACGTAGGCGGTTTGATCTTATTACTGCGATTTGAGTTGATTTTGACTGCGGTTTGATACATTTGTTGCGGTTTGAGTGAAAAGGACAAAAGGACAAGTAGTGGGTGTACTATTGTCTCCTTGCGGTTTGTCTCTGTGTGCGGTTTTTCCCCTGCAATTTGATAAGCTGTGCGGTTTGTCCTCTGCGATTTGATAAGTTGTGCGGTTTATCCTCAGCGAGTTGACAGGTTGTGCGATTTGATTGTTGCGGTTTGTTAATCCTGAGAGTTAACTGATGCGATTTGATAATTGTACGGATTGTTACTGCGATTTGTTGCATGCGACTTGATTCACTGCGACTTGTCATTGTGCAATTTGTCTCACTACGATTTTTCTATTGTGCGATTTGTCAAGACTGCGACTTGTCACTTGAGATTTGGCATTTTTGTGTTAAGTTATACGGTTTCCTCTTGATTTAGTAAAATCCCGTGAAAGAATCTATTTCCCGGTTTAATCAAAGAGAAGTAAAATCCTGTGTACTTAGGAATCATGTCTACAATCACCTATTCCGTTGCTGATGACATTCAAGCTGCAGGGTCCGATTCTCGTCCTCCTATGCTTGATATAACTGATTATGACTCTTGGGCACAAAGAATCAGACTGTACTGCTTGAGCAAAGAGAATGGTCGTAACATCATTTAGTCAATTGATGAAGGATCATTCCAAATCGAAACTACCCGAGATGTTCTTGAAACTGCAGCTGATGGAACCGACGTTTTGGGTTTGGATAGACCAAGGAAATATGATGATCTTGATGAGAAGGAGAAGAAAAGATATGATGCTGACATTAGAGCCTCAAGCATCGTACTTCAAGGTATACCAAAGGACATTTACAAGTTGATCAATCACAATACTGAAGCCAAGGCAGTCTGGGATAATGTCAAGATGCTTCTCTCTGGTTCAGAACTGACTAAGGAAGATAGAGAGTCTCAGCTTTATGATGATTTTGAGAACTTTAAGATGAACCCAGGGGAAAGTATCACAAAGTATCATGTGAGGTTCCACAAACTTGTGAATGATATGAGGAACATCAAAATGACAATGCCAAATATCCAACTCAATTCCAAGTTCGTAAACAACATGAACCCTGAATGGCACAGATTTGTTACTGCAGTCAAGTTGAACAAAGGATTGAAGAACACCAACTATGAACAATTATATGCTTACTACTCCAACATGATAAGCATGTTGCATTTGAGCGTTTGATCTTGGAGAAATTCAACTCTAATATTGCTGCTACAAACTCTTCAAATGACTCAACTGCATTTCTTTCAAATGTAAGGATAAGTACCAAAGCATCACAAGTCATACCTACTCAGGATCATAATCACATTACCATACCAGACTCAGGATATACCTCATCTGACATGTTTATTGAAAACCTTGCAAACCAACTGGCCCTAATGGTTCAACAAAACAGAAACTTACTTCCCCACACCAACAACCATCTCAGAACCTCATCGAATCTATACAATCAAGCTGCTATTGAAGATGGAAGGGTTGTGGTTCAGAACGTGCAAGGAAGGCAGAATGTGAATCCACCATATAATGCACGAGGGGATGTAGGAGCTGGAACTGGTTATGGGAATGTTGGAGTTGGAGGTGGTTATGTAGTTATTCAGAACCGAGGAAGGATCACGGTTCAGGGTCAAGGGAAACCAATTAAGTGTTACAACTGTGGAGGGGAAGGACACATTGCTAGAAACTGCACTCAGTCAAAACGTCCACAGAATGCAGAGTACTTCAAAGATAAGATGCTGTTGTTGCAAGCTCAAGATAGTGGAGCTGTGTTGGATGAGGAAGAGTTGCTGTTTCTTGCTGAAAGGAATGCCAAAACATATGATGCAGATGTCGATGAACAACCGGTGCATGATTTGGCTCAGAACAATCCCAATGTCTTCCAAGTTGCAGATTGTGATGCATTTGACTCTGATGTTGATGATTGATAAGGTTTTAAAATGTACCTTTTTGAGGGGTCGTTTAAGCCCTTATTTGATCACTTTTGTATCCGTTATTACTTAATATCGTTCCTTTTCACTTTTTAGGAATCTTGAAGGCAAATTGTTGGAATGGCACTTATTTGGACGAAAAGGCGCGGATATACGAAGAAAATGGCCAAAGTCAAGAATCGAGACACTCAGGCTGCTGGAACTGAAGGGGACGGCGTCAGGCACAAAATAGAGACGCCGTCGGAGCACTTTGTGATGGCTCAATAGCCAAATTTCTTATTTACAAGTGACGGCGTCAGGCTTTAAAAGAGTAGGCCGTCACAACTCAGACGACCTAGATTTAATCCAGACGGTGTCAGAAGCTGAAGAGGACGGCGTCACAAGCATAAGGTGACGCCGTCGCAAGACTAACGTGGCCAAGACGAAACCCTAATGACGGCGACCTGACGGCGTCACAAATCATAAGGTGACGCCGTCGCGATTGTAATCTTATATATAGAATCATAATTTTTCAGTTTTAGTGTGTAGTCTTTTGGAGTAAAAACCTAAAATGAACCAAGGCTGTCTTGTACAGTATTTTAGGGTTCCAAACCCTATCTTATACCAAGATAAGTTCTTTACTTCATTAATTCAATTATGTCTTCAATTATTTGTGTGTATGCTTGCATGTTCTCCATGTCCGACTAATTTACTTGTGTGTTTGCTTAGGGAATATGAAACTTAATTATTGAATATTGATTGGTTGTCTCTTATCTTAATTGTTAATGATCTAGTAATGCGATAGATCATTCGTTGTGTAGTTAATGCTTGATTAATCTTTGTGAACCTTAGACTATAACACTTAGAGTAGTTGTAGGCTAAACCATCCAAAGAGTACCTTAGAGTTAGAGTTTATAATTCCTAGAGATTTTGTAGACGAGACCCTTTGGTAAGTTCAAAGAGTTAGGGACAAACGCATACCCTACGACTTTAGACACACAACGCGATTAATAATAAGGACGTGACAATTCAACCATCAATAGGAGATAATTAAGGAGTAATAAAACCTAAGTAAACACATCTTTAAACCATCATACGAGCACACAATAATTATATATAGACTGCCATCACCTTAGTTAATTAGATAATTAGATAGTAGAGAAATCGGTAGAAATACCAACCCCCAAATCCAAACCCCGAGATTCGTACCTTTCCAATTTCTAAAAACATAAAAAGATAAAAAAATAATCTTCCTCAACCCCAACCTTAGCGTAGTAACTTCTTACTAGCATTCCTATTCCCCTAGAGAACGATATCAATTCCCGTGGCTTACCCTAATACTACACTACAACGATTAGGTTCACTGCCTAGGGTGTTGAAAAACTTGCTCGACGAAAAGGAAGTTCCTTTGACTCCGAACGACGCGTGTAGCGTTATCAAGTTTTTGGCGCCGCTGCCGGAGAATAGAATAGCTAGTTAGTAGTCCACCTCGTTTAGGTTTCTTTGCTTGATTCCTATCAAGTAAACTTTTTTCTCTTTTTTTTAGCTTTCTCATAGTCTATCCCCTTTCTTCGTGACCTTTGTTCGTAACCCATCACTTTTCATCATGGAAGGTGATAACCCCCCTCAAATCATTGTCCCGCCAAGAGACCGTACTCTTGGTGAATACTCGAGACCAAGCCACCAAGGCTATAGGAACACCATTGAGCTTCCCGACTAAGCCCAAACTACGACCCTGCGATCCGACACCATCCGGTTGGTGTAAAACGGATGTGCATTCCATGGACTTCGTTCCGAAGATCCTAATCAGCATCTTAAGGATTTCCTTAAAATTGTCGATTCCATCGACCTCGATGCTACTACTAGGGAGACCACGCGTCTGCGTCTCTTCCAATTCTCTCTACGGGACCAAGCTAGTAATTAGCTTGAGCGACTTCCCGCCGGCTCCATCTCAAGTTGGGATGATCTCACCTCTCGCTTCCTTGCTCAATTTTTCCCACCGGGGAGAACCACTAAGCTTAGGAATGACATCTTGATGTTCCAAAAACGTCAAGGTGAATCTCTCTACGAAGCATGGACTCGATTCAAGGACTTACTCCATAAAGTCCCTCATCACGGCATTAATCTTTGGCTTCAAGTCCAACTCTTCTATGATCATGTCAACTTTCCCACCAAGCGATCCATTGACCAAGCGGCCGGTGGAAAACTTAGTGATCTCACCGCGGAAGAATCATGGGGTATAATAGAGGACCTTGATCTCTATGACAACGAAAGTTGGAATGACCCCCGTGAGCTGCCCAAAACCGTTAAAGCAATCTCCTTGCCTCCCAATGACTCACAACCTTCCGACCGTAGGATGCTCGAACTTGAAGATCAAGTTAAATTCCTAATGAGTTCCTACGAAAATCCTAAGTCTTCACATCAAGTGAATAAAATCACTCTACCTTGTGAGTTATGTAATGGTCCCCATGACACTCGTGATTGCACAGAACTCCCCGAACAAGCTTTTGCGGACTACGCCTCCACGCGTACCGACGGAGCGGGAGAGAAGTGATACACTTTCTAGCCCGAACAAAACAACTTAGGAAACTCTTACAACCCCTCATGGAGAAATCACCCTAACCTTAAGTGGAACCAAAACTCAAGCACACCCCAAAGCTCATCTAGTCCACCTAATAGGTGCAATTCTCTAAACACCGGGAACCCCATTAATCTTGAGGCAATTGCATCTAGATTCATGTCATCTCAAGAGACTCGATTGACTAAGCTTGAAGCCGATTTTAAGCGAAGACAAGGCGAGATGACAAACCAGCTTGATGCCCTCTTAAAAGCCTTTAATGAACGAGAAATTGGAGCACTCCCAAGTGATACTATAAAGAACCCAAAAGTGAATTCGATTTCGTTGAATTCATGTTCTTGTTCACCATGGGAGAGTGCACATCCATGTCCCTCACACCCAACGGTTCACTCGGTAAATGGTATCAACAAGGGTTCCAAGCAATCCAAAATGAGGTACCAAGGCCCTGCACCATTGGTAGAACCTACTCTTGAGAAACCCGTCGCAAGACTAACGTGGCTAAGACGAAACCCTAATGACGGCGACCTGACGGCGTCACAAATCATAAGGTGACGCCGTCGCGATTGTAATCTTATATATAGAATCCGAATTTTTCAGTTTTAGTGTGTAGTCTTTTGGAGTAAAAACCTAAACCGAACCAAGGCTGTCTTGTACAGTATTTTAGGGTTCAAACCCTATCTTACACCAAGATAAGTTCTTTACTTCATTAATTCAATTATGTCTTCAATTATTTGTGCGTATGCTTGCATGTTCTCCATGTCCGGCTAATTTACTTGTGTGTTTGCTTAGGGAATATGAAACTTAATTATTGAATATTGATTGGTTGTCTCTTATCTTAATTGTTAATGATCTAGTAATGCGATAGATCATTCGTTGTGTAGTTAATGCTTGATTAATCTTTGTGAACCTTAGACTATAACACCTAGAGTAGTTGTAGGCTAAACCATCCAAAGAGTACCTTAGAGTTAGAGTTTATAATTCCTAGAGATTTTGTAGACGAGACCCTTTGGTAAGTTCAAAGAGTTAGGGACAAACGCATACCCTACGACTTTAGACACACAACACGATTAAGAATAAGGACGTGACAATTCAACCATCAATAGAAGATAATTAAGGAGTAATAAAACCTAAGTAAACACATCTTTAAACCATCATACGAGCACACAATAATTAGACATAGACTACCATCACCTTAGTTAATTAGATAATTAGATAGTAGAGAAATCGGTAGAAATACCAACCCCCAAATCCAAACCCCGAGATTTGTACCTTTCCATTTTCTAAAAACATAAAAAGATAAAAAAATAATCTTCCTCAACCCCAACCTTAGCGTAGTAACTTCTTACTAGCATTCCTATTCCCCTAGAGAACGATATCAATTCCCGTGGCTTACCCTAATACTACACTACAACGATTAGGTTCACTGCCTAGGGTGTTGAAAAACTTGCTCGACGAAAAGGAAGTTCCTTTGACCCCGAACGACGCGTGTAGCGTTATCAATGATGAACCAACAACACAGACCATCTTTATGGAAAATATTTCTCCAATGGTCTCATCACCTCAACAAGCCGGTCCCTCCAAGGATTCTATCATATCAGAGGTACTAAAACTATATGATGTGGTTGATGTGCAAAAGATTCACAACGAAGTACAATCAACAGAAGTCATTGAATAAGATATTGAAAATATGGGTAATAGCAATGTTGTCCCATATGATCAATATGTGAAGCAAGATGAAAGTCTAATTGTACCAAGTGATGCATCTTCTGCCATTAATGATGAATGTGTGTTTGATGAGTACATTGATTATGTGCCTGATGATTCCATGACCACTAAACTAGACATCTATAAGTATCAAGTTGCCATCTATGAACAGCGTGCTAAATTTGAGCTGACTACACGTGAGCAGGAAATGGATTGCCAAATGCGTACATTAATCAAAAAAAGTAATTTAAGGGAAGAAACATTAAAACAAGAGAACTGTTAAGAAAAAGCAAGAACTTCAAGAAAATGTAAAAGTGCTTAAGCAGGAGTTCAATGCAAAGGAATCAAAACTTTTAAATGACTTTTTCAACCTTAAAACTTTGAAGAACAAACTTGAAAACAAGTTGGCAACACCATTCAGACTGCTCACATGATCACTAAGCATATAGTATTAAGTGATAAGCATAGTATTGGCCTTGTAGAAGATCCCAATCCTGCGTATCTTAAGAAAGCAAAAACAGCTCATGATGTGATTTATGTTGGTAATGAGATTCTTAAGCCTAGACAAAAGCCAACTTGTATAGAGAGCACTGAAGAGGACAAAGAGTTTGAAAATGCCTCTAGAGAGAAAATGGAAAAGAAATTAAAAGAAGATCCTTGGTGTGTGAATCATAATATAATGTTTAAAACTCCCAATTACACTAAGAATAACTGGATAGCCATTAATAACTTTAGATCTCAGACTCAATTAACCCCTGAACAAGTGTTTTGAAAGTTAGATATGGAAAAGAGAAAAGATGATGAACTTGTTGAAAAGAATCCTCCCCTTAGGAAATTGCCCCCAGCTACAGTGTATCCACTCAATACACCGATGCATTTAGTGCCTAGAACTCTTCCCACTCAAAGCAAAACCTTAATCAGCTTATACGTAGTTTACCAACTATTCGTTGATTTTGAGAAAACGTGTAAGAAGAGAATCACTCCAACGGGAATTACTGAAGGGGAAAGGGGTTTTGAGCAAAAAAAGCATGTTATCATACAGAGGTCATTCCATTTTTTGAACCACTAAAAGAACAATTTGAGAGTATTCAAAAGGCCTTAGATACGGAAGTTAAAGAAATGAAAAAGATGTTTAATGAAATGGAAATGAGGTTAAAATGAATGAATGTAAGCTTAAGAGCAATGAGATTGAGAGGAAGAATATTCACATCCTTAATGATAATTTAATTTCTTGATGTATTGCTCAAGATGTGTTTTATACTGTTATGAATTATTCAATTACTGCTTCTCAATTTCATGAATTATCTATTGCTTTGAAAGTTTCCCAAGATCGTGTCATTGAGCTTGAAAACAAAAATTCAAAATTGCATGATAAAATTGAAAAGGATGATCATGATAACATGGTCAGGCATTTTTATAAATTAGAAGTTGATTATCTTGATTTACAATTAAAATATCAACATCTTGAAGAGAAAATCAAAAATTCAAATGCCAAGACATCGTCTGATGCTCCTGAGTTTGATGCATATTTTGAAATAAAGTCACGTGATGAAAGGATTCAGGCTCATTGCAACACGATTAGAAAGTTGAAAGCTCAAATTTCCCAATTGAAGGGTGAAAAGAGTGAAGTGACTGGCTCCCATATGTCTCCTCCTTTAGATTCTCAGAATTCTCAAAACTTCCATCTTCAAAACTAAATCAATGTATTGCAACATGAAAATGAGTGTTTTATAGCTGAGAATGAGAAGGTTAAACTGCATTTCAAAGAGTTATATGAATCGATTAAGGTCACTCGTGACAAAAACAATGTAAAAAATAGCTTCTTTGCAAAAAGAAATTGAAAATCTGAAGAATCAGGTAAAAGGGAAAATGCCAATCACTAGTGGTGATGATGTTGCACCAAAGGTGCCTGCTTGTACTAAATATGCTGTGAATGTGAAGTATATTCCCCCTCATCTTAGGAATAATGAATTTGCATTTCAAACATATCTTTCGTACCTTAAGGATAGTTTAGAGAGTCTCTGTGAGATTGTTGAAGATGATAAAATAGAGAAACCACTTGATAATGCGATTGGGCATGCATGCTTATATTCTCTCAGGAACTCTTAGAATGTGTAATTGCAACATGTCCTAAATCTGGTACTAGGCGAGATAGAGTAGTTATGCCCAGTTTTATGCCTAAAGTCAAGCATGTAACCTTTGATGTGCCTCCTAGAGTCTCAGATCCCAACACTTCTAGACCAGAAAAGCAAAAAGTAGTAAAACCAACTAATATTCTCGTCGTTCCTTCTACAGGAGTAACCAGTGACGCTAAGGTTAGCGGGTCAAAGCCTTCAGGAAATACAAAGAAAGATAGGACCATGCGAGCCAAGAGTGATCAAGATAAGAAAGTAGAAGAACACCCTAGGAATAATAAGTTTGAGTTGAATAAAATGAATCGTGTTGATTTTAGTATTAGCTATAAGCGTACTGTAATTAATTCGAATTCTGCTACTATTTGCAAAACATGTAATGAATGTTTGATTTCTGGTAATCATCATGAATGTGTTGTGATTAAGTTGAGAAATGTTGTTAAATCTCCAGTTAGTAATCTTAAGAATGCAAAACATGTTAAACAAACTTGGAAGCCAACAGGGAAAGGTTTAGTAATTATTGGAAGCCTACAGGGAAAAAGTTAGTAATGTGGGTTATCAATGGAAACCTACTGGCCATAAATTCAAAATGAGTGAACTTTGCCCTAAAATGTCTAGATCACTGCCCATTAAGAAATGGAAGCCCACTGGTAGAATCATACCTTTAAGGAGCTGTCACACTTCAAATAGGTCCACTGCCTCTACTAGTCTTGCTTCCACTACTAATGTCATGACATCTAGAGATTCTGTAGGTCTTCAAATTGCATGTACTAACCTATCGGAACCCATTTTCTCATGGGGATCCAAAGATTCTAGTTATCCATACTTGTCTGTGTTCAAATGCAGGTCGTACAAATCGTCCTTTGGTATTTGGACTCAGGGTGCTCAAAACGTATGACTGGAGATCGCTCACGGCTCAAGAACTTTGTGAATAAGTTCATCGGGATTGTTAGATTTGGGAACGACCACTTTGGGGCAATTATGGGTTATGGAGATTATGTATTTGGTGACAGTGTAATCTCTCGGGTTTATTATGTGGAAGGTGTTGGTCATAATTTGTTCTCTGTTGGTCAATTCTGTGATTCTGATCTTGAAGTGGCCTTTAGAAAGCACTCTTGCTTTGTTAGAGAATTAGATGGTGTTGAAATTTTAAAGGGAACTCGTGGCACTAATTTGTACACCATCTCTATCGAAGACATGATGAAGTCTTCTCCAATTTGCTTGTTGTCAAAGGCATCTAAGAACAAGTCATGGTTATGGCATCGACATCTCAATCATTTGAACTTCGGCACCATCAATGATCTTTCTAGAAAGCACCTTGTAAGAGGCTTGCCCCGGTTAAAATATGAAAAAGATCATCTTTGTTCAGCATGCCAATTGGGCAAAAGCACCAAGTATGCCCACAAACCCAAACCTGCCAATTCCATTATGGAAGTTCTTCATACCATTCACATGGATTTTTGCGGACCCATGAGAGTTCAAAGTATTAATGGGAAGAAATATGTGCTAGTCGTTGTTGATGACTACACTCGGTTCACGTGGGTTAAGTTTTTGGGACCAAAGGATGAAAATCCCGATGTTATCATTAAACTTATTAAACAGTTGCAGGTTAGGCTTAATAAAACAGTTAGAATCATCCGAACAGATAATGGAACTAAATTTGTGAACAAAGAACTAAGTCAATTTTATGAAAGCATTGAAATTAGTCATCAAAGAAGTGTTCCACACACTCCTCAACAGAACGGTGTAGTTGAAAGGCGAAATCGGACTTTTGTAGAAGCTGCAAGGACTATACTTATATTCTCAAAGGCTCTAATATTTCTCTGGGCGGAAGCCATTGCCACTGCATGTTACACCCAAAACCGTTCCTTAATACATACATCTCATGGAAAAACCCCATACGAATTAGTTCACAGCAGAAAACTGGATCTTTCATTTCTTCGTGTGTTTGGAGCTTTGTGTTATCCAACAAATGATGGCCAAGATCTAGGAAAGTTGAAAGCTAAGGCTGATATCGGATTTTTCGTTGGTTATGCACCTAATCAGAAGGGTTAACGAATCTACAACAAAAGAACCTGAGACATTATGGAAACTATTCACGTTATGTTTGATGAGCTGACTGAGCAAATGGCTCCTGGAAAATCCAGTTCTGGACCCGCACCTTAACTTTTGACAAGTAGTCTCATTAGTTCTACTCTTGTACATAATCCCTCTCCTGCAGTTCCTTATGTACCTCCTTCAGAAGAAGATTTAAAGAAATTATTTGATCCGATGTTTGATGAATACTATGAGCCTCTAGCTGATGACAATCCTGCATCACAAACTGTAGCTGCTCTTACTCTAACCAATAGAAATGGTCCAACAGTTTCAATGTCTTTATCTCAAGAAGCGCCATTTTCTGATCACTCATCATCATCTTCGAATCCTCAATTATCTTCTGTGCATCAAGGAAATGCAGCTGCTAATTCTTTTGGAGATAACCCATTTGCAACTCCCGAAGATGCTCCATTTGAAAAAATATTTGCCCCTGAACCCACACCTGAAACATCTTCACCAGGGGATCCAAATTCTGCTACATCAGTTCCTCACCAACAACCACATGAATATCTCAGAAAATGGACACATGATTATCCATTGGATAATATCATTGGGAATCCTTCTCGTCCGGTATCAACAAGAAGACAACTTTCCACAAATGCCTTATGGTGCTTTTTAAACTCTGTACTATCAAAGATCAAACCTAAAGATGTCAAGACCGCAATGTCATGCAAGAGGAAATTCATGAGTTTGATCGTCTTGATGTATGGGAGTTAGTGCCTGCTCCATACTGTGCTATGATTATTGCTCTCAAGTGGATTTTCAAGGTGAAACTTGATGAGCACGGTGATGTTCTGAAAAATAAGGCAAGGCTTGTGGCTAAAGGATATTAACAAGACGAGGGTATTGACTTTGAGGAATCATTTGCTCTGATTGCACGAATTAAGGCTATCAGAATCTTCCTGGCTTATTCTGCTAGCAAGAATATGGTGGTTTATCAAATGGATGTAAAGACTGCTTTTCTTAATGGAGATCTCAAAGAAGTGGTTTATGTTAGTCAACCCAAAGCTTTTGTGGATCCTGAGCATCCTACCCATGTCTACCGCTTGAAGAAGGCTCTCTACGGTTTGAAGCAAGCTCCTAGGGCATGGTACGATACGTTTTCAAAATTCCTTTTAGGAAATGGATTCTACAAAGGAGTAGTTGATCCTACATTGTTCACCAGAAAGTCAGGCAAACATTTAATTCATGTTCAAATCTATGTTGATGATATTACATTTGCCTCGATCGACCCTAATGAATGTGACCGATTTTCAAAAGAGATGGGCTCAAAATTTCAGATGTCAATGATGGAACAAATGTCATTTTTCTTGGGATTACAAATTTCACAAAGTTCTGGAGGCATTTTTATTAATCAATCTAAATATGCAAATGAAATTTTAAAGAAATTTGGATTTGATTTTTGTGACCCTGTTGACACTCCCATGGTGGAACGAACAAAGCTGGATGAGGACCACTCAGGGATCCCGGTTGATCAAACAAAATATCGTAGTATGATTGGATCCTTGATGTACCTAACAGCTAGTAGACTTGATATTCTGTTCGTTGTGTGCATGTGTGCTAGATACCAGGCTAAGCCTATCGAAAAGCACCTTGAAGCGATTAAACGGGTCTTTTGGTACCTCCAAGGAACCATTAACATGGGACTTTGGTATCCGATGGACACCGGTATGTCACTAATAGCCTATGCAGATGCTGACCATGTATGGTGTCAAGATACTCGTCGAAGTACGACAGGAGGTGCTCAGTTTTTGGGTGATAAATTAGTGAGCTGGTCTTCAAAGAAGCAAATTAGTACTTCCATATCCTCTAAAAAGGCTGAATACATAGCCATGTCATCATGTTGTGCTCAAATCTTATGGATGAGATCCCAATTATCTGACTATGGCTTTGTATTCAACAAAATCCATCTGTATTGTGATAATAAAAGTGCTATTTCTCTCTGCTGCAACAATGTCAACACTCAAGAGCAAAGCACATTGAAATTCGACATCATTTCATCATAGAACAAGTAGAGAAATGAGTGGTTGAACTGTATTTCGTGAGGACTGAATATCAGCTGGCAGACATCTTTACTAAAGCTCTTTCTAGAGACCGTTTTGAGTTTATCCTCCCACGACTTGGCTTGAAGAGTCTACAACCAGTAACACTCAAACGTCTTCAGGAGGAAGAAGAGGAGTAAAGGAGTTTCTTCACCTATTCTTTGTATATATTTTATCAAAAAGCAAAATACAAAAATATAAAACCAACAAAAAGAAAATAGAAAAATATAAAATCTTCAAAAACCCATAAAAAATAAAAAATTTAGAAATTTCCAAAAATATTGTTCTTCTCAAGGCATGTCTTCTTGTATCGATAACATCTACGGTCTTAGAAATGTCATTCAATATTGGCACGGGACTTTAGATGAAGTTCGAACAGAAGGTGTAAATATTTTTTCTAAACATGTCTCAAAATCGATGGCTTACTGTCATTTCAGGCAGTAACCCGGGCTTAAAATGATGGCTTGCAGTTATTACAGATTGTAACTCGCTTTTAAAGAAAGGACAATGCTAGGCTAAATCAATTTTAAAATATCAAGCTCTGATCCTAAGAAAAAATGTTCATAAGGAACATTTGTTGCCAAAAAGACAAAATGTTTCCTCACAAATGTTTTTCATTTTAAATATTCTTCTGAAAAATATTTGTCTTCAAATGAAAACAAAATTTGTTTGAAAATAACTCGGACTTAATTTTGAAAATCATCTGGACTTATCTTTTGTCAAAATCTCTATCACTCAATCAACAACTTCGGTCATTGATTGAGGGGGAGAATGATTTCAAACATTTCAAAAAGGATATTTTCAAACAATTGGCATCAAAAGGAGCATGTTCCATACTTTTAAATCCAAAAGAACACTTTGTCCACAATTGGATCAAGAGCATGCTAACCTTGAGTTTTCATTCAGATGGTACAAAATCTGATTTTTTTTACAAATGGTACAGGACATGTTAGATCAATGGAGATTAAAATTTCGAAATCTGATCCTTATCAGTCATAAGCTCTTAAAACTAAGTCACATCTCTCCTCAAAAAGCTTTTTAAAATAATTTAAATCAATTGGGATCCCAAATCTCAAAGGGTTTAAAATTTGTGATCGGGGGAGAGTTTGTGATTTAAATATGAAATAAACTGATAAAGTGGAAAATGTTTTAGCAAAGGAATAAAAGGTACTCATTCCTACATGTGCCAAACAATTTCAATTTTTCCATGCACATGTTAAGGGGGAGCATTTGGTCGTTCAGATCTAAACGCACTCGGTTGTTTAACAAATGATTTCAAAAACCAAAGAATATCTGAATAAGCTCGATCATGTGAACCTGTTGTGCGTATAGATAAAAGTAGTCGTTTTGACTCAAAGTGCAGGCTCTCTCTAATATGTGCAAAACTATTTCGAATCTTGATGCACATATTGAGGGGGAGCAATAAAAAGAAAACCACATCCTTCCCCAAAATGTTTTATCCACTGTATTTAAATACTAGATTTGATCGGGGGAGTGATGATGATCATATTAGAAAACGTTATCAAGAATTGGAGCTTTCAATCTATCCTTTCATTGGATTCTTCCTCCATGTGCCAAAATGATTTCTAATTCTCGAAGAACATGTTGAGGGGGAGCATTTCTAAAAGATAAAAAACAATTAAGGTACAAAATGCTTTGATTTTATATCACAAGTACCTTGATTGATTTTTAAATGGTTTTCATTTGGTTTCAAAGCAGAAAGAACTGTACCAAAAGACCGACCAATTTACTTTATGCATTGGAGTTATAAGGATGGTAAGGTTAGGTATAAGTTCCCATGATCCCGCCAGAACCGGAGTGATCTACCCAGGGACAATCCACTAGGTAGTGTAGAAGTCCTTAGGTATGATGAAAAAAAGAGAAAAATGAGAATAAGGGAAGAGTGCCGACTGAGACAGAGCTAGGACTGGAACAAATCCAACAAGGTTCTAGTAACGAAGTCTCGGTAAGCACTGAAGGGGTTGAAGAATGAAAAAGAAATGAAAAGTGAAAAGGGTGAAAATAAATAGCCCTCCAATAATTCAATCTTAGGGCAGAAACCGGGTTCAATTCATATGCTACTGGTGGTTACTAAGGTAATGCCGGTATTGAAGACAAGACGTCACGGACCCAGTGACGCACTGCACTAAACTTCCCAAGCCACTCAAGTTTTCTTAAAAGAATTTGTTTCATTCTCACAGGGCACCTACATAATCTATCGACTTTCTCTTAGAGATGGTTGATATTGAAGAAGGAGACCCTCTCCCTAGTCTCCGAATAGGAAACAAAATGTGCACAATTGAGTCTAGAGCCAAGAGATCATCCACAAATCTCACTAGGACACAATTAATGAAGACTTGTTGTTTCACACAACGTGGAAAATAAGAATATATATTTTGAGAGTCCTACGCATTATCCTTGTGGTATTTGCCAGAACATCCGAGTGATATGTTAAAATATTCACAATGAAGATGAAAATCCTTCTAGAGCCAAC
The DNA here is from genome assembly GCA_019973895.1 of Chrysanthemum seticuspe. Lineage (NCBI taxonomy): Eukaryota > Viridiplantae > Streptophyta > Magnoliopsida > Asterales > Asteraceae > Chrysanthemum > Chrysanthemum seticuspe. The sequence goes on along the minus strand of BPTQ01000003.1, from coordinate 225,617,246 downwards.
ATCAAACAAGCTCTTGGTGGGTGACATGTGAGATTCTTCAAAAATCAAACTTGTGACAACTGGATAGAAACGATGGGCGATTCACTCTTGAATCAACCTTGGTCCAGGAAATGGATTGACGGATACCTTTGAAAAACCATTCGATGTGCTCAACAATTCTTTTCTCTAGTGCATCGAATGTGTATTAATTTTCCAAAATTAAAAGGGTATTTATGATTGAAACTTGATTTTTCTTCTAAAACCTTCGTCGTATTTCAAAACTCTTTATCTTAAGCAATGGCGATTGTTTTTCAAATCAATTTTCCTCAATCAGTGAATCTCAATTGGCTGGTTCACTAACTCCGTGTTGTCTACTTTGGGACGCCCCGGTTTGAGAACGGCTAGTTCAGCTGCAAAACCCTGTCAAGGAGATTCTTCGGAATTCTAACTAATCACAGGCAATATTTATATTGATCAACGGGGAACCGTGGTTCTTGCAACCGTATTCAACGAAAGTGAACAAATACACTTTCGTGTGTTTTATTGCTAACTGTTGTTTGCAGAAACATCGGACGGTTGCAGCTGATCAGAATTGAGAAATCAATCCATAACCGCATGCTCACACATCACACTCACGTTCAAAGAAATCATGACAAGTGCACGTCTACACTCTTTTGCTCTAACATAATCATGAGACGTTTGCTTTCACTCTGATACCATCATGCTATGCTTCCGCTACGCTATTGCAAATATCATGATCCATAGAAGTTTTCGCAACTCTGATGGAAAGATGTCATGATCTAATACTGTGAGCATGTCGGTCCAACGTCACTAACATCACATGAAGGCAACACAAAGGATGAGTCAAGAGATTTACTGTGGCTGATGATCTCTAAAAACACTCAAAGAACAAACAATATGTGGATCAGTTAAAACCCTCCACTTGAAGTATAAAACATGCGGAATATGAAGAATCAAAAATTACGAGCTACAGAGCAAAGAACTTAATCAAGAATCCAAGAACACACAAAATGTAATATCTGTTTGTAAATGAGGTGACCTCTCTTAAAGGGAGATTGTTGGGATTTAGAAAATCCGTTAGTTAAAGACTCGGTCACCTCAAGTATATGTAATCGTTAGAAAGCTCATAGTCGTAGTCATTTAGTAATAGTTAGTAGTTAGTTAAGTAACACCGTGAAGGATGGACGGGTCTTTATCCACTGTATGCCTGATCCACAGCCCGTAGGTGGCGTATATTGTAAGACACTATAAATACTCTTTGCCTAGCAAGGCAAAGGGTTGGAGCTTCATAATGCATTTTTCTTTCTCTTACTAGAAGTCCCATTTCTCTTCACTTTCTCTCTCTAAAACCAAACCTCATTCGAATTCATGTGCTTGTGATTGTGTGGTTATGAAAACCAATGTTACAAAGTTAATTCGTATGAAGAGTGGAAAACTTGGTTAATTTCATGTCGCATAGAGTCGAAGATCAAGCAAATGTTCGAAGGTGTCTGGTATTTGCTTTGGTGGCACATATGGTCCTATCGAAACAAAATCCTTTTTGATGACAATATTCACATGAAGGCAATTATATTTGACAACGTTGTTTTTAGTTCATTTTATTGGTGTAAGTCTAGATGTAAAGCCTCATTTAGTTGGAATGAGTGGCTTAAAAACTCTTGTCTGATTTCTTTGTAATCTAGCTCCTTGCTAGTTTTTTTTTTTATTTTGTTATAATATCTCCGTTCTAAAAAAAAAGCAACAACTAACTATTATACTAATTCATTCTTTTTCCTTCTCTGATCATTCACAACCAAACTTACATATAAATAGCAAGACAAATGCAGTTAATTAACCTACTAACCTAATCTTTAGCAGCAACACAAGAACGTGGGACATGACTCAATAAGTAAGCAGGAAATGACAAAATGGCCTAATGCAACTAAGTAGTGGTCCACTTTATTGTTCCTAAAATAATGCATGAAAAAAGACTTGGGCTTGACATGGGAAAACAAACGAAATGTTGTTCAACTTTCTGATGAAGACTTGGTCAAGACATTGCGAACGTGTCACTTTCTTAATCAGACCTTACTTATCTGCATAAGTGGTGCATAACCATTATTTTCTACTGCCATGTAACACAAGAGCCCCTGCCCCCCAATTATGTGATTAACTATTATCACTCATTAGGCTATGCACAGTGGTGACCTGGGTCACCTGTGCCACATCAACTTTCTCTCTTCGAAGACCTGACGATGACCTCGTTGCCATAGTGGTAACCTAGTTACTTTTTTTATGGTTTTTTTGTTTTGTTTTTTTAATAAATTCAAATATGTTTAACAACAAAATTAAACTTCATTAATAAAAATACTTAAACATTACAACAATAATTAAAAACTTAAACTAATAAAACGTAAACATTACAATACTTATTAAAAACTAAAAACATCACAAAAATCTTCTTCGTCAGTTGCGTCTTCTCACTTTCGTCATCGTCTTCAATCTCTTGATTGCCTTCATTTCCACGGTTTCTCCAAACGTGTTCGACCAAATCAGATTTTAAGTTTAGATGAGTTGATCGGTCCATTATCTCCTGAGTAACTACGTGGGCTTTCGCAAATACTTAGCACCATATAACTCTATAATAACCGTACAAAAGTTACAGAGACAATCACGTGCTGTTGTTGCAACCAATTGCAGATACTTGTCAAGAGAATCAGGAACGACCGCGTATCCCAATTGACGAATTTCCGCAATATACTTGACCAATGGGGAAATACCAAGTACGCCCCTACAATCACGAGTTTGTTGAAAATAAGGAGAATAATCGGTTACCTCTCAAACAATCAGGGTGAATAGTTCCTGACTCATTCTGAACCGCTGACGGAATGTTCTTTTGTCATACAACGGTTCTTCGGAGAAGTAAGTGGCAACTAAACGATTATGAGCACCCTCATGATCCCTAGGCGTGTAGTTTCGTCGAACCTTTGGCAGTGACGCTTGGTAAGCGTCCCAAGAATACTGCGTAAACTCCACAAACTCCGTAAACTCGATCATAACTTCTTTCTCGTCGGAAGACGAAGAATTAAAAAATATTTTGTAAGACATATTTAACAAAATGTGTTTGAAGTGTTTATGAGAAGTTGTTTGAATTGTGTGTTTAGAAATGTGTTTGAGGTTGGTATTTATAATGTTATAAAAGTGGTAAAGTTTTTTTTAAAAAAATTATTTTTTTTAAATTCCAAATGTCCAAAATTTTGTCAAATTGTGAGTAATAATCTCGGTTGAGATGCCAAACTAGTTCACCACTTCCTCCTCACTCGACCGAAGGCAATCGATCTCCCACAATGGGTCGACCGGTGCCAACCGATCGGTTGACCGAGGTGCCCAACCCCCCACTTTTCATAGCCTTATATCCAATTTGCCCGTTTCCTTACTCTTTTGACCAATTAGGACTTCAACAAATTAAACGAAAGTATGAAATTGTATGATTTCTTACAAAATGTGGTTGGTTCATTAAGTATGATTAATAAAACATCCAATTGTCGAACAAAAATAACGATAAGAATCTAAAAGTTTATTGAAGACTAGCAGGGTACCCGCTCAATGCCGCGGTGGTACCCTGTGGCTATATGTTGCAGCGAACAAATGTTATTCAATTACATGTTTTCTAAAGGGTTAATTCCATATATACCCAACTTAAACCTCTATATGTCATATTTACCCAACTAAATATCATAATACCATATATATCCAGTTTAAGCATTATATTTGTCATTTGTACCCATTTTATTATTAAACCAAATAAAAACTCAATTTACATTGTTATATGTCCATTATACCCTTAACGTAAACACAAAGTCTCCACAGACTACAAGTCAACAACTACCCAAGGCCAAATAATAAACTAAAACAAAAACACCACTCAATGGAACCAAATGAGACCACCAAGAACTACCCTTGGCCAGCTCCAGAAGGAATGCTACAACTTTTTTTTATTAAGAAAGGAAGGATTCCTATTAGCTTGACAGCAAAGAACCAAGCAATACGGAAACACATAAATAAACAAGAAGCCATGGCAACATCACTGCCAAAACCAATAAAATGGAACAAGTCACTAATATAAGGATGGATCTGATATCTACAAGACTCTACCAACATTCATATAATGCCTAACTGTTTTGAAGGAGAACATGTTGGAAAATTTAGTGCACTTGTGGGATTAGTTCACACCTGGTAATGGGTCAGGAGGTACGGAGTGTACACCCATAAGGTCCCTGAACACCCTGGCTCTTATAGTGGTAAAGTATGATTCAGTCTTTGATGAAGTTCAGGGAGTTTACTCATCAGTGAATAGACTATGAACGGTATTCATCAGGCTGATGAGTTTAGCTTTGTACTCTCTGAGTAATAAGCTAATGGATCTCATCAGGGGGTAGTGTCATCAGATTGTTCATGTCATCAGTGAGTGAACTTCTGAGTGATCACACTCAGTGAGATACTCTCTCAGGGATTAGCTCACTACTGAATCATAACCAACTTGTAATGGCTTTGACCTATTCAAGTGGCAGTTAAAACTGCATTAATGACCATGTTTAATTGGTCGTGTAACCACTATTAGCTATAATGGGGATAATTATGAGGCGATTAATGGGCCGATTAATTCTCATAATTCCATTTTGACTAGCTCAGAGTAATTTCCTATAAATAGGATATCTGATTATGCATGAAAAATACACAAAAAACGATTAACACTTATAAGCAAAAGGGTTATTGAATTGTGCCTAATTCTATAACTACATTTGGTCTTATCCCAAGTAGATATTCGTGTAACCCAGGAATTAGGGTCGAATAGTTTACATTGAAAAGTGATCACACGATTCCAAGTGATATCCGGTAACCACATAGTGGTATTGTTTGCTGCCTTGATTATCTTACCCTGTTCTGGGACATACACACCAACAATCAAGGTAAACTATTTTGTGATAATCAATGGCTACTGCTGCAATGAAACATATGGCTTCAAACTTTGCTAAGCTGGATAAGTTTGAAGGGGTGGACTTTAGGAGATGGCAGAAGAAGATGCACTTTTTGTTGTCAAGCATGAGTGTGGTTTGTGTGCTAACCACTCCTATTCCTGATGATAGGGATGATGCTACTGTGGAGCAGATCAGGAGGAGAAGCAAATGGGAGAATGATGACTACATATGCAGAGGTCTAATTCTCAATGGTATGTCTGATTCTCTATTTGATATTTATCAGAACATTGAATCTTCCAAAGAACTGTGGGATTCCTTGGATGCCAAATATATGGCTGAGGATGCATCAAGTAAGAAGTTTCTTGTTAGTAATTTCACAAATTACAAAATGACTGATTCAAGACCAGTCATGGAACAATACAATGAACTTCTTGGAATACTTGGAAGGTTTACACAACACAATATGAACATGGATGAGGCTATTAAAGTCTCTTGTTGTTAGGTCACTATGTTTACAACACAAGCAACAAGAGAAGAGATAGAGATCGGATGAACAATAAACATACACACACACTCGTATGAAGTTAGCCAGTTATGCGTAGGAATGAGAGAGTGAATATATTGAACAACCAACCCTCAAGTGAGGGTTATTACAAGGTATTTATAGGAGAGGGAGCTAGGGCAACACTCCTAGTCCCTTCCTTTTCTTATTTAACTTGGGCCTAGGCTTATGGGCCTTCTACATAAGCCTAAGGTTAATTACTAACATAAAGGCCATATTAAGCTAACTATTATATATGAATCACTAACACTTGAATTAAGGTTTAGGAGTGATTCCAACAATCTCCCCCTAAGTGTTGGTGATGAATGAAAGACTGATATACGATGAAGGTGCGGATGTAATAGTAGCTTTTACGTCTTCTGACATTCTTCTTTCTTGTGAGAAGACTTGTCTTGATTCGAACAATCTCCCCAGTGTGGAGAAATTGTTTCCTTTGAAGAGTTCGGCTTTGACGTCATCATTATCTTTGATCTTTGTTCTTTGTGATGGGTAGTGATAGTATGTTGTTGTTGTCTACATCAGGTCTGCTTCGTTGCTCCAGTGTCTCCATGTCTTTCTTCAACATGCTTACACGCCCTTTGAAGTTTGGATTTCAGTACTGATGTAGTTCTCTTAGTCTTTAAACTTTGTAGATTCTTTGACTTGATGAAGAATCATTCTAACTTTTGTGTTGCCTTTTGAGAGAACTTCCATTAGTGATGTTGTTGGTATGAGCATGTGAAGAATCTGCACGATCAGTCCACTCCAGAGCTTCCATAAAAAGAAAACATAAAACGGTTAGTAATAAGCGGTTTCCGGCACTTACAAGTTTGAATTTCGAGGGTGTTAACAGCATAGTGTGAAAAACACGTCTCTAATTCTCACAAAGGCCGTTCCTGAACTGGAGTCCCACAAGTGAGATAACGCGATGTACCGAAGTACATCTACAATTCAGATGAGTCGCTGAGGTACACCAAAGCATTACCTCACGATTGTAGACCGTTTGAGACACACTAAGCGTAATCCACGGGGAGTTACCAAAGTGACCTACTGTCAGTGTTGTTTGATTTTGACCCTGGCAGGAGTTTCCATTCAATCACTGAGGATCCTTGGGTATTTGTGATGTCCTTGGGTAGATCCCTGGGTATTTGTGATGTCCTTGGGTATTCTCCTTTTTATAATCATGCCTAAGGACTTCTAAATTCTAACTATTTGTGATGTCCTTGGGTAGATCCATCCGGCTCTGGCAGATCATAGGACGGTTATTCCTAACCTTAGTCACCTTATAACTCCATGACTATCCTATGTTGCCATAAAACATTTTCATGAAAATCTCTCAAAGTGTTTGTAGATGAGAAACATGTTTGAACACTTTAAGAGTTTTAGATTTTCAGAAATACTCCCCCTCCACATGTGCTTAAGAGTTTTGACGGAAATCTGCACAGTGAGGAAAGAGCTTGCACTTTTGAATTGATCGACTCTAGATAGACAATTCCCCGAGGGACACGGTTACGTTGCATAGTTAAAGAGTTACATTGTAAGCTTTTAGGTGACAACTAGCTCTAATAACTACCTTGAAGGTGTGGACAATCCCCGAAAGGTTGTCAAACCCGTCAAAGTTCATATCTACCAAGAGTTTCTCGAATGGTACATTCTACTCAAACAAGTCCTTTGCGAGACACGTTTACATCACTAGCGAACTAGCTTGAAATTATTACCCGTCCAGGACAAGTCTTTTCGAGTTACTAACAGTTGAGATCTCGTCAATTCATTGGTTAAGTCTGTAGCACGACGATTCATGAGCATTTTCACAACATATTTCTTATCACATAAATTTTCTCCCCCTCAAAAATGGCATATAAATATTGTTGTTGGGGCTCATGGAACTCATCATCGTCACCACCAGTATACTCGAAGTGATCACCGGTTTTCTCTGTCTGGGGTGGTAACTCAGTGTCCTGAGGTTTGTCAGCTGAAGAGCGAGGAGGAGATCGTGGTTGAGGTGGAGTCCTTTGGGGTGGAGGTTGCATGGAGGATGATTCACCAGTTTTCTTTGGGCGTTTAGGCTCGTCATTCTTATCCTTATCCTTATCTTCATCGTCTCTTGGATGTTTAGGCCTTGGAGCTTCTTCTCTGCATGCTGATTTAAGTTGGTATTCCAGCAGTGCTTCAAACAATTTACCTTCGGAAGAAGTAAATGTTGCAGATCGTTTAGACATTTGAGCTACGAGCCTGTCGACCAATTCAGCATCTGAGAAAATTATGGGATCAACTGGGTTGATGTTTACATGCATTGGTGTTGATCTCATAGTTTGTTTGGCCAAATGCAATAGATTCAGATAGAGTTGTTTGGTAAACATCTCCTTTGTAACTCCAGGAACGATGTCAAGAAGGAACTTGTGAGTGTAACCTTTGATCATCTCATTCATTTCCCCTTGAAGATCATGTTTCATGAACTTCTGGACGTATTCCCTTTCAACTTGCATCTTGTCATTCTCGTCATGAAGATACTGTATCTGGTCAGCGAGAAAATTCAGCTTTTTGTAAAGCACGTCTTTCTTCCTGACCTGCTTGACAGCTTTAACGATTCGTGTCTTAGCTTGAGAGATCCAAGGGGCAGTTGGTTTCTTCACTGATTTGGATGTGGATCTGGTTGATCTTTTGGATGGTGGTGGTGAAGAATGAGAGGAAGAATCTGATGATGAAGAGACATGAGGAGGCTCAGGGTCCTTGGGTGGCGCAGAAGTTTCCTCCTTAGAACGGGCGGGACTGTCTAGAAGAAAAGTATCATAATCGGTTTCGTCATCATTTCCAGACTTAGCCTTTTCTTTAGCCTGAATCCGGGCCTCTTCATCTGCTTTGGCTTGAGCTGCAGCCTCTCCATCAGCTGTTTCTTTCTCAGACTTTTCCTTTGCTGGTTCCTCAATGTTATAATCAATAGTATCCTCCAAAAGCTTTTGTTGTTGCACAAGAGTGGTGGCACCAATTCCCTTATCGGGTCGATTAACCGCATCAGGAATTGGTGTAGATAGAACATCACCACTTGACCCTCCGGGGCCACGCATTTGATCCTGTTCAAATTCTTTAGCTTTGTGTTGGAGTCTAATGATTTTGAACTTCTTCCTGTAGTCAATGTCCAGTGGCTCTTCCTCTGAGCTTTCTTCTTCATGCTCAAGTACTGGAGTTTTCCCTTTACCTTGATCAGCTACTGTACTGGGAGGTTTAGCTACTTTTGGAGTGATGTCGGTTGCAGTTTCAGAGTAGGTGACCTCTTCATCTGATTCGGTTTCCTCAGAGCTTTCGTCCACTAGCTTTAGTTGCGGTTCGGACTTGGGAATAGGAATAGGAATAGGAATAGGAACAGCTTCCTTAGAGAGAACTGTCCTTTTTCGTGGAGGATTCCTCTTAGGGAATTTCCTCTGACTCCCAGTACTTGCAGCACTTCCTGCACTTCCTCTCCTGGTTTTCCTAGTAGGTGTTCCAGAGGATTTTTCATCAAGATGACCAACTTTGCCTTCATCAACCGCTACCAGATACCTTTTGTATGAGTGAAGTTGTTTGACTTCATCAGTTAGAAGATAATCTGGTAACACAACACCCTGTTTCTTTGTTGTAGATTCCTTAAATCTGACAGAGAGTGTGGGCTCATACAACATGGAGTGATTGTTGGGGTCATTGAGTCTTTTGGGGATATCAGGATTATACCCAAGAGCTCTTTGGATCAACAGTTTTGTATATATGATGTATGGGATCTTGGAGCCAAGATTTTTGAGGAATGACATCATGTCTTCCCATATCAGAGCTTCAACTTCAATATGTTTCATGTTGACCAAAGCCCAAAAAATTTGTAGTTCAATGAGCTTGGGATGCTCATAACCACTGTCACGTCCAGAAATGGATTTGGTGATGATAATGAAGAGAGTTCTCCAAGGCTGAGGAATATTCTTAAGATCCACGTGTGAGTGCTTTGAGATTACTCCTGAAGCTTCGTCATAGCCTATGACAAGCATGAATTGCAGAACAGTCTCTTCAGTAGGTGTGGCATTGAATTCGGTTGGCTCGATGTCAGGAATGAGAAGAACCGCCCTTAAGTCTGCATGTGTGATGGTGACTTGTTTTTGATTAAGCGTCACTGTCACCGCACTTTGACTTTTGATCCTCTGCATTGTGTTCTAGAACTGGTGAATGTAGATCTCCGGCACTGTAGCAGAATTGGTGAGCATGTTCTGATAAGGATGATTCTTTAGAATATCCACAGCAATCAAACAGGAAGATTCTGAGCAGGTGAGAGTGTCAAAATCAACACGAAGGTTGTTCTTTCCAATCTTCATTGGATAGCCATTAGGGAAGATATCAGCAACGGTGAGAACATTTGGTGCTTCCACATTCATTTGAGCGTCCATGTCGTGATCTGAAAGATATTTAGCCAAAAGAACCAACATATCGAAAGACATAATGTTAGTCAACAGATGGTTTTATTGTCTACTTATTGAATGTGATATGTCGATGATTGTTACGAGCCCAATGTCACTTGTTTGTTCAATAGTCTAAAAGACGTCGTGATAAGTTTCGTGAGTTAGTTAACTTTAAGTTTTAAAGTTTACGTTATCACTTATTTTACACAACTTGTTGAACGTTTTAGCTTATAAGTGACATTATTGGTTTCGTGATGTTATGACTTATTTATTTACAAGTTTGCACGCGTAACAATTCATTATTAAGGTTAAACAAGGCTTAGGCGTAGGAATGGCAAGCTTATGCGTAAACAATAGTGGATATACGCGTAGACGCAAGCTTATGCGTAGGTTCTTAACTTACGCGTAAGAAATATTACGCGTAGGAAAAGGGGACTTTATGCGTAGAGCTTATGCTTAAGCGTATATAGAACCTTACGCGTAAGGCTAATCGTAAGAGTCATCCTTATGCGTAGAGGTCACTGTTTACGCATATCCTTCACAGGATACGCGTAGTCCCTTATGTAGAACCTTACGCGTAAACGTTACGCGTAAGATTTCTCTTACGCATAACTTGCTACGCGTAAGGTGATCCTTATTCGTAGATGTCAAAAAACCTTGATTCTGAATTTTCACGCGTTATAAACCTGAAATAAGTTCATCATAGCATCAATATTAACACATACATTCATTCTCTAACAGTTTTAATCACGAACACTCATTCAAACAGTTATGCGAAGAAACAGTTTACGCGTAACCTAAACCCTAAAGTTCAAGACTTACGCCTAAGTTATCAAGCCATAGGAATTGCACCAAACATGTTCTGGTAGTACTAAGAAGTCAAGTGAGTTGTTATATCCAAGTTTTAACACCAAATTCTCAACGAATCAAAAATACCCAAATGTGAAGAACATAAACCCTAAATTCTAATTATCAATCAATTAATGTTTCTGGGTTAATTCGAAACATATATATGATCAATTCTTCATAAGAACAATATCATTCAACTATCTTTTTAACCAAAAACGTTCTCATTTGAAAATACCCAAATTAACGCATGAACCCTAATTTTCAAATATCATTCAATTCGTGTTTCTGGGTGAGTTTTGTGGATAAAAATGGTATCATTGACATTATACAAATATTTTGACATTACCATTTCAACCACAAACACATAAACAAGATTATGTGTTCAAACGCATACGCGTAGAACACAAATCGTCCTTAGGTTAATATCTAACCGTTGTTTTTCTAAACGATTCAAAACCATTGTTTATAATGATGTTACAAACACAAAAACACTTACAAAATGAAGATCTGAAACACGGATTTGTGGAACGAATCTTAGGCGTAGGATTTGTTTGGTGAAAAAATTAAATGTGAAGAGTTAATGAGGTTGGTGGGGTGTTTTGTTAAAATAACTTTATGCTTTTGACAGTTTTAGCCCCTCCACCTTTTCCATTTACATCCAATGCCTTTAACTTCCATTTTGGTTACCAAACGTATGATATTTGGAAAGAGATTTGACGACACTCCCTGTTGACTTAAGAAATAATGAAAGTTTATAAATTTTAGTCCGAGGAGTGTCAGTAAACCAGCAATGTGACCACCAATTTAAAGAAACAACTGGGATAAGATAACATGCAAGTACAGGGTTTTTATGAAACGGTTAAGTGTTTGTTTTCTCCCCCTCAACACCTGATCGAAAAAATACTGAATTTTGAAAGATTATAGTGTTGACGGAAGAAATGTACTTGCCATGTTTAAAAGAAATATAGAGAGAAGAATATTTTTGTAGTTTTATCAGATTTTATATTTTTGTATTTTATTTTTGAAAAGTTATTTACAAAAGAGATTTTGGTGTTTGACTGGTTTTAAGAATGTTTTAAGAGTTCATCCAGTTCCTCTTGAGTCAAACACCGCATACCAATCCGGTGGACCAACTCATTAAACCTAGCAGGAGCTAAAGCTTTGGTGAGTAGATCTGCCAATTGGTATTCTGTACCCACAAAGTATAGTTCAACAGTACCCTGTTCCACGTGGTCCTTGATGAAATGATATCGAAGATCGATGTGCTTTGATTTCGAATGTTGCACGTGATCAGCGTCTGAAAAAGCGATTAGTTCAAAACCAGAATCCTTCGGATACCAGATCCCCAAGTTAATGGTATTTGGTAGGGTCCACTAATTTCCCATGTAAATCAGCATCTAGCTTCTTGGTATGAGCCATTGGTGTGGCATAGGTGTCACAGTTTTTCATTCCAAACTTGTTTAACAATTCAAGGGCATATTTGGATTGACTCAAGAAAATACCACGGGGTGATTGATGAACTTGCAGTCCTAGAAAGAACGTAAGTTCACCCATCATCGACATTTCAAAATGTTTCTTCATTAGTTTTGCAAAAGCGATTGAGTACTTTTTATGTGTTGACACAAAAATGATGTCATCCACATAAATTTGAACAATTAAGATATGTGCCCCGTGATATTGTATAAAAAGAGTTGGATCGACCGAACCTTTGGTGAAATTATTGGCAATGAGAAAGGATGATAACTTATCGTACCACGCCCGAGGAGCTTGTTTGAGTCCGTACAGAGCTTTGTTCAGTTTGTAGACATGGTTCGGGAACTCGGGATCAACGAATCCTTCTGGTTGGCTGACATAAACCGTTTCTTTTAACTGTCCATTGAGAAAATCAGTTTTGACGTCCATCTGAAAGACCGTTATATTCATATGAGCCGCGAATGCTAGAAATATCCGAACAACTTCAAGATGAGCAACCGGAGCAAATGATTCTTCAAAGTCAATACCCTCTTCCTGACGATAACCCTTAGCCACCAGACGCGACTTGTTTCGGATTACGTTCCCTTCAACATCCAATTTGTTCTTCCAAATCCATTTGAGACCAATGACGTAGACCCCTATTGGTCTTTCAACCAGTTCCCATACTTCAAGACGTTTGAATTGGTTGAGTTCTTCTTGCATGGATTCAATCCAGTTGTCTTTTGTCCTTGCGTCTTTAATGTTTTTAGGCTCAGATTGGCAGACAATGAGTGCATAAATGCAATGTTCACCATCTATGTGAAGACGTTGTCTCGTAACGACTGGTTGATTAGGGTTACCAATAATATTCTCGAGAGGATGGTCTTTAGTCCAACGATGAGTCGAGGGTTGATGTTGGTATACATTGTGCAGATTTTGAGGGTTCAAATTGCTTGTTGATGATTCCACAACATCAGATGCAGCAGTTTCATGAGCAAACGGGTTAAAGAACGCATTTGGATCAAAATCTGCAGGTGGGGGTACTTCATTAAGAACATCATCAGCTGGTTCATCATTGTTGGAAGCAGTTTGTTCAACTGTTGTTGTAGAGTCAACTGGTGTAGGTGCATCTTCAACAGTAGTTGTTGTAGCAGGTGTATCATGTATAAGAGTATGATCAGGTTGAGCAACGGAAACATCGGATACACCTGGAGCACGTTCACCAATATCGTCACTGAACAGAGGAGCAAACAGCTATTCCATTTGCTGACGAGTAAGCTGGGGGCTTTGTTCAGCTGATGATGGGGTTTGGGGGAAGTTTAAGCGGTTGTGACCGGGTTCCAAGCTGTTATACTCAGAAGCCATTTCAGTAAGCTCATCGAAATGTGCATGAATCGTTTCCATCATCTGCTTTGTCTGACGATTCCAGATTCGGTAACCTTTAGAATTCTCACAATATCCAATAAATACTCCAATGTCAGCTTTAGCTTTGAGCTTTCCAAAGTCATCACGATCATTATTTGGATGGCAAAGAGATCCAAAGACATGAAAGTGTTTAAGATTCGGTTTTCTGTTGTAGATAAGCTCAAATGGTGTTTTGTTGTGGCGTTTTGTAATCATTGATCGGTTTTGTGTATAGCATGCAGTTGATACAGCTTCTGCCCACAAGTAATCTGGAAGTTTAGCATTGATTAACATTGTTCTTGCAGCTTCCACTAACGTACGGTTTCGTCTTTCAACAACTCCGTTTTGTTCTGGTGTGCGAGCAATAGATGTCTGATGAGTGTCTAAATACTCATCATTTTTATACAATCTAAACTGCAAAATCATCTGAAAACACTCAGAAACACATCAAAATGATCAAAATATCACAAATCAGTGTTTTATGTGTTTTAAATGCAAAAATATCAAAATCAGATGAAAAATGTATCAAGTTTGCAAAATTGGCAGTATTAGTCCCCCAAGTTTTAAAAGTTGTCAAATCTAGTCCCTGAAATTCAAAAATGTGGAATTTTATCATTCAAGGTCCCTGAAGTATTCTAAGTTATCAAAAATGATCCTTGAATGATTCTTTGGTCAATTGGCAAGAAAGGTCCCTAAACTTTGAAAAATTGCAAAATTAGTCCTTGGACCTTTTAAAATGAATTTTATGCAAAAGTGGTCCTTGTTCTATTCATTTATGGCAAGTTTGGTCCTTGAGAGAGCATTGGAAAAAGTTCAAGTTCAGTCCCTCATGTTTGGCAGTTGTACACTTTTGGTCCTTGTTATTATTACTTAACCAAACGGACACAATTTTAATATCTAAACCAAATCCAAGCCCAACAACCCCTTGGCCCAATCCCTTCCCAAAACCAACCCGGCCCCTTTGATATACCAAATGGTCAACGAAAGTCAAACTAGGCAAATACCGCCCAGTACTGTAGCATCACCTCCTCAACCCCTGAAACACCAAAACCAGAGTGGTTTTCCACATTTTCAACCCCCCTCCTCACCTATCCATCTCCCTTGTCCCCTCCACATCCTCTAAACAACAAAAACTTTAATTGATTGAACCAAATCCCAATTAATGATAAAACCTGCTCAAGAATTGTTTGGCGCCAAAAAGACACTTGTATGGTTTTGATGCATTTCAGTGATCCAAGGGCTTAGATTTGGTGGGAAAGATTCAGAAGATATCAAGGAGTGCTAAAAGTCATTATATAGAGAGAGAAGAAGCAATGTATGATGTATCTAGTGTAATTTCAATTTTCCTTAGTCGTTTTTCTTAAGCTAAGTTTTCCAGTGTATGTTTTTTATTCCAAGTACTTTGTTTAAGTCTTTTAAGTGTATATGAACCCTTTTTAATAATCAATTTCAAGTTTTTAATATCAAAGTCAGTTTATGCAATTTCCAAGTGCTCAAAATCTCTTGTGATTCAAATGTTGATGTTAGGTGTTAATATGGACTGAGATAAGTCACATAAGCTCCTAGATAGCTTATTAAAGCTATTAGATATCCTAAAATTCAGTTTAGCATCAAAAATCAAAATTCACCAAAAATACAAATTAAATAGCTAAAAAATCAAAAATCAGTTGAAAATGGTGTACACAGCTGGAGCAGGGTGAATTATGGATGGCCTTGGGTTAGTAGCTTAGTGGTAAGCTAATAGGGGTGTTCATTGGTTCTTGATCTCAGTTTGCAGTTGGATATCCATTTGTAAGCTTTTTGACTAATTTGGCTTTTCACTGTTGCAAGTGTTCATTAGCTCTAATTTCTGTTTCTATTTGTTTATTAGATATAGTTAAGTGTGTTTAAGCCATAAAATTAGTTAGTTGTTCTTTAAAATTTGTATTTAGTAAAAATTTTACTTTCACAGTCAAAACTGTTTCATCATCAAATCTTGGTTTCTAGTTGTTAGTGTTGATGATTTGTGTTTTCTTAGTTCTAATATATGATAATGCATGGTTTGCAGTCAAGTTCATGGTTTAAATTTGTGAGTTGCTTTGAAAAAGGTTCAATAACAGTTTTATAAGGGTGTTTGGATCTGCTTGCTTAAACTGACACAGATCTTGTGTGTTGGTTGTTAGTACTTGCTCTGTGTTACATTTGGTCCAGTTAGTTCAAACAAGTCACAAAAACAAGTGCTCATAAGCAAAAAGTCAAAAATCCATTTGATCTTGACTTGTGAGTCCACTGTTGAGATTTCATGATCTATGATCATTGTTTTATGTTTATAAGTTGTTTAAATTGCTAAAATCAGTTTTATCTCACTTTATAACATCATAATCAGTGTTTAGAATCAGATTAAAGTTCATCTTAGTCAACATCTTGGTTTTTAAGAAAAGTCAAAATTTTCATAAGGTCGTTTTTGAATAAACTTTGGAATTTCATTGTGTGTTCAATAGTGAGTTTCAGTTTAAAAGCTTTTGGGATATTAAAGGTTGGTTGCTAAACAAAAATAAAAAAATGATAGTTCACTTCTGTCTAGCTTTTTAAGTGCTTAATTATTGGCTTTTTGTTGGTACCTTATCTGCATAACTGTCCTGTGCACAGTTTGGTGAACCAAATTGATAAGCTCACATAGAGCTTATTAGTTGCTCAAATCTTGTAATTTTTGGTTCTTTGGATAGCTAACCTGGCTATCTTGAAGTATCAAGTTTGGTTTGTCATTTTGGAGCTTGTTTGGTAGGGCTGCTATTAGCTTAATCTTTGTCCCATTTTCTGTTTTTTTTTACCACAAATAGCCAAGTGCTTATTGGCTTATTAGAGCTTTCCAGTTTGATTGTTTGTGTCTTTTAGCTTCAATTTAGTTGCTCTAGCTTATTTTCATCTTTATTTATCTTTTGTTTCAGTTGTAAGCTTGTTTGAGCTTATTTCCACAAAATAAGCTCATTTAAGCCACTGTTGGGTTTATAAGCTTATAAAACAGCTTATTTGTGTTTTGTAAATTTTTTGTCTTTATTAAAGTTTCATATAATCAGTAGTAAAGTAGTTTTCAAAAAGAAAATCCAGAAAAAGATCAATAAAAAAACAGTGATAGCATTTATTTAATAGTTTTAGCTTTTTGATTTTTCTTTTCAGCTTATTAATAAGCAAATCTTGTTTTTCTATTTTTCTTTGTTTTCTGTCATCATATAGTATTTTTAGAAAAAGTTTCATATTTTTCTCTATCTTTTTAGTATTTATTATAATTTTAATTAGTTAAAAATAGTAATTAATTAGTAATAAATAATTAAAAAGTATAAAAAATATCTTTTCAGTTTTAAAATTAGTTTTATCATATTTTAGATTTTTCCAAGTTAAAATTTTATTTTTCCAAGTTTATTTTATATTTTCTAGTAATTAAGTGTATTTTAAAGAGTTATTAATTAGTAATAATTAAATTAAAAGGGTGAAAAATATATTTTTAATTTTAAAATTAGTTTTATAGTATTTTAGATTTTTCTGAATCATAAGTTTATTTTTCTAGCCTTATTTTGTATTTTCTTCTATTTTAGAGTATTTATTAAATAGTTAAAATAGTTTTTAATTAATAATAATTAATTAAATAGTGTTAAAAATAATTTTCCTTTTCTAATAATTTTCTTTTATTTTTAGGATTTCAAAAATGTTATTTTCATATTTTTAGGTCTTTTAATTCTTAGATTTTACTTTTTATTTTGTACGTATACGTAGTTTTTAAAACTTACGTTTGCGTTTCTTTCATCTGATTGTTGTGCTTTCCTAATCTGTACTCCATTCCATTCCAATCAATCAGTATTATAATAATTCTAATCAAAACCTTTACAGATCACTATCCTTAGTGATCATTCTATCATCTGAGTTTGTTTTAACACACCATTGAGTCTCCGTGGGACATAACGACCCGGGAATTCATTGTATTCTCTGATCTTCATTGTATTTGTGTTTTAAGCAGTTTTAAGTCTGTTACGGTTAGCTATTCACAAGTGGCTAGCTTGTGTGATTAGACTTGACTAGTTTAGCACAGATCAAATTTAGCGTGTGTTTAGCCATTTTCAGACTCATTCTTGCACATACCCACCATTTGTAAAAAGTTTTCTGTAAAGTTAATATAAATTTCATTAACACTTTTCCTAAAGTGTTAAAAACACCAAAAAAATATAAAACAACAAAACAATCGGAACGTTTTCTATTTTGTATTCTCTTTTAAGGTGATTCTTAAAGAGATACAATTTGGTTGAACGAGACGATCCCAAAAATATTGTCCAAAAAGTTTTTGAACCCATTTGCACAAATCATTACCTACGTCTTTTCAGTGGTACTTAATATATACATAAAAATCAACCACAGCAAATCAAGGCAGTGCACTACCTAACTGGGGGTGCGACCATAATAAGTTCCCGAACATCAGATTTAAAACTTGCCTTTGTGTCACTTGTGATTTGGTGTACCTTTTTCAAAGAAGCCATTTCATTTGTGATTATTGGTTAAGTTCACTTGTGTTTTGCCTCATTTGTTTTGAAAATTGATTTTTAGACTTAGTGCATGCGCACTCGTTCTTCCAGTTCTACAAGTCCACTTTCTGAACTTGGAAACATTCCTCGCAGACGTAGAGGACGTTCAGCTCCTTCAGCCGTGACTGAGGAACGTCTACCACCACCACCCCCTGTCGAAATGGCAGAAGACAAACCAATGAATGAGCTTCTCTAAGCACCCATCGAGGGTTACGGAGATGCCATTGTTGTTCCAGCCATCGTGGCTGACACTTTCGAGCTCAAAACCGGGTTGCTTAATCTAGTAACCCAAAGCCAATTCTATGGTTTTGAGCGGGATGATCCTCATGCACACATTCGATGGTTTAACAAGATAGCATCTACCATCAAGTACAAGAATGTCCCACATGAAGCTATCAAGCTTCTTCTGTTCCCATTTTCTCTAGAGGGACAAGCCCGTAATTGGCTTGAGAAACAACCCCCTCGTTCTATTGAGACATGGGAAGATCTTGTCACCAAGTTCGTTAACGAGTTCTATCCTCCATCCCGAACCACAAGTCTTAAGAATGAGATAATGAAATTTTCTCAGAGATTTGATGAATCATTCGGGGAGGCATGGGATCGTTACAAAGAATTGCTTCGCAAGTGTCCGCATCACGGTTTTACCGAGTTAATGCAAATGGATACTTTCTACAATGGTCTCAATCAGGCCAATCAAGACTCTTTGAATGCCTCCGCGGGAGGTAATTTCCTGAGCAAGACCACAAAAGAGGCCTTGCAAATCATTGAGAACAAATCTCAAGTCCGTCCTTTCAGAGCAAAGACATATCAGTCTCATGCTGGACCTTCTTCTTCTTCATCCCCCGTGAGTACATCTAGCACCGATGCTAAGATTGATAAACTCACAGACATTGTTCAGGCTTTGGTTCTTGCTAACCAGAAGAAAGTCTCCTTCACTCAGACACCAACACATGCTGAAGTGAAGAAAGTCGAGAGTTGTGTTACTTGTGGTGGTCCTCACGCTTACTACAATTGTACTGCCACCGATGGTAGTCCTTTTGAAGCCAATGCTCTAGCCGGTAGTTCACAGCAAGGAGGTAATCAATACCGCCCTCAAAATGAACCACACTACCGTGCTAACACTAATCAGGCACCACCCGGTTTCAACCAGAATCATAACATGCAAAACCGGAATCAGAACCAACCAAGAATGAACCAAGGTTATCAAAACCAAGGTAATTTCTATCCTGGACCCAATCAAGGTTTCCAACATCAAGGGAACCTTCATCAAAACAATTTCAATCGAGGGAATCAATTTCATGGGAATACGAATCCTAATCAAGGGAATTTTGGCTATAATCAAAACATACGGCCTCAAATTATCCCTCCAGCTCCTCCCGTCATTACTCCTCCAGGACCATCATCTGATGAGTTACTGAAGCAGTTCATGAAATCCCAAGATGAAATGAATAGGTTGTTGGTCAGTCAGATTGCTGATCTTAAGAAGTCTTTAAATGATCAACCCTCGGGCTCAGGAAAACTTCCGAGCAACACGATCGCTAACCCGAGGGGCGATGCTAAGGCGATCACAACCAGAAGTGGCGTTTCATATGATGGACCTGCTGTTCCTACTACCTCTTCTTCTTCTTCTCTCCCAAAGGTAGTGGACAGTGAACCTCCAAAACACAATGGACCTACGACTCCAATGCCCCCTCCTCCTGTGGCAATGAGTCAAGTTACCAAGGAAACAACGGACAAGGTGCATTATTCTAGCCCACGAAGTACCGCACACGTCCAACCTTCGGTAGTCCAACCTCAAGTGGTCCAGAAACCCAAGTCAAATCTAGGAGTTGTTTTTGAACCTCCTGTAGCTCCTGTTGAGAATCAGAAATCCAAATCTTCTATTCCTTACCCATCACGCTTGAATAAGCAAAAGCTCCGCGAGAAAGCTAGTCATCAAATGGACAAATTTTTCCAGATTTTCCAAGAGTTACACTTTGACATAAGCTTTGCGGATGCTATCATGCTGATGCCAAAGTTTGCATCAACTCTCAAGCACATGTTAAGCAATAAGGAAAAGCTGTTTGAAATGGCAAAAACTCCACTGAACGAGAACTGCTCAGCAGTTATTCTGAAGAAGCTTCCAGAAAAACTTGGAGATCCTGGGAAATTTCTCTTACCTTGTGTATTCCCAGGAATGGTTGAATGCTTCGCCCTAGCAGATCTTGGTGCAAGCATAAACCTTATGCCTTATTCAGTGTGGAAGAAACTTTCTCTTCCGGAACTAACTCCTACATGCATGACTCTCGAGCTTGCAGATCGTTCCATATCCCGTCCTCTTGGCATTGCCGAGGACGTATTTGTGAAAGTAGGAAAGTTCCATTTTCCAGCTGACTTCGTGGTTGTTGATTTTGATGCCGATCATCGGGTTCCTCTCATTGTTGGTCGAGGATTCCTGAGAACGGGCCGTGCTCTCATAGATGTATTTGAGCAAGAAATCACATTGCGTGTTGGTAATGAAGCTGTCACCTTCAACCTTGACCAAACTTCGAGGTACTCCGCAAATTATGATTCTGAGTCAGTTAACCGAATAGATATCATTGATGTTGCTTGTGACGAGTACTCTCAAGAAGTTCTTGGTTATTCTCATAATTCTGTGAGTGGGGATTCCACCACATCTTCTCAGCCTATCATAGCCAATTCTACTCCTTCTCTCACTCCGTTTGAGGGAAGCGACTTCATCTTAGATGAGATTGAAGCATACTTGGCTAGTGATTCTGTTCCATGGGAAATTGATCACGCTCCAATTGATATTGAGGGGGATATACTTCTTATTGAGAAGTTGCTCAATGATGATCCATCATCAACCCCTCATCCTAGTGATTCAATCCCAGATGAGATTAATCAAAATGAGATTAATCTGGAGGGAGATATTCTTCTTGAGAAATTGTTAAATCTGGACACTTCTCCTCCTCTCCCTCCCATCAAACATCATAACAAGGAAGTCAAGTCAGTTGAGAAAACTGAAGAATTTCCTGAGGTTGAGCTTAAGGACTTACCTCCTCATCTCGAGTATGCATTTCTAGAAGGTGATGATAAATTACTCGTCATTATTGCTCGAGATTTGAGTAAAGATGAAAAAGCTGCTCTCATTAAAATCTTGAAGTCACACAAGCAAGCAATTGCTTGGAAACTCTCCGACATCAAGGGTATCAACCCTGAGTTTTGTACTCATAAAATCTTGATGGAGGATGACTTTAAACCAGCAGTTCAACATCAGAGACGAGTGAATCCAAAAATCCATGATGTTATCAAACAAGAGGTTATCAAACTTCTTGATGCAGGATTGATTTACCCTATCTCAGATAGTCCTTGGGTCAGCCCAATTCATTGTGTTCCGAAAAAGGGTGGCATTACTGTTATCACAAATGAAGATAACGAGTTAATTCCAACTCGATTGGTGACGGGATGGCGTGTTTGCATCGACTATCGTAAGTTGAATGACGCCACCCGTAAAGACCATTTTCCTCTACCCTTTATGGACCAGATGCTTGAGAGATTAGCAGGGAATGAATACTATTGTTTCCTTGATGGTTTCTCGGGTTACTTTCAGATCCCTATTGATCCACAGGATCAAGAGAAGACCACATTCACTTGCCCATACGGAACTTTTGCTTACAAACGTATGCCTTTTGGCTTATGTAATGCTCCTGGCACGTTCCAACGATGTATGATGGCCATTTTCCACGACATGATCGGGGAAACGATGGAGGTGTTTATGGATGACTTCTCGGTCATTGGGGATTCTTTTCAATTATGTCTCTCCCATTTAGATAAAATGCTTCAAAGGTGTGAAGACACCAATCTTTGTCTAAACTGGGAGAAGAGCCACTTTATGGTCAAAGAAGGCATTGTCCTTGGCCATAAGATTTCAAAGAATGGGATTGAGGTAGATAGAGCAAAAGTTGATGTTATTGCTAAGCTGCCTCATCCTACTACCGTCAAAGGTATTAGGAGTTTTTTAGGTCATGCCGGTTTCTATCGTAGATTCATTCAAGATTTTTCTAAAATCGCCCGGCCTATGACCCATCTTCTTGAAAAGGATGCTCCTTTTATCTTCTCACCCGAGTGCATCATAGCTTTTGAAACATTGAAGAAAAAGCTTACTGAAGCACCCATTCTCGTTGCTCCCGACTGGGACTTGCCTTTTGAGCTCATGTGCGATGCAAGTGATTTTGCTATCGGCGCAGTCTTAGGGCAACGAAGAAACAAACATTTTCAGCCTATTCACTACGCAAGCAAAACTATGACTGAGGCTCAAACTCATTACACCACCACAGAAAAAGAGCTATTAGCCGTGGTGTATGCTTTTGAGAAGTTTCGGCCGTATCTTATCTTGACCAAATGCGTAGTGTATACGGATCACTCGGCTCTTAAATATCTCTTTGCAAAACAAGATGCAAAGCCGAGATTACTCCGTTGGATTCTCCTCCTCCAAGAATTTGATATCATTATACGTGATAAAAAAGGAGCTGAGAATCTAGCTGCTGATCATCTGTCCAGATTAGAAAACCCTCACCAAGATGTTTTCGAGAAAAAGGAAATAAATGAAACATTTCCTCTCGAGACACTCAATGCGGTTTCTTTTCGTGGAAATTCTACCACCCCATGGTTTGCTGACTTTGCAAATTACCATGCGGGTAACTTCATTGTGAAAGGGATGTCGACCCAGCAGAAGAACAAATTCTTCAAAGATGTTAAACATTATTTCTGGGACGACCCTTTCTTGTTCAAAATCTGTGCGGATCAAGTCATCCGACGGTGTGTTTATGGACAGGAAGCTATTGACATTCTCACAGCTTGCCATGCTGGACCCACCGGGGGCCATCATAGTCCAAACTACACCGCCAAAAAGGTGTTTGATTCCGGGTTTTATTGGCCCACTATCTATAAGGATGCCCACGATTATGTCAAAACCTGTGACGCTTGTCAGCGTCATGGTAATATCTCTCAAAGAAATGAAATGCCACAAAATGCCATTCAAGTTTGTGAGATATTTGACATATGGGGTATTGATTTTATGGGGCCATTTCCATCTTCTCGTGGTAACAAGTACATACTCGTGGCTGTTGACTATTTGTCAAAATGGGTTGAAGCAAAAGCTTTACCCACCAATGATGCCCGAGTTGTTGTGAAGTTTTTGAAATCTCTGTTTGCCAGGTTTGGAACTCCGAGAGCGATAATCAGTGATCGTGGTACACATTTTTGTAATGACCAATTTGATCGTGTCATGCAAAAGTATGGTGTTACCCATCGTCTCTCTACTGCATACCACCCCCAAACAAGTGGGCAGGTGGAAGTTTCAAACCGTGGTATTAAAAGAATCCTTGAAAGGACAGTAGGCGAAAATCGTGCATCCTGGTCGGATAAACTTGATGACGCACTCTGGGCCTTCCGTACAGCTTACAAAACACCCATTGGGTGTACTCCATACAAGCTAGTGTACGGGAAGGCATGTCATCTTCCGATTGAGTTAGAGCACAAGGCATACTGGGCCTTAAAGCATGCAAACTTCGATATACAGACAGCCGGTGATCATAGAAAAGTTCAAATGAATGAATTAAATGAACTTCGTGATCAAGCTTATGAGAACTCTTTGATCTATAAACAAAAGACAAAGAAGATCCATGTCTCCAAGATCAAGAACCGCGTTTTCAATGTTGGTGATCGAGTCCTTCTTTTCAATTCAAGATTGAAGATTTTCTCGGGAAAGCTCAAGTCCCGTTGGTCTGGTCCATTCACTATTGCTAAGGTTTATCCTTATGGTACCGTTGAGTTATCTCAACCCGATGGTCCTAATTTTAAAGTGAATGGTCATCGAGTAAAGCATTACTTTGGAGAGGACATTCCTCCTGTGGTTGTCCCAGATTTACAAACATTCCCCATGAACCAATGAATGCGGGGATCGAGTCAAACTAGTGACTTGGGAATCAAAAACATTAGCACTCACCATATGGGTTTTCACCCATATTTCTGACTTCTTACCCCTTTCTACCACCCTAGTGTGGGGGAGTTTCCCCACACTGTTGTATATAAATTCATAGTCTCAAAAAAAAAAAAAAAAAAAAAAAAAAAAAAAAATTCTTCTAAATAATGGCCGTAGTATTTCCCTTTTACGTTCTTTGTTTCGGCATAACCGCCGGTACTTTGAATATTGAGGGCAATATTCATTTCTAAGTGTGGGGGGGAATTCTCACGAATTTCATATATTATCTACCCAATTCCCCCGTTTTTGGCCAATTTTTTTTTTTTGGAGTAAGTGTTCTACACTTACTCATCTTGGTTATCAGTCCGCCATGTTTGATAAGACTAAAGGATTGGCTAATCCAGGAGCAAACGGCTCTTGGTAAAGATATATCAAATCCGTTTATATGGCTTGCAATTTGCCCAAAATTGTATGGTTCTCAACTCACCATATCCTAAAAAGTGAAGAGTTGGCTAGCCCGCAAGATTATGGCTTGTGGTAAAGGCAGTGGAAAAACCATAATTGGTAATCAGCTCACCAAAGATAATATTGATAATTTATCTAAGAGTTGGCTAGTCCAGAAGGGTACGGCTTCTGGTAAAGACAAATCAAATCCGTTTACAGCTTATGATTTGCTCAAAATCATTTGGTTATCAGTGTACCAAGGTTCTTACTTGAACTGAAACATTTGGCTACTCCAGAAGTGATGGCTTTTGGTAAAGAGTTTTTAAAATCCATTAAAGTTCAAATCATTGCTAGGGACTAGCAATATCTTAGTGTGGGGGATTGATGAGTGTCTAAATACTCATCATTTTTATACAATCTAAACTGCAAAATCATCTGAAAACACTCATAAACACATCAAAATGATCAAAATATCACAAATCAGTGTTTTATGTGTTTTAAATGCAAAAATATCAAAATCAGATGAAAAATGTATCAAGTTTGCAAAATTGGCAGTTTTAGTCCCCCAAGTTTTAAAAGTTGTCAAATCTAGTCCCTGAAATTCAAAAATGTGGAATTTTATCATTCAAGGTCCCTGAAGTATTCTAAGTTATCAAAAATGATCCTTGAATGATTCTTTGGTCAATTGGCAAGAAAGGTCCCTAAACTTTGGAAAATTGCAAAATTAGTCCTTGGACCTTTTAAAATGAATTTTATGCAAAAGTGGTCCTTGTTCTATTCATTTATGGCAAGTTTGGTCCTTGAGAGAGCATTGGAAAAAGTTCAAGTTCAGTCCCTCATGTTTGGCAGTTGTACACTTTTGGTCCTTGTTATTATTACTTAACCAAACTGACACAATTTTAATATCTAAACCAAATCCAAGCCCAACAACCCCTTGGCCCAATCCCTTCCCAAAACCAACCCGGCCCCTTTGATATACCAAATGGTCAACGGAAGTCAAACCAGGCAAATACCGCCCAGTACTGTAGCATCACCTCCTCAACCCCTGAAACACCAAAACCAGAGTGGTTTTCCACATTTTCAACCCCCCTCCTCACCTATCCATCCCCCTTGTCCCCTCCACATCCTCTAAACAACAAAAACTTTAATTGATTGAACCAAATCCCAATTAATGATAAAACCTGCTCAAGAATTGTTTGGCGCCAAAAAGACACTTGTATGGTTTTGATGCATTTCAGTGATCCAAGGGCTTAGATTTGGTGGGAAAGATTCAGAAGATATCAAGGAGTGCTAAAAGTCATTATATAGAGAGAGAAGAAGCAATGTATGATGTATCTAGTGTAATTTCAATTTTCCTTAGTCGTTTTTCTTAAGCTAAGTTTTCCAGTGTATGTTTTTTATTCCAAGTACTTTGTTTAAGTCTTTTAAGTGTATCTGAACCCTTTTTAATAATCAATTTCAAGTTTTTAATATCAAAGTCAGTTTATGCAATTTCCAAGTGCTCAAAATCTCTTGTGATTCAAATGTTGATGTTAGGTGTTAATATGGACTGAGATAAGTCACATAAGCTCCTAGATAGCTTATTAAAGCTATTAGATATCCTAAAATTCAGTTTAGCATCAAAAATCAAAATTCACCAAAAATACAAATTAAATAGCTAAAAAATCAAAAATCAGTTGAAAATGGTGTACACAGCTGGAGCAGGGTGAATTATGGATGGCCTTGGGTTAGCAGCTTAGTGGTAAGCTAATAGGGGTGTTCATTGGTCCTTGATCTCAGTTTGCAGTTGGATATCCATTTGTAAGCTTTTTGACTAATTTGGCTTTTCACTGTTGCAAGTGTTCATTAGCTCTAATTTCTGTTTCTATTTGTTTATTAGATATAGTTAAGTGTGTTTAAGCCATAAAATTAGTTAGTTGTTCTTTAAAATTTGTATTTAGTAAAAATTTTACTTTCACAGTCAAAACTGTTTCATCATCAAATCTTGGTTTCTAGTTGTTAGTGTTGATGATTTGTGTTTTCTTAGTTCTAATATATGATAATGCATGGTTTGCAGTCAAGTTCATGGTTTAAATTTGTGAGTTGCTTTGAAAAAGGTTCAATAACAGTTTTATAAGGGTGTTTGGATCTGCTTGCTTAAACTGACACAGATCTTGTGTGTTGGTTGTTAGTACTTGTTCTGTGTTACATTTGGTCCAGTTAGTTCAAACAAGTCACAAAAACAAGTGCTCATAAGCAAAAAGTCAAAAATCCATTTGATCTTGACTTGTGAGTCCACTGTTGAGATTTCATGATCTATGATCATTGTTTTATGTTTATAAGTTGTTTAAATTGCTAAAATCAGTTTTATCTCACTTTATAACATCATAATCAGTGTTTAGAATCAGATTAAAGTTCATCTTAGTCAACATCTTGGTTTTTAAGAAAAGTCAAAATTTTCATAAGGTCGTTTTTGAATAAACTTTGGAATTTCATTGTGTGTTCAATAGTGAGTTTCAGTTTAAAAGCTGTTGGGATATTAAAGGTTGGTTGCTAAACAAAAATACAAAAATGATAGTTCACTTCTGTCTAGCTTTTTAAGTGCTTAATTATTGGCTTTTTGTTGGTACCTTATCTGCATAACTGTCCTGTGCACAGTTTGGTGAACCAAATTGATAAGCTCACATAGAGCTTATTAGTTGCTCAAATCTTGTAATTTTTGGTTCTTTGGATAGCTAACCTGGCTATCTTGAAGTATCAAGTTTGGTTTGTCATTTTGGAGCTTGTTTGGTAGGGCTGCTATTAGCTTAATCTTTGTCCCATTTTCTGTTTTTTTACCACAAATAGCCAAGTGCTTATTGGCTTATTAGAGCTTTCCAGTTTGATTGTTTGTGTCTTTTAGCTTCAATTTAGTTGCTCTAGCTTATTTTCATCTTTATTTATCTTTTGTTTCAGTTGTAAGCTTGTTTGAGCTTATTTCCACAAAATAAGCTCATTTAAGCCACTGTTGGGTTTATAAGCTTATAAAACAGCTTATTTGTGTTTTGTAAATTTTTTGTCTTTATTAAAGTTTCATATAATCAGTAGTAAAGTAGTTTTCAAAAAGAAAATCCAGAAAAAGATCAATAAAAAAACAGTGATAGCATTTATTTAATAGTTTTAGCTTTTTGATTTTTCTTTTCAGCTTATTAATAAGCAAATCTTGTTTTTCTATTTTTCTTTGTTTTCTGTCATCATATAGTATTTTTAGAAAAAGTTTCATATTTTTCTCTATCTTTTTAGTATTTATTATAATTTTAATTAGTTAAAAATAGTAATTAATTAGTAATAAATAATTAAAAAGTATAAAAAATATCTTTTCAGTTTTAAAATTAGTTTTATCATATTTTAGATTTTTCCAAGTTAAAATTTTATTTTTCCAAGTTTATTTTATATTTTCTAGTAATTAAGTGTATTTTAAATAGTTATTAATTAGTAATAATTAAATTAAAAGGGGGAAAAATATATTTTTAATTTTAAAATTAGTTTTATAGTATTTTAGATTTTTCTGAATCATAAGTTTATTTTTCTAGCCTTATTTTGTATTTTCTTCTATTTTAGAGTATTTATTAAATAGTTAAAATAGTTTTTAATTAATAATAATTAATTAAATAGTGTTAAAAATAATTTTCCTTTTCTAATAATTTTATTTTATTTTTAGGATTTCAAAAATGTTATTTTCATATTTTTAGGTCTTTTAATTCTTAGATTTTACTTTTTATTTTGTACGTATACGTAGTTTTTAAAACTTACGTTTGCGTTTCTTTCATCTGATTGTTGTGCTTTCCTAATTTGTACTCCATTCCATTCCAATCAATCAGTAGTATAATAATTCTAATCAAAACCTTTACAGATCACTATCCTTAGTGATCATTCTATCATCTGAGTTTGTTTTAACACACCATTGAGTCTCCGTGGGACATAACGACCCGGGAATTCATTGTATTCTCTGATCTTCATTGTATTTGTGTTTTAAGCAGTTTTAAGTCTGTTACGGTTAGCCATTCACAAGTGGCTAGCTTGTGTGATTAGACTTGACTAGTTTAGCACAGATCAATGTCTGATGCTCAATTCCCACTTTCTCATAAAAATCTCGAATGGTTTGGTTAACAAATTCAGTTCCTTTGTCTGTTCTGATTTGTCTGACGGTGTTTCGGAGCTGAACTTGAATTTTCGTGAGAAAGGTGATGATCATCTATGGAGCTTGATCTTTACTTCGAAGGAAATAAACCCAAGTCCATCGTGAGTAGTCATCTAAGATTACCAAGATGTAGCGTTTGCCATTAATCGTTTGCACGCACATCGGGCCACACAAATCCATGTGAAGAAGATGTAGCACATGCTGAGAGCTGTGTTCCACCTTTGAAGGAAAATGAGCACGAGTGCTTTTCCCTTGTTCACAAGCTGAGAATAGGTGATCTATAGAATATCGGAATCGTGGGAGACCTTCAACTAGTTTGAATCGAGCAAGGTTGGTGATGGTTTGAAAGTTTAAATGTGAGAGACGACAGTGCCATAGCCAGGATTTTGTTGATGTTGCTTTTGAAAGTAGACAGATATGAGATGAAGCAACCATGTCTTGCATCGAGATAGTGTAGAGACTTGAATTGCGAGAGCCATACATAAGATCGTTTCCTTGTAGGTCACGAATGAAACAAGTTTTCTCCCTAAAAGCAACTTCTAAATCACCATCACAAAATTGACCGACTGAAAAGAGATTGTGACTGAGGCCTTCCACATAATAAACCCTGCTTATTTCGATGTTGCCATTGATATAATCTCTGTAGCCCATGATAGCTGCGAAGTAATCATTCCCGAATCTGACAGTGCCAATGAACTTTGCAATAAAGTTTGATAACAATTTAAGATTGCCTGTCATGTGTCGGGAACATCCGCTATCAACAATCCAAAGGATGATCTGTATCACCTGCAATACACACAGACGACACAGATGGAATAGAAGTAGATGTGGAACCCGAAATGTTAGAGGGTTCCGAAGCAGTTATAAGAGAAATACACACATCAATTATTTTAGGCATCCATTTAAATCCTAGTGTGTTATATATCCATTTCTGCCATCTCCAACTAGTATTTGCTTTAGTCTTAGTGAATTCACTAGGTGGTATTACTTTCCTTGGAGGTGAAATTGGAGCTACATGGACATCAATGCGTTTCTTAGAATCGAAAGATGGCGGTTTACCAAGTATAGACTTAGAAGGTTTAGTTGGCCTAGAGGTATTCCGATTCGTAGGATTCCGTAAACGAGAGATGATAGCTTTAGCAACACATTTTTCATGACAATCAGAATTCATAATTTTACGAAAAATAACACAAGATGCATCAGACTGAATATCAAAAGTACTTAAAGGTTCAACATTAGTTACAACACTTTTTCTATTACATTTTTCAGACGCAATATCTAAAGTGGGTGCAACTGGAGTCTTATTCAAAGTCCTATGGTGTTCTTCTACTGCAGCATTCTTTATTGATCTTTTCTTAGGTCGCAACTTCCTATCATTCCTTGTATTGCTCCTAGGCTGTGAAGTGCGGACGTTTGGAAAAGAGGCAACTAATCATGTTTTAGTAGAGGGAAGCACATTAGTATCTTGTGTTTTGTCAGTAGGCACTCTTGGGTCACGTTTACTAAGTGTTACTGGTGCAATTCTCTTAATGATGGTTGGGGGAAGTTGTTCATACTTTCCTAACATTTCTCTTAACTTAGAGATAGTGTGAATCAAATCTTGATTTTCAGAACGAAGATTTCCAGCAAAATTTAGGACTTCTTTAGTGTGTGCAAGATAATGATCAAGTTCGTTTGATGCTTCGTCACGAGTCTTATTGAGTAAATCAAATATGACACCATATTCCTTTTTAACTTTTACAAGTTCTTGTTCATATTTTAAGATTTGACTTTTCAAAGACGCGTTTTGATCTTCCAGTTGCTCAAATTTTGGATTAAAAGTGTTTGATTGCAACCGGTTGATTTTGTTTTGCAAAGCAAGTTCACGATTTTGACAATCTTTTTGACACCATTGAAGACGATGTTTTGCATTTGAAAGCTCGGTTAAGAGTCGTTCGTTTTCAACTTTTAAAGACTCGATCTGAAGCACATTATCAGTATTCTCAACAGTAACAACAGAATCAACATAATTATCAGAGATATAATCAGATGCATATGGCAAAGAATTCAAGAACACAACATTATGGATATCAGCACAGATGACATCTTCCAAGAGTCGATCAACATCTTTTCTTAACAATTTCTTTTTACGTTTAGTGTTTGAAATAGATGTTTCAGTTTTCTCGAAAACGACTTTCATCAGTCCAAGTTCCTTATGAAATTCCCTTTCCCAATATAATGCACAATTTTTCAAAATTTTAACATGGGGTAAAAGTCTTTTCTGAAAAATGTCTCATTTTTCTCGTGCCTGAGGCAATTGAAAATGTTCAACTTTTATTTCAGAATGAAATTCAATCTCACGTTCTAAAAGGTTGAGGTCAGAAGTGAAAATGTCAAAATATCTAAGAATTTGACGATTTTCGGGTTTTGAATTAACTTCACTGATGGAGGGGTAAAGGACCATAAATTTGTACATAATTAGGTTTGGGAGCAACATTAGAAGACTCAGACGTTTTTGTGATAACCCGAGGTGTGTTAGAAGAATCCTTTGACTCGACGAAAGTGACAGCTTTTGAATAGTTAAATGGTTTGTTATAAACAACCGTTTCTAATTTTGATCGACTCTCGTCTTCAGCATCTAATTCCTCTTGACGATGATATTCAACAACTGTCATAACAAAATCATCAATTTTATATTCTGCACTGGAAACTTCAGGATCTGGTTTGAATACTTTTGTTGAAAGCTTAGGTTTGTAATCAGCAAGATTCGGTCCATATCCATTTGGATTGGGTTTTAAGGTAAACTTTTGAATAGTTGTGATTGACTCACCATGTTTGTAAACAACATTTTTAAACTCTTTGATTTTGTGTTGTAAGCCGACAATTTATTCAAGTTGGTCATCTATTCGTTTCGTCGAATGCTTTTTGTATGCAGAGAACTGTTTTTGACAAATTAACAACTCAGCCTTGGCTTTTTGATTTTCCAAAGTAAGAGCGTTAATTTGTTTTTTATGTTCATGTTTCAGTTGTTCTATATCAGACAACAAAGCATTCTTCAATGCGGCTAGATCACGAATTTGTCTCTCTAAATATTTTTCGTTTTGGTGAGATTTAGCAAAAGAGGCTTCAAACCCTTGTTCACGTTTTTCTTGAGTTTTGAAAAAATTGAGTTGCTTTTTTAAATATTCAAGATCCTTGGTTAACAGTGTATTTTGACTATGTAATTGGTTATTCCGTGCACAACATTCTTCCATTCGGGATCGATGGTCTTTAAGTAATAGAGCAAGATCTAAATTAGGCAAAGGTTCGGCGTGTTCAACGTGAGTCACGACATGATCACTATTCAGATCCTCAAGTATAACCACGGAGTCAATTTGAGTATCAAAGGTAACCGTAGGGTCATCTTGATCATCAAATGTAACCACGGGGTCTAGTTGAGAATCATCATACTGAGATGTGGACGGCTCATGTTGAACAGTCTGAGGCTCGTCGGATTCAGATGTTGGCTGAGATATAAGTTCAGAGATGATAATGGTTTGTTCGGGTACCTGAGACAAGCCATCAGTGTCATACATTGGGCCTGTGTCACTCATGTGTAGCTCTTGCATATTAGCCATCAACATAACTACTGCAATAGCCTGCAAGTCCTCCATTTCATCATCTGAATCAGCATTAGCCATAAAGCTCTGTTCTTTGTTTGTGAGAGTTCCACCAGCTTCATCCTTAAGAGCCAAAAGTAAAGCCTCCTTGTGATAAGCACTGCCTCTAGTCCTCGGATTAGGGTATGCATTAGCCAGGTGTCCCTTCTCATTACAGTTGTAGCATCTAAGACCATTCATCCCAGTCGGAGCATTCCCCTGTTCAACCACTTGAGCTCTCTGTTGTTGTGGAGCACCATGTTATTCCTAGCATTAAACCATTGACCACCTCCCATCTGACGACCATAACCACGATTCTGAACTTCAACACGTCCATTGTTCACAACAGCCCGATTCCTTGTGTTTGAGGAGGAACGAATGCGATTGTTGGATTTGTTTGCATAATGGCCAAAAGCTTTAGCAATCATCCTTCTTGCAAAGCATCAAAAGCATCGGAGTCCTCATTAGCTTCACTGTAAAGTGCTTGATCATTGTTGTTTTTGTATGGAACCAATTGAGTTTGTTGCTGTGAAGGATCATATGGTGTAATTTTGGCAGTTGGTTGAGGAGCTGGTTGAGGAGAATAACTAGTTTGAGCCCATAAAGCAAGTTGTTGATTATCCGGAAGTATAGGTGAAACAGTTTGGTTACGGAGAATCCTTTCCTTATCAACTTCTTTCTGATGAGGCTTCAAATAGTCGTACAACAAACCGTAAGTAGCATGATGCATATTCTTTGCTTGACGAAGGAAAATGACATACTTCTCCCATTCAGGACCAAGACTACTTAGGAAATTTGTATTGACAGCAATTCTTGGCATGATGATGTTGTGTTTACCCAAATCAATGATGATGTATGAGAATCGATGATGATAAGACTCTAGTGTCTCTCCAGGTTCAATCATGAAGTATTCATAAGCCAAGTAGATTTTGGATTCCATATCCTCTTGATTGAGTACAGTTCCTTCCATGAGAAGATGTGTTAGGAATTAGAAATTCCAGGTATTAAAGAGTTGGTCACCTCAAGTATATGTAATCGTTAGAAAGCTCGTAGTCGTAGTTATTTCAAGCTAAGTAGTATTTAGTTAAGTAACACCGTGGAGGACGGACGGGTCTTTACCCACTGTATTCCTGATCCACAGCCCGTTGTGTGGCGTTTTATGTAAGATTATAAATACTCTCTACCTCCCAAGGTAGAGAGTTGGAGCTCATAATAATATCTTTCACTTTCTCTCACTAAGTTCCCTAAACCTCTAACTTTCTCTCTCTAGAATTCCACTTATACGCCCACTTTGTGTTATGGTTTGATGTGTATGTGAAATCCAATAGATTACAATTGGTATCAAGAGCCATGGTTAGATCATATCTTGCACATCTTTGGATTTCTAGTGGTTTTTAGGTGGTTTTTGAGTTTGAAAAAGTTTAGTGGTTTGTGCATCATTTGGTTGATTTCTTGTGTTAAAGCTTGGATTTTGTTAGTACTTTTTTGTTTAGAATCATCACAAGTGTTTAGGTTTTCATTTGGTAAGCTTGAATCATCTTGGTTGGGTTGTTTTTGGATTGAAAAGTGATGTTTGTGAAGTTTTCTTGCTAGCGACTTGACCTACGTATTATTTTTCTTGTTAGCGACTTGCTTTACATTTTTGTAGCGAGTTACAGTTTGTGGAAGTTAGCGACTTAGACTTAGCGACTAACAGTACAAGTAGTGGATGCTCCACTACGGGTAGCGACTTGGTGTTAGCGACTTGGTAAGTAGCGAGTTGCTATTTAGCGACTTGATTCTTTAGCGACTTGTGTCTTAGCGAATTGCTGCCAAAATTTTGCTAGCGACTAGAGGCTTAGCGAGTTGCTATTTAGCGACTTGTCTTTTGTTTAGCGACTTGGGACTTTAGCGACTTGGTGGAATAGCGAATTAGTAGATAGCGACTTGGTAGATAGCGACTTGGTGCATAATTTTCTAGCGACTTGGGTGATTTTCTTACGGTTTTCTCTTGATTTAGTAAAATCCCGTGAAAGAATCTATTTCCCGGTTTAATCATAGAGTTTTAAAATCCCGTTTAAATCTGTAAACATGTCATCCAACGTTCCTACAATCATTTCCACTGTTGCCGAGGATGTTCAAGCAGCTGGTTCAGATACTCGTCCACCCATGCTTGACAGAACTGACTACGACTTTTGGGCTCAACGAATCAGATTGTACTGTCTTGGAAAGGAAAATGGAGTCAACATTCTCAAATCCATTGATGAAGGACCATATCGGGTTGAGACGACTAGAGACTTAATTGATACAGTTGAAGATGGAACAATGATCTATGGAATTGACAGACCAAAGACATATGATGAGCTCGATGATAAGGAGAAAAAGAGATTCGATGCTGATATCAGGGCTTCTAACATCGTTCTTCAAGGTCTTCCAAAAGACATCTACAAGCTGATCAATCACAACACCGAAGCAAAGGCAGTATGGGATAATGTCAAGATGCTTCTCTCAGGTTCTGAATTAACTATGGAAGACAGAGAATCACAACTCTATGACGAATTTGAACACTTCAAGATGAAACCAGATGAGAGTGTCTATGAGTACTATGTGAGATTTCATAAGCTGGTGAATGATATGAGGAACATCAGAATGACTATGCCTAACATTCAGCTGAACTCAAAATTTGTGAACAACATGAATCCCGAATGGCACAAGTTTGTCACCTCTGTGAAGCTCACTAAAGGATTGAAGAATACAAACTATGAGCAACTCTATGCCTTCCTCCTTCAGAATGAGAGACATGCTATGTTTGAAAAAAGGATTCTTAGTCAGTTCAAAACCAACCAGGGAGAGACAAGCTCATCTAATGACTCAACTGCCTTCTACTCAAACATCGGAATCACAACCAAAGCCTCACAAGTCATACCCATGGGTAATGGTAATCACAAACTCATTCCTGATCCTATGTTCAAACAAGCTGATGCTGATGCACACGTGGGTAACATCACTAATCAACTAGCTCTTCTGATTAGTCAAAACATGAATTCTCTCCCACAAACCAACAATAACCTCAGAACATCATCTAACCCACACAATCAAGCTACTGTTAAAGATGGGAGGATCGTGGTGCAACCAGTTCAGGAAAGACAGTATGATCAGGGAAGAGGTGGAGCTGGTAGAGGTTATGTTGGTAATCATAATCGAGGAAGGAATGGTAATCAAGGTCAAGCTAAGCCGATCAAATGTTATTACTGTGGTGGTGAGGGACACATTGCAAGGAACTGCACATCTCCAAAACGTCCACAGAATGCTGATTACTTCAGAGATAAGATGCTGCTTGTACAAGCTCAGGATAATGGTGCTGCTTTGGATGAAGAAGAGTTGTTGTTTCTTGCTGAGGGCAATGCCAAGACCTATGATGCAGATGTGGATGAGCAGCCAATTCAGGAGATAGCTCACAATCATCAAAATGCCTTTAAAATCGCTGATTGTGATGCATACGACTCTGATGTGGATGATGGACCTACTGCACACACAATTTTTATGGCTAGCATTTCTCCAATGGTTTCTACCAAGGTCTCATCTTCACCACAAGCTGGCCCATCCAAAGACAAACTCATCTCAGAGGTATTAAAACTATACGATGATGCTGATGTGCAAAAGATGCATGACAAAGTACAATCAACTGAAACTATTGAATCAAATATCGAAAATATGGGTAATATCAATGTTGTCCCATATGATCAATATGTGAAACAAAGTGAAAGTGAAGTTGTACCAAGTGATGCATCTTCTGCAGTCAACAATGACTATGTTTTTGATGAATACACTGCATGTGCCCCTGATGATTCTGTAATTTCTGAACTAAATGCCTATAAAGAACGTGTTGCTATTTATGAACAACGTGCAAAATTTGAGTTGACCACTCGTGAGCAGGAAATGGATGACCAAGTGCGTACAATCATTAGAAAAAGTAATTTTAGAGAAGAAGTATTAAAACAAGAGTTAAATTCCTTGCAAGAAAAGCTTTCTAAAACTGCTAAACAAAAACAAGAACTTCAAGAAAATGTGAAAATGCTTAAGCAAGAATTTAATGCAAAGGAATCAAAACTCTTGAAAGATTTTTCTAATCTGAAAACTTTGAAAAACAAACTTGAAAACAAGTTGTACATACAAGGGAACACCATTCAGACTGCTCACATGATCACAAAGCATAGAGTTCTAAGCGATAAGCATAGTGTTCCCATTATAGATAAACCCAACCCTGAGTACGGGAAGATAGCAAAAGCAGCTCAAAGTGTGATCTATGATGGCAATGAGATTCTTAAACCTAGACAAAAACCTAGTTGCTTTGAGTGCACAGAGGAAGATAAGAAATTAGATGAAATCACTAGGGAGAAGATGAATAAGAAACTAAATGATCCTAAATGCAAAGAGAAGAAAGTAATTATCACTCCCCATGACTACAAAAAGGAGAATTGGATCTCCTTGAACATGTTTAAGCCTCAAACATTGTTGTCTCCCGAACAAGTGTTCTGGAAAATGGACTTAGATAAGCAGAAAGCAGAAAATATTGTTGAAACAAACCCTCCCCTTAGGAAAATGCCTAAAGCTACTGTGTATCCTCCCAATACGCCAATGCATCTAGTTCCTAGAACGATTGCTACTAAAAGCAAGATCTTAATCAGTCAATATGTTATTTTTCAACTATTTGTTGATTTTGAGAAAACTTGTAAGAAAAGTATCACACCCACTGGGATTACTGAAGGGGAAAGGGGTTTTGAACAAACAAAAGAATGCTATTTAACTGAGGTCATGCCTTTCTTTAAACTTCTAAAAGATCACTTTGAGAGTCTTAAAAAGGGGATAGATACTGATATTAAGGGAATGGAAAAGGAATTTGATGCAATGATAGTTAAAGTTAGTGACTATGAGCGAGCACTAAAATATAATGAGATTGAGAGGAAGAACTTGCATACACTAAATGAGAACCTGATTTCTGAATGTATTGCTCAAGATGTGTTTTTCACTGCTACAAATTGTTCTATTAATGCTTCCCAATTTCATGAATTATCTGTTGCCCTGAAAGTCTCCCATGATCGTGTCATTGAGCTTGAAAAAACTAATTCTGAACTAAACGAGAAAATTGAACTGGATGATCATGACAATTTGGTTAAACATTTTTCTAAACTAGAAGTTGAGCATTTTAATTTACAACTAAAATATCAACATCTTAAAGAAAATGTCAAAACTTCAAATATCAAGACATCCTCAGATGCTCCAGAGTTTGATGCAGTTTTTCAAATTAACAAACGTGATGAACAGATTCAAGCTCATTGCAACACGGTCAGAAAGTTGAAAGCCCAAATCTCTCAATTAAAGGGTCAAACGAACAATATGACAGGCTCCCAAATGCCTCCTCCTTTAGAATCTCAGAATTCTCAAACGTTTCATCTTCAAAACCTAGTAAATACATTACAAAAGGAAAACGAAAGTTTTCTAGAAGAAAATGAAAAGGTTAAACGTCATTTCAATGAGTTATTTGAATCAAGAAAGGTCACTCGTAACAAAAATAACGAACAAATAACTTCATTGCAAAAGGAAATTGAGAATCTGAAGAGTCAGGTAAAAGGGAAAATGCCAATGACCAATGGGGAGAATGGTGTATCAAAGGTTCACTCTTGTAATAAATATGCTTTGTCTGTGAAATATGTCCCTCCTCATCTCAGGAACAACAAACTTGCTGTTCAAACATACTTCTCATCCCTTAAGGATTGCCTAGAATGTCTGCGTGAGATTGTTGAAGAGGATAAGTTAGAGAAACCTCATGATAATGCAATTGGACATGCATGCTTATATGCCAAACGATCTCAAGAAATCCTAGAATGCTTGATCACAATATGCCCAAAGTCCTTAGGTGAGAGAGTTAATCCTTTGATTCCATGTTCGATGCCTAATGCCAAGTATGATATTCATTCGATGCCCAATGTTTTGAATGTGAACCTTAGTGTGCCTTTAAGTAGTTCAGATTCCAGATCTGTCAATGCTAAGAAAGAGAACTCAAGTGTGCCTTCTAGGAGTACAAATCCCAGCACTTCTAGTTTTAAAAAAGTGAACCTTAGTGTGCCTGCATGTAGTTCAGATCCCAGCACATCTAAACAGGTGAAGCAAAGAGTAGTAAAACTAACTAATGTTCCCATTCCCTCTACAGGAGTAATCAGTGACATTAAAGGGAGCAGGTCAAAGTCTCAAGACAATACAAGATAGGACCTCGCAAGCTAAGAATGTGCACTGGAAAAGAGTAGAAGAACAATCTAGGAACTTTAAGTTTGAACCGAATAAAACGAATCGTGTTGATTCTATTATTAGCCATAGGCGTACTGTAATTAATTCGAATTCTGATACTATTTGCAAACCTTGTATTGATGTCTGCTTGAATTCTGTTTCTAATCATGAATGTGGTGTTAATGTTTTGCCTAATGATGTTAATTGTCCAGTTAATATTGTTAATGCTAAAGTTCATGCTAAGAAGGCTAAAAGGCAAAAACGAAAGAAAGTTAGAAAACAGTGGAAACCCACAGGAAGAACATTTAGTAAGATAGGCTATCATTGGATACCTGTTGGTCATAAGACTAATCAGACAATGCCCACTAGAAAATGGATGCCTACTGGTAGAACTATTCCCTTAAGAAGTGAGAACACTGTGAACAGGGCTAATACAGACACTAGTACTGCATCTATTCACAATGATTCCATTGCCTTAATTTCTGATATGAATGCTTCTATTTCTGATGTGGGTGTTCCAACCATTGTTACTAACCAAATGGAACCCATTCTTGCATGGGGATCCCAATTATCCAGTTATCCATTCTTGTCTGTGTTCAACTGCAGATCGTTCAAATAGTTCTGTGGTACCTGGACTCAGGCTGTTCCAAGCATATGACTGGCGACCGGTCACGGCTCATGAACTTCGTAAGCAAATTCATCGGGACAGTTAGATTCGGAAATGATCTTTTCGGTGCAATTATGGGTTATGGAGATTATGTTGTTGGTGATACTGTCATCTCTAGGGTTTACTATGTAGA
Organism: Chrysanthemum seticuspe; assembly: GCA_019973895.1. NCBI lineage: Eukaryota > Viridiplantae > Streptophyta > Magnoliopsida > Asterales > Asteraceae > Chrysanthemum > Chrysanthemum seticuspe. The sequence continues at coordinate 225,577,828 of BPTQ01000003.1, read as the reverse complement.
AGGTCTTGGTCATAACTTGTTCTCTGTTGGTCAATTCTGCGATTTTGATCTAGAAGTAGCCTTCAGAAAACACACCTGCTTCGTTAGAGAACTTGATGGTAAGGAGCTTTTAAGAGGTTCACGTGGGTCAAATCTATACACCATCTCTATCGATGATATGATGAAGTCTTCTCCAATTTGCTTGCTGTCAAAGGCCTCTAAAACAAAGTCATGGTTATGGCATCGTCGTCTCAATCACTTGAACTTCGGCACCATCAATGATCTCTCCAGAAAGGACTTAGTTGTAGGTTTACCTAGACTAAAGTATGAAAAAGATCATCTTTGTTCAGCATGCCAATTGGGAAAAAGCAAAAAGTATACCCATAAACCCAAACCTACAAACTCAATTACAGAAGTTCTTCATACTCTTCATATGGATTTATGTGGACCAATGAGAGTGCAGAATATCTTTGGGAAGAAATATGTGTTAGTTGTGGTTGATGATTACTCTAGATTCACCTGGGTCAAGTTCTTAAGGACAAAGGATGAAACTCCTGATATCATCATCAAACTCATCAAACAGCTGCATGTTCGTCTTAACAAAACCGTCAGAATTATCAGAACAGACAATGGAACTGAGTTTGTCAACAAACAACTTAGTGAATTTTATGAAAGCATTGGAATCAGCCATCAAAGAAGTGTTCCACGAACTCCTCAACAGAACGGTGTAGTTGAAAGACGAAATCGAACTCTTGTAGAAGCAGCTAGAACAATGCTGATTTACTCAAAGGTTCCAATGTTTCTTTGGGCTGAAGCTATTGCCACTGCATGCTACACACAAAACCGTTCCCTGATTCACACTGTTCATGGAAAAACTCCATATGAACTTGTCCACAACAGAAAACCTAATCTCTCTTTCCTTCGTGTGTTTGGTGCATTGTGTTATCCAACTAATGAGGGACAAGACTTAGGCAAAGTTAGAGCTAAAGCAGACATTGGAGTATTTGTTGGGTATGCATCTAACAAAAAGGGATACCGAATCTACAACAAAAGAACCCAAAATATCATGGAAACAATTCACGTTACGTTTGATGAGCTGACCGGTCAAATGGCTCCTGGACAATCCAGTTCAGGACCCGCACTTCAAAACAGTCCCATTGGTTCATCCCTTGTTCCAAACTCCTCTCAAGAAACTCCATATGTACCTCCATCTGAAGATGATTTAAAGAAATTGTTTGATCCTATGTTTGATGAACTTTATGATCCAAGTACTAATGAGGTGTCGATTCCTACAACAGAGGCTGCTCATATTCCTGTGAATGAAGTCAATCCCTCAGTCTCAATATCTTTAAGTCAAGAAGCGCCTACTGCAGATCCTTCAGTCTCATCAACAAATCATCATTCTTCAAATGTACATCATGGAACTGTTTCTGGCATCAATGATGAAGTTAATCCCTTTGCTATTCCTGAAGATGCTCCATTTGAAAACATATTTGCTCCTGAATCATCATTAGAACCATCTTCTTCAGGAGACATCGACTCTGCTACCTCAGTCCCTGAACAACTGCCACATGAACACCTTAGAAAATGGACTCACGATCATCCACTAGAAAACATCATTGGAAATCCCTCTCGTCTTGTATCAACACGGAAACAACTTGCAACCGATGCCTTATGGTGCTTCTTCAACTCCGTACTATCTAAGATCGAACCAAAAGATGTTAAAACCGCCATGAATGAAGATAGCTGGTTCAATGCCATGCAAGATGAAATTCATGAGTTTGATCGACTTGATGTATGGGAGTTAGTACCTGCTCCAGACTGTGCAATGATTATTGCTCTTAAATGGATCTTCAAAGTGAAACTTGATGAGCATGGTGATGTGTTGAAGAACAAGGCTCGATTAGTTGCTAAAGGATACCGTCAAGAGGAGGGTATTGACTTTGAAGAATCTTTTGCTCCAGTTGCTCGAATCGAGGCAATCAGAATCTTTTTGGCTAATGCTGCTAGTAAGAACATGGTAGTCTATCAGATGGATGTGAAGACGGCATTTCTGAACGGAGACCTTAAAGAAGTCGTCTACGTCAGCCAACCTGAAGGATTTGTAAATCAAGAGCATCCTACTCACGTTTATCGTTTGAAGAAGGCTCTTTACGGTTTAAAGCAAGCTCCAAGGGCATGGTATGATACACTGTCAAAGTTTCTTCTATCTACCGGATTTAGCAAAGGAGCAGTTGATCCAACATTGTTCACCAGGAAGTCAGGCAAACATTTAATTCATGTTCAAATTTATGTTGATGATATTATTTTTGCCTCGACAGACCCAATGGAATGTGATAGTTTTTCAAATGAAATGAGTTCAAAATTTCAAATGTCAATGATGGGACAAATGTCATTTTTCTTGGGATTACAAATTTCGCAAAGTCCCAGAGGCATTTTCATAAATCAATCTAAATATGCAACTGAGATCTTAAAGAAATTTGGATTTGATTCAAGTGACCCTGTTGACACTCCCATGATTGATCGAACCAAACTAGATGAGGACCACTTAGGGATCATGATTGACCAAACAAAATATCGTAGTATGATTGGATCCCTGATGTACCTCACAGCTAGTAGACCAGACAAATTGTTCGCTGTTTGCATGTGTGCTAGATACCAGGCTAAGCCTACTAAAAGGCACCTTGAAGCGGTTAAACGGGTCTTTCGGTATCTCCAAGGAACCATCAATATGGGTATTTGGTACCCGAAGGACACCGGTATGTCACTAACGGCCTATGCAGATGCTGATCATGCAGGGTGTCAAGATACTCGTCGAAGTACATCTGGAGGTGCTCAGTTTTTGGGTGATAAGCTTGTGAGCTGGTCTTCAAAGAAGCAAATGAGTACTTCTATTTCCTCTACAGAGGCTGAATACATAGCCATGTCATCTTGTTGTGCTCAAATCTTATGGATGAGATCTCAATTATCTGACTATGGCTTTGAATTCAACAAAATCCCTCTGTACTGTGATAATAAAAGTGCTATTGCTCTCTCATGCAACAACGTTCAACACTCAAGAGCAAAGCATATCGACATTTGACATCATTTCATCAGGGAACAAGTGGAAAAAAGGTGTGGTGGAACTCTATTTTGTGAGGTCTGAATATCAGTTAGCAGACATCTTCACCAAAGCTCTTCCAAGAGAACGTTTTGAGTTTATTCTTCCACGACTAGGCTTGAAAAGCCTTCAACCTGAAACACTCAAACGTCTTCAGGAGGAAGACAAGGAGTAAAGGTCAATGCTCATCTATCTCTTGTATATATCTATTCGAAAATCAAAATACAAAATTATAGAACCTTCAAAATCCATAAAAATCTGAAAAATTCGAAAAATCTTAAAAAAAAAAAAAAAAAAATATATATATATATTGTCAATTTGTTATGCTTTTTCTCGGTTCGACAATATCTACGGTCTTTGTGCTGTCATTCAAAGAATGACACGGGACTTTAGATGTTGTTCGAATTTAAAAAAAAAAAAAAAAAAAAAAAAAAAAAAAAAAAATTGAGAGAAAGAGAAAAAATGGTTTATTGTCTTTTCAGGCAGTAACCCGCTTTTCAAAGAAAGAACAGAGCCATACTTTATCATGTTTTCAAAATTCCGTGCTCTGATTCTATAAACATTTATCTGCTGAAAACTAATTGCTTTGGAAAATAACTCAGTCTCTATTTTTGATAATCATCTGGACTTATTTGTCAATACATCAATCTCTCAATCAACAACCTATGTCATTGATTGAGGGGGAGAATGATTTCAATTAAATTAAAAAGTTATTTGGCATTAAATTGTTTTCAAAAGATATTCATGCATGTTTTATCAATGGAGTTTAAAGTCTTAAAATCCGATCCTTATCAGTTAAAACACTTTCATAATAAAGTCACAATTCTCCTTAAAAGCTTTCAAAATCAATTTAAATCTATAAGAGATCACAAATCTCAAATGATTTGATAATTGTGATCGGGGGAGAATGTGTGATTTAAATTGGATTTAAACTGATAATTCGGTAAATGGTTTTATAAGGATGTACATGCTATCCTTCCTACATGTGACAAACGATTTCAAATTTTTGATGCACATGTTGAGGGGGAGCATCTATCTTAAACCTATGATTTGAAACGTGATCACTTATCTCAATGTGCAGGTTCCCTCTAGTATGTGCAAAACTCTTTTCAAATCTCGAGGCACATATTGAGGGGGATCAAAATTATGAAAATCTCATCCTTCCCCAAAATGCTTTATCTACTTGTCTTGATTAGGGAAGTGATGTTGATATCTTTTACAAAATGGTATTCAAAGAAGTTAATTCTTTCTCTTGCCTCCATGTGCAAAACGATTTCAAATATTTGATGCACATGTTGAGGGGGAGTTCTCGTTCTAAAAATATCAAAAACAATTCAGGTACAAAATACTTTGATATTATATCACAAGTATCTGGATTGATTTTCAAATGGTTTTCAATTGGTTCAAATGGCAGATGAACAATACCAAATAGACCGACCAACTTTACTTTATGTACGGTGATATAAGGATGATAAGGTTAGGTATGTGTTCCCATGATCCGCCAGAACCGGAAGGATCTACCCAGGGACTATCCACTAGTTAGTGTAGAGTTCTTAGGTATGATGATAAAAGGAGAAAAATGAGATATGGGAAGAGTGCGGACTGAGACTGAGCTAGTACTGAAATAAGCCCAACAAGGTTCTAGCTATGAAGTCTCGGTAAGCACTGAAGGGGTTGAAGAATTAAAAAGAATTGAATGAGAAAAGGGTGAAAACAAATAGCTCTCCATTTATTCAACCTTAGGGCAAAAACCGGGTACAATTCATATGCTACTGATGGTAACATTGGTATTGAAGACAAGACGTCATGGACCCAGTGACGCTCTGCACCTCAACTTTCCAAACCACTCAAGTTCCTCTTAAAAGGACTTGTTTCATTCTCACGGAGAACCGACATTATCTATCGACTTTCTCTTAGAGATTGTTGATATTGAAGAAGGAGACCCTCTCCCTAGTCTCCGGCACAGGAACCAAATATGCACAAATTGAGTCTAGAGCCACGAGATCATCAATAAATCTCATTAGGACACTTTCAATGAAGACTCTTTGTTTCACACAATGTGGAAAGAGAGATTATATCTTGAGTCCTACGCATTATCCTTGTGGTATTGCCAGAACATCTGAGTGATGTGTATACATATTCACAATGAAGATGGAAATCCTTCTAGAGCCAACATCAAACAAGCTCCTGGTAGGTGGCATGTGAGATCTATTATATAGATCAACCATGTGACAACTGAACAGAAACAATGGGGCGATTCAATCTTTTGAATCAATCCTGGTTCAGGTTATGGATTGAAGGATACCTTTCAAAAACCGGTCATTGTGCTTAAAAACTCTTTTCTTTAGCACATTGACCGTGTTCGAATATTTCAAATCAAAAGGTGTTTTATGATTGATAATTGATTTTCATTAAAACCTTCGTTGTATTGCAAAAACAATTTCTATTGAGCAATACACGATTGTTCTTCAAATCTCTTTTCATCAATCAGTGGACTTAAATTCGCTGGTTCACTCACTCCGTGTTGTCTTCTTTGAGACGTTCCGGTTTGAGAACAACTTGAGCAGCTGCGAAACCCTGTCAAGGAAATTCTTCGGAATTATACCTGATCACAGGCAGTACTTGTACTGATCAACGGGGAACCGTGGGCCGTGTACCTCTATTCAACGAAAGTGATCAAAGACACTTTCATGCACTTTATTGCTAACTGTTGTATGCAGGTACACCCGACGTTTGCAGCTGATCAGAATGAAGCGGTCCATCCATAGCCGCATGCTCACTTAACACAGTCATCTCAAAAGAAATCATGATTAGTGCATCAATGACTCTGATATTTTCACTCCATGCTTCTGCTACGCTGCTGCCAATATCATGAATCAACTAAAGCTTCCGCTACTCTGATGAGAAGATATCATGATCCAGAATGTGAGCATGTCGGTCCGAAAGTCACAACATCACATAATACCAACACCATAATGGATGTCTCAGAGATTTTTGATAGCTGATGATCTCAAAAGCTGGCTCAAATTTATTATTATCACGTGGATCAGTAAAAGGCCTCCACTTGGATTAACCAAACATGCAATAAGAAGTATCAATGACTACGAGCTTCAGAGCAAAGTTCTACATCAAGAATGCACGAACAATTGTTAATGTAATATCTATTTGTATTCAATGTAATTTTAGTACATGATTGAGGTGACCTCCCTTAGGGGGAGATTGTTAGGAATTAGAAATTCCAGGTATTAAAGAGTCGGTCACCTCAAGTATATGTAATCGTTAGAAAGCTCGTAGTCGTAGTTATTTCAAGCTAAGTAGTATTTAGTTAAGTAACACCGTGGAGGACGGACGGGTCTTTACCCACTGTATGCCTGATCCACAGCCCGTTGTGTGGCGTTTTATGTAAGACTATAAATACTCTCTACCTCCCAAGGTAGAGAGTTGGAGCTCATAATAATATCTTTCACTTTCTCTCACTAAGTTCCCTAAACCTCTAACTTTCTCTCTCTAGAATTCCACTTATACGCCCACTTTGTGTTATGGTTTGATGTGTATGTGAAATCCAATAGATTACAAGATGAATGTGTTCCCACATAGCTTTTGCAGTCTTTTGAGCATCAACACTTCGAAGGATTGGATTTGGTAGTCCTAAAAGGATGTATTGCATTGCAAGCTCATCAGCTTCGTAGTGTAGAAGATCATCACCCGAAAGGTCAGCAAGAGTTGCAATGTTAGTGAGATCATCTCTTGGTGGAACAGTAGTTGGATCTCCGGGTGTAGTGATAATAGGCATCTGAAATGGACCTTCCAAGATAACCTTCTTTAAAAACTTTCCATGTGGCTTCTTTAGATCACAAAACCTAAAGAACCTAATCACCCATTGATCATAATTCCCGGGAGTGAGCATTGGAGGTCTATCAAGTGATCCAGCCTCATGAATGGATTGCTGGCTACTTAAAGCTTCACACATCTTAGCAAACCAAGTGGGTTCCTTCATAGTATTCCTGGATGGATGTTGATTGTACATGTTTGTGTAAGGTTGTACTTGAACACACGGTGGTGGTTGAATCATTTGAGGTTGTGGAATTGCTGCAAGTTGTGGAGTATGTTGTTGATTAAATTATTGTTGATACACTTGTTGAAGTTGATTAAATTGTAGATGTTCTGGACTTAATTGTTGTTGTCGTTGAGAATAAGTGTAAGGAAAGTAGTTAGAGTATGGTGGTTGTCACATGTTGAAAACTTGTGTAGTAAAATGGATCTTTGTAGTCGAATGAACCTTTGTTGATGAAGTATCCTTAGGTGTAGAAATCACGTGAAGGCAAAATAAACTTATGCGTAAAAACACCAAAGTTACGCGTAATAGCAAGAGTTACGCGTAGAATTAGCTTACGCGTAAGTAAGGATAAAACACTAAAGTTATGCGTAAACAAGAAGTTAGGCGTAGAAAACTTAAGTGTAGGATTCACTTATGCGTAAGGCAGAGCTTAGGCGTAAGATAAATCTTATGCGTAATGAGTTCTACGCGTAAGCTTAAGCTTATGCGTAAGATTAGGGTTTTGCCCAAAATGATCTTTTACACTATCACAGTGCAAAAGATATCCAAAGTCGAAGTGTTTTCAGGCTTATCCAAGCAAGAAAAACACTGAGTAAGCCACGAAACTGAAGATCAAACCACGGATAAGTTACGCGTAGTTTTAGGGTTTGGTTATGCGTAGAACTCCTCCAAAAATGATTTTTGCCCAAAGATGTTTCTAAACCAGATTTTTGTGATGAAATAGCTTCAATATCACTAATATAACACAAAAGTGTGAGACTTGATGATCCAAAGCTTATAAAACAGTTACGCGTAGAACAATACCCTCGTAAAAAACCTAGCTTAAAAACTATGATCCACACGTAAAGGTTGAAACTTTTTGCTAAAAACAGTTATTTTAACACCTTAAAACGTTGAAAGTACAAGAATATTGGATTAAAAAGTGTAAAAAATGTGTTTTTAAGCGAACCAAAGTTGGAACCGTTGTTACGCGTAAGACCGAAACTCACTTTAGCAACAAAAACGATTCACCCAACTATTTGGAGATTGATACCACGGTTAGGTCACTATGTTTACAACACAAGCAACAAGAGAAGAGATAGAGATCGGATGAACAATAAACACACACACACACACACTCGTATGAAGTTAGCCGGTTATGTGTAGGAATGAGAGAGTGAATAAATTGAACAACCAACCCTCAAGTGAGGGTTATTACAAGGTATTTATAGGAGAGAGAGCTAGGGCAATACTCCTAGTCCCTTCCTTTTCTTATTGGACTTAGGCCTAGGCTTATGGGCCTTCTACATAAGCCTAAGGTTAATTACTAACATAAAGGCCATATTAAGCTAACTATTACATATGAATCACTAACACTTGAATTAAGGTTTAGGAGTGATTCCAACACTTGTGTCATTGACAAACTCCCTCCTTCCTGGAAAGATTTCAAGCATACCTTGAAACATAAGAAGGATGAGCTAACTCTGGTTGAGTTGGGCAGTCATCTGCGCATTGAGGAATCTCTCAGGGTACAGGATAATGACTAGCCAAAGAGTAGCAATGTTGCTGGTGCATCTGTTGTCAATATGGTGGATCATAACAACTCCACCAGGTACAATGACAACAAAGGTAAACGCAAATATCATGACAACACAAGGGCAGATCCTAACAAGAAGGCCACACCTACTTGTTGGAAATGTGGCAAAACTGGTCACATTAAAAGGGACTGCAAGGGTGTTAAAGTTGGTGGTAAAACCAATAGATCAGGCACTAATGGTTCACGGAGTGGTGGTTCAACCAACTCACTGAAAGGTCAGAATATGTTTAATAAGTCTTTTCAGATTTATTATGTTACATATGTATCTAAATCTTATTATGTGTAGGATGATGATGTTGCGTGGTGGGTTGACTCCGGTGCAACAGTTCATGTGTGTAAAGATAGAAGCTGGTTCAAGACTTATGAGTCACTGAATGATGGTTCTATTCTTCACATGGGAAATGACTCAACAGCCTTGGTGCATGGTCGTGGTTGTGTAGACCTTAGAAATAGTTCTGGAAAGATTGTAACTTTGTTTAATGTTATTCATGTTCCTGATATAAGGAAAAACTTGGTTTCAAGTAGTGTTTTGAATAATCATGGATATAAACAAGTTATTGAATTTGATAAATTTATGCTTTCTAAGCATTGTGTTTTTATTGGTTTTGGTTATTTATGTAATCAAATGTTCAGGCTTAATATTGCCACTGATAGTGTTATTTCAGCCTTTGTGACCACCACTGACCTGGCTGACTCTACCCTTTGGCATGCTAGAGTTGGCCATGTACACTATAAGAGAATGCAAGATATGTCTAAGGATTGGTGAATCCCAGCATTTGACATGGACACTGAAAAGTGTAAAACTTGCATGTTGACCAAGATAACCAAGAAACCCTTTCAGGGTGTCAGTCGTGAGACTGAGCTCTTAGAGCTGATACACAGTGACCTGTGTGATTTGCATGCCACTCCTTCTATGGGGAATAAGAAGTATTTTGTGACATTTATTGATGATGCTTCTAGGTTTTGTTATGTCTATATTTTACATACTAAGGATGAAGCATTAGATAAATTCAAAGTGTTTAAAACTGAAGTTGAATTACAACTTGGGTCTTTGATCAAAAGATTAAGGACTGATAGGGGAGGTGAGTACATGGATACTCTGTATTTTCAGTTTGTTGGTATAATCCATGAAACGACTGCCCCTTATACTCCTCAACAAAATGGTATTTCTGAAAGGAAAAACAGGGTGCTGAAGGAGATGGTTAATTCCATGTCCTATTCAGGACTGAGTCAAGGGTTCTGGGATGAAGCTATGTTAACAGCTTGCTATTTATTAAATAGGGTTCCCAATAAAATGAACAAGGTTACCCCTTATGAACTCTGGACTAAAAGGAAACCCAACCTGAACTATCTCAGGGTATGGGGTTGTAGGGCTGTTGTAAGACTCCCTGATCCAAAGTTGAAAACTTTGGGTGAAAGAGGCATTGATTGCATCTTTGTTGGATATGTTGAGCATTCCAAGGCTTTTAGGTTCTATGTTATTGATCCTAATGAATATGTTTCAATTAACTCTATAATTGAACCAAGGGATGCAAACTTTGATGAGAATAGATTCTCATCAGTCTCTAGACCAAGACTGAGGATCCCAAATGGGACTGAAGACATTGGTGTATCAGAGGTCCCTGATGATGAACCATCAGTGGTCCCTGATGAGGTTGTGGTTCAACAACCTGAACCTATGCTTAGAAAGAGCAAAAGGGTCAGGACTCCAAAGTCATTTAGACCTGAGTTTCAACTTTATTTAGTTGAAGGAACAAGGGATTAGGTCTCTGACTAATACTCCTATTGCTTCATTGTTGAGGATGATCCTAAGACATTTGAAGATGCAATGAAGTTCCAGGATATTGCTTTCTGGAAAGAAGCAATCAATGATGAGATGGATTCCATCATGGGCAACAACACTTGGGTGTTGGTTGATCTATCACCAGGTTGCAAACCTTTGGGTTGCAAATGGATTTTCAAAAGGAAAATGAAGGTAGATGGAACTATTGAAAAATTCAAGGCTAGACTAGTCATTCAGGGCTTTAAACAAAAGTCAGGATAGACTATTTTGATACTTATGCCCCTGTGACTCGTATCAGTACCATAAGACTGCTGATTGCTTTGGCATCTATTCACAATCTGATTACTCACCAGATGGATGTGAAAACAGCTTTCTTGAATGGTGAATTAGATGAGGAGGTTTATATGAACCAACATTAGGGCTTCATCATGCCTGGCAATGAAAACAATGTGTGTAAACTGATTAAGTCTCTTTATGGACTAAAGCGGGCACCTAAGCAATGGCATCAAAAATTTGATGAAGTGGTTTTGTCTAGTGGTTATGTTCTTAACCAAGCTGAAAAATGTGTATATAGCAAATTTGATGAATCTGGTAAAGGAGTCATCATTTGTCTATATGTTGATGACATGTTGATCTTTGGCACTGACCAAAATCAGGTTGACTTGACAAAAGAATTTTTGTCATCAAGGTTCTCCATGAAGGACATGGGGGAGGCTGATGTTATCCTTGGTATAAGGATTAAATATGAAAGTAAAAGAATTTCTATCTCTCAGTCTCATTATATTGAGAAGGTGTTGAGGAAATTCAATTACTTTGATTGTACTCCAGTGAGTACTCCTATGGATACTTGTGAGAAGCTGATGCCTAATAATGGCAAAGCTGTATCTCAACTTGAGTATTTAGGGTAATTGGCTGCCTGATGTATGCCATGACTTGTACAAGGCCTGATATTGGTTTTGCAGTGGGAAAATTGAGCAGGTATACTAGTAATCCTATTGCTCATCACTGGCAAGCAGTTGAGAGGGTACTGAAGTATTTGAAGAGAACTATTGATTATAGTCTCTCATATACTGGTTACCCATCAGTGTTGGAAGGATACACTGATGCAAGTTGGATCAGTAACACTGAAGACAATTCGTCTACCAGTGGCTGGGTATTCCTACTTGGTGGAGGTGCAATTTCTTGGGCATCCAAGAAGCAAACTTGCATCACCAGCTCAACAATGGAATCTGAATTTGTGGCCTTGGCAGCTGCTGGTAAAGAAGCTGAATGGTTGAAAAACTTGCTTCTTGAGATTCCATTGTGGCCTAAACCTATAGCACCTATTTCTATCCGTTGTGATAGTGCAGCTACATTGGCTAAGGCTTATAGCCAAATGTACAATGGTAAGTCTAGACACTTAGGTGTCAGACATAGCATGATTCGTGAGCTTATCATGAATGGGGTGGTATCTATAGAGTTTGTTAGATCTCAACAAAATTTAGCTGATCACTTGACGAAGGGTTTGGCTAGAGACTTGGTTATAAAGTCTGCTAAAGGGATGGGTTTAAGTCCAACTTAGTCACTGAATGCTAGGACACCCAACTCCCTCCTGAGGAAACTTGGGAGCTGAGTTCTATGTGGAAAGCTGAACATTCAGTGGATTGGAGCACATGTTTTATTTTACATCCCAAGGTTGTGCTCAGAACCTGCTGAAAGTAGGATGAAGTCTTTACTTCTTAATGGTTAATTTTCTTTGAAAAAGTGCTTGGCAGGAGCATGAATAAAGAGGAACCACCTATGTGAATGTTGAAGTTTTGCCGCTTCAGGGAGCTTTGGACTTTGGCTCTTACAACATTTATGAATTTGGATATGGACACATGGCTTGTATAGTGTTAGGAGCTTTTTATTGTTTGAAAACTTGTGTGTATTTTATCTTCAGGTATTCAAATGGGTTGAAGGGTTCAATTCTTAGAACACCCTGATTCTCGAATATTTGAACGTGTAATGTACTAAGATGGAAATTCAATCCTCAGGATATTTTCGTTTATGCACATGTTTTGTTTAATGTTTGTTTTTCATGCAAAGGAAGTGAACTAAATTTGGGGAGGATTGTTGGAAAATTTTGTGCACTTGTGAGATTAGTTCACACCTGGTAATGGGTCAGGAGGTACGGAGTGTACACCCATAAGGTCCCTGAACACCCTGACTCTTATAGTAGAAAAGTATGATTCAGTCTTTGATGAAGTTCAGGGAGTTTACTCTTCAGTGAATAGAATATGAACGGTATTCATCAGGCTGATGAGTTTAGCTTTGTACTCTCTGAGTAATAAGCTAATGGATCTCATCAGGGGGTAGTGTCATCAGATTGTTCATGTCATCAGTGAGTGAACTTCTGAGTGATCACACTCAGTGAGCTACTCTCTCAGGGACTAGCTCACTACTGAATCATAACCAACTTGTAATGGCTTTGACCTATTCAAGTGGCAGTTAAAACTGCATTAATGACCATGTTTAATTGGTCATGTAACCACTATTAACTATAATGGGGATAATTATGAGGCGATTAAGGGGCCGATTAATTCTCATAATTCCATTTTGACTAGCTCAGAGTAATTTCCTATAAATAGGATATCTGATTATGCATGAAAAATACACAGAAAATGATTAACACTTCTAAGCAAAAGGGTTATTGAATTGTGCCTAATTCTATAACTACATTTGGTCTTATCCCAAGTAGATATTCGTGTAACCCCGGCATTAGGGTCGAATAGTTTACTTTGAAAAGTGTTCACACGATTCCAAGTGATATCCGATAACCACATAGTGGTATTATTTGCTGCCTTGATTATCTTACCCTGTTCTGGGACATACACACCAACACAACAAGTATAAAATACTTGAAAAGGATCAGATGACAGAATCACTAATTACTTTTTAACTTTGGTAAAACCAACCTTGAGATCAATTAATCAACAACGAAACACGAATAATAAGATGAACGAGTTTGCTTCTCTACGTGTGATCATGCACCCATGCAAGCATCATAATTATTTATTTTTCTTATAAACCTGAGTAAGACTAAACGGTGGGAACATCTGCCACCAATTAGGAAGGCTAAAATAGTCCACAGTGATATTTATTAATATTAAAAGAAAAACTAAAATGAATTATTTATAGTGTGGGTAAATATGTCAAATATGTTGTTTAATTTGGGTATATATGGAATTATGATTTTTAGTTGGGCAAATATGACATTTAAGGACTTAAATTGGGTATATATGGAATTAACCCTTTTCTAAAAATAAATGTTCAAATAAATGATAATATATATTACTAACTCTAAGCAATAAAAATGAAAAGTATTTCATATCCAAATTTTATGAACATGATTAAGATCATTGTGATTTCATTTATGTGGTTATCTCGGCCCTATATGAAAGAGATTTTTGCGTTTCCTTTTATATATAAAATACAAAATACGTACGCACAATATATCTTTACTTCATTACTGCACTAATAGCATATATCACATGTTTTTAATATTTGTCAAATTTAATATCACAATAATCAAGTGATCAATGTTTTTAATATTTGTCAAATTTGATTTTTTTTTAACTTAAGCATATTACCACTGTACTAATAGCATATATCACATGTTACATTTGTATAGGCTTTTAGCCTTTTATTATACAAGATATTTAATATTGAAAATTTAATATTTGGGCTTGAAATGAGAGGGTTAAGCAACAAGGTTAAATATTTATATACTACGTATCATGTATTTACACCACCATCTTAGAGCAAGGGGTGTGGGAACCGTTGCTTCTTGCCAGTGCCTACATGGCACCTCGTTGTTTGATGTTGCTGCTCGCCGTGACACCAAGTGGCTTCGCCACTTTGGTTTTCGCCGGGGGAACAACGAAGAAAACGACAAATAATATATCCGTTGCAATCCAAACATTAATACCAATTTCAAAATGTAACGGCATCATTTTTTTTAAAAAAAACTTTCCCCACCTTTTATATATAATACCTCATTTTTATACAATCATTCACACACTTTTCCTTCAAATCATTCACACACAACTCTTTCAACTCTTTACATCTAAGCAAAATAAACATGGCTGGCTCAAATTCGGATTCCGATCTTGATGATTTAGACGATATCAATATGATTTTGAAAGTTGCAGGTTATGGGCAATCGGTGCAAGAAGATGAAGCCGAAATTTCACGCAGCCGTAATTACATCTACCGTGACCGTGAAATTGCTGAAAGCCGTCTTATATCAGACTATTTTTCTGATAATCCAAAATATCCGGAGTCCTATTTTAGGCGTTGATTTCGTATGAGCCGTAAACTATTCTTACAAATAGTACAAGGTATTGAAAATCATATTCAAACTGTTGATCCTCTTCCACCGCATTTTGATTTCTTTAGAGTCCGACCCGATGCGTGTGGTGTAATGAGTATGAGTGTAATTATGAAATGCACATCTGCCTTACGCCAATTGGCCTACGGCACCGCACCTGATGCATTTGATGAATATTTGCAAATGGGGTCACACACGGCACGTGATTGTCTAGATTTTTTCACTATGTGTGTAATTGAATTGTTTATGCCCGAGTTTTTAAGAAAGCCTAATTTAGTTGACATTCAAAATATATATAACGCACATAACACAGTCCATGGGTTTCCGGGAATGCTTGGGAGCATTGATTGTATGCACTGGGAATGGAAAAACTGTCCCGTTGAGTGGGAAGGGCAATTTCATAGAGGTGATAAAAAATATCCAACTATTATGCTTGAAGCCGTTGCATCATACGATTTATGGATTTGGCATGCATTTTTTGGGATAGCGGGTGCGAATAATGATTTAACTGTTTTGAATAATTCACCATTATTCGATGACCTTCTTGATGACATCGCCCCCAAGGCTCCGTTTCAAGTAAACGGTGCAACATTTGAACATGGGTATTACCTAGCTGACGGGATTTACCCAACTTGGTCATCTTTTGTCAAATCATTCTCGACTGCATATTCAGAGAAAAATGCCTTGTTTAAACAAAAACAAGAAAGTGCTCGCAAAGACGTTGAAAGAGCTTTCGGGGTCCTCCAAGGACGTTGACATATTATAAGCCAACCGGCATGTGCTTGGAGTATCAACAAGCTAAGAAGAGTCATGTACACGTGCATCATATTGCATAACATGATTTTGAAAGATCAAAAGTTTGCGATATCCGAAATGAGCGAAATTTATGTTTGTCCGCGAGCAAATATACAACGGACATGGATTGAGCGATGCGATATACAACGAGAGAATGCCAAAGAACTGCGTGATAAAGCAACGCACGCAAGACTTCAACGAAATATCATTGAGCATGTTTGGCAACTTCATCAGCAACAACAACACTAGTTTAAATTTCGTATGTTTTTTTATTTCGCAATGTATTTTAAATTTCGTATGTTTTTTTATTTCGCAGTGTATTTTTTTTATGTTGTATTTTTACTTTAAATGAATGAAATGAATTTAGTTGTATTTGGAAAATATGGAAAAGAAATAAAATAAGAGTGGGTGGGGCCCAAATGAAGAGAAGTGAGTAAGTTGTGATTGAGGGGTATTTTTTAGTTAGTATGTTGGAGTGATGTGGAGGTGATGTGGCACACGTGGGGCCCAAATGAAGAGAAGTGGGGATGTCATGACACCCCTTGCTCTTACCTCTTTTCTTTCCAACTCCACTCAAAACATCAAAAACATTATTTGAAAATGAATGATAAAAGTAAAAAAAAAATAAAAAATAACAGCCTATATGATACTATGGTCAAGTTAAGACACTCATTCTAAATATTCTTTCTAACAAAAACCCATTTCAAAGACATGAACCACCTTTCGATTATAGCAACATAACTGCAACAACCAAAACAGAAAAATCACGACATCTATGACCAAAACATCCGCGGTATAACGTTTTAGCAACGAAACAACCAAACTCAATCGAAACCACAATTGAAACCAACAAAACCACCAGATCTATCATCAAAACATCCCGATCTATCAGCAAGACCACCAGATTTACCACCAAAACCACAAACACACAACAAACTTGTGATAGTTTGCATTGATGGTGGCGGCGATAGAAATGGAGGTAACTGAGGTGGCATAGGTGATGGCGGAGGCGGCTGTAGCAGATGAGGCGGTGGTGGCAAAGGTGTTTTAGGTTAGAAAGAAGTTGTAGAGAGGAGTGAGAACATGCTTTTTTATTTTTTATTTCGCATTATGTAAGGCTTTAATTCTTTTAGCCCTATTTATTCTGTATGAATATTGGAGTTGCTAACGATGGTGTAACTGTTGGGTGTTACAAGTTTAGATAATTACTGTAATGCATTTAATTTTTCAATTATAACTTTCTTTTCTGTTTTTAGTAAATGGGTTGTTACAAGAGTAAATGCGAAATGGGCTGTTACAATGGAAATAGCTTCATATTTAAGCCTTATGTACATATTGATTCAATAGCAAAATTAATACAAATATTTCTATAACAAGCAAGTAAAAAAGTCTGAATTTTTAAGCCTTTTAATTATAGAATAGTCTTAAATGCATTATAAGGTATTAAGATTAAGAAAAATAATATAAAAAAGAGAAAAAACCAAACTTTGCTTTATGATAATCTATAAATAGGGCTAAATAACCTATCCAACACGAAGGAGGCTTGTTCAGGTTCGTTAGTTTTGGTTTAACCGAACAAACAACTAATATGAAAACACTTAAACAAATGGACATTGTTGTTCATGTTTGTTCTTTGAAAAATAGGTTATTCTTGTTCGTTTATTAATATACTATGCATAAGTACTTCTTAAACGTGTAACTTGTTTACAGTATCAACTAAAATTCATTGGAAATTGTAGTATTAAATAGGGCTGAGCATCGAAGGTCTAAAACCGACCCGACCAGACAAAACCGATTGAACCGACAAAAATCGACCGAACCGACAAAAACCGACAAAAACCGAGCCGACCTGACAGCCCGTCGATTCAGTTTCGGTTTCATGTTTTACATGTTTTTTGTTTCGGGTCGGGTCGGTTCGGTCCGGTTTGGCCCAAAACCGATAAAAACATGCCAAAATACACCTAGACAGACAAAACCGACCCAGCCCGACACAAAACCGAACCGAACCGCCCATATTCGGTTTGGTTTTGGTTCACGTTTTTCACCGTTTTTGGTTTTCTCGGCTCGGGTCGGTTTTAGACCGATGCTCAGCCCATTAAATGAGCTTAATTATTCATCATTTTTTAATAATAAAAAGATGGATCTGGTCGTATTTCTTAAACTGAAATAAGGACTTAGTGGTATGGATTTAAAATATTAAATAAAAATAAGCAAACATCCTTAATAATTTTAGTAATAGGGGCCTTCTATATATCAAAACCTCAAGATGATGCCAAAAAAACATGTGACCGACATTATATTCATAAAAGGCGCTAGAAAATCAGGGGCCTAAAGCGATGGCTTTAGTAGTTTACCCTTGAGCCACCACTGCTGTTGACACTAATTACATTAATTATGTGAGTCAAATACTCCATTGTCTTCCAAGAAAAACATAATTACAATTTTACTCTTGACTAATTAATTTTTTCAAAAGTTAACTGCATTTTGGGTCCTTTTGTTTTGCCTGGTATTTTTGAAAAAAGTTACGGATCCTGTCAAAAAATGTAACACCCGTTACGGGGTTTGGTCGAATTTTTCGTTGACCGTTAAGGACTTCAACAAACGAAACTACAGATAGTGTACGTTTGATTCATTTGAGTATGTTTTGTTGTTGGATGTAACATGAGACTTGAGAGGTGTTTATCCTTTGATATCTAGTAGGGGTGTTCAAAAAATCCGAAAAACCGATGAACCGAGCCGAACCGTTCAAGCCGAAACCGAAAAAACCCGAAACCAAATAAACCGAAACCGAAAAAAACCGAAACCGAAAAAACCCGTTTATCACGGTTCGGTTACGGTTTTTATTTTTTGATATCCGCGGTTAACCGAACCGAACCGTGCTTAATACATGAAGGTTTTTTTTAACTAAATTTTCAAATAATTGTACAAGTATTAATTATATTATTGTACTAATTTTATTGTATAATGCATTTTTTGCTTATAATATTAACATTTCTAAACATTTATGTGTGAAAGTTGATAAATGTGATCGTAATATATATAAACATCGAATAACTATTGTTTTGTTAGTTGATTATGCATGAATGTTTGAATGCAATAATTCTAACGGGATAACTTTTATATGACTATTACCTATTAAATGTCATTTAATTTTACTAAAATGACATTTTACGTTCTAGAACATGTTAATGTTTATACGGTTAAATTTGATTAAACGTCTAAAATGGTTAACCGTGACCAGAACCGCGGGTAATCGCTCATTTCGGGTACCCGCTTGTCCGGTTACCCGCCTAGTACGGTTCGGTTTCGAGTAGTAAAATCAGTGGCGAACTCAGCCAAAAAACTAAGGTGGTTCCTTAGTTTAGTTAAGACGTAAAAAGATAAACTTGATAACATACGACAGGTCAATGTGGTCGGGTCGGGTTAAATTGAATAATAGGTAAAGTGATTATAATGGGGTGCTTGGTTGGGGGTAATGGGGGTGGGGAATGAGAAAGGTAATGATTAAACATGCTTGGTTACGACTAGGGAATGCAATCATTTTTTAGTATTGGGTAATGAGGCATTACCCAGTAAATTGGGAGGTATGGTAATGATTACCCACCACCACGACCAGCAGCAGCCACAACCAGCAGTAGCCACCACCACCACCACCAGTCACCACCACCACCAACCAACCACCACCATTAGCAGCCACCACCACCACCAGCCACCACCACCAGCAACAGCCACCACCACCCCCAGCCACCACCACCAGTCACCACCACCACCAGTAGCCACCACCACCACCACCACCACCATTAGCCACCACCACCACCAACATCCACCACCACCAACAACCACCACCACAACCCACCACAACCACCACCACCATTAGCAGTCATCACCACTAGCAGCCACCACCACCACCACCAGCCACCACCACCACCTACCAGCCACCACCACCACCACCAAAAGCAGCCACCTCCACCACCACCAGCCACCACCACCAGCAGCTACCACCACCACCAACCACCACCACCACCACTCACCACCACTACTACCACTTTGGAGGTTAATGTGTTTTTCTTAAACCAAGCACTATAAAAAATAATGATAATCTCCATTCCATTCCTTTGCATTCCCTTTGCATTCCCTTTGCTTTTCCCTTTCCCATTCCCCATTTTGAACCAAGCGCCCCCTGATTTTTGTAGCTTTCATAACATGGAAACGATTATATTTGCATTGCTTATTATTAATACTAGATCATATCTTTTTTCAATATATTCTATTAAACAAAAATGTTGAGTTGTTAAGACATAATTATTTAACCAAAAGATTCATATACTGATCATTACAGAGTGATGCTCCAAAAAGTTTAAAAATATTGGATATAGTTAATAGCTACGAAAATCAATTATAATTGCTTTACCTATTACTATTCAATTAGTTAATATACTAGGATATTTGTGCAAATCTGCTTTTCGAAAAGGATGTTAAATACTACTTTGAATATAAGTGGAGGGGTTAACCAAATTCTAAAGTAGGTCCTGCTTTTTTCTTATACATAACTTCTAAAGACTCCCGATTCCTAAGGTGGTTCCTGGAACCACCTTGTTATACATAAGTCCGCCTCTGAGTAAAATTAATTATCCGCCCCGCGATGGATAGTTTATATCTTCCAACTAACCAAACCGAACCGCGAACACCCCTAATATCTAGCATGATTAACTTTAAAGTATTTATGGCATTACTGATTTGTACGTATATGGTAAATATGATGGAGTAACCTCCAAGGTATCTTTTCAAACTAATATAAATAAATAAAGGGGTAATTATGAGAATACATGTTTTGCTCAATGTGTCAACACTTTTTAGAAAAAAAGTTTGGGTATTTCCAAAATAGACTTTGAGACTTGCGACTTTTCTACTTTTCATATAAGCTTGACAAGTGTCTTTCGTAATTTGTGTACCCAATTATTGTTTCCGACTTTTACAGCTATGATTGTACAGCGACTTTTTTAAGAATCTTGCGATTTTTTTTGTCCTTTAGTAAAAAAAGTCAAAGTTACTAAAATATTTTTTTATACTTTTATTTCCTTTCAAATGTTGAGCGACTTAAGCGAAATAATTTAAGCGACTTTTTTTACTTTATACTTTTGTACCTTTTAGTACATTTTTTACACTTTTCAAAATTATAATTTTAACTAAATTGTCTATTATACCCTTGTCTCTTCAATTTCCACCGCACTACAAAATTTATGACACTACTAATACTCGTAATAAGTTGTATACAAAAACACAAATAGCCTCACACCACTCCACTACTCCCCCAAACTTCTCATTTTCATCTCAAATAAAAAAGTTGAAAACCTAACAGACGATCTCCGGCGATGTTAACGGCGTCAGACAATCGTCACACCGTCACCATCGCCGTTTTCTCACCGTCACCGTCACCATCTCCGTCTTCTCACCGTCACCGTCATCCCGCCGTCATCGCCATCTTCTCTCTGTCATCGCCGTCCTCTCTCCGTCATCGCCGTCAATTTCGATACATCCATTTGGTTAATCTCTGGTTCTATTTTTGAATTACTTATTGTTATAATTGATTATAATTGTAAAATTGAGTTTAACCTAATTTTGCAATGATGTTTTATTGAACTACTTACTGTTATAATTGATGAATTGTTATTTTATTGATTGGTACTAATTGAACAGTTTAGTAATGTGGATCTCTATGAATTTAGTTGGTAAGTAGTTTGTATGTGATGATTATAAGTCGTGTGTCGATGTTAGAGTCCTGTTTTTTGACGAGAAACATATCGTTTATAGATGAAAAACCGATAACTTTTTGGTTAATGGAAGTTTTTGTGATAGAAATGTTCGATCCCTGAAACTAGGTAGGTTAATATGGAATTTCAATATGTAAGGAACTAGGTACGAATTTTGTATACGATTTGGAGAGTTTATTTCTTATTGAGTTCTATATTGGACGTGCTTCTCGGAAATGACTCTGGCCAATCCATTAGAGATGTTGCTTTGCATCTTCCATCTTATCCTATAGATTTGTTGTTTCTTTTGGGGCAGAAGGGTTCACATAATCAGGAACTTTTTTGCTGTCAATCTGCAGTTTTGTTGATACTATATACCAGCTCCTTGTATGATGATAGGTAACAAAGTCTTCATATAACACTAAATCACTTAATTATAGTCACTTTTCAATTTGGCATGCTTTGAACTATTCAGCGACATTTTCTTTGCTGATATGATTACTTAAAAGTGGCAATTTTGACTTGTTTATATGAATGAGTTATTTTCATTTTATGTTTTCTATCTAACAAGCCTAGTAAATTAAAAACTTAGCTTACAAGGAAACGCTCAAAACTCGCCTAAACTGAACTTTTGTAAATCATATGTAATTACACAAATTATCTTATTGTTGAAATTATCTTGCTTTTGTACGCTCAGTTCTCGAGTTTTTAAGGAAGAGAAATGGAAAAGAATAGGAAAGGGAAAAGAAATGGAAGAGGAAAGTAATGTTATTTGTTATGTTCTTGAGATAGAGGAAAGGAAAAAGAAAGTAATCATAATCATGTTCTTGAGTGAGAGGAAAAGGAAAATAACTTGGTCAAATTACATATATGCCCTTTAATTATTAATGTCAAATGTTTTAAAAAGGTTATATTAGTCTTTACACAACATATGATTCCGTTTCCTTTCCCTTTCTTCCCAAAAGTGGGAGTAAGATTTACTTATCAAATCTTCCTTTCTATTTCCTTTCCGTTTCCCTTTCCTCCTTTAAAAAAGACTCAAGAACATAAAAAACTTTCCGTTTCCTTTAATTTCCTCTTCCTTTTTAACTCGAGAACTGAGCAGTAATCATTTAGTTGCACTAGTTATCCTTACAAAAAGTATTTTAGACCACCTGACCTGACTCATAATATAAACCACCGGTTGCACATGATATAGAACCCACCCATTTTGCCTCCTTAATGAATTCCAAACAGTATCTCAAGTTTTTGTTGAAAACTTGCTTTTTATTATCTGCAAGAAGAAAAAAGGATATGTTCCCATAAATGCTGTAGTGATTAATTGCTTAATTTTTCTTTTTCTCAAGGCTTGCAGAAGATATGATGGTATTAGCTTCTCTTGAGCAGTATATTTTACTTGAGCAGTATATGTTCCCATAAATGTTGTAGTGATTAATTGCTTAATTTTTCTTTTCTCAAGGCCTACATACATACATACTTGGACACTTGGTTAATTTCTTAAGTATGCTTAATGAACTCTAGAAATCACAAGGAGTGCATTGTATTTCTTTCCCTGAGCTCTATCCTTTTAAGAAACTAATTATGCTTCATTATGCATGGGATATCTTTCAGATAAATGCAAATTCAGTTTGTGGGTTTACGGGAGCTACCATTGGCCAGTTACCATGCTTAGAGATATCCTCAAGTGTTACGAGCTATGGTAATATGTCATCAGCCTTGAAGTTTTATGTTTGTATGTGTATGAGCTTATATTTGGAAGGATTATTTGATATGGGGTCAACAAATCTTCGTTGAAATGTAACCCGATTTTATAACCTGACCAATTTGTGAAGGTCGGCAGATGATTGAACATACAAAAAAACTTGTTGAAGATAAGTTCACAACACTCAAGGGCTATGAACGTAATGCTGAGGTAAAGTATTTTTTCTTTTTATCATTGATGACATCCTTGCTAGTCTACGAAATTTATTTCGTTCGGCTATAATTTTTTTAATGCTTTTATGTAAACAATTGTAGTATGATTTTGTTGTTTTTGAAGGAGATATATTTAATTAGCACCACATCGAACAAAAAACAACATTTAATTTCTATTTATGCTCATCTCTTATTTACAGCGAGATGCAGCAACACACCAAATGTTGGCAATTCATTCGTACGTATTATATGACCATGTGAGCAATTCTCTCTTTAAATACATTAAGCACATTTTATGTATATGGTCCTACTTATAACAGTTTGAATGCTTAGACATTATATGTCACACTGATGTGTTTTTTTGAGTTGTGTCGATTTTATTTCATTAGAGGCCAAGTACTAGCAGTGGTAATCACTACCACTAGCACTGGTTACCAAGTACTAGCAGTGGTAATCACTACCACTAGCAGTGGTTACCAAGTACTAGCAGTGGTAATCACTACCACTAGCAGTGGTTTAGTAACGCTAGCAGTGGTTAAGACGCTGACGAGGCACATTGTTATCAAGAAAAAAGCAATACACTTTGCCATGTTTCTTGTTTAATTTGCTAGTTTGACTTGTAACTATATACGGTATTAGTTCGTATTCTCATAAATCCTGTGTGAAATTAGTCTGTGTAAGTTGTTAACAGGTAAAACATATCGTGTTTCATGGATAACAGGTTTAGTTAACATGCTGGCATTTGTTTAATCTGCTTAACAACTTTTGTAAAACAGTAATACATCAAGTTGAATACAAAAGCTATTAAATAGTGTATTTATGAGGTCGTGAACTTTCAAAGGTTTATTTTTTTAGAGGATTGTAACCATTATACCTGTTTTCTAAGTAGTTAGGCGTTACATTTTGCATTGCAATCTAACTGTGTTATTTGTGTATTTGACTGATAAAAAATTTCGTACATTTTCAAAATTTTAATTTACTTGTTCAGTATAATGGCCTGAACTTTATCGCTTCTCACAATAATTCGTTCTTGTCAATTAAGGGATTTAAATTATTGTACACATTGGACTAATCATCTTCGTTAATCTGCTTTATCCTTTATAATACAACAATTTCAAGAAGAAGGCCCCAAAAGCCATCAAGGAAATTAAGAAATTTGCACAAAAAGCCATGGGGACAACAGACGTGAGAGTGGATGTCAAACTAAACAAACACGTGTGGAGCCGTGGAATCAGAAGTGTTCCAAGAAGAGTCCGAGTTAGAATTGCTTGCAATAGGAATGATGATGAAGACGCAAAGGAAGAACTCTACTCCCTTGTCACTGTTGTGGAGATCCCAGCAGAAGGGTTGAAAGGTCTTGGCACTAAGGTCATTGATGATGAAGATTGATTCATCAAGAATATCTTTTCTTGAGTTATGCAGCTGAGTTTTGATTTTTGTTACTTTAAGAACGGTCGTAGTATCTACATTTTCTCCAAGTGTACGTTTTGGGTGTTTAGAACCAATCTTATGTTGCATGTGATGAAAGATTTTGGTATTCGTTTGTCAAATTCTACAAAAGATTATAGCACTTGTTGATGTGTGTTGTTTTTTCATACTTCTGGCTTTACTTGTACAGGTTAGTTAAAGTTTGACAAGAAGCTATATATACAATATATCGAAGTAATCAAATAGATAAGAGGCCTATATCTTAATTAGTTATTGTAGTTATGTGCTAGAATCAACTTTATCATCCTTTTTTCATGCCAACAGGCATTTATAGGTTGAGTGACAATTTTTGATGCTATGAAAGCCGGCTAACGGCGGGTATTCTTTCTTTTTTGTCAAAAAGAAGCCCTGCTTAATACCAAGTACAGTCTATTTTACTTATGCAGGATATATTGTCAAAAAGTATCGTAAAGTGTTGTTTCAAGAAATAATAGTCATCGTTTAACCATGTTTATGTTTTCACTTGCAGAAGAATGAATACGTTAATCTACAAGTGTTTAGGCCTTTGTTGTAAACATGAGTTCGTAGTCTTCACAGATATACTTACTTGTTCATAAATCGACACAACTTTGACTGCTAGAAAAAATAAGTACATGTTCACAGAAACAAGAAACAAAAATAAGTCTTATAATTATTTATGCAAGTCCCCTGAACAAAATCTCATTCTTCATCCTTCCATTTAATGTACAAAATTGCAATTTTCAAACTAATTTCAGATTCTTTACTGCTTCGCTAATCCCATGGAGTTGTACTTTAGATCACCCGAATTTAACTGCAACCATGTAAAATCAGATCATCTTTTCCATAACTTGTATTCTTAGTCAACGGGCCTTGTAAGCATACATGTAGTTTCGAAGTTGTTTAACTTCCTCAGATGATTCATTCAGAAGAGTATCTACGTAGAGACAAAACCCGGCTCCACTGCAACAGGATCGACAATTTGTTTAACGTAAGCTTTACAATCAAATGAACACTCAGAAGATAAGCGTAAGAAAAGAAAATGTGCTACCTTAAAGGACCAAGAGGGAGCCAAATAACATCCCATCGGAACTTGGGCAACCTACAAGCAAAAAATACAACCGCGACATCAAGCCATCAAGGGTAGAGTGTAGACCGTTTTGATCTGCACTAGTGATTACTCGTGTTGACCCATTACCCAACATACCAACCCGCCATTTTTCAAGCCTCTGATATAGTCATTGTGTAGTTTAAGATGGTATAAAGAGTGCAAATCTTGCATGCACGTAAACAAATATTATATAACCAGAAGACAGCTAGCAAAACACCATAGCAGCAACAAACCCTGTTGGAATCACTCCTAAACAGTACCAAGTATTTATATTTCATATGTAATAGGTAGCTTTATTATGGCCTTTATGTTTGTTTAAGGTCCAGCTTATGTAGAAGGCCCATAAGCTGAGGCCCAAGCCCAATAAGGAATAGGGAAGGAGAGGGAGTGTTGCCCTAGCTCCTTGCCTATAAATACATTGTAATAACCTTCATTTGAAGGTTGGTTGTTCAAGTTATTCTCTTTTTCTCTTATTGAACTTGTTGGTTGGAAGTTTACTTCCAATAATGTTACATAAATATCCGTTCCTCGATCCCGTTGTGAGGGAGAGGAAGGGATAAGGAATAACCCGAACCCGGAGTCGAATACCCGGAAGATGTATTCGACCTGGAATTTGTTTGTATTTCCGGTATTATTTCGATGGATAATGTATACTTTATATTTATGAACCATGACAAATCCTCACTAAGGTTGTCCCAAACAACGACGATACCACAAAACGATCGACAGAAGACCAATATATTATAAACAAATGCACGTACGTTCTAAACGTGAGAAATATGGTAGAATTTGATGTGTTACTGATATAGTCTCCGAACTTTTTACCGCCCAACCATACAACCCATTACCCAGTTGTGCTCATTAGTGATCACGTCT
>BPTQ01000003.1:225504936-225534812 GCA_019973895.1 Chrysanthemum seticuspe | reverse complement strand
GTTAAAGACTTACAGAACTTCATCAGCATTGATTTCCAACGTCAAAGAGCGTGTGAGTATGTTGAAGAATGACGTGGAGACACTGGAGCAGCGAAGCAGACCTGAGGCAGATTAATGCAGACAACAACATACTATCACTTTCACCACAAAGAACAATGATCAAAGAACAAAGTTAAAAATGACGTCTAAGCATAACTGTTCAAAGATAACGATCTCTCTACACTGGGGAGATTGTTCGAATCAAGACAATTCCTCTCACAAGAAAGAAGAATGTCAGAAGACGTCACAGCTACTATTACATCAACGCCTTCACCGTTTACATTCATATATACTTGAGGGGGAGATTGTTGGAATCACTCCTAAACAGTATTTCAAGTATTTATATTTCATATGTAATAGGTAGCTTTATTATGGCCTTTATGTTTGTTTAAGGTCCAGCTTATGTAGAAGGCCCATAAGCTGAGGCCCAAGCCCAATAAGGAATAGGGAAGGAGAGGGAGTGTTGCCCTAGCTCCTTGCCTATAAATACATTGTAATAACCTTCATTTGAAGGTTGGTTGTTCAAGTTATTCTCTTTCACTCACTCCTTTGCATAACCGGTCATACTATTACGTGTGTGTGTGTGTTTAGCTTGTTCATCCGCCTTCATCTCTTTCTCTATAAGCTTGTGTTGTAAAACTAGTGACCTCACAAACCCAAAGCCATTGTCTACGAGATCTTGAGCTACGAAGCAACCCGGCAATGACCATCAAACATACTAGAACAGCCACCCAGTCTGTTAATCGTATCACATAAAGTTATAAGGGCTGCAATTATTGAAAACTGTTTTACCAGTTATCAAATATCTAGGACAGACACCCTCCAACAGAAACAAAATAAAGAATCATATGGGCCACGTGAAGTCTACTGTAATCATGCTATGTGCAGTCTATTCATATTTTTTATAGGGAATCTTATAAATGCATTGGTTTGATGGTAACATAGAATGAAGGCATATTTCAATACTTCGAATACTATTCTTGGTCATAATGACACCATAAGACTGATTTTAAGTTAGGATAGAAGGCAGATAATCACAACGGTTAATTTTGTGATACTCTTATCAAATCTTCGCTGACATTATCCCTATTGTGAAGTTCCATACTAAATCCATCATCAAGACATCCAAATGGTAGTTTAATCCAAGGATTCTTAACTCGGCATTTCATGTTCTTCATTCTTGTAAACTAGATTACAATCAAGCCATCACTATCTGGAGTGCCTAATTAGAGGCAGTTGTCCTAATTTTTGATCACCAAGATTAACAGATTATCTATCAACCCCTTCATTCGATGGTTAAGCATACACTACCTTCTTTACACGCTTAAAAGATGTGAACTTCATACTTGGACTTATTATATGGGGTACTGAAACATTACTCGTAGTGAAAACTGGCCTTTTCTTAATTCCCAAACGGCACAACCTAAGCTTGACTAGGAACGTGTGATGCAAAAAAAGCGCTATACCATATCAAAATCATGTGTTTCAAATTGTTTATACTAGCAAAGCCGACTTCTTATCCGGTAGCTACAAAATTTCCATTTCATAATACATTACATAATGACTGGAGTATAAAGTTATAAAGCTGGAGTTGGTTAAAAGCTCCTCATACACTATATACCAATCCCATCATAGTTCAACCTTATACTTTTGCTAAACAGATTCATGAACAAATCCAGTTAGAAACTAGCTTCAACGTCAATATGAGGTGAAAATGCAAACTCAAATCCTAAAATCGCCCATCTGCTATTTTCACACAAACCAACTGAAATAAAACAACAAAAATTCATATCCGTGCAATGACGAACAGACACTGACCAAACCACTGCTAGTATATTTTGGTAACCACTGCTACTTTATTTTATTCCACTGCTAGTGTTACTAAACCACTGCTAGTATATTTAGGTAACCACTGCTAGTTTATTTTATTCCACTGCTAGTGTTACTAAACCACTGCTAGTATATTTAGGTAGCCACTGCTACTTTATTTTATTCCACTGCTAGTGTTACTAAACTACTACTAGTATATTTAGGTAACCACTGCTACGTTTATCGAAACCACTGCTAGTTTCTTGTCGTTACCACTGCTAGCTTGTTTTGATTCTACTGCTTGTGTTTTGATTTTTGCAAGTTGAATAAGTTTTCCTATCAATAACTTCGAGAAATTAAACTTCTAATCAATATGGGACTCGCACTATTGCATACTAAGTCCACACAACAATTGGTGATAATCGAAGCTCATTTACACAATAATCGGTGTAAATGAAACCCTAATTATTATATGTATATTAAAATTAGAGAAATAATACCTTCGGCGACGGTGAATTGACCGGAGATGGTGAGATAACCAGAGATGAATGTGTTGATAGCCGGAGGTGAAGGTGTTGATACCGAATGCGGTGATGGTGGCCGGAGGTGAAGGTGTTGATAGCCGGAGTTGATGGCGGCTTGAGAGAGAGAGATAAAACTTCTGGTTTTTTTAATTGAAATGAGAAATAATGTGAGGAATTATTGTTTTTGTTCGACTTTTTATTTACTTTTTTATTCTTCAATCATAAAAAGTTTCAGTCATTGAATGAAATTTCTCTTGTAGTGTGAATTGGTAGCAGTTGCCAATAACAGTTTTAGTTTCATAGTTTTTAGTTTAAAAAGTGAATTGTAGCAGTAGTAGGCTAATTCACCAATGGCAGTTTGGTTTTGTTAAAGGAAAGAAGATGCTCAACATGTAAAAATAGTTAAGGGTACAATAGTCATTGTAATTTAAAAAGTATTTAAAAGTTATGTAAAAAAAATATAAAAGTACAAAAGTACAAAGTTAAAAAAGACGCTCAAAGTAATTCGCTTAAGTCGCTCAGCATTGGGAATGAGCAAAAGGAATAAAATAATACTTTCCAAAGTTTGACTTTTCCTTAAAAATATCAAAAAAAAAATCGCTCGAATCTTAAAAAGTCGCTAGATATAAGTCGATTATAAATCATAGGTACGAAAAGGTAATTTCAATGATTGGGTTCTGAAAAGTGTCAGGACACTTGGCACTCTTAGATTGGAAGGAAAAAGTCGCAAGTCTCAAGGTTTATTTTGGAAATACCCAAACTTTTTTCCTAAAAAGTGTTGACACCTTGAGCAAAACATGTATTCTCATAATTACCCCATAAATAAAATCCACAATTACTCGGTACTTATTAGGTATTCTAAACAATGGTGTGTGAAGAAGGTAGCATAACAATCCCACAGGATATCATCATCGACATTCTACGTTGTCTTCCTGTCAAATCTGTAGGCCGTTTCCGGTGTGTTTCAAAGGAATGGCTATCTTTACTTACAGAACCCCAGTTCATTAAAACCCATAAAAAATCACTCAACAATCACCTCATCTTCCTGTCTTACAAATATTTTGATGACTCAATTTATTCACTTTCATTTGATAATCATAAAGAAGTATCGACTCTAACGAAGCTTCCCATAGAATCACGTACAGTTTATATAGAAGGTTCTTGCAATGGTCTTGTTTTAGTTCATGCTTCTCGTGACTTCATGAGATATATAATAATACCTTCTACGTTTTAAATCCAACTATTAAAGATTATATGGAATTTTCCACTAATCCAGTAGTCCATAAGGAACGTTATTGTAACTTGTATGGGTTTGGTTATGATTCTGTGACAGATGATTACAAGGTTGTTGCCATCTCTTTCTATAATTCTGCGTATTTGGATCCACCTGATAATTATGATGTGTATGTATATAGCCTTAGAGCTGATACTTGGAGGAAGGTGGGTGATTCACCTTTTGTTCATTATTATTATGGAGAAGGTTTGTCAGGTGTTTTTGTTAATGGGTTTCTTCATTGGATTGCTGAGAAGGATTATGACCATGAGGTAATTGCTGCTTTTGGTTTAGCTGATGAGAAATTCTGTGAAGTGCCATCACCCTATGGGTGTAATGGTGCTTATATCTTTTCTTAGTTTGATCAATGCAAACTTGTTGCACTTGGTGAAAAGCTTGCTATATTTGATGATGTGGAAGGTGTAGTTTGGTTGATGAATGAGTATGGGGTCAAGGAATCCTGGACAAAGATTGTAGTCCATGGATTTAATGAAAGTCGAATGGTTGAATCAATGATTTTTTATGACAATGGCAAAATTGTGTTTGTAAACTGCCATCTCAAGATGCTAAATAACGCTGAAGAAAAATGTTTGGATAAAAGTCATGATGTTTTTTGGCTTAAAGGAACATATATTGAAAGCCTCTTCTTACCAAAAATTGGGCCAACCAATTAGATACCTACAAATTTAAACGAACATAGAAGAGTATATTTCCAAGCTTGTTTATTGAACTTTAGGCTTGCGTTTTTAATCTTGAAAATCATGATTAGACAAGTGCTGGTTCTTTTTGGTATTGCTCTAAATATGTCATTCGAATATTTTGAATTATAAGTAGCAATAGTTTTCCTTATGTTAATGTTGAATAAGAATCCTTTTTGATGTTCTATCATAGTTTATATATATGGTCCATTGGTCCTTATCCCATCTTGCACATTGTTTTACCTCCTAAATGTAGTATTTCACTTACAGATTCAATCATATTGAAGAAATTTACTTGAAAAGGATGATGGTATTGCTTTACAGAAGAAGATTGGGTCATGGGTTTGCTTGAAACGGTTAATATTTAGACCGGTCAGAGGATCAAGTGGGATGGGCAGGTTAATCCGTTGGGTTCATTATAATGATATCTGCTCTATTTCAAAAATTGAAGGTTCATATTACATCAAACTTGAATTGAGTGGTTACATTATATCAAAAGTGGCAAATGGGCCTCAGGCCTTGAATCAACTGGCCTATTGCAACTTGATATAATTCTATCAATTATATTAATGGAGTAACCTCTTAAGGAATATTTTAAATTACTACAACTTAAATAGTCATTTCATAGGTACCGGTAACAAGGGTTTTGATGTGGTACTTGCTACTTTTGGTTTAGCGGATGAGAGATTCAGTGAATTGTTGTTACCCAATTTGTGTAATGAGCATGATATTAATTGTAAACTTGTTGCACTTGGTGAAAAACTTGCTATATTCCATTGTGTAAAAAGGTGTAGTTTGGTTGATAAATGAGTATGGGTGTCAGGGAATCATGGAGAAAGATTGTAGTCCATGGATTTAGTGAATTTCGATGGGTTTCAACCTGTGATTTTCTATGATGATGGAAAACTTCTGTTTGTACGCTACTACCATCTAATGTGGGAACATGACATTGACGCACAAACATTCTGTAAAAGTGTTCATATTTCTAATATGAATGGTAGTTGGGGGGGTGGGTACTTACGTCGAAAGCCTTGTATAGAAAACGCCAAATTCAAGCGAACAAGTGTAGCTGTAAGGTTCAAGCATGATTATTAACCAAGTTTGCATTGAACAATTTTATTGAGTTGAATTCATCATGCTATAATTGTCAAGTTTCCCAATTTGGTTTGCAGCATCGTGCTCTAACCTAAGTTATTTAAGTTGAAGGGTTCTTTTATGGCTTTATATACTAACTAACGTTCTGCTTTATTCATTTTCTGTATTCAGCAGCAACAAGACATGTTGAATCGGTTGGGGGGTAACTTTATGATTATATAATTATTTACTACTCGTTGTATCTAGTGAAATTTAATAAAGAAGGTACAAAACACGTCCCTAAAATGGTAGTATAACTATTTTCTTAGAAGTAGATTAAAAGATGTGGCAAGATAATATAGATCGGATTCGACTGGGTAATGGGTCAGCATAGAACTGGACTAATCCTTCTAAACGGATCAATAGGCAACTCAAGATTTGATATATTTGTTGGGGCACACATTTTTTATATCTTAGCTTTCACTCACTGTAGAATTTATATATTTCTATTGTGCATTGTAGAGACCAGAGTTACCAGCTCCTAATGTTTGCTACCTTTCGTAGGCAAGTCAAGATTTGATCCAAATGTTAAGGTACTCCTTAATTATCGAGACAAAAGTACCCTAAGAGCACAAGGTGTGGTAACCTTGTGTTAAGGTTTAACACTTGTCACGTCACCGTCACATCAGCCTTAACATTTCACCTTATCTCAACAAAAAAACCCTTTATCATAACTTACCCACGTTAAACATTAACTCACCAACAATTTACAAAAACAACCCTTCATTTAGGGGGCACGAAAAAAAAAACTTTAACGTGGCGTTAAGGTGTTAACACGGGCATGTTAACACCCCCTTAACACCACAGACGGTATGGTTAACATGGCTTAAGTTGAAAATGTTAAACCTTAACATCCCTTTGCTTAGCACCATACCCATTTCTCTAAGAATAGATGTCTTTGAGAGCTTAAAGATGGCATCTAAATAAATCAAGCTTATTGAAAGTTTCACAATTATTATTTATTTTATTTTTTTCCCCTATTATACATGTTATGTTATATTTCACCTGCCAACTATTTTTCTCAAGCAGATCTTCAACCATAACCCTATTGTTCAAGTATTTTTTGTTATTTCACGTAACAATTACTTCTATTGTATATATATTCTTCATACTCGATCTTCTCGTAACAATGGCGTTTGTAAGAATCCCACCGGAAATCATCACCTGCAATATTCTATATCATCTTCCCGCCAAATCTCTGGCACGTTTCCGGTGTGTTTCAAAGGGTTGGTTATTTTTACTTTCACAACCAGAGTTTATCAAGAAACATCGAAAAACGCTTAACCGAAATCACCTCCTATTTTTATCCAAATATTATACACCTTATTCACTTCCATTTAATCATCATCATAAAAAATCAATTCCAACGAATCTTCTCTTCAAATCACATGATCCGGATTTATTCACTTTCTATGGTTCTTGCAATGGTCTTGTTTTCGCATCTGTTTGGGACTCGTATAATGTCCATGTATTTGTCATTTTTAATCCGACTACTAGAGATTTGGTGGAATTGCCTAAGCCTGGTAATGAATTAAGAAACGTTTACAACGTTCATAAGCTGTACGGATTTGGTTATGATTCTGTAATAGATGATTACAAGAGTGTTGCCATCTCTTTCATTGATTATAAATGCTTGTTTCGTTACCATCGTGATGATAAGATTTTGTTAGTGAATGTTTATAGCCTTAAAAGTAATACTTGGAGGCTAGTGAGTGATTTACCCTATGGTCTTAAACAGTGGCGATTTAGAAATATGAAATAGGGTATGCACAATTTTAGTATAATCCCTGCTAAACAATTTGGATTTCGGGTCGGGTTTTTTTGTTTTGAAAGACGGCCAACAACTTTTTATTTATTTATTAACCCACTATCATTTGATTGAAAAAGCAACTTATACATATACCATCTAGGAGAACTAGGCAATATTTTTTCTATATGGATCCGAGTTATAAAGACTACGATTTAGTTTATCGAATTTAAGTTATTCGAGATTGCAATGGTATTTATGATTCAAGTTTTATTCATTATCATTAAAATTGCATTGTTTGTATAAAATCAACAACTAAAAGTTAAAATCACCTATATAAAGCTAATTATGTACTAAAATCTTTTTTTTTAACACATGTACTAAACTCTTAAGAAACTAAACTAAAGAAAATCATGATTCCTAAATGGCTAAGTAAATAAAATCTTGTGTGTAATAAAATCTTGATTCCTAAATGGCTAAAAGATTAAATATGAATCGGTGAGAGCACATCTTGTTTGATAAAATTTTTGATGGCGCTGAAATAATTAGACAACTACTGAATCATGTAGGGCCAATAGTATGCAAAATCATTCGGTGACCCACATTTCCCTATTTTGTCCTTTTTTATATTTTAATTAGTTACTAGTGATAACATCAAATAATCATGATTTTTAAGTGTCAATTTTCATGAGTAATTCTTAAACGTGTAACTTGTTTACAGTATCAGCTAAAATTCATTGGAAATTGTAGTATTAAATGAGCTTAATTCATCATTTTATAATAATAAAAAGGTGAATTTGGTCGCATTTCTTAAATTGAAATAAGGACTTAGTGGCATGGATTTAAAAAACTAAATAAAAAATAAGCAAACATCCTTAATAATTTTAGTAACAGGGGCCTTCTGGATATCGAAACCTCAAGATGATGCCAAAAAAACATGTGACCGAGTAGGGCGCTTGAAAATCGGGGGCCTAAAGCGATGGCTTTAGTAGCTTTATCTTTGAGCCACCACTGGTGTTGACCATGGGTTTGTTTAAAGAGCCCGACACACTGGTAACCTTGTCTGGAAGTGATAATCACATTATGTGAGTCAAATACTCCCTTGGTCTTCCAAGAAAAACATAATTACAGTTTTACTCTTCACTAATTAATTTTTCTAAAGTTAATTACATTTTGGGTCCTTTTGTTTTGCCCGGTATATATTTCACTTTCGGTCCACTTTTCAAAAAAGTTACGGATCCTGTCAAAAACTAAAACACCCGTTACGGGTTTGGTCGAAGTTTTCGTTGACCGATAAGGACTTTAGCAAACGAAACTACGGATACTGTGATTTTTTGCAAAATGCCGGTTGTCCATTGAGTATGCTTTCTTGTTGGATATATGTAACATGAGAGGTGTTTATCCTTTGATATCTAGCATGATTAACTTTAAGATTATATGTGCATGTTGGAACGTGATATAATCAAATAAAATTAATACTCTAAGAGTATATATGGTATGGAGTCACTTTATTTTGCTTACCCATAAATTCATGCTTACCAAGGGATAAATCCCCACCATCCATCTAGTTTGATCTAATGGTGGAGATTAACCTAAGATTTAAAAGGTAAACCTAAGTCCATGTTTTTTTTCTTGTGTTTTTGTCTTTCTTTTTTTATTCACATATTTTTTATTTTATTTTATTTTATTTTTAAATTAACGTTTTTTTTTATTTAATTAACGTTTTTTTTTTCCGAATTCGCGTTTTTTTTTTTTTTTTTTTTTTTTTTTTTTTTTTAATTCGCGTTTTTTTTATTAATTCACGATTTTTTTTCATTCGCGTTTTTTTCTTCGTTTTCGTCTATTTTCATATGTTTTCGTCCGTTTTCATACGTTTTGTCCGTTTTCATACATTTTTATATGTTTTCGTCCGTTTTCATATGTTTTCATACGTTTTCATTCGTTTTCATACGTTTTCATCAGTTTTCTTTCGTTTTCGTCAATTTTTCATACGTTTTCATCCATTTTCAAACGTGTTTTTACGCTTTCATACGTTTTCATCCGTTTTCATACGTATTCGTCCATTTTCTTACGTTTTCGTCCGTTTTCTTACGTTTTCATACGTTTCTGACTATCACAAGTGATTTTCAGAATATCACTTTTTGATATTCTGAATATCACTTTGTGATATTATGAATATCACTTGTGATTTTCTGGATATCACTTTGTGGTATTCTGAATATCACTTGTGATTTTCATGTTACAAAACATTAGTTGAAAATCACTTGTAATATTCAGAAAATCACAGAATATCACTTGTTGATCATCTGGATATCACAGAATATCACTTGTGATATTCAGAATATTATTTGTGATACTCAGAATATCACTTGTGATATCACAGAATGTCACTTGTGATATTCAGAGACATATGAAAACGGCCAAAAACATTTAAAAACCGACTAAAACGTATGAAAACGGACGAATATGTATGAACTCTAAACTAAAATTTGACCATTTTCTCTTTATACGTGGTAAATATAAACTTACATATTTTTATAAGTTTCAAAATAAGCAAATTAAGCTTGTGAAACATAAACCGAAATCACATAAGCTCATAAGCAAATAAAATAAGATTAAACAATTACCCCCAAACTATGTAGTTGCTATGCAAAAAATATATTTGATATTCTGAATATCACTTGTGATTTTCTGGATATCACTTTGTGATATTATGAATATCACTTGTGATTTTCTGAATATCACTTTGTGATATTCTGAATATCAGTTTTGATTTTGATGTTACAAAACATTAGTTGAAAATTACTTGTGATATTTAGAATATCACAAGTCATATTCTGAATATCACATAATATCACTTGTGATCATCTGAATATCACAAAATATCACTTGTGATATTCATAAACGTATGAAAACGTCTGAAAACATTTAAAAACGGATGAAAACAAACGAAAACGTAAAAAAATAGACGAATATGTATGAAAACGTATGAAAGCGTAAAAACGAGTATGAAAACAAACGAAAACGTATGAAAACGGACGAAAACGTATGAATAATGAACAAAAATGTAAGAAAACGTATGAAACGGACGAAAACATAAGAAAATAGACGAATATGTATGAAAATGGACGAAAACGTATGAAAGCGTTAAAACAAGTATGAAAACGGGCGAAAACGTATGAAAACGGACGAAAACGTATGAAAACAGACGAAAACGTATGAAAACGAAAAAAAAAACGCGAATTTTTAAAAAAAGTGAATTTAAAAAAAAAAAAAAAAAAAAACGGGAATTTAAAAAAAAACGTGAATTAAAAGAAAAAGACAAAAAAAAAATGAATAAAAAAGAAAGACAAAAAGACAAGAAAAAAAACATGGACTTAGGTTTATCTATTAAATCTTAGGTTAATCTCCACCATTAGATTTAGATTAAACTAGATGGATGGTAGAGATTTGTCCCTTGATAAGCACCAAAATAAAGGTAAGCAAATGAAAATTCCTCATACGGTAGATATGATGGAGTAACCTCCAAGGAATCTTTTCAAACTAATATAAATAAATAAAATCCACAATTACTCGGTTACGTACTTATTAGGTATTCTTAACAATGGTGTGTGAAGAAGGTAGCATAACAATCCCACAGGATCTCATCATCGACATTCTTCACCATCTTCCTGTCAAATCTGTAGGCCGTTTCCGGTGTGTTTCAAAGGAATGGCTATCTTTACTTACAGAACCCCAGTTCATCAAAACCCATAAGAAAACGCTCAACAATCACCTCATCTTCTTCAGGTCCCAGAAATCTCTTGACTCAATTTATTCACTTCCATTTGATAATCATAAAGCAGTGTCGACTTTAACGAAGCTTCCCATAGAATCACGTATAGTTTATATAGAAGGTTCTTGCAATGGTCTTGTTTTACTTTATGCTTCTTGTGAGTTGAGTAATTATAAGATTAAGGACACCTTCTACGTTTTAAATCCAACTATTAAAGATTATGTGGAATTTTCCACTAATCCAGTAGTCCATAAGGAAAGTTATTGTAATAACTTGTATGGGTTTGGTTATGATTCTGTGACAGATGATTACAAGGTTGTTGCCATCTCTTTCTGTAATTATGTGTATTTGGATCCACCTGATAATGATGTGTATGTATATAGCCTTAGATCTGATACTTGGAGGAAGGTGAGTGATTCACCTTTTAATCATTCTTCTTATAGAGAAGGTGTTTTTCTTAATGGGTTTCTTCATTGGATTGATGGGAAGGAGAGTCATGGGGGAATTGCTGCTTTTGGTTTAGCTGATGAGAAATTCTGTGAAGTGCCATCACCCTATGGGTATAATGGTGCTTATTTCTTGTCTTATATCTATCAATGCAAACTTGTTGCACTTGGTGAAAAGCTTGCTATATTTGATGCTGTGGAAGGTGTAGTTTGGTTGATGAATGAGTATGGGGTCAAGGAATCCTGGACAAAGATTGTAGTCCATGGATTAAAAAAAAGTCGAATCGTTGAACCAATGATTTTTTATGACAATGGCAAAATCGTGTTTGTAAACCGCAATCTCAAGGTGCTAAATAACGCTGAAGAAAAATGTTTGGGTAAAAGTGATGATGTTATTCGGGATAAGAATGTCTTAGAGTTAACGGTTGAAGGTACATATGTTGAAAGCCTCTTCTTACCAAAAATTGGGTCAACCAATTAGAAACCTAAAAATTTAAGCGAACAGATCGTATATTTCCAAGTTTGTTTATTAAACTCTAAACTTGCATTTGTAATCTTGAGAATCATGATGAGAGAAGTGTTGGTTCTTTTTGGTAATTTTTCCTTATGTTAATG
This sequence comes from Chrysanthemum seticuspe, assembly GCA_019973895.1. Taxonomy (NCBI): domain Eukaryota; kingdom Viridiplantae; phylum Streptophyta; class Magnoliopsida; order Asterales; family Asteraceae; genus Chrysanthemum; species Chrysanthemum seticuspe. Next base: position 225,522,752 of record BPTQ01000003.1, on the reverse strand, counting down.
TTGAATATGAATCCGTTTTGATGTTCTATTATAGTATGTCCTTCCTTATCCCATCTTGCACATCGTTTTACCTCCTAAATGTAGTATTTCACTTACAGATCCTTTCATATTGAAGAAATTTACTTGAAAAGGATGATGGTATTGCTTTATAGAAGATTGGGTCATGGGTTAGCTTGAAACGGTTAATATTTAGACTGGTCAGCGGATCAAGTGGGATGGGCAGGTTAATCCGTTGGGTTCATTATAATGATGTCTGCTCTATTTCAAAACTTGAAGGTTCACACCCTCTCAATTTTGTTTGGCTTGTCTTTTTTTTTTTGGTTTATTAAAAACTTGGACATGAAAACAAGAATCTGCACAAGATAGTATCACCTTGAATCAATTTAATCAAACTTGAATTGAGTGGTTCCATTATATCGAAAGTGGCAAATGGAGTAACCTCTTAAGGAATATTTTAAATTACTACAAAATAATTAGTCATTTCGTAGTTGTCGATAACAAGGGTTCTGATGTGGTACTTGTTACTTTTGGTTTAGCGGACGAGAGATTCAGTGAACTGTTGTTACCCAATTTGTGCAATGAGTATTGATATTATTTGTAAACTTGTTGCACTTGGTGAAAAGTTGCTATATTCCATGGAGAAAGATTGTAGTCCATGGATTTAGTGAATGAGTTTGGGGTCAGGGAATCATGGAGAAAGATTGTAGTCCATGGATTTAGGGAATTTCGATGGGTTCAACTTGTGATTTTCTATGACAATGGAAAACTTCTGTTTGTAAGCTACTACCATCTAATGTGGGAATATGACCTTGACGCACAAACTTTCTGTAAAAGTGTTCATATTTCAAATATGAATGGTAGTTTTGGGGGGGGGGGGGGGGGGGGGGGGGGTGCTTATGTCGAAAGCCTTGTATAGAAATCGCCAAATTCAAACGAACATGTGTAGCTGTAAGGTTCAAGCATGATTATGATTAACCAAGTTTGCATTGAACAATTTTATTGAGTTGAATTCATCATGCTATAACTGTCAAGTTTCTTTAAGTATTGATCTAAATAATAGCCTTTAAATATTTTGAATTGTTTTCCTTGTGTTTTTACTGAATTGGATACGGATGCTTTGCGAGGGTATGAGGTACTTGATCCATGATCACATGTGTCTTGCACACTGTTTAGACGTACCGTTTCTCGATTTGGTTTGCAGCATCGTACTCTAACCAAAGTTATTTAAGTTGAAGGGCTCTTTTATGGCTTTATATACTGAGTAACGTTCTGCTTTCTGCATTTGCCTATTCATTTTGGGTATTCAGCAGCAACAAGACATGTTGAATTGGTTAAGGGATGACTTTATGATTATATAAATTGTTTAATAAACAAGGTACAAAACACGTCCCTAAAATGGTAGTACAACTATCTCTTAGAAGTGGGTAATGGATCAGCATAGAAATGGGCTAATCGTTCTAAATGGGCTAATCGTTCTAAATGGATTAATTTGTTGGGGCACACATTTTTTATATCTTTAACTCACTGTAGAATTGATATATTTCTATTGTGCGTTGTAGAGACCAGAGTTACCAGCTCCTAATGTTTGCTACCTTTCGTAGGCAAGTCAAGATTTGATCCAAATGTTAAGGTACTCCTTGATTATCGACACAAAAGTACCCTAAGAATAGATCTCTTTGAGAGATAAAAGATGGTATCTAAATAAATCAAGCTTATTGAAGTGGCTATAATAAAAAGTTTCAAAATTATTATTTATTTATTTATTCCCTATTATCTTTTATATAATAAAGGAATTACATCATTTCGGAATCATTTTATCAATTCATTCTTATTGAAAAAATAATTGGGCCAATAGAAGAGCTCGATTTCGCCACGTAAGCAAAATCGTGTGATGTGATTGGTTAATAAAAGTCAAAATTAAATTGATTTTGATCAAACTTTAATGAATTTGGTGGAGAAATTTTGTTGATAAAAAAAACACAAAAAATATAAGTGTCAAATTTTTGAAAACAAAAACTTAAAAAAAGATGAGGTAATTAATAAAACTTTAGTGGTTAAATTTCTAAAGATTATATAGAGTTAAGTGTAATACTATAAGCTTCCATGTTTTTTAATAACTTTGGATTATAAACAAATACGCCCTTATACTTTATACCCTTTATACTTTATATCTTAAAAAATACAATGTATATGTTGTTTTAAAATAACAACATATAAATTTGCATAAGATTATAAGTATCAATTTTTTTTTACTATATACGTTCAATAAGGACTCATTTATTTCATTTTTAAAAGTTTAACCTATGTGGACACGAGTTTCCATTTTAAATACGGCAAAATTACTGAAAACGAGAATATAATTATCAAATTGTAAGCACGGGTTACTTTAATATAAAAAATAAATATACGCGATTGTACTTATAACAATGACTCATATAATTCTTATTTATTTATATAAGGGTATCTTGAAAAATATTTTTAAAAAAACTTTAAGGAATATACTTTAACTTTATCAACGCTCATTATGTGCCATTAAACTTGCATCATGTGTACAACATAATATCAGTAGTGAAATTTAAATAAAAACATTAACATCTTTGTCAGCTAAATAAAATTAAATCTTGAGTTACTTAACATAAATTTTTACAAATATTTACCAAATTCTAATGGATATTAATGCGTAATGAAAAACTCGTGCATAAGTATTAGTTGTACTTATATCACAAATTTCATGGGCAAATTCTTATATGTGTATATACTGAACTAAACTGTTAAAATAAATTTGATTTATGTGTAAACTTCGTGCTTGCACGAAACTTATAACTATATAATTATATGCAATTACCTTTAAAGACATGATATTTAGTATTAATACATAATATATTTTTTTGTCAACACCCCGTGCATGCACGGGTATTATATCTATTTTTATCTAAAACATGAACATTTGTGTTAGATATCATATAGCGATTACCAACTTAGATGAATTAAATTTAACAAAGCTAATATAATAAATAGCAACAAAAGTGTGTAGGGTTGAATGACAAATCTCATTTTGATACCTTTTTCATTTTAATTCAAGTGTTTATATTTTTACCTCAGTTATAAATCTCGTGTACAAACGATGTTAGACATGAATTAAATATATTTTAAAATTTTAATTTAATATGCAGGCATATAAAAATTTAACAGTTTGATATTTGTAACTAAGGAGGGAGCATATTAGGGGCAAGGTGGGGTTGTGCCCCCCCCCCCCCCCCCCCCCCCCCCCCCCCCCCCCCCCCTCTCTCTCTCTCTCTCTTATATTTTGTTGTTTTGTATATTAGTTCTAAAAAAAATTAGTGTAAATGTAAAATAATGATAGGTTTGCCCCCCTCAAAACTATTACGACTACATTATGGGGAATAGTACTGCTTAAGCTTCGTCCCTGTTTGTAATTGTGATATTATATGCACGAGGTTTAGACTATATGTACAACTAATATTATATTTGAACTAAATTTGTTTTGCGTGTACTTATAAATCGTAATTTCATTTTAATAATTATAATCCGTGTATCTACAGATTTTTGGTAGTGCAATTAAATAATTTTTCATTGTCCTTATTCTATTTTTTAACACGTGAATGCGCGAGTTATTAAACGCGGAGTAGGTTCGGACAATAATTATATTTATTATTAATAATAATATCTCAAATATATTTGCTCAAAATTTCAAATATGATCAAGTTTGTTTAATAATCTTGTACATGTTATGTTATATTTCACCTGCCAACTATTTTTCTCAAGCATATCTTCAACCATAACCCTAGCCTATTGTTCCAATATTATGTTATTTCACGTAACAATTACTTCTATTGTTTATATTCTTCATACTCGATCTTTATGTAATAATGGCGTTTGTAAGAATCCCACCGGAAATCATCACCAGCAATATTCTATATCATCTTCCCGCCAAATCTCTGGCACGTTTCCGGTGTGTTTCAAAGGGTTGGTTATTTTTACTTTCACAACCAGAGTTTATGAAGAAACATCAAAAAACGCTTAACCGAAATCGCCTCCTATTTCTTTCCAAATATTATACACCTTATTCACTCCGATTTAATCAGCATTATAAAAAATCAAGACCAGCGAATCTTCTCTTCAAATCACATGATCCGGATTTATTCACTTTCTATGGTTCTTGCAATGGTCTTGTTTTCGCATCTGTTTGGGACTCGTATAATGTCCATGTATTTGTTATTTTTAATCCGACTACTAGAGATTTGGTGGAATTGCCTAAGCCTGGTAATGAATTAAGAAACGTTTACAACGTTCATAAGCTGTACGAATTTGGTTATGATTCTGTAACAGATGATTACAAGAGTGTTGCCATCTCTTTCATTGATTATAAATGTTTGTTTCGTTACCATAGTGATGATAAGATAATGTTAGTGAATGTTTATAGCCTTAGAAATAATACTTGGAGGCAAGTGAGTGATTTACCCTACGGTCTTAAATATGGAAAGTGTTTAAGTTTGCATGGTGTTTTTGTTAACGGGTTTCTTCACTGGATTGTGAAGAAGGGTTCTAATAAATCACTGATAATTGTAGCGTTTAGTTTAGCAGATGAGAAATTGAGTGAAGTCCCGTTACCCAATTTTTGTAACGATGTTGGTATCAGGATGTCTAATACTGATTGCAAACTTGTTGCACTTGGTGAAAAGCTTGCTATATTCTTCCAAAAGAAAGGTGAGATCTGGTTGATGAATGAGTATGGGGTAAATGAGTCGTGGACAAAGATCGTAGTCCATGGATTTAATGAAATACCAATGGTTAGACCAATGATTTTTTATGACAACGGAAAACTTGTGTTTGTAACCTGTGATCTAATGATAACATATGATCTTCAAGAACGAGCTTTCTGTAAAAGTATTGCTCTTGTGTCTAATGTGAAACTCTTCTGTTGAGTTTATGATATATAAAATATAATAAAACATAAAGACATCAAGAGTACACAGCGGAAGACTTAAGATCATAACAAATAAATTAATTAACTGAAAGTATGCGTAACGTACCTCTTGCGAATGTCAAATCCTTCGAGCAAAGCAAAACAACCCTCGAGCAAAGCAAAACAAAGAAGTACTTATTGGTGTAAGAATAATGTCTTACAACCACGTTCTTGTACACACGAATTAACCAAACGAATCAAGCGATTGCTAGATCTAACACAAGTCCTCGTTTAAGAAAAACGAAACCAAACTCCCTTACTAATGGGGTGTTCGGCCGAATATAAGACTAGAGAGAGGAGAGGAGAGATCTAGGGTTAATTCAATGCACAAGTGTATGAAACCCTAGAACCTAACCCTCTTTATATACTAGTAGGGAAACTTTGGGAACAAGATATGATTTAGGGCTTGGAAAGCCCCCCTAGGCCGGCCATGTAGAAAGCCCAAGGGAAAAACCCATAAATTTTCCAAGTTTTCCATTTCTAGTCCTTTCTCTTTTCATTTAACGGTCGTTAGTCATTTTTCCGTTAAATACTTAACGATCGTTAACCGGACTTAATGTGTAATAATTAATCGTAAACATAAACATTAATTATTAACTTTAATTCTCATTCGCTAATGTGTGCAATCCCGTGGTCACGAGTTCGAATCCGGACATTCACATGTTTGTAAATATATACATTTCCAACAGCTCCCACTTGGATATGTTTACAAAATGTGAAATAACATTGGTTAGTGTCTAGCAACACGCCAATGCCCCCGGTACAACTCGTGTATGGTTTTCTGGAGAAAAACCAAGTTTGATGATTCATCATCATATTCATCCTTTTGTTTCTAATACCATGTTAATAAGAATATGGATCTCACTCATTTCTTAATTAACTATTATGTTTCTCGCTTTTCATGATTTATTAAGATTACCAATTCTTCTGAACAGAATACCTTGGGTATGGCCATACAAACATCTTAACAATCCTACGAGGGGCCCAGCAGTATTATACTTCAAAATAAATTTGAAGGAAACAAATCCCATTTTGACTACAAGCAGGATTCATAGATTTCGCAACATTTCTGAAAACAACCCTTATAACTACCAGTTACGTATAGCGTTAGATTGCTTCACAGAAATGCACTACATCCATGACATATCTCTTGTATCTCAAGTCAGAGGATAAATATTCATGATATACTTAATGACAAAGATCCATAAAGTATTATCATGCGGGTGGGATAAGTCCTATATTCAATTCATTGAATATCATCTGAAATTAGTCATGCTACGCATCAATATACTTTCAAGTATATTCTAACTAATACTCAGATTTGTCTTAATTCAATATCATTCCCATGTTATTGATTGACAACGGACTATTTAGAATAACTTAAGTTATTCATGGATTTAAACATGCAAATATAGGACACAATATTATAAATGAAATTAAACGTATACCGTACTTTAATTCATTATAAATAATAACTGTTTAACATCCTTTATCCAAATACTAAATAGATCAATGCATGATAATTCTTAGTTAATGAATTTTTTTCCACAAGTCATGCAACTCATACTTGTTGACAAGGCATAATTTCAACTAACTTTGATCTATAGGAATTTTGATAATACTTATTTCAAGAATTCAATTTCTTGTATGTGTTTACACATATCTTGATATTGTCATATCATTCCATAAGGTGCGTGACAACATGAACCACCTTTATATGACAATCATCTTTCAAAACTTTTAAAGTTTAAAGTATTCTTTATTCTTTAATGTATAATGCAACTATGCTCTCAGATGAGCATAACTAGTCAACATGGTCATCATCAAGGATACCGTGACTAGAATTGAGTGTCATCTCAATCATACTAGCATCATTGTGTACAACAATATGCTCTTTAAATATCCGTAAACTTTTGAACAGTTATAGTGTAATGTTGGTGCCTACCAAAACTCAAGTTTGTTGGCAATGACAATTATGAAACAATTGTCATATAATCATCCATAGAATCTAGGAGCATCTCCAGATTGTGGAATGTGATTCTAAATCCAAACATATTCTTTTAAAATATTTATTACACTAACAACTTTCAATGTTGTCAAATCATCTCGTAATCAAGCATGGCCCAACAACTTTATACACAACATGATGTTCATGATGAATCTTCAAGTTAAACTTTAAGATCTCATTATATATTCATCATGTTCTATTAGACTCATTTATTTACCGCATATGTTTATAATAATAAACATATTTTCCAAGGTTATATATCTTATTTCCAAATCTTACAAACGAAGTTCATTCCCAACTAAAACTTAATTTAAGTGGAATGTAGTTGCCCATACAACATATAAGATTTTAAAAATAATAATACTCCCACTAGCTTTTAGGAATACTTATGAGCTATCTTATTTTAATTATTTAAATCAAACATGGATTTAATATTAAACATAAGAAACATCTCCTAGATGCTTGCATATATCCATTCATGGATTCTTGCATTTTGTACATATCCAAGGATTATTTGAATTCATAAAAGTTCTTTGTATTACTCATCGTCCTCGCAAAAGTAATTCCACAACAAAGAGTTATGACATTCATTGTCAAATTTCATATCAATGAAACTAAGTATGACAATTATAATCTTTATACTAATATTTAATGTATCTAGTAAAGAATATTCAATCATAGTTAATTGCTTAAATATGATTAATATTATTATCACTAGACATGCATTAAATATGTGTACAATATTGTCCATATGATTTCTACATAAAGATTTAAACCACTAGGGTTTCCATCATTTGAAGAAACTCATATTCATTATTAAGATAAACCAAGTATCTAAAGTTGATTATCTTTATGAACAGCATCTCAACATTCATAGTATGATTGATTTACCACAATTCAACATTTGGTAAATTCATCATCATGATTAACAGGCTTACCATGATCCCGTAACTCATAATCCTCAGCATATTAAATATCTGAGATATCCTTACGGATCTATGAATGACAATTCCATCACAATGAGGTCTATCATTTTCATGTTTAGCCTCATCATGATATTTGCTAGTGCATTTTAGAAGATTATGTATTTTGTAATTCAATCTTTCAAGATCTAAACAAAACTCCCACTTGCCTTTAAAAAATTGAAAGATTACCTTTAAATAGTTTAGCAAGTAGAGTAACAATACATTGTTCTCTTTTGGGATATTACAAAAAACATTGACAGTTCCTAACATTAGTTTGTTACAACTCACTCTATAAGTAGTTTAACAAATTCAGAACTTCATTTATAAGACTTAATGTGATTCATCACATTCCATAAACAAATGGTGTCTTATTAATCTTCTATGTTGAAGTCTTATTAAGTATATTCAATCTATACTCAATCTACTAACCTTGATAACTTTTGGAAGAAACTATAGTTATCTTGAATCAAATAATGCCAACAGATTTTGATTCTTCTAACAGAACATACCATAAAACTATGGTATTTCCTTAGAATTAATATTGTAAGAAAATCTAACAATATTTTAGATAACCATCTACTCTATGGCTTACCTATTTACCAACAAAGTAAAACTTAATGGTACAATAGAATTACCAAATCAATTGCATGTATTATAACACAAGTATTTTGACCAAGTCAAAAGACATATCAGTTATAATCCCACTATACGTTATAAGTCATTGATCACCTCATTGACTTCATACATATGTCTTAAAACATAGCAAGTTAACGTCTTACTTTATATTGTAAGTCTTGTATTAAAAGACTTTATGTTTGTGACTTTACAAAATCATAAACATTTATAATAAAAGTAATTATGAACACCACCTCAGGTTTCAATTAATATTTCAAGTTAATATTTACTACATATATTTAAGTCATTCAACGAATACTTAAATTCAATGTAGTATTAGATTACTTCATTTAATTATGTTATTCCATGAAATGTTCAACGTAAGAAACTGCAAAATCATCCATGCTCGTTCTCACGACACGTGGATATTTTACCTTGGGCTACAATCTAGTTCAGTGGTTTTCAAAGATAACAACACGATACACGTTCGTTTATTTGATTAATATGATTTGTGTCATAGATATAACAAGTAGATGTAGGACTATATTGATTAGTAAGGAAACGCACATGACAATCCTTGAAAACCATAAGTGCCTACAATTGGAAAGTAATTATCTTTGAAGATAATCTGGGTTACTACACAGGAAATAAGGCTTGTAGCTTCCACTGAATTAGAAATCATTAAAACAACTTCTTATTCAGTAATGCAACACAAATGCTCCCACTGAATCTGACAACATTGTAAGTGTTGCATAACCAGTGAAAACAACTTGCTTGCTTTTTTACTTTCCTACACCTTTAAAGAACCATATGTAATCATTACTAAGGTACTAAAAGGTGTATTCTACTCTATGAATGATGGGTTATCCATCAATGTTATTAACTCGAAAAATTGGGTATGCAATTTCTTCCATAACAGGTCTACCATCCCCATACTGGTATGTAGCACCTTTAAAAGTTAAAGTAAACCAACTAGATAAATTAAGCTAGTTTTCCTTTTACCAATTTTCGCGGTAATTTGTCTAGCTTCTAATTTTGTAACTCATATACATGTTTTCCAGTTAACCAACATTCATGTTTGTTACAAAAGGATTCATTCACCTTATGAAGGTAATGAAATCTTTATGGAAAATATGACGTGCAATTCATTGCTATGAGTTACATTAGAATTTAGACAATTCAAAACGTTCCTATTATACCTTTCTCATTCATGAAAAGGAATAGGATTGAGTCTAATGCTTCTCCCATGGAAAAGAGACTTCGTTTGTCTTTTCAGTAAATTATTCTCGATCAAACATTTGTTTGAAAGCAGAATGGAGCAATTTACTGATCAAAGACTAAACTTTGTTTACGGTTAAATGTTGCAATTATACATTCAAAAGAATTACAAAATTCAATTTTAGTATTTTCGATAATTAACCTTTTTCAAGAAAATTAATTACCCATGGTTCATAAGCATATAACCATTTAATTTTCACTGAAAAAACTAGGATCCAAATTGTCATAATCTCATCACATCAGTTGATCTGCTAGTAATGAACCTTATACAAGGTGGTAGAGCTTCTGCTCAATTGCCAATTTCAATTGCAATTCCTAGATTTATGGGATTTACATATAGCCAATTTCAATTGCCATGTAAACATGTTTTATCCCATCTTATGCCTTGAGTTGCCAGTTCTCACTACAAAACTCAATTAAGTTGTCCAACTTAAGAAACTGCAAAATCGTCCATGCCCGTTCTCACGACACGTGGACATTTTACCCCTTGATTACGATCTAAGTCACGGTCTCACGCAAATAAAAAATAATCTTAGGTGTTTCCGTTTCGTTGGATGGCATATAACTTAAATTAAAGGGTAATAGTTTTTGATGTTAAATCAAATATGTACAAAGATGTCATGCATTCATCTTTGTAGCATAGTTTTTATTAAAACATTTATATCTTGTTTTAATGTATAAGCTTTTCATCATCAAACTTTAATTGAGGTATTGGGTTCACCAATCAAGGAATTAGTGTTAATTATCATCCATTATACCGTACTTTTGCATAAGTGTAAACACTTAGTGTTTCGGATAATTACCACCGAAGTGGCGCATGGAATTAAAACTAATTCGCCCTTAAGATGAGCTTGCACATTTAATGGCTTACTAAGTAGCTCCATTCGAATTTACAGGGGGCAGAGGACCAGGTACGCGCTAAAGCACAACCTTAGACATCCATTCAGTGTGACTATGCGCACTTCTTTAAACCCCTTTTATTAGTTCATTCTCATGGGTGAGCCGTTCAGTCATTTGTACCAAAGTCATCAATCAATTAAACGATTATGATTACTATTCTTAAAAATACATGTTTCACCATTGTTTAGGCCAGTTTATTTTTCTTATAAAAATACCCTTGTTACACAACACAAACAAGCAAGTATTTATAAAAATAAACAAATAAACAATGAATGCATAACAAATAAAAGTCATGCATATCAAATAGCCACATGCAAACGGTTTTGATAAATCTTATTAATAACCAATTCTAGATCTGTCAATATGCATATATTTAATTAAGACTTCCACCCGTTTTCATCTATGTACGAGGTGAACCACATGCATCGATTCATCGATTGCGTAAGTCAAAATTAAATATATACCACATAGCACATAATTGATTAAATAATAATTATTGAGGTTTTCCCCAATTTTAGATCTATCAGAATTTAGTGTATATCACTTAAACATGAAAGACATACAATAAAAGCAGATCCATGATAAAACATGTAGATAATTATCATGGACATAAAATTACACTTAACAATTAATGCAATTAAACAGAGTTACGCATATACACATAAAGTTGCATGCATCTTAGGGTTTCTAATCCAATTAAAACAATAGTTTACAAAACCCTAATTAGGGTACCAAAATAAACGCCCCCTATAAAAAATTAGGGTTTAGGATTGCAAACCCTAGATCTATGCATACAAAAAATAACACATTCATGTTTATTTTAATTATGTGTTTCAGTAATTAATTACTTGTTATACAAGGCTCGTGATGCCACTGTTGAGTTTATGATATATAAAATATAATAAAACATAAAGACATCAAGAGTACACAGCGGAAGACTTAAGATCATAACAAATAAATTAATTAACTGAAAGTATGCGTAATGTACCTCTTGCGAATGTCAAATCCTTCGAGCAAAGCAAAACAACCCTCGAGCAAAGCAAAACAAAGAAGTACTTATTGGTGTAAGAATAATGTCTTACAACCACGTTCTTGTACACACGAATTAACCAAACGAATCAAGCGATTGCTAGATCTAACACAAGTCCTCGTTTAAGAAAAACGAAACCAAACTCCCTTACTAATGGGGTGTTCGGCCGAATATAAGACTAGAGAGAGGAGAGGAGAGATCTAGGGTTAATTCAATGCACAAGTGTATGAAACCCTAGAACCTAACCCTCTTTATATACTAGTAGGGAAACTTTGGGAACAAGATATGATTTAGGGCTTGGAAAGCCCCCCTAGGCCGGCCATGTAGAAAGCCCAAGGGAAAAACCCATAACTTTTCCAAGTTTTCCATTTCTAGTCCTTTCTCTTTTCATTTAACGGTCGTTAGTCATTTTTCCGTTAAATACTTAACGATCGTTAACCGGACTTAATGTGTAATAATTAATCGTAAACATAAACATTAATTATTAACTTTAATTCTCATTCGCTAATGTGTGCAATCCCGTGGTCACGAGTTCGAATCCGGACATTCACATGTTTGTAAATATATACATTTCCAACATCTTCATGGTTATAGGTGCATACGTCGAAAGCCTTGTTTCACCAAATCTCCCCCAAACTAGTTTAAAATCAACAAAATCAAGAGAAGATTAATGCGTGTAAGGCTGGTTCAGGCAATTTTATTATAAGGCTAAGCATGTTTATTTTATCTAAGTTTATGTTGGGCTATTTGTTTTAGATAAATTCATCAGGGGATATAATTGTCAGTTCTTTTCAGTATTGCTCTAAATAATTAATAGCCTTTAAATGTTTTGGATTGTTAATAACTATATTATTCCTTATATTCATGAATATGTATATCTGTTGGTGTATATATCCCACCAACAGGGTAAAGATAATCAACAACTGTTCAGCAGAAACAAACAACAAGGTCAGCAGTAACAGATACCACTAGGTGGTTACCGGATATCACTTGGAATCGTGTGATCACTTTCCAAAGTAAACTATTCGACCCTAATGCCTGGGTATCACGAATATCTACTTGGGATAAGACCAAATGCAGTTAGAGAATTAGGCACAATTCTATAACCCTTTCGCTTATAAGTATTTAGTGTTTTCTGTGTGTCCTTCATGCATAAACAGATCTCCTATTTATAGGAGGTTACTCTTGAGCTATTCCAATGGAATTATGAGTATTAATCGGCCCATTAATAGCCTCATAATTATCCCCATTATAGCCGTTAGTGGTTACATGACCAATTAAACGTGGTCATAAAGAAGTTGTAACTGCCATTTAGCAGTACTTTCAATAAGCAGTACTTTCCACTAGCAGTACTTTCACTTGCAGTGGAAGTTCAGCCTATCAGTGGAAACACTGCTTATCAGTACTTTCATAGCACTATCAGTGGATACACCACTTCAGTGGAAACACTGCCTATCGAAGCCACAAGCAGTACTTTCCACAAGCAGTACTTTCCTTAAGTAGTACTTTCACCAACAGTACTTTCTACTAGCACTACCCATACAAACCACTATAAAAGTCAGGGTGTCCATGGACCTTATGGGTGTACACGCCGTATCTCCTAACCCATTACAAGGTGTGAACAATCCCACAAGTGCACTAAATTTTCCAACAATCCTCCCCAAATTTAGTTCACTTCCTTTGCATGAAAAATAAACATCAATCAAAACATGTGCATAAACGAAAATGTCATGAGGATTGAATTTCCATCTTAGTAAATTACACGTTCAAATATTCGAGAATCAGGGTGTTCTAAGAATTGAACCCTTCAACCCATTTGAATACCTGAAGATAAAATACACACAAGTTTTCAAACACTTAAAAGCTCCTGACACTATACAAGCCATGTGTCCATATCCAAATTCATAAATGTTGTAAAAGCTAAAAGTCCAAAGCTTCTTGAAGCGGCAAAACTTCAACATTTACATAGGTGGTTCCTCTTTAGTCATGCTCCTGCCAAGCACTTTTTCAAAGAAAATTAACCATTGAGAAGTAAAAACTTCATCCTCCTTTCAGCAGGTTTTGAGCACAACCTTGGGATGTAAATAAAACATGTGCTCCAGTCCACTGAATGTTCAGCTTTCCACATTGAACTCAGCTCCTAAGTTTCCTCAGGAGGGAGTTGGGTGTCCTAGCATTCAGTGACTAAGTTGGACTTAAACCCATCCCTTTAGCAGACTTTATAACCAAGTCTCTAGCCAGACCCTTCGTCAAGTGATCAGCTAAGTTCTGTTGAGATCTCACAAACTCTATAGATACCACCCCATTCATGATAAGTTCACGAATCATGCTATGTCTGACACCTAAGTGTCTAGACTTACCATTGTACATCTGGCTATAAGCCTTAGCCAATGTAGCTGCACTATCACACCGGATAGAAATAGGTGCTATAGGTTTAGGCCACAATGGAATCTCAAGAAGCAAGTTTTTCAACCATTCAGCTTCTTTACCAGCAGCTGCTAGAGCCACAAATTCAGATTTCATTGTTGAACTGGTGATGCAAGTTTGATTCTTGGATGCCCAAGAAATTGCACCTCCTCCAAGTAGGAATACCCAGCCACTGGTAGACGAATTGTCTTCAGTGTTACTGATCCAACTTGCATCAGTGTAACCTTCCAACACTGATGGGTAACCAGTATATGAGAGACTATAATCCATAGTTCTCTTCAAATACTTCAGTACCCTCTAAACTGCTTGCCAGTGATGAGCACTAGGATTACTAGTATACCTGCTCAATTTTCCCACTGCAAAACCAATATCAGGCCTTGTACAAGTCATGGCATACATCAGGCAGCCAATTACCCTAGAATACTCAAGTTGAGATACAGCCTTGCCATGATTAGGCATCAGCTTCTCACTAGTATCCATAGGTGTACTCACTGGAGTACAATCAAAGTAATTGAATTTCCTTAGTACCTTCTCAATATAATGAGACTGAGAGATAGAAATTCTTTTACTTTCATGTTTAATCCTTATACCAAGGATAACATCAGCCTCCCCCATGTCTTTCATGGAGAACCTTGATGACAAAAATTCCTTTGTCAGGTCAACCTGATTTTGGTCAGTGCCAAAGATCAACATGTCATCAACATATAGACAAATGATGACTCCTTTACCAGATTCATCAAATTTGCTATATACACATTTGTCAGCCTGGTTAAGAACATAACCACTAGACAAAACCACTTCATCAAATTTTTGATGCCATTGCTTAGGTGCCTGCTTAAGTCCATAAAGAGACTTAATCAGTTTACACACCTTGTTTTCATTACCAGGCATGATGAAGCCCTGAGGTTGGTTCATATAAACCTCCTCTTCCAATTCACCATTCAAGAAAGCTGTCTTCACATCCATCTAATGAATAACCAGATTGTGAATAGATGTCATAGCAATCAGCAGTCTTATGGTACTGATACGAGCCACAGGGGCATAAGTATCAAAATAGTCTATCCCTGACTTTTGTTTAAAGCCCTGAATGACTAGTCTAGCCTTGAACTTTTCAATAGTTCCATCTAGTTTCATTTTCCTTTTGAAAATCCATTTGCAACCCAGAGGCTTGCAACCTGGTGGTAGATCAACCAACACCCAAGTGTTGTTGCCCATGATGGAATCCATCTCATCATTGATTGCTTCTTTCCAGAAAGCAATATCCTAGGACTTCATTGCTTCTTCAAATGTCTTGGGATCATCCTCAACAATGAAGCAATAGGAGTATTGGTCTGAGACCTCATCCCTTGTTCCTTCAACCAAGTATAGTTGAAACTCAGGTCCAAATGACTTTGGAGTCCTGACCCTTTTGCTTTTCCTGAGCACAAGTTCAGGTTGCTGAACCACAACCTCATTAGGGACCACTGATGGTTCATCATCAGGGACCTCTGATACACCAGTGTCATGAGTTCCATTAGGAATCCTCTGACTTGGTCTAGGGACTGATGAGAATCTATTCTCATCAAAGTCTGCATCCCTTGATTCAATTATTGAGTTAACTGAAACATGTTCATTAGGTTCAATAACATAGAACCTAAAAGCCTTGGAATGCTCAGCATATCCAACAAAGATGCAGTCAATGCCTCTTTCACCCAAAGTTTTCAGCTTTGGATCAGGGAGTCTTACAACAGCCCTACAACCCCAGACCCTGAGATAATTCACGTTGGGTTTCCTTTTAGTCCAGAGTTCATAAGGGGTAACCTTGTTCCTTTTGTTGGGAACCCTATTTAGCAAATAGCAAGCTGTTAACATAGCTTCACCCCAGAACCCTTGACTCAGTCCTGAATAGGACAACATGGAATTAACCATCTCCTTCAGCACCCTGTTTTTCCTTTCAGAAATACCATTTTGCTGAGGAGTATAAGGGGCAGTCGTTTCATGGATTATTCCAACAGACTGAAAGTACTGAGTATCCATGTACTCACCTCCCCTATCAGTCCTTAATCTTTTGATTAAAGACCCAAGTTGTAATTCAACTTTAGTTTTAAACACTTTGAATTTATCTAATGCTTCATCCTTGGTATGTAACAAATAGACATAACAAAATCTAGAAGCATCATCAATAAATGTCACAAAGTACTTCTTATTCCCCAAAGAAGGAGTGGCATGCAAATCACACAGGTCACTGTGAATAAGCTCCAAGATCTTAGTCTCACAACTAACACCCTGAAAGGGTTTCTTGGTTATCTTGGTCAACATGCAAGTTTTACACTTTTCAGTGTCCATGTCAAAAGCAGGGATTAAACCATCCCTAGACATATCTTGCATCCTTTTATAGTGAACATGACCAAGTCTAGCATGCCAAAGGGTAGAATCAGTCTGATCATATGTGGTCACAAAAGCTGAAATAACACTGTCAGTGGTAATATTAAGCTTGAACATTTGATTACATAAATATCCAAAACCAATAAAAACACCACATTTAGAATGAACAAATTTATCAGATTCAATAACTTGTTTATATCCATGATTATTCAAAACACTACTTGAAACCAAGTTCTTCCTGATATCAGGAACATGAATAACATTAAAGAAAGTTACAATCTTTCCTGAACTAAACCTAAGATCTACACAACCACGACCATGCACCAAGGCTGTTGACTCATTTCCCATGTGAAGAATAGAACCATCATTCAGTGACTCATAAGTCTTGAACCAGCTTCTATCTTTACACACGTGAACTGTTGCACCAGAGTCAACCCACCACGCAACATCATCATCCTGCACATAAAAAGATTCAGATACATATGTAACATAATAAATCTGAAAAGACTTATTAAACATATTCTGACCTTTCAGTGAGTTGGCTGAACCACCACTCCCTGAACCATTAGTGCCTGATCCGTTGGCTTTACCACCAATTTTAACACCCTTGCAGTCCCTTTTAATGTGACCAATCTTGCCACATTTCCAACAAGTAGGTGTTGCCTTCTTGTTAGGATCTGCCCTTGTGTTGTCATGATACTTGCGTTTGCCTTTGTTGTCATTGTACCTGGTGGAGTTGTTATGCTCCACCATATTGACAACAGATGGTCCAGCAGCATTGCCAAAGAACCTTTCTAAAGTTCGTATGGAACTTTGTATTCTTCCTCCTCAATTGAGACCAACTCAACCCGTCAGTAGACGCGTAACTCCTTAGAGAGTTCCACGTCCTATTACTGTTCGGTTTCTCACCGTTACGACGACCTGGTAGACAACAGTTATACCACCTCGTATTGTTGAGGTGGTCCATGTTACTGTTGTTTCCGTTTGCGTTCATAGTACTGTTGTGTTCCCGTCTAGGATTGTTCTTCCGTTGTGGATGAACAACCTTTACACCGTTCTAACCAGTGTAATTTTCCCTGACGTTCCCACAATTTTAACCACCATTTCGGTTGCCTAGTCCGTGATTACCAAGTCCCTCACCACCAAGTCGGTTGAGTGACTTTCCAGTCTTATACAAATTATTCAGAAAAGTCTAAATAATACAATGTATACATAGACTTAGAAAAATACACGTCCTACTAC
>BPTQ01000003.1:225438770-225504926 GCA_019973895.1 Chrysanthemum seticuspe | reverse complement strand
AGGAATTGGAGTAGTCAGCACATAGACCACACTCATGCTTGACAGCAAGAAGTGCATCTTCTTCTGCCACCTCCTAAAATCCACCCCTTCAAACTTATCAAGCTTGGCAAAGTTTGAAGCCATGTGTTTCATTGCAGCAGTTGCCATTGATTATCACAAAATAGTTTACTTTGATTGTTGATGTATATATCCCAGCAACAGGGTAAAGATAATCAACAACTGTTCAGCAGAAACAAACAACAAGGTCAGCAGTAACAGATACCACTAGGTGGTTACCTGATATCACTTGGAATCGTGTGATCACTTTCCAAAGTAAACTATTCGACCCTAATGCCTGGGTATCACGAATATCTACTTGGGATAAGACCAAATGCAGTTAGAGAATTAGGCACAATTCTATAACCCTTTCGCTTATAAGTATTTAGTGTTTTCTGTGTGTCCTTCATGCATAAACAGATCTCTTATTTATAGGAGGTTACTCTTGAGCTATTCCAATGGAATTATGAGTATTAATCGGCCCATTAATAGCCTCATAATTATCCCCATTATAGCCGTTAGTGGTTACATGACCAATTAAACGTGGTCATAAAGAAGTTGTAACTGCCATTTAGCAGTACTTTCCATAAGCAGTACTTTCCACTAGCAGTACTTTCACTTGCAGTGGAAGTTCAGCCTATCAGTGGAAACACTGCTTATCAGTACTTTCATAGCACTATCAGTGGATACACCACTTCAGTGGAAACACTGCCTATTGATGAGTGTCTAAATACTCATCATTTTTGTATCATTTAAACTGCAAAAACATCTGAAAACACTCAGAAATGCATCAAAATGATAAAAATATCACAAATAAGTGTTTTATGTGTTTTAAATGCAAAAATATCAAAATCAGATGAAAAACGTATCAAGTTTGCATAATTGGCAGTTTTAGTCCCCCAAGTTTCAAAAGTTGTCAAATTTAGTCCCTGGTAAATCAAAATAAAGTAAAATATCATTTAAGGTCCATGGGATTCAAAAGTTGTCAAAACAAACCCTTCAAAGTTTAAAAATTGCAAAATTACAACTTTGGTCCCTCAAGTTTGAAAAATGTCAAAAATAGTCCTTGGATTTATAAAAATGGAAAATAATCAACTATGGTCCTTGTACTATTCATATATGACATAATTGGTCCTTATTATAACTTTGGAAAAGTGGCAGTTTTGGTCCCTTATAAAACAGCAAATTACATGAATGGTCCTTGTATTAAACAAACCAAACGGACCCTTGTTATTATCTAAACCCAAAACCAAATCCAATCCAATACCCTAGCTGGCCCAACATCCAAGCCCAACCCCGTTATTAATATCACCGGGTCAAATAAAGTCAAACGCGCCAATATACCACCTCCACTGTACACTCGTCTCTCCCACGCCTGCAACCACAAAACCAGGTGGTTTTCTCCACCACCTGTTCCCTCCACCTCACCTATACTACTCTCCCAGCTCACCCCCTCCTCCTATACCAACCCACAAGCATTAAATGCTTCCCCACCATCAAACACTTCACCTCACCTCACATCCCCTGTTTTTGCTGCAAAATCACTCCTAGCTCCATATCTACTTCTCATTTTGTCCCCTCCACCTCTACAATCTTCCAAGAATTCTTAATTGAAGAAAACCTGCTCTAATCCACTAGTACTACTTTTTGGCGCCAAAAGTGAATTTGAAGGCTGAGATTGCTTTGACTCATCCAATGGCCAAGATTTTAAGTGGGAAATGATCAGAGACATGTGGGGAGTATCTCAATGCTATAAAGAAAGAGGAGAAGCAGAGGAGTGATATATATAGAGTAATTTTTATTAATGTATGTCGAATTAGTTAACTTTTAAATTCTAGTTTATGTTTAAGCTTTCAAGCTCTGTAATTCAAGTTTTTAGTGTGTAATAAAGCTTTTCTGAACATCAATTTCAGTTTTAATTCAAGTTTTCAGTTTATGCAAAAATTCCTTGTTCAAAAATCTCAATAAGTTCGAATGTTGTTTGTAGATGTTATTTTGGACTCATAAGATCACATAAGCTCCTATATAGCTTATGTAAGCTATTAGTATCCTTTAAAATCAGTTTAGAAGTAAAAAAGCAAAAATACAAGAAAATACAAAAAAATCAGTCAAAAATCAAAAATCACAAGAAAGGATGATCACAGCTGGAGCAAGGTGAATACAGGATTGCCTTGGGTTTAGAAGCTTAGTGGTAAGCTAATAGGGGTGATCTTTGGACCTTGTTCTGTGTTTTCAGCTCAATATAAGTTGTAAGCCTTTTAAGCTATTTTTGTCATTTCACTGTTTGAGTTGTTCTTGAGCTTTAAACTTTGTATCTTTATGTTCATTAGTAATAGCTAAGTAGAATTAAACAATAAAACAGTAGGCTTGTTCTCTTTAATTTGTAGTTGCTAGAAATTTTATTGTAACAGTTATAATAGCATAAAGATCATTCTTGAGTTGTATGTTGTTGTTACTGTTGTTTAGTGCTTATTTAGTCTTATTACATGATATTATAAAGTCTTGAATCATTTTCATGGTCTTAATCTGTGTTTTGTTTTGAAAATCATCAAAACATTCTAGTAAAGGCTTGCTTGGATTAGCTTGTTTAACTGTACTAGAGGGTGTTCAAGACAGTGTTCTTGGGTGTTATCTGTCACACTTGGTCTAAATAACTCAAACATACCATAAAAACCAGACCTTGTTAGTGTAAAAGTCAAGATCATCTTTAATCTCAACTAATTAGTTCACTGTTAGGATCTAGCTTGTTAAATTCACCACAGTAGCTTATAACTTGGAAACTTAGCTTAATTCCATCTTATTTTATGTTAATATATCATAATCAGTGATTAGGATTGATTCAAAGTTCATTTTAGTCAACTTATTTGGTTTTTATAAAAAGTCAAAATTTTAGTTTGGTCGTTTTTGAATAAAATAGATTAATTTTTATAGGACTTAACATTAGCTTTCAAGTCTTAAGCTTTTGGAATATTAAAATATAGTTGTTCAGCTTTATCTTATTATTTTTTATATTTTCTAGATAGCTTATTTAGCAGCTTATTTCTTAGCTTCTTTTTAGTCCTAGTCTGAAAAAGTTCCCTGTGCACAGTGAGCCATCTAGTTTCACAAGCTCACACAGAGCTCATCAGTTAGCTTTAGCTTGTGAATCTTGGTTCTTTGGAAAGCTAACCTAGCCATCTTTAAGTCCCAAGCTTAATTTTCCATTTTGCAGCTTATTTAATAAGGCTGCACATAGCTTTTTGTTTGTCCCAATTGACTCAGTATACACTGAGTCATTACTCAGTGGTTTACCAGTTTTTTTTTCAAGCTCACCATAAGCTCATTAGTCAACACCACAGTGAGAGCTTTAGCTTTTTGGATAGCTTATTTGGTTAACTTGTTAGTCCCAATGTTTATTTTCATTTTCTAGCTCATCTAAGTGCTTAAAAATAAGCTTAAAAGTGCCTAGTAACCTAAAAAGTGTCCTGTGCATCAGTTAAGCTTGTGCTTATTTGGAGCTTATTCAGTGCTTATTTCTTAGTTAATTTGCTTTTCCAGTTGTCATTTTAGCTTATTATCAGTGTCTAGCTTATTTTCAATTCACCTTTTTCTTATTGGTTAGCTTATAAGCCATTTTGGCTTAAACTTGTGCTTATTACCATTTCTTGTCCACTGTTGAAATAATAAGCTCAAACAGAGCTTATTAGTAGTTTTTCATAAAAAGTTCTAGTTTTAAATTTTGCTTATTTCATAGTGCTTAATTAGTTTGTAAAAGAAAAAATCCAAAAAGAAAATAAAAAGAAAAAAAAACCAGTGCTGGGATTCGAACCCTGGCCACCCAGCTCACCACACAACACACTCACCAACTGCCCTTGGGTGTTTGACTGGTTGTATCTTGCACAATTTAATACATAACTCTTGTTTTCCATTTTAGCTTATTCGTACTCTTTAGCTTATTTCTAGCTTATTTAAATAAGTTGTCACAACTTTTGTATTTTTCTTAGCTTTGTATTAGTATAAAGTATTTTATAAAAAAGTTTCAGAATTTTCTAAATAGTTTTAGTATTTTTAATCATTTAATTAGTCTAAAATAGTATTTAATTCATAATAAAAAATATAAAAGTCAAAAAAATATAAATCTTTTTTCTAAAATTTTCTTTTGTCATATAGTAAGTAAGAAAATTGTTTTTACACTTGTAGGACTTTTGTTTCACAAATTTTACGTTTTTACTTGCGCACTCGCGTAATTTTTACATATAACGCGCGTTTTCATTCTAGGTCACGTTTTTAGATAATTTAAGTTTACGTTTTAATTAAAATAGTTTATTTAAGTTATTTTGTTTTATAAATCACAAAAACATCACTTTAAAAATAGTGATAGCGTTTATTTAATATAATTTAGCTTTTTAATTTTCTTTAATTTGCATTTAAGCCCCTGTAATTTACAAAACTTTTTCTTTAGGTATAAATATTCCAAAATCCTTACTGATCATTATCTTTAGTGATCATTCGACATCTGAAAGTTTTTAAACACCATTAAGTCTCCGTGGGACTTAACGACCTGTGGAAACACTATACTCTCCAGATCTTAATTGCATTTGTTTCTGAGCTTTTTGAATTTTATTACGGTTGACCATTCACAAGTGGTTAGCTTGTGTGATAAAACCTGACTGTTTGAAAGCGAATCAAATTTTGGCGCCGCTGCCGGGGAGGCTGTAAGCGTGTTTTAAGCATTTTTCAGATCCATTCTTGCACATATACCACCTTTTGTAAACAGTTTTTTGTAAAGTTATCAAAAAGTTCATTAACACTTTTCCTAAAGTGTTAACAACACCAAACAAAATATAAAATAACAAAACAATCGTAACGTTTTCTAGCTTGTGTTTCTTTTAAGGTGATTCTTAAAGAGATACGATTTGGTTAAACGAGACGATACCAAAAATATTGTCCAAAAGTTTTTAAACCCTTAGCACAAATCCATACCTACGTCTTTTCAGTGGTACTTAATAAATACATAAAAATCAACCACCGCAAACCAAGGCAGTACACCTACCAACTGGGGGTGTGAACATTAATAAGTTCCCGAACAAAAGATTTAAAACTTGCCTTTGTGTCCTTGTGATTTGGTGTACCTTTTTCAAAGAAGCCATTTCATTTGTGATTATTGGTTTAAGTTCACTTGTCGTTTTGCCTCGCATTTGTTTTGAAAACTGATTTTTATACTTAGTGCATGCGCACTCGTTCTTCCAGCTCTACAAGTCCACTTTCTGAGCTTGCAAATATTCCTCGTAGACGTAGAGGACGTTCTGCTCCTTCAGCCGTGACTGAGGAACGTCTAGCACAACCACCCACTGTCGTAATGGCAGAAGACAAACTGATGAATGAGCTTCTCCAAGCACCCATCGAGGGTTACGGAGATGCCATTATTGTCCCAGCCATCATGGCTGATACCTTTGAGCTCAAAACTGGGTTGCTTAATCTGGTAACCCAAAGCCAATTTTATGGTTTTGAGCGGGATGATCCTCATGCACATATTCAATGGTTTAACAAGATTGCATCTACCATCAAATACAAGAATGTCCCACATGAAGCAATTAAGCTTCTTCTGTTCCCATTCTCTCTAGAGGGACAAGCCCGGAATTGGCTTGAGAAACAACCCCCTCGTTCCATTGAGACATGGGATGATCTAGTCACCAAGTTTGTTAACGAATTCTATCCTCCATCCCGAACTACAAGTCTTAAGAATGAGATAATGAAATTTTCTTAAAGATTTGATGAATCATTCGGGGAGGCATGGGATCGTTACAAAGAGTTACTCCGCAAGTGTCCGCATCATGGTTTTACCGAGTTAATGCAAATGGATACTTTCTACAATGGTCTGAGACAAGCTGACCAAGACTCTCTAAATGCCTCCGCGGGAGGTAATTTCCTGAGCAAGACCACAAAAGAAGCCTTGCAAATCATTGAAAACAAATCCCAGGTCCGCCCTTTCTGAACAAAGACATATCAATCTCAATCTAATGCAGGACCTTCTACTTCATCTCCCGTGAGTACATCTAGCACCGATGCTAAGATTGACAAACTCACGGATATTGTTCAGGCTTTGGTTCTTGCTAACCAAAAGAAAGTCACTTTCACACAGACACCATCACATAGTGAAGTGAAGAAAGTCGAGGTCTGTGTTACTTGTGGTGGCCCTCATGCATACTACAACTGTACTGCCACCGATGGTAGTCCGTTTGAAGCCAATGCTATAGCCGGTACTTCACATCAGGGAGGTAATCAATACCGTCCTCAAAATGAACCAAGTTACCGTGCTAATACTTATCAGGCACCACCCGGTTTTAACCAGAATCCTAACATACAAAACCGGATCAGAACCAACCTAGAATGAACCAAGGTTATCAAAACCAAGGTAATTTCTATCCCAGACCAAATCAAGGTTTCCAACATCAAGGGAACCTTAATCAAAACAATTTCAATCGAGGGAATCAATTTCAGGGAAATGTGAATCCTAACCAAGGGAATTTTCAACAACAAGGTCATAATCAAAACATACGACCTCAAAATTTCCCCCCACATCCTCCAGTACCATCATCTGATGAGTTATTGAAGCAATTCATGAAATCCCAAGATGAAATGAACAGGTTGTTGGTCAGTCAGATCGCTGATCTAAAGAAGTCTTTAAATGATCAACCCTCGGGCTCAGGAAAACTTCCGAGCAACACGATCGCTAACCCGAGGGGCGATGCAAAGGCGATCACAACCAGAAGTGGTGTTTCATACAATGGACCCGCTATTCCTACTACCTCTTCTTCTTCTCTCCCGAAGGTAGTGGAAAGTGAACCTGAGGCTACAAAGGACAAGGAACTTCCTAATAATAACGGAGGTACCAACGATGTCCATCCTCAAGTTGTCCTGAAACCCAAATCCAATCCAGGAGTTGTTTTTGAACCTCCAGTAGCTCCCATTGAAAACCCCAAATCCAAATCTTCTATTCCTTACCCATCACGTTTGAATGAGCAAAAGCTCCGTGAAAAAGCCAGTCATCAAATGGACAAATTTTTTCAAATTTTCCAAGAACTACATTTTGACATAAGCTTTGCTGATGCTATCATGCTGATGCCCAAGTTTGCATCAACTCTCAAACACATGTTAAGAAACAAGGAAAAGCTGTTTGAGATGGCAAAAACTCCTCTGAACGAGAACTGCTCAGCAGTTATCTTGAAGAAGCTTCCCGAGAAGCTTGGAGATCCTGGAAAATTTCTCTTACCTTGTGTTTTTCCAGGGATGGTTGAATGCTTTGCCTTAGCCGATCTTGGTGCAAGCATCAATCTGATGCCTTATTCAGTATGGAAGAAACTTTCTCTTCCGGAACTTACTCCTACATGCATGACTCTCGAGCTTGCGGATCGTACAATATCCCGTCCTCTTGGCATTGCTGAGGACGTATTTGTGAAAGTAGGAAAGTTCCATTTTCCAGCTGACTTTGTGGTTGTTGATTTCGATGCCGATCATCGGATTCCTCTCATTGTTGGACGAGGATTCCTGAGAACGGGCCGTGCTCTCATTGATGTATTTGAGCAAGAAATCACATTACGTGTTGGTAATGAAGCTGTCACCTTTAACCTTGATCAAACTTCGAGGTACTCCGCAAACTATGATTCTGAGTCGGTTAACCGAATAGATATCATTGATGTTGCTTCTGAAGAGTACTCTCAAGAAGTTCTTGGTTATGATCATAATTCTTCGAGTGATAATCTCACTCATTCATCTCTGTTGGAATCACTCCTAAACAGTATTTCAAGTATTTATATTTCATATGTAATAGGTAGCTTTATTCTGGCCTTTATGTTTGTTTAAGGTCCAGCTTATGTAGAAGGCCCATAAGCTGAGGCCCAAGCCCAATAAGGAATAGGGAAGGAGAGGGAGTGTTGCCCTAGCTCCTTGCCTATATAAACTATTGTAAACCCTCATTTGAGGGTTGGTTGTTCAAGTTTTCTATTCATTCACTCACCTACGCATAACCGTGTCTTATATTGTTTGTGTGTGTGTTTGATACTTGTTCAATCGCCTTATCTCTTTCTATATAAGCTTGTGTTGTAAAACTAGTGACCTAACAATCTCAACCCATCATCGCCAATTCTACTCCTTCTCTCACTCCTTTTGAGGAAAGTGACTTCATCTTGGAAGAGATTGAAGCATACTTGTCTAGTGATTCTGTTCCATGGGAAATTGATCACGCTCCCATCAACATCGAGGGGGACATACTTCTCATTGAGAAGTTTCTTAATGATGATCATTCATCACTCCCTCCCGTCGAACTTCATAACAAGGAAGTCAAGTCAGTTGAGAAAACTGAAGAATTTCCTGAGGTAGAACTTAAGGACTTACCACCTCATCTCGAGTATGCATTTCTTGAGGGTGATGATAAATTACCAGTCATTATTGCTCGAGATTTGAGTAAAGATGAAAAGACTGCTCTCATAAAGGTCTTGAAGTCACAAAAACAAGCAATTGCTTGGAAACTCTTCGACATTAAGGGTATCAACCCTGAATTTTGTACTCACAAAATCTTGATGGAGGATGACTTCAAACCAGCAGTTCAACATCAGAGAAGGGTGAATCCAAAAATCCATGATGTTATCAAACAGGAGGTTATCAAACTTCTTGATGCAGGATTAATTTACCCGATCTCAGATAGTCCTTGGGTTAGCCCAATTCATTGTGTTCCTAAAAAGGGTGGCATAACTGTTGTCACAAATGAAGATAGCGAGTTAATTCCAACTCGGCTGGTAACGGGATGGCGTGTTTGCATTGACTATCGTAAGTTGAATGACGCCACCCGAAAAGACCATTTTCCTCTACCCTTCATGGACCAAATGCTTGAGAGATTAGCAGGGAATGAATACTATTGTTTCCTTGATGGTTTCTCGGGGTATTTTCAGATCCCCATTGATCTACAGGATCAAGAAAAGACCACATTCACCTGCCCATACGGAACTTTTGCCTACAGACGTATGCCTTTTGGCTTATGTAATGCTCCTGGCACGTTCCAACGATGTATGATGGCCATTTTCCACGACATGATCGGGGAAACAATGGAGGTGTTTATGGATGACTTCTCGGTCATTGGGGACTCGTTTCAAACATGTCTCTCCCATTTAGATAAAATGCTCAAACGGTGTGAAGACACCAATCTTTGTCTAAATTGGGAGAAGAGCCACTTTATGGTCAAAGAAGGCATAGTCCTTGGCCATAAGATTTCCAAAAATGGGATTGAGGTTGATAGAGCAAAAGTCGATGTTATTGCTAAATTGCCTCATCCTACTACCGTCAAAGGTATTAGGAGTTTTTTAGGTCATGCCGGTTTTTATCGCAGATTCATACAAGATTTTTCTAAAATCGCCCGGCCTATGACCCATCTTCTTGAAAAAGATGCTCCCTTTTATCTTCTCACCTGAGTGCATCGAAGCTTTTGAAACATTAAAGAAAAAGCTTACTGAGGCACCCATTCTCGTTGCTCCCGACTGGGATTTACCCTTTGAACTCATGTGCGATGCAAGTGATTTTGCTATCGGTGCAGTCCTAGGGCAACGTAGAGCCAAGCATTTTCAGCCTATCCACTACGCGAGTAAGACTATGACTGAAGCTCAAACCCATTACACCACCACAGAAAAAGAGCTACTAGCCGTGGTGTATGCGTTTGAGAAGTTTCGGCCATACTTAATCTTGACCAAATGTGTGGTGTATACGGATCACTCGGCTCTCAAATATCTCTTTGCAAAACAAGATGCAAAGCCGAGATTGCTTCGTTGGGTTCTCCTCTTGCAAGAATTTGATATCATTATACGTGATAAAAAAGGAGCTGAGAACCTGGCTGCTGATCATCTGTCCCGATTAGAAAACCCTCACCAAGATGTTTTCGAGAAAAAAGAAATAAATGAAACATTTCCTCTTGAGACACTCAATGCGGTTTCTTTTCGTGGAAACTCTACTACCCCATGGTTTGCTGACTTCGCAAATTACCATGCGGGTAACTTCATAGTGAAAGGGATGTCGACCCAACAGAAGAACAAATTCTTCAAAGATGTTAAACATTACTTCTGGGACGACCCCTACTTATTCAAAATCTGTGCGGATCAAGTCATCCGACGGTGTGCTTATGGACAAGAGGCTATGGACATTCTCAAAGCTTGCCATGCTGGATCCACTGGGGGCCATCATAGTCCAAACTACACTGCCAAAAAGGTGTTTGATTCCGGGTTTTATTGGCCTACGATTTATAAGGATGCCCACGATTTTGTCAAAGCATGTGACGCTTGTCAACGTCACGGAAATATCTCTCAAAGAAATGAAATGCCGCAAAACGCCATTCAAGTGTGTGAGATATTTGACATCTGGGGCATTGACTTTATGGGGCCATTTCCATCATCTCGAGGAAACAAATACATACTTGTGGCTATTGACTATTTGTCAAAATGGGTTGAAGCGAAAGCTTTACCTACCAATGATGCCCGAGTTGTTGTGAAATTTTTAAAATCTCTTTTTGCTAGGTTTGGAACTCCGCGAGCTATAATTAGTGATCGTGGTACACATTTTTGCAATGATCAATTTGATCGTGTTATGCAAAAGTATGGTGTAACCCACCGTCTCTCTACTGCATACCACCCCCAAACAAGTGGGCAAGTGGAAGTTTCCAACCGTGGTATTAAAAGAATTCTAGAAAGGACAGTAGGCGAAAACCGTGCATCCTGGTCGGATAAACTGGATGACGCACTCTGGGCCTTCCGTACAGCTTATAAAACACCCATCGGGTGTACTCCATACAAGCTAGTGTACGGGAAGGCATGTCATCTGCCGATTGAGCTTGAGCACAAGGCATACTGGGCCTTGAAACATGCCAACTTCGATATTCAGACAGCTGGTGATCACAGAAAAGTTCAAATGAATGAATTAAATGAACTCCGTAATCAAGCATACGAGAACTCTTTGATCTACAAACAAAAGAGAAAGAAGATTCATGACTCTAAAATCAAGAACCGCGTTTTCAACGTTGGTGATCGAGTCATTCTTTTCAATTCAAGATTGAAGATTTTCTCGGGAAAGCTCAAGTCCCGTTGGTCTGGTCCATTTACTATTGCTAAGGTTTATCCTTATGGTACCATTGAGTTATCTCAGCCCGATGGTCCAAATTTTAAAGTGAATGGTCATCGATTGAAGCATTATTTTGGAGAGGACATTCCACCCGTGGTTGTCCCGGATCTACAAACTTTCCCCATGAACCAATGAATGCGGGGATCGAGTCAAGCTAGTGACTCGAGAATCAAAAACAGTAGCACACCACATGGGTTTTCACCCGTGAGTATCACCCTAGTGTGGGGGAGTTGCCCCCCGCTGTTGTATATAAGTTCTCTCTAAAAAAAAAAAAGTGTATATATCAAAAATAAAATAATGGCCGTAATATTTCCCTTTTACGTTCTAAGTTTCGGCATAACAGCCGGTACTTTGAATATTGAGGGCAATATTCATTTCTAGTGTGGGGGGGAATTCTCACGAATTTTATCATGTATTTATTCCACCCAATTCCCCCGTTTTTGGCCGAAATTTTTTTTGGAGTAAGTGTTTTTCACTTACTCAGCAAATGGTAATCAGTCCGCCATGTCTAACCCACATAAGGATTAGCTAATCCAGGAGCAAACGGCTCTTGGTAAAGATATCTCTGTTGGAATCACTCCTAAACAGTATTTCAAGTATTTATATTTCATATGTAATAGGTAGCTTTATTATGGCCTTTATGTTTGTTTAAGGTCAAGCTTATGTAGAAGGCCCATAAGCTTAGGCCCAAGCCCAATAAGGAATAGGGAAGGAGAGGGAGTGTTGCCCTAGCTCCTTGCCTATATAAACAATGTAATAACCCTCACTTGAGGGTTGGTTGTTCAAGTTTTCTTTCTTTCACATACATCTTCACATAACCGTATGCTTACTATCGTGTGTGTGTGTTAGAGCTTGTTCAATCGCCTCATCTCCTTTCTATATTACTTGTGTTTGTAAAACTAGTGACCTAACAGTGGTATCAATCGCCTAATAGTTGGGTGAATCGTTATTGCTTTTGAAGTGGGTTTTGGTCCTACGCGTAAGGCTAACGAGTGATACTTTGGTTCGCTTAAAAACTTGTTTTTTACACTTTTTAATCCAAGATTCTTGTACTTTCAATGTTTTGAGGTGTTAAAATACTTGTTTTTGGCAAAAAGTTTCAAACTTTACGCGTGGATCTACGTTTTTAAGCCTGTTTTTTGTTCGAGGGTTTCATCCTACGCGTAACTGTTTTAAGAGCTTTGGATCATCAAGTTTCACACTTTTGTATCTTTTGGTGTTATTGAAGCTATTTCATCACACAAAAACTGGTTTAGAAACATCTTTGGGTAAAATCAAATTTACGAGAAATCCTACGCGTATCAAAACCCTAAAATTACGCGTAAGATTTTCCTTGGTTTGATCTTCATTTTCCTGGTTTATTCCGTGTTTTCTTACTTGGATAAGTCTGAAAATACGTCGACTTTGGATATCTTTTGCACTGTGATAGTGTAAAAGATCATTATGGCAAAAACCCTAAAATTACGCATAAGCATAAGCTTACGCGTAGAAATTCTACGCATAAGATTCACTTTACGCGTAAACTTAGTTCTACGCATAAGGTAATCCTACGCCTATCTTTCTACGCCTAACTTTTGTCTACGCATAACTTTAGTGCTTTTATCCTTCTTACGCGTAAGCTAAAACCTACGCGTAACTCCGTATTGTTACGCGTAACTTTTGGTGTTTTTACGCATAAGTGCTACTTGGTTTCTTGTCTTTTCTACGCCTAAGGACACTTCATCCACAAAGGTTCATTCGACTACAAAGATCCATTTTTACTACACAAGTTCATCAACATGTCTCAACCACCATACTCTAACTATTTCCCTCACACTTATAATCATCAACAACAACAACAATTAACTCCACAACATCAACAATGGAATCAACAACAAGCTATTTATCAACAACAATTTAATCAGCAACATACTCCACAACTTGGTGCAATTCCACCACCACATATGGTTCAAACACCACCAAGTCTTCAAGTTCAACCCTACACAAACGATTTCAATCAACATCCATCAAGGAACACTATGAAGGAACCCACTTGGTTTGCAAAGATGTGTGAAGCTTTAAGCAGCCAACAATCAATTCATGAAGCTGGATCACTTGATAGACCTCCAATGCTCACTCCAGGAAACTACGACCAATGGGTGATAAGGTTCTTTAGGTTTTGTGATCTAAAGAAGCCACATGGAAAGTTCTTAAAGAAGGTTATCTTGGAAGGTCCATTTGAGATGCCTACTGTCATTGTACCCGGAGATCCAACTGCTGTTCCACTAAGAGATGAACAAACCAACATTGCTACTGTTGCAGATTTAAATCCTACAGAACTTCTACACTATGAAGCTGATGAACTTGCAATGGAATATATCCTCTTAGGATTACCAAACCCAATTCTTCGTAGTGTTGATGCTCAAAAGACTGCACAAAAAATGTGGGATCATATTCGTCTTCTTATGGAAGGATCTGTACTCAATCAGGAGGATTTGGAATCCAAAATTTACTTGGCTTATGAACACTTCATGATTGAACCTGGAGAGACACTAGAGTCCTATCATCATCGATTTTCAGACATCATCAATGATTTGGATAAACACAACATCATCATGCCAAGAATTGCAGTGAATACTAAGTTCCTGAGTAGTCTTGGTCCTGAATGGGAGAAGTATGTCATCTTTCTCCGTCAAGCGAAGAATATGCATCATTCTACTTATGGATTGTTGTACGATTACTTGAAGCCTCATGAAAAGGAAGTTGATCGGGAAAGGATTCTCCGTGCTCAAATTGCTAAACAGTCACATCCGGATACTCAACAACTTGCCTTGTATGCTCAACAGAATTATCCCTCTCAACCAGCAACTCAACCAACTGCTTCAAACACACCTTCACAGCAACAACCTCAACAAAATCAACTGGTTCCATACAACAACAACAATGCTCAAGCATATGTCAGTGAAGCGACTGAGGAAACCGATCCGTTCGAAGCATTGCAACAAGGATTTGTGATGATTGCTAATGCTTTTGGCCGTTACACCAACAAATCCAACAATCGTATTCGTTCCTCATCTAACACACGGACTCAAGCTGTTGTGAACAATGGACGTGTTGAAGTTCAGAATCATGATTATGGTCGTCAGATGGGCGGTGGTCAAGGGTTTAATGCTGTGGGTAGGAATAACAACAGAGCTCAAGTGGTGGAACAGGGAACTGCTCAGAATCGGTTAAATGGTCTTAGATGCTACAACTGCAATGAGAAGGGACACCTGGCTAATGCATGCCCAAAGCCGAGGACTAGGGGCAATGCTTATTTCAAAGAGGCTTTACTTTTGGCTCTTAAGGATGAAGCTGGTGGATCTCTCACAGACAAAGAACAGAGCTTTATAGCAGATGCAGACTCAGATGATGATATGGAGGACTTGCAGGCCAATGCAGCTGTTATGTTGATGGCTAATATGCAAGAGTTACACATGAGTGAAACAGGCCCAGTGTATGACACTGATGGCTTGTCTCAGGTACCCGAACAAACCATCATCATATCTGAACTAATATCTCCATCAATATCTGAATCCGGCACGGCTCAGAATGTTCAAAATGGGTTATCTACATCTAATTCTGACGATTTTCAAATAAACCCCGTAGTTACATTTGACGATCCAGATGACCTTATGGTTTCCCTTGATAATCAAATTGACTCCGTGGTTATACTTGAGGATCTAAATAATGATCATGTTGTGACTCACGTTGAACAAGATGAACCTTTGCCCCATCCAGATCTTGTTCTGTTACTTAAAGACCAACAATCCCAAATTGCTGAATGTGTTGCATTAAATCAGTCCTTAAAAAGTAAAAATGCACTGTTAACCAAGGATTTTGAATGCTTACAAATGCAACTCAACTTTTTCAAAACTCAAGAAAACCGTGACAAAGGTTTTGAAGCCGCTTTTGCAAAATCTCATCAAAACGAAAAATATTTAGAGAGACAGATGCGTGATCTAGCCGCCTCGAAGAATGCTTTGTTGTCTGAATTAGAACAACTGAAATACAAACATAAAAAGCAAATTAACGCTCTCACCTTGGATAATCAAAAAGCTAAGGCCGAGTTGTTAAATTGTCAAAAACAGTTCTCCGCATACAAAAAGCATTCAACGAATCGGGTAGATGACCTTCTTGAAGAAATTATCGGCTTGCAAAACAAACTTAAAGAGTTTAAAACTGTTGTTTACAAACACGGTGAATCAGTAACAGCTATTGAAAAGTTTACCTTAAAACCCAATCCAAAAGGATATGGAAAAAATCTAGCTGATTACAAACCAAAGCTTTCACTAAAAACATTCAAACCAACTCCTGAAGTTTCCAGTGCAGAATACAAAATTGATAATACTGTCATGAGTGTTGTTGAATATCATCGTCAAGAGGAATTAGATGCAGAAGTCGAGAGTCGATCAAAATTAAAAAACGTTGTTTACAACAAACCTTTTAATTATAAAAACGCGGTCACTTTCGTCACACCAACGGATTCTTCTAACACACCAAGGGTTATCATCAAAACACCTGAGTCTTCTAATGTTAATCCCAAAACAGATTTTGCACAAACTTATGGTCCTTTACCTTCCATTAGTGAAGTAAACTCAAAACCTGAAAATCGAAAAATTCTTCGATATTTTGACATTTTCATGGCTGACCTCAAAATTTTACAACATGAGATAGAATATCGCTCTGAAATCAAAGTTGAACATTTTCAATCGCCTCTGGCGCGAGAACAAAGAGACATTTTTCAGAAAAATCTTTTACCTAATGTTAAAAACTTGAAAAGTTGTGCAATTGCCTGGGAAAAGGATTTTCATAAAGAACTTGGGGTAATGAAAAACGTTTTCGAGAAAACAGAAACATCTATTTCTAATACTAAACGTAAAAAGAAACTCTTGAGAAAAGATGTTGATCGACTCTTGGAAGATGTTATCTGTGCTGATATCCATAATGTTGTGTTATTCTATTCTTTGCCATATGCATCTGATTATATCTCTGCTGATACTGTTGAAAATGTTGTAACTGTTGAGAACACCGATAATATGCTTCAGATCGAGTCTTTAAAAGCTGAAAATAAACGATTACTCAATGAAATTTACACTGCAAAACGTCGTCTTCATTGGTGTGAAAAAGATATTCACAATCATCAACTTAGTTTTCAAAAGAAAATCGCTCAGTTGAGTGCAAAATCTTCTGATCCTAAAATTGAGCAAATGGATGATCAAAACGTGTATTTGAAAAGTAAAATATCAAAATATGAACAAGAACTTTCAAAAGTTAAACAGGAATATGGTGTCATATTTGATTTGCTCAATAAGACTCGTCATGAAGCATCTAACGAACTTGATCACTATCTTGCTCACACTAGAGAAATCATGAATTTTGCTGGTAATATTCGTTCTGAAAATCAAGATTTGATTCACACTATCTCCAAGTTACGGGAAATGTTAGGAAACTATGAACAACTTCCGCCTACTGTGATTAAGAGATTAGCACCAGTCACACTTAGTAATCGTGAACCTAGAATTCCCACTGCCAAATCACAAATTGCTAATGTGTTTCCCTCTACTGAAACAGGAATAGTTGCATCTTTTCCAAACGTCCGCACTTCACAGCCTAGGAGCACTCAATCGAAGAATAGGAAGTTGCGACCTAAGAAAAGATCAATAAGGAATGCTAAAGTAGAAGAACACCCTAGGACTCTGAATAAAACTCATGTTGCTTCCACTATAGATGTTGCCTCTGGCAAATGTAATACAAATAGTGATGTAACGAATGCTAAACCGTTAAGTACTTTTGATATTCAGTCTAATGCACCTTGTGTTATTTGCCGGAAGAGTATGAATTCTGATTGTCATGACAAATGTGTTGCTAAAGCTATAATCTCTCAATTACGAAATCCTAAGAATCGGGATACCTCTTGGCCCACTAATCATTCTAAGTCTGTGCTTGGTAGACCGCCTTCTTTAGATTCTAAGGCAACCATTGCTGTCACTGTAGCTCCAGTTTCACCTCCTAAGAATGTAGTACCACCTAGTGTTTTCACTAAGACTAAAGCAAAGAGTAGTTATAGATGGCAGAAATGGATATATAACACACTAGGATTTAAATGGATGCCTAAAATTATCAATGTGTGTATGTCTAACATACCTGCTTCGGAACCCTCTAACATTTCGGGTTCCACATCTACTTCTATTCCATCTGTGTCGTCTGTGTGTAATGCAGGTGATACAGATCATTCTCTGGATTGTTGATAGCGGATGTTCCCGACACATGACAGGCAACCTTAAACTGTTATCAAACTTTATTGCAAAGTTCATTGGCACTGTCAGGTTCGGGAACGATCACTTCGCAACTATCATGGGCTATGGAGATTATGTCAATGGGAACATCGAAATTAGCAGGGTTTACTATGTGGAAGGCCTCGGTCACAATCTGTTTTCAGTAGGTCAATTTTGTGATGGAGATTTGGAGGTTGCTTTCAGGGAGAAAACTTGTTTCATTCGTGATCTACAAGGAAATGACCTTATGTCAGGCTCACGTAATTCTAGTCTCTACACTATATTTATGCAAGACATGGTTGCTTCATCTCCCATCTTCTTACTTTCTAAGGCAACATCAACAAAATCCTGGCTATGGCACCGTCGTCTCTCACATCTAAACTTTCAAACCATCACCAACCTTGCTCGACACAAACTAGTTGAAGGTCTCCCACGATTCCGGTATTCAAAAGATCACCTTTGCTCAGCCTGTGAACAAGGGAAAAGCACTCGTGCTCATTTTCCTTCAAAGGTAGAACACAGCTCTCAGCATGTGCTACATCTTCTCCACATGGATTTGTGTGGCCCGATGCGCGTGCAAACGATCAATGGCAAACGCTACATCTTAGTAATTTTTGATGACTACTCACCTTGGACTTGGGTCTACTTTCTTCGTAGCAAAGACCAAGCTCCACAAATGATCATCACCTTTCTCACAAAAATACAGGTTCAGCTCCGCAACACCGTCAGACTAATTCGGACAGACAAAGGACTGAATTTGTTAACCAAAACCCTTCTGAATTTTATGGTAGAACACAGCTCTCAGCATGTGCTACATCTTCTCCACATGGATTTGTGTGGCCCGATGCGCGTGCAAACGATCAATGGCAAACGCTACATCTTAGTAATTTTTGATGACTACTCACCTTGGACTTGGGTCTACTTTCTTCGTAGCAAAGACCAAGCTCCACAAATGATCATCACCTTTCTCACAAAAATACAGGTTCAGCTCCGCAACACCGTCAGACTAATTCGGACAGACAAAGGAACTGAATTTGTTAACCAAA
This sequence comes from Chrysanthemum seticuspe, assembly GCA_019973895.1. NCBI lineage: Eukaryota > Viridiplantae > Streptophyta > Magnoliopsida > Asterales > Asteraceae > Chrysanthemum > Chrysanthemum seticuspe. Next base: position 225,486,412 of record BPTQ01000003.1, on the reverse strand, counting down.
ACCCTTCGTGAATTTTATGAGAAAGTGGGAATTCAGCATCAAACATCTATTGCACGTACACCTGAACAAAACGGAGTTGTTGAAAGACGAAACCGAACGTTAGTGGAAGCTGCAAGAACAATGTTAATCAATGCTAAACTTCCAGATTACTTATGGGCAGAAGCTGTATCTACTGCATGCTATACTCAAAACCGTTCTATGATCACAAAACGCCACAACAAAACACCTTTCGAGCTTGTCCACAACAATAAACCGAATCTCAAACACCTTCATGTATTTGGATCCCTTTGCTATCCGAATAATGATCGTGATGACTTTGGAAAGCTCAAAGCCAAAGCCGACATTGGAGTTTTTATTGGATATTGTGAGAATTCTAAAGGTTACCGGATCTGGAATCGTCGTACAAAACAGGTGATGGAAACGATTCATGCTCATTTTGATGAACTCACGGTAATGGCTTCTGAGTATAACAGCTTAGAACCCGGTCACAACCGTTTAAACTTCCCTCAACCCCCATCATCAGCTGAACAAAGCCCCCAGCTCACTCGTCAACAAATGGAAAGATTATTTGCTCCTCTGTTCAGTGACGATATTGATGAACGTGCTCCAGGTGTATCCGCTGTTTCCGCTGCACAACCTGATAATATTCCTATACCTGATACACCTGCTACAACAACTACTGTTGAAGATACACCTACACCAGTTGACTCCAACACTACAGTTGCACACACCGCTTCCACCAATGATGAACCAGCTGATGATATTCTGAATGAAGTACCCCCACCTGCAGATTTTGATCCAAATGCGTTTTTCAACCCGTTTTCCAATGAGACTGCTACACCAGATGTCGCAGAATCTTCAACAAACCATTTGAACCCTCAGAATCTGCACAATGTATACCAACATCAACCCTCTACACATAGATGGACAAAAGACCATCCTCTGGCTAACATTATTGGCAACCCGAATCAACCAGTCGTTACGAGACAACGTCTTCACACAGATGGTGAACATTGCATTTATGCACTCACTGTCTGCCAATCTGAGCCTAAAAACATTAAAGACGCAATGACAAAAGATAACTGGATTGAATCCATGCAGGAAGAACTCAACCAATTCAAACGTCTTGAAGTATGGGAACTGGTTGAAAGACCAACAGGGGTCTACGTCATTGGTCTAAAATGGATTTGGAAAAACAAATTGGATGCTGAAGGGAACGTCATCCGAAACAAGTCACGTCTAGTTGCTAAGGGTTATCGTCAGGAAGACGGAATAGACTTTGAAGAATCTTTTGCTCCGGTTGCTCGTCTTGAGGCTGTTCGGATATTTCTCGCGTTCGCTGCTCATATGAATATGACGGTCTATCAGATGGATGTCAAAACGGCATTTCTCAATGGACAACTTAAAGAAACGGTCTATGTTAGCCAACCAGATGGATTCGTTGATCCTGAGTTCCCGAACCATGTCTACAAACTGAACAAAGCTCTTTATGGTCTCAAACAAGCCCCTTGGGCATGGTACGATAAGCTATCATCTTTCCTCATTGCCAATAATTTCACCAAAGGCTCGGTTGACCCAACTCTTTTTATACAATATCACGGGGCACATATCTTAATTGTTCAAATTTACGTGGATGACATCATTTTTGGGTAGACACATAAAAAGTTTTCAACCGTTTTTGCAAAACTAATGAAGAAAAATTTTGAAATGTCCATGATGGGTGAACTTACGTTCTTTCTAGGACTGCAAGTTCATCAATCACACCGTGGTATTTTCTTGAGTCAGTCCAAATATGCCCTTGAATTGTTAAACAAATTTGGAATGAAAACCTGTGATACTTATGCCACACCAATGACTCATACCAAGAAGCTAGATGCTGATTTACATGGGAAATTAGTTGACCCCACCAAATACCAAAGTATTATTGGGTCCCTCATGTATCTAACAGCTAGCAGACCTGATATTGTCTTTGCCGTTTATCTATGCTCCCGTTATCAGTCGCGACCAACTGAAACCCACCTCTCTGAGGCTAAAAGAATCCTTCGATACATCAAGGGAACCATTAACTTGGGGATCTGGTATCCGAAGGATTCTGGTTTTGAACTAATCGCTTTTTCAGACGCTGATCACGCAGGATACTTAGACTCAAGGAAAAGTACTTTAGGAGCACTACAATTTCTCGGTGATAAACTGGTGTCTTGGCAATCAAAGAAGCAGGATTGTACATCGCTGTCATCAACCGAAGCAGAATATGTAGCCATGTCCGCGTGTTGTGCTCAAGTCATCTGGATGCGAACACAACTCAAAGACTATGGTTACGTATTTGACAGAATCCCTATGTACTGCGACAATCGGAGTGCCATTGCGATCTCGTGCAACTCAGTTCAGCACTCGAAATCAAAGCACATCGATCTACGCTATCATTTCATCAAGGACCACGTGGAACAGGGTACCATTGAATTATACTTTGTGGGTACTGAATACCAATTGGCAAACCTGCTCACCAAAGCCTTGCCTCCCGCTAGGTTTAATGAGCTGATCCACCGGATTGGTATGAGGTGTTTGACTCAAGAGAAATTGGATGACCTCTTAAAACAGTCTTAAAAACCTGTCAAACACCAAAATATCTTTTGTAAATAAATTTTTCAAAAGCAAAATACAAAAATATAAAATCTTATAAACCTACAAAAATATTCTTCTAATCTATAATCTTTCAACATGGCAAGTACATGTCTTCCTTCAACACTATAATCTTTCAAAATTCAGTATTTTTTACGATCCAGTGTTGAGGGGGAGAAAATTTTCACTTAACTGTTTCAAAACATCAATGTACTTGCATGTTTTCATATCTCGGTTGTTTCATTTTACAATGGTGGTGAATATTCTGGTTTAATGACACTCCTCGGACTAAATTTATAACCTTTCATTATTTCTTAAGTCGAGGGGGAGTGTCGTCATACTTCTTTCCTAAAATCTTCGTTTGGTAACCAAAATGGAAGTTAAATGGCTTTGTATGGAAATGGAATAGGTGGAGGGACTATAACTGTCAAAACCTGAAAGTATTTTCAATAAAATACCTCACCTAACATTATCACTTCACATTTATTACTAAAACCTAACCAATCTACGCCTAAGAATCAACCAAGAAATCCGTTCTTTTGATCATCTCTTTGTAAGTTGTTTCGTGATTAAAACATGTTTTTAAGCTAAGGTTTCAAATCTCATGCAAATCCAACGGCTAGAAATTGTTTTACGCGTGATTATGTGTTCTACGCATAAGCGTATGAACACACAATCATTGTGTGTGTGTTTGTGGTTAAATGGATTATGTCAAAACGTTTCAAATACATTAATGATATCATTTTAATCATCAAAACCCACCCAGAAACACGTATTAAAGATGTTTGAAAATTAGGGTTTATAAGTCGAATTGGGTTTTTCAAAATGAGAAGTGTTTTGGTCAAAAAGATTGTTGGGTTATGCTCTTATGATGTTGAATTGAGGATATCCTTGCTCTATAACCACCCAGAAACTCTAAATTATTAACAATTTGGAATTAGGGTTTAAAGTTCTTGAGATTGGGTATTTTCGATTCACCATGAATTGGATGTTATAACTTGGTTAGTAGACTCTCACAATACCTTAGACCTACCGGAAAACGTTTGGTTCAATTTCCATGGTTAGAATTGTTACGCGTAATTCTTGAACTATTAGGGTTTTGGATTACGCGTATGCAGTTCTACGGATAACTGCTTAACAAGTGTTCTTGCCATGATTTGTTGTTAAAATGAATTTATGTGTTAATATTGATGATATAATGGTTCTATTTCAGGCTTGTTACTCGTGAAACTCAAAATCAAGGTCATTTGCAACTCTACACATAAGGATTACCCTACGCGTAGTCATGTTACGCGTAAGAATAATCCTACGCATAACAGTTACGCGTAAGGTTCTACAATGGACTACGCGTATCCTGTGAAGGATATGCGTAAACAGTGACCTCTACGCATAAGGTCTACTCTTACGAGTAAGCCTTGCGCGTAAGGTATATATACGCCTACGCGTAAGCTCTACGCATAAGGTCCCCTTTTTCCTACGCGTAACATTTCTTACGCGTAAGTTAGGATCCTACGCGTAAGCTTTCGTCTACGCATATGTCAATACTGTTTACGCTTAACTTTGCTAAAACTACGCTTAACCCTGGATTGACCTTCATGATGAATTATTACATGTACAAACTTGTAAATAAACTAATCATAACGTCACGAATCCAATAATGTCACTAATAAACTTAATCGTCTAATATGTTGTGAACAATAAGTGATAACATAAACTTTAAAACTTAAAGTTAACTAACTCACGAAACATTTCACGAGGTCATTAGACTATTGGACACACAAGTGACTTAGGACTCGTAACAATCATTATCACTGTACATTCAATAACTAGACAATAAGACCTTCTGTTGACTAACATTATGTCTTTCGATATGTTGGTTCTTTTGGCTAATGTTATTTCAGATCACGACATGGCTGAACAAATGAATGTGGATACATCTGAAGTTCTCTCCATTGCTGATATCTATCCTTATGGCTATCCAATGAAGATAGGAAAGAATAATCCCCGTGTTGACTTTGACACCCTCACTTGCTCAGAATCTTCGTGTCTAATTGCTATTGATATTCTGAGGACTCATCCGTATCAGAACATGCTCACTCACTCTGCAACTGTCCCTGAGATCTATATCCAACAGTTCTGGAACATTATGGAAAGGGTCAAAGGATGGACTGCTGTGACGGTGACTCTGAATCACAAACAAGTCACCATTACACCTGCAGACTTAAGGGCTGTTCTCCTAATTCCTGAAGTCGAACCAACCAAACTATATGCCACACCTGTTGAAGAGCTCACTCTCCAATTCTTAATCGATATCGGTTATGACGAGGCTACAGGAGTAATCACCAAGCATTCTCACGTAGAGCTTAAGAGTATTCCTCAACCATGGAGAACTCTCTACATGATCATCACCAAGTCTGTTTCTGGTCGTGACAGTGGCTATGAGCATCCTAAGCTCATGGAACTGCAAATATTTTGGGCACTGGTCAACTTGAAACACATCGCTATCGAAGCTCTGATTTGGGATGACATGATGTCATTTCTCAACAAACTTGGCTCAAAGATTCCCTACATCAGATATACTAAATTGTTGATCCAGAGAGCACTTGGACTTCATCCTGATATTCCCAAGAGGCTCAATGACCCCGACAATCACGATATGTTGACGGAACCTATTCTATCTGTCAGAATTAAGGAATCGTCTACAAAGAAACAAGGTGCTGTGTTGCCAGATTTCCTTCTAACTGAAGATGTCAGAAAGCTCGAAACGTACAAAAGGTATCTGGAAGCAGTTAGACAAGGCAAAGTTGGTCATCTCGATGAAAAATCTTCTGGAACACCTATAAGGAGAACCAGAAAAGGAAGTGCTGGAAGTGTCACAAGTACAGATAGTCAGAGGAATGTTCCAAAGAAGAAACCTATTCCAAAGAGGAAACCTACCCCTAAGAAGAAAGTTCCTTCTCAGGAAGCCACTCCGATCCCTTCCTCTACACCTGAACCGCAGAGAAAGCTCATTGACGAGGACTCTGAAGCTACTGACACAGATGAAGAGATCACATACTCTGAAACTGCAAAGGATGAAAATCCCTCAGTACCAAAACCTCCAAGTCCTCAAACTAATAAAGAAAAAGGGAAGACTCCTGCACTTGTGCCACATGATGAAAGCTCTGAAGATGAAGAGGAGCAACTGGATCAATCATACAGGAAGAAGTTTCACATCGTCAGACACCTTCAAAAGGCTGAAGAATTTGCTAAAGATCAAATGGGTGGCCCCGGAGGATCAAGTGGTGCTGCCCACTCCTCACCAGATCCTGATACGGTTAATCGACCCGGTAAGGGATCTGGTGCCACCACTCTTCTGCAACAACAACAGCTTGTGGAGGATACTATCGTATATGAGTTTGAGAACCATGAAACTGAGAAGTCTGAGAAAGATAAAGATGATGATTATGACAAGTTGCTTCTGGGCAGTCCCACACAGTCACAGAAGGAAACTTCTGAACCGCCTAAGGACCCCAAGCCTCCTCATGTCTCCTCCTCATCAGACTCATCATCTCACTCATCACCACCACCATCAACGAAGTCAACCAGATCATCATCCAAATCCGTGAAGAAACCACCTAAATCTTGGATTTCTCAGACTCATGAAAGAATTGTGAAAGCTGTCCAACAAGTCAGAAAGAAGGACATACTTTACAGAAAACTGAATTGGTTTGCTGACCAAATACAGTACTTAAATGATGAGAAAGACAAGATGCAGAATGAAAGGGAATTTGTTCAGAAGTTCATGAAGAGTCATCGTAAAGAGGCACTAAACGAAATGATCGAAGGTTACACTAACAAGTACCTTCAGGATATCGTTCCTAAAGTCCAAAAGGAACTGGAGAAGACAGCAAGAGATCATACCCACAAGTTTCTTCTCGACACTGTCCCCGGTGTGACTAGAGAAGTATTTTCCAGACAACTCACTCCTAACATCGTCGCATTGGTTAAACATACAATGGCCAAAGAAGCTGATCTCTCTGAATCTGAGTTAATCGCTAAACTAGTGATGCAAATGTCAAAGCGATCTGGAACGTTTACTTTGGATGAAGCTAAATTTTTCGAAAGTCTACTTGATTTTCAACTCAGATCATCATGCAAGGAGTCAGCCGATCAACCCAAACGGCCAAGAGAGGACGATGATAAGGACAAGGACTCTGCACCTAAACGTCAGAAGCAATCTGGTGAATCTACTTCGATGCCACCTCCTCCACCACGGACTTCTTCTCAACAAAAGTCTCCTCCACCTCGGTCTTCTACTGATAAACCTCGGGACGATTCCGAGTTACCACCACTGACTCAAAAAATAGGTGATTACTTTGAGTATACGGGTGGTGACGATGAAGAGGTCCTTGAGCCCCGACAACAACCCACCTCACCCAAACAAGTGCAGAAACCAGTATCATCATCAAGGCCTTCCAAAAAGAAGAAAAAGACGACTCAGCCTGAAGTCGTATCATGGCTAGATGACGATAAAACCGAAGAGTTTGAATGGTTCTCCACACATGTCAATCAAACTCCCTATCCTGATGAAGGTTAAGACTTGGTAAACGGTTCTACATTGGAGCACGCAAAACTTTTGCAAGAAAAGTTCCATGTGAAGAAAATGACAAAATCTGAGTTGAAGCGAATCAAGAATGAAGCTTTTCAACTGTGGAAAGATAGCTCTGAAAGCGCCCTCGAGGTCGAATATCATCTTGAGAACATCGCTCGAGCTATGTCTAACAACATGGATTGGCTCAATCCGGAAGCAAACATTGACTTCACACAAAGGGACAACCCTACATACTATACCGATTGGACCAAACCCCTACCGACCATTGGCCAAACAGATGAACAAAGGATTCCCTTTCGATACTTCTTTAACAGAGACATGGATTTTCTTTTACACGGTAGCGATGGTTCACGAAAATACGCTACATCGTTGACTCTTCCATTCCCAGCGGCTACTTACTCAAACTGCATAGCTATCGAGAAATGTGCAAATCACTTGTTTTCTGACAACGTGCAAGAATACGACCGAGATGCATTGTATGGGATTCATCATTGGCCTGAACGCCGAAGAATCTACTACAAAAGCTGCCTGGTTCAGAAGTCTCAACACGCAGTGTACAGCTCTAAGGACATCGTGGCCATCAAACACGTTGATCTCAAGTCTAAGTGGGACTACACCTTCTTGAAGAATATCATAGTCAAATGACAAGATGAACAGGACTATGCATTCTCCGAAGCTGACTTTGAGAATTTATCCCTCAACGACATCGAAGACATGTACCTTGCCAAAGTACAGGGTCGTATGAGACAATTCTCGACTGAAGTTCAACGTGAATTTAACAAGTCAGTTCTCATCTTCATTAGACGCATCGTGATCAAAGAACGTGTTGAAGATATCCAGATGGCTGTTGAATCTTATCAGACGTGTGTCAACCTCACTCCTCCAACGCTTACTCTTCCCGATCTCAACCAGCTATCTCAATATACACTCATCAGCAAACCTTTCGGCGTTGTTTACCATAGTGAACTTCAAAGAAACTGCTTAATGGCGTGTAGTGAGCTCCACAAATTCGGGGATCATACTTTGAAGCTGGTTAGGGATGGATTGGCGTACAGGTTGAAGGATATACGCCTGAAAATTGGGTCTTCTAAGCGTTGGAATTCTCAGGAAAGGAGGGATGTGAGAAGGATCATCACCATGATTGATGAACGGTTGTTCAGAACGTTGGAAAGTTTTGTTGGTGGTCGACCCAGGATCAACATCACCGGCTATCAACGCCCTGTTCGTACTCCTGGGAACATCACTGCACTTCCTGGTACCCCTTGAATTGTTTCCTTCATATAATTTTGGATGTGTGATTATATATGTCTATGGCTTGTGCACACATAACAGTGTACAACCCGTAATTGTCAAGAAAGGACCCTGTGGTACGCCTCAGTGCCACAATCCTTCTAAAAGGAGCGAAAGCTTCTTATTTTTGAGTAAAACCTATCAAACCTTTCATTTTTTAAGGTTTTGCTCAAAAAGACAAGTACTTCCCCATCTGATTTTAAAACCTCAACCGTTTATATCACTAGTTGAGGGGGAGTATTTGTTGAAAACTTTGTTCACAAATTGTTCACAGTGGTCACTCTTCCCGCAACACTCGAAATGGTCATATTTATTCTCAAACGTTTCAAAAATAACATTTTCATATGCCATTTTTGAGGGGAAGAAAATTGTGTGATAAGAAATATGTTGTGCAAAATGCAAATGAATCGGTGTACCTCAGACTTAACTAACGAATTGACGGTACTAAACTGTTTGTAACTCGAAAAGACTTGTCCTGGACGGGTAATAATTTCAAGCTAGTTCGCTAGTAATGTAAACGTGTCTCGCAAAGGACTTGTCCAAGTAGAAAGTACCATTCGAGAAACTCTTGATAGACATGAACTCTGACGGGTATGACAACCTTTCGAGGTTTGTCCACACCTTCAAGGTAGTTATTAGATCTAGTTGTCACCTAAAAGCTGACAATGCAACTCTTTAACTATGCAACGTAACCGTGTCTCGCGGGGGATTGTCTATCTTCAGTGGATCAATTCAAAAAGTGCGCGCTCTTTCCTCACTGTGCATTTAACCAATAAAACTATTAAGCACATGTGGAGGGGGAGTATTTATGCAAAACCTTATCTCTCACAGTGGTTCAAACATGTTTTTCATTTACAAACCCTTTGAGAGATATTTTCACATACATTGGTTTTAATGGCAAACATAGGTTAGTCATGGAGTTATAAGGTGACTAAGGTTAGGAATAACCGTCCTATGATCCGCCAGAGCCGGAGGGATCTACCCAAGGACACTACCATTAGTTAGTGTTAGAAGTCCTTAGGAATGATTGTAAAAAGGAGAAAATGAGAATCGGAGAAAGAAGGAGTTGAAGAATAAAAAAGAAATGTAAAGTAAAGGGTGAAAAGAAACAACCCTCCAGATTATTCAACTTAGGGCAGACACCGGGTTCAATTCATATGCTACTGGTTGTCACTTAGTGACACCGGTATTGAAGATTAAAAGTCGTCATGGACCCAGTGACGCATGCACTAAACCTTCTTAGCCACTCAAGTTTTTCTCAACAGAAGCTTGTTTCATTCTCACAGGGAACCCTACGTAAACTATTGGCTTTCTCTTAGAGATCGCTGGTATTGAAGAAGGAGACCCTCTCCCTAGTCTCTGCTCAGGAAAACCAAAACGCACTATTGAGTCTAGAGCCACGAGATTCATCAAAAGATCTCTTAGGAACACTTGACATTTAATCACTTGATGATCAACAAATAAGATCATCAGTGGTTCATATCGAGTCCTTCACAGATCTTAGCAATCTGTCGAGAACATTTATGAGAGGTTCACATCTGTGATCCTCAGTGATTGAATGGAAACTCCTGCCAGGGTCAACATCAAACAGCCCTGACAGCAGGTCACTTCGGTAACTCCCCGTGGATTACGCGGAGTGTGTCTCAAACGGTCTACAGTCGTGAGGGGATGCTTCGGTGTACCTCAGCGACTCATCTGAACTGTAGATGTACTTCGGTACATCGCGTTATCTCACTTGTGGGACTCCAGTTCAGGAACGGCCTTTGTAAGAATTAGAGTTGTGTTTTCACACTATGCTGTTAACACTCTCGAAGTTCAAACTTGTAAGTGCCGGAAACCGCTTATTACTAACCGTTTAAAATGTTTTCTTCTTATGGAAGCTCCGGAGCGGAATGATCGTGCTGATTCTTCTCATGCTCACGCCAACATCATCACTAATGGAAGTTCTATTCGAATGCAACACAACAGTCAGAATGATTCTTCATCAATCAAAGAATCTACGAAGTCAAAGACTTACAGAACTTCATCAGTAATGATTTCCAACGTCAAAGAGCGTGTGAGCATGTTGAAGAATGACGTGGAGACACTGGAGCAGCGAAGCAGACCTGAGGCAGACTGATGCAGACAACAACATACTATCACTTTCACCACAAAGAACAATGATCAAAGAACAAAGTTAATGATGACGTCGAAGCATAACTGTTCAAAGATAACTACCTCTCTACACTGGGGAGATTGTTCGAATCAAGGCAATTCCTCTTTCAAGAAAGAAGAATGTCAAAAGACGTCAGAGCTACTATTACATCAACGCCTTCACCGTTTACATTCATATATACTTGAGGGGGAGATTGTTGGAATCACTCCTAAACAGTATTTCAAGTATTTATATTTCATATGTAATAGGTAGCTTTATTATGGCCTTTATGTTTGTTTAAGGTCAAGCTTATGTAGAAGGCCCATAAGCTTAGGCCCAAGCCCAATAAGGAATAGGGAAGGAGAGGGAGTGTTGCCCTAGCTCCTTGCCTATATAAACAATGTAATAACCCTCACTTGAGGGTTGGTTGTTCAAGTTTTCTTTCTTTCACATACATCTTCACATAACCGTATGCTTACTATCGTGTGTGTGTGTTAGAGCTTGTTCAATCGCCTCATCTCCTTTCTATATTACTTGTGTTTGTAAAACTAGTGACCTAACAATCTCAAATCCGTTTATGGCTTGCAATTTGCCCAAAATTGTATGGTGTTCAACTCACCATATCTTTAACTAGTGAAAAGTTGGCTAGCCCGCAAGTTTATGGCTTGTGGTAAAGGCAGTTGGAAAACCATAATTGGTAATCGACTCACCAAAGATAATATTGATAATTTATCTAAGAGTTGGCTAGTCCAGAAGCAAACGGCTTCTGGTAAAGACAAATCAAATCCGTTTACAGCTTATGATTTGCTCAAAATCATTTGGTTATCATTGTACCAAAGTTCTTACTTGAACTGAAACAATTGGCTACTCCAGAAGTAATGGCTTTTGGTAAAGAGATGAAATCCATTAAGTTTTCTAAAAAGATTGCTAGGGACTAGCAATATCTTAGTGTGGGGGATTGATGAGTGTCTAAATACTCATCATTTTTGTACCATTTAAACTGCAAAAACATCTGAAAACACTCATAAATGCATCAAAATGATAAAAATATCACAAATAAGTGTTTTATGTGTTTTAAATGCAAAAATATCAAAATCAGATGAAAAACGTATCAAGTTTGCATAATTGGCAGTTTTAGTCCCCCAAGTTTCAAAAGTTGTCAAATTTAGTCCCTGGTAAATCAAAATAAAGTAAAATATCATTTAAGGTCCATGGGATTCAAAAGTTGTCAAAACAAACCCTTCAAAGTTTAAAAATTGCAAAATTACAACTTTGGTCCCTCAAGTTTGAAAAATGTCAAAAATAGTCCTTGGATTTATAAAAATGGAAAATAATCAACTATGGTCCTTGTACTATTCATATATGACATAATTGGTCCTTATTATAACTTTAGAAAAGTGGCAGTTTTGGTCCCTCATAAAATAGCAAATTACATGAATGGTCCTTGTATTAAACAAACCAAACGGACCCTTGTTATTATCTAAACCCAAAACCAAATCCAATCCCCCCGTTATTAATATCACCGGGTCAAATAAAGTCAAACGCGCCAATATACCACCTCCACTGTACACTCATCTCTCCCACGCCTGCAACCACAAAACCAGGTGGTTTTCTCCACCACCTGTTCCCTCCACCTCACCTATACTACTCTCCCAGCTCACCCCCCTCCTCCTATACCAACCCACAAGCATTAAATGCTTCCCCACCATCAAACACTTCACCTCACCTCACATCTCCTGTTTTTGCTGCAAAATCACTCCTAGCTCCATATCTACTTCTCATTTTGTCCCCTCCACCTCTACAATCTTCCAAGAATTCTTAATTGAAGAAAACCTGCTCTAATCCACTAGTACTACTTTTTGGCGCCAAAAGTGAATTTGAAGGCTGAGATTGCTTTGACTCATCCAATGGCCAAGATTTTAAGTGGGAAATGATCAGAGACATGTGGGGAGTATCTCAATGCTATAAAGAAAGAGGAGAAGCAGAGGAGTGATATATCTAGAGTAATTTTTATTAATGTATGTCGAATTAGTTAACTTTTAAATTCTAGTTTATGTTTAAGCTTTCAAGCTCTGTAATTCAAGTTTTTAGTGTGTAATAAAGCTTTTCTGAACATCAATTTCAGTTTTAATTCAAGTTTTCAGTTTATGCAAAAATTCCTTGTTCAAAAATCTCAATAAGTTCGAATGTTGTTTGTAGATGTTATTTTGGACTCATAAGATCACATAAGCTCCTATATAGCTTATGTAAGCTATTAGTATCCTTTAAAATCAGTTTAGAAGTAAAAAAGCAAAAATACAAGAAAATACAAAAAAATCAGTCAAAAATCAAAAATCACAAGAAAGGATGATCACAGCTGGAGCAAGGTGAATACAGGATTGCCTTGGGTTTAGAAGCTTAGTGGTAAGCTAATAGGGGTGATCTTTGTACCTTGTTCTGTGTTTTCAGCTCAATATAAGTTGTAAGCCTTTTAAGCTATTTTTGTCATTTCACTGTTTGAGTTGTTCTTGAGCTTTAAACTTTGTATCTTTATGTTCATTAGTAATAGCTAAGTAGAATTAAACAATAAAACAGTAGGCTTGTTCTCTTTAATTTGTAGTTGCTAGAAATTTTATTGTAACAGTTATAATAGCATAAAGATCATTCTTGAGTTGTATGTTGTTGTTACTGTTGTTTAGTGCTTATTTAGTCTTATTACATGATATTATAAAGTCTTGAATCATTTTCATGGTCTTAATCTATGTTTTGTTTTGAAAATCATCAAAACAGTCTAGTAAAGGCTTGCTGGATTAGCTTGTTTAACTGTACTAGAGGGTGTTCAAGACAGTGTTCTTGGGTGTTATCTGTCACACTTGGTCTAAATAACTCAAACATACCATAAAAACCAGACCTTGTTAGTGTAAAAGTCAAGATCATCTTTAATCTCAACTAATTAGTTCACTGTTAGGATCTAGCTTGTTAAATTCACCACAGTAGCTTATAACTTGGAAACTTAGCTTAATTCCATCTTATTTTATGTTAATATATCATAATCAGTGATTAGGATTGATTCAAAGTTCATTTTAGTCAACTTATTTGGTTTTTATAAAAAGTCAAAATTTCAGTTTGGTCGTTTTTGAATATAATAGATTAATTTTTATAGGACTTAACATTAGCTTTCAAGTGTTAAGCTTTTGGAATATTAAAATATAGTTGTTCAGCTTTATCTTAGTATTTTTTATATTTTCTAGATAGCTTATTTAGCAGCTTATTTCTTAGCTTCTTTTTAGTCCTAGTCTGAAAAAGTGCCCTGTGCACAGTGAGCCATCTAGTTTCACAAGCTCACACAGAGCTCATCAGTTAGCTTTAGCTTGTGAATCTTGGTTCTTTGGAAAGCTAACCTAGCCATCTTTAAGTCCCAAGCTTAATTTTCCATTTTGCAACTTATTTAATAAGGCTGCACATAGCTTTTTGTTTGTCCCAATTGACTCAGTATACACTGAGTCATTACTCAGTGGTTTACCAGTTTTTTTTTTCAAGCTCACCATAAGCTCATTAGTCAACACCACAGTGAGAGCTTTAGCTTTTTGGATAGCTTATTTGGTTAACTTGTTAGTCCCAATGTTTATTTTCATTTCCTAGCTCATCTAAGTGCTTAAAAATAAGCTTAAAAATGCCTAGTAACCCAAAAAGTGTCATGTGCATCAGTTAAGCTTGTGCTTATTTGAAGCTTATTCAGTGCTTATTTCTTAGTTAATTTGCTTTTCCAGTTGTCATTTTAGCTTATTATCAATGTCTAGCTTATTTTCAATTCACCTTTTGCTTATTGGTTAGCTTATAAGCCATTTTGGCTTAAACTTGTGCTTATTACCATTTCTTGTCCACTGTTGAAATAATAAGCTCAAACTGAGCTTATTAGTAGTTTTTCATAAAAAGTTCTAGTTTTAAATTTTGCTTATTTCATAGTGCTTAATTAGTTTGTAAAAGAAAAAATCCAAAAAGAAAATAAAAAGAAAAAAAACCAGTGCTGGGATTCGAACCCTGGCCACCCAGCTCACCACACAACACACTCACCAACTGCCCTTGGGTCTTTGACTGGTTGTATCTTGCACAATTTAATACATAACTCTTGTTTTCCATTTTAGCTTATTCGTACTCTTTAGCTTATTTCTAGCTTATTTAAATAAGTTGTCACAACTTTTGTATTTTTCTTAGCTTTGTATTAGTATAAAGTATTTTATAAAAAAGTTTCAGAATTTTCTAAATAGTTTTAGTATTTTTAATCATTTAATTAGTCTAAAATAGTATTTAATTCATAATAAAAAATATAAAAGTCAAAAAAATATAAATCTTTTTTCTAAAATTTTCTTTTGTCATATAGTAAGTAAGAAATGTGTTTTTACACTTGCAGGACTTTTATTTCACAAATTTTACGTTTTTACTTGCGCGCTCGCGTAATTTTTACATATAACGCGCGTTTTCATTCTAGGTCACGTTTTTAGATAATGTAAGTTTATGTTTTAATTAAAATAGTTTATTTAAGTTATTTTGTTTTATAAATCACAAAAACATCACTTTAAAAATAGTGATAGCGTTTATTTAATATAATTTAGCTTTTTAATTTTCTTTAATTTGCATTTAAGCCCCTGTAATTTACAAAACTTTTTCTTTAGGTATAAATATTCCAAAATCCTTACTAATCATTATCCTTAGTGATCATTCGACATCTGAAAGTTTTTAAACACCATTAAGTCTCCGTGGGACTTAACGACCTGTGGAAACACTATACTCTCCAGATCTTAATTGCATTTGTTTCTGAGCTGTTTGAATTTTATTACGGTTGACCATTCACAAGTGGTTAGCTTGTGTGATAAAACCTGACTGTTTGGAAGCGAATCACCTATCAGTGGAAACACTGCTTATCAGTGGAAGCCACAAGCAGTACTTTCCACAAGCAGTACTTTCACCAGCAGTACTTTCTACTAGCACTACCCATACAAACCACTATAAAAGTCAGGGTGTTCATGGACCTTATGGGTGTACACTCCGTACCTCCTAACCCATTACAAGGTGTGAACAATCCCACAAGTGCACTAAATTTTCCAACAATATCCTCTTTCCTCTATGATGTTGTGTTTGTACTTTATAATTGTTATCTTTCAATCAGTGCAAATTTGACCCTTAAGGACTTCTGCAAACTAAACTGAGGGTTACGCTAAAAAGTGTAATAAACTCTAGCTAGCTGGAAAAAAAATTATGGATTCAAGAGCTTTAGCTTTCTATTTTGGAAAAAATAACATAAAAAAATACTGATGTTATAAGAATAATTAAGCTAAATGCAGCTGGTCTTTTTAGAAAGCCTCTTAGTTTTTTTAAACTACACTGCAAAATTATCATGTAATGAATTATTCGAGTTTGAGAATTTATTTTGATATCTATTTACTAATCAACTATGGATCAAAAAGTTCTAAAAGATAATGAAAACTGATCCAATGTTATTTAATATAGAGTCAGATGCATCACTGGGAGCCAATGAAATTTCTGCAGACCACGTCGACATCTGAGCCAGTAGAATTTGTGCAGATACTATAGCGGACACAATCTCCAGATAAGTCATACCAAACCATTCATTCTGCAGATTTTGTCAAGGTTGGGTCGATAGTAAGCAATGTAGGCCTAGATGCCAGAACACAAAGTTTGGCTATGTTACGGACCCGTAAATTAGGGATGGTATGGGCACTTTGGTTGATTATGTTTAGAGATTTTATACTAATAACAACATGTTATAAAAAAAAATGAAGATATTATTTACATACCAAAAAATTAAATAACAAACCAACTTTCACCTCATATTTTTCAAAAGTTAGTATTTCTTAAACCGTCAATCGTTAAAAGAAAAATGTTACACCACCACGACGAACATATAATTATCTTTGAATAGACGTGCACTTTGATATACTTTCCACCAACTTTTCAATATACGAACATTTAATTATCATACAAGCCCACTTCTATAATACTGATAATGACACAAAACTAATGGGAAGCCAAAGCATATGCTCCAAGAATTTGAAAATGAGGCTATGATTATGTTTAAACGACCTTTTCTATGATCAAGAATTCGAAGTCCCAATAATTATTTTTCATCTTTGCATTCATTTAAAAGGATAATTGTGATTCTATGCCAGCTTCTATAGCAGGGACGTCGGGCTCTGCATCAAGCAGGTAAATGTTACAAACAGTCTCACTTCTCTATTAACTTTTGTGAGGGATACATTTCTATTAAATGAGGTCTTCCATGACACGATAATATGAATAGAATTTTACAGTACTTTGATGTGCTTTATTAAACATACTGCATAAATATTCCCATTCATGAAGATGCTGGGCATTAAACATGAACTGAAATTTTAATTTGATCATTCTTGTAGGAAAACATGCCGTATTTTAGGTTGAGGACTGCCAAGGAGATACTAAAACTATGAGCCGACTGAATTGGTTACATGTCCGAAACATATGGTGTACATAGTCTCTAATAGGAAAACCATCCAAGGCTGCTTTTTTGTATCCTGTTCTGGTTTTGCTGCATACTACTAGGCTAAAACACCATGCTTGTTTTAAGCCACCACATTTATAGATAAATGTTCAGTTTGTGATTTTTTAGGATGGATTTGGCTTAGATGATCCTCGTATATGTTTGAGTTAGTTAACACCGGCTCTAATCATGGAAACTTTATGCAAAAGTTGCGTTAGCCTCTTTTGCAGTGATGGTTACTTTTTGATAGAATTTCAAAAGCTATTTTTATGGATTTCATGTTGTTGTCAGTCGGAAGGACTTGACATTGTGGTAGTGGTAGTTGATCCATGTAGTTAATGTTTGGGCTTCCTTTTTTTTCTCACTATCTGCTCCACACCAAGTTGTTGACGAGTCTGTTTTTTTGCAGGGAAATAGTTTACTTTCATGGTATCCCAAAACTTTTTTATATCGGCAGTGCTATATATATGGACATCTGCTATTCTCCGTGTCTTCTATTCTGAAAAAAACTACAACTGGCAAGTTTTGTTTTTAAAAAAACTACCGGTGTGATAAAAGAAATGCTAAAGACAAAAATCACAGTTTCGTTTCAAACACATGGACCATTGGCATATACGTACACCACAAACTAAGAGAGACTTTATTCTATTAATAACCTGTAACTTCTTTTGTAGGATATTTTTCTCCACTTCCCACCAAACAATGGCGTCTGAAAACATCATCACAATCCCACAAGACATCATCATCACAGACATTTTACACCGTCTTCCCGCAAAATCCTTGGGTCAGTTTCGATGTGTTTCAAAGAATTTGCTATCTTTACTTTCACAACCAAAGTTCATAAAAACTCATCGAAATATCCTCAAACGAAATCATCTCATATTTATATCCCTTGACCATGCGCTTTATTCAGTCCCAGTTGATAACCATGAAGCAGTGTCAAGACCAACAAAGCTTGATATTTCAGCTTACTATGCTTCCTGCAATGGTTTTGTTTTTATGTCTACTTGTCACACACTCATCATTTTTTAAACCTGACTACTAAAGAATGTTGGGGGTTATCTCCGAGAACAGGGTTAAGACAATCAATGACAGTAGCAATACCACTAGGTGGTTACCGGATATCACTTGGAATCGTGTGATCACTTTCCAAAGTAAACTATTCGACCCTAATGCCTGGGTATCACGAATATCTACTTGGGATAAGACCAAATGCAGTTAGAGAATTAGGCACAATTCTATAACCCTTTCGCTTATAAGTATTTAGTGTTTTCTGTATGTTCCTCATGCATGTTCAGATCTCCTATATATAGGAGGTTACTCTTGAGCTATTCCAATGGAATTATGAGTATTAATCGGCCCATTAATAGCCTCATAATTATCCCCATTATAGCCGTTAGTGGTTACATGACCAATTAAACGTGGTCATAAAGAAGTTGTAACTGCCATTTAGCAGTACTTTCCATAAGCAGTACTTTCCACTAGCAGTACTTTCACTTGCAGTGGAAGTACAGCATATCAGTGGAAACACTGCTTATCAGTACTTTCATAGCACTATCAGTGGATACACCACTTCAGTGGAAACACTGCCTATCAGTGGAAACACTGCTTATCAGTGGAAGCCACAAGCAGTACTTTCCTTAAGCAGTACTTTCACCAGCAGTACTTTCTACTAGCACTACTAATACAAACCACTATAAGAGTCAGGGTGTTCATGGAACTTATGGGTGTACACTCCGTACCTCCTAACCCATTACAAGGTGTGAACAATCCCACAAGTGCACTAAATTTTCCAACAATCCTCCCCAAATTTAGTTCACTTCCTTTGCATGAAAAAGAAACATCAGTCAAAACATGTGCATAAACGAAAATGTCCTGAGGATTGAATTTCCATCTTAGTAAATTACACGTTCAAATATTCGAGAATCAGGGTGTTATAAGAATTGAACCCTTCAACCCATTTGAATACCTGAAGATAAAATACACACATGTTTTCAAACACTTAAAAGCTCCTGACACTATACAAGCCCTGTGTCCATATCCAAATTCATAAATGTTGTAAAAGCTAAAAGTCCAAAAGCTTCCTGAAGCGGCAAAACTTCAACATTTACATAGGTGGTTCCTCTTTAGTCATGCTCCTGCCAAGCACTTTTTCAAAGAAAATTAACCATTGAGAAGTAAAAACTTCATCCTCCTTTCAGCAGGTTCTGAGCACAACCTTGGGATGTAAATAAAACATGTGCTCCAGTCCACTGAATGTTCAGCTTTCCACATTGAACTCAGCTCCTAAGTTTCCTCAGAAGGGAGTTGGGTGTCCTAGCATTCAGTGACTAAGTTGGACTTAAACCCATCCCTTTAGCAGACTTTATAACCAAGTCTCTAGCCAGAACCTTCATCAAGTGATCAGCTAAGTTCTGTTGAGATCTCACAAACTCTATAGATACCACCCCATTCATGATAAGTTCACGAATCATGCTATGTCTGACACCTAAGTGTCTAGACTTACCATTGTACATCTGGCTATAAGGCTTAGCCAATGTAGCTGCACTATCACACCGGATAGAAATAGGTGTTATAGGTTTAGGCCACAATGGAATCTCAAGAAGCAAGTTTTTCAACCATTCAGCTTCTTTACTAGCAGATGCTAAAGCTACAAATTCAGATTCCATTGTTGAACTGGTGATGCAAGTTTGCTTCTTGGACGCCCAAGAAATTACACCTCCACCAAGTAGGAATACCCAGCCACTGGTAGACGAGTTGTCTTCAGTGTTACTGATCCAACTTGCATCAGTGTAACCTTCCAACACTGATGGGTAACCAGTATATGAGAGACTATAATCCATAGTTCTCTTCAAATACTTCAGTACCCTTTGAACTGCTTGCCAGTGATGAGCACTAGGATTACTAGTATACCTGCTCAATTTTCCCACTGCAAAACCAATATCAGGCCTTGTGCAAGTCATGGCATACATCAGGCAGCCAATTACCCTAGAATACTCAAGTTGAGATACAGCTTTGCCATTATTAGGCATCAGCTTCTCACAAGTATCCATAGGTGTACTCACAGGAGTACAATCAAAGTAATTGAATTTCCTCAGCACCTTCTCAATATAATGAGACTGAGATATAGAAATTCTATTACTTTCATGTTTAATCCTTATACCAAGGATAACATCAGCCTCCCCCATGTCCTTCATGGAGAACCTTGATGACAAAAATTTCTTTGTCAGGTCAACCTAATTTTGGTCAGTGCCAAAGATCAGCATGTCATCAACATATAGGCAAATGATGACTCCTTTACCAGATTCATCAAATTTGCTATATACACATTTGTCAGCTTGGTTAAGAACATAACCACTAGACAAAACTACTTCATCAAATTTTTGATGCCATTGCTTAGGTGCCTGCTTCAGTCCATAAAGAGACTTAATCAGTTTACACACCTTGTTTTCATTACCAGGCATGATGAAGCCCTGAGGTTGGTTCATATAAACCTCCTCTTCCAATTCACCATTCAAGAAAGCTGTTTTCACATCCATATGATGAATAACCAGATTGTGAATAGATGCCATAGCAATCAGCAGTCTTATGGTACTGATACGAGCCACAGGGGCATAAGTATCAAAATAGTCTATTCCTGACTTTTGTTTAAAGCCCTGAATGACTAGTCTAGCCTTGAACTTTTCAATAGTTCCATCTACCTTCATTTTCCTTTTGAAAATCCATTTGCAACCCAAAGGTTTGCAACCTGGTGGTAGATCAACCAACACCCAAGTGTTGTTGCCCATGATGGAATCCATCTCATCATTAATTGCTTCTTTCCAGAAAGCAATATCCTGGGACTTCATTGCTTCTTCAAATGTCTTGGGATCATCCTCAATAATGAAGCAACAGGAGTATTGGTCTGAGACCTCATCCCTGGTGCCTTCAACTAAGTATAGTTGAAACTCAGGTCCAAATGTCTTTGGAGTCCTGACCCTTTTGCTCTTCCTGAGCACAGGTTCAGGTTGTTGAACCACAACCTCATCAGGGACAACTGATGGTTCATCATCAGGGACCTCTGATACACAAGTGTCATGAGTTCCATTAGGAATCCTCTGACTTGGTCTAGGGACTGATGAGAATCTATTCTCATCAAAATCTGCATCCCTTGATTCAATTATTGAGTTAATTGAAACATATTCATTAGGTTCAATAACATAGAACCTAAAAGCCTTGGAATGCTCAGCATATCCAACAAAGATGCAGTCAATGCCTCTTTCACCCAAAGTCTTTAGCTTTGGATCAGGGAGTCTTACAACAGCCCAACAACCCCAGACCCTGAGATAGTTCAGGTTGGGTTTCCTTTTAGTCTAGAGTTCATAAGGGGTAACCTTGTTCCTTTTGTTGGGAACCCTATTTAATAAATAGCAAGCTATTAACATAGCTTCACCCCAGAACCCTTGACTCAGTCCTGAATAGGACATCATGGAATTAACCATCTCCTTCAGCACCCTGTTTTTCCTTTCAGAAATACCATTTTGCTGAGGAGTATAAGGGGTAGTCGTTTCATGGATTATTCCAACAGACTGAAAGTACTGAGTATCCATGTACTCACCTCCCCTATCAGTCCTTAATCTTTTGATCAAAGACCCAAGTTGTAATTCAACTTCAGTTTTAAACACTTTGAATTTATCTAATGCTTCATCCTTGGTATGTAACAGATAGACATAACAAAATCTAGAAGCATCATCAATAAATGTCACAAAGTACTTCTTATTTCCCAAATAAGGAGTGGCATGCAAATCACACAGGTCACTGTGAATAAGCTCCAAGATCTTAGTCTCACGACTAACACCCTGAAAGGGTTTCTTGGTTATCTTGGTCAACATGCAAGTTTTACACTTTTCAGTGTCCATGTCAAAAGCAGGGATTAAACCATCCCTAGACATATCTTGCATCCTTTTATAGTGAACATGGCCAAGTCTAGCATGCCAAAGGGTAGAGTCAGTCTGGTCATATGTGGTCACAAAAGCTAAAATAACACTAGCAGTGGTAACATTAAGCCTGAACATTTGATTACATAAATAACCAAAACCAATAAAAACACCATGCTTAGAAAGCACAAATTTATCAGACTCAATAACTTGTTTATATCCATGATTATTCAAAACACTACTTGAAACCAAGTTTTTCCTTATATCAGGAACATGAATAACATTAAACAAAGTTACAATATTTCCCGAACTAAACCTAAGGTCTACACAACCACGACCATGCACCAAGGTTGTTGACTCATTTCCCATGTGAAGAATAGAACCATCATTCAGTGACTCATAAGTCTTGAACCAGCTTCTATCTTTACACACATGAACTGTTACACCAGAGTCAACCCACCACGCAACATCATCATCCTGTACATAAAAAGATTCAGATACATATGTAACATAATAAATCTGAAAAGACTTATTAAACATATTCTGACCTTTCAGTGAGTTGGCTGAACCACCACTCCCTGAACCATTAGTGCCTGATCTATTGGCTGTACCACCAATTTTAACACCTTTGTAGTCCCTTTTAATGTGACCAGTCTTGCCACATTTCCAACAAGTAGGAGTTGCCTTCTTGTTAAGATCTGCCTTTGTGTTGTCATGATATTTGCATTTGCCTTTGTTATCATTGTACCTGGTGGAGTTGTTATGCTCCACCATATTGACAACAGATGGTCCAGTAGCATTGCTACTCTTTGGCTTGTCATTATCCTGCACCTTGAGAGATTCCTCAATGTGCAGATGACTGCCCAACTCAACAAGAGTTAACTCCTCCTTCATATGTTTCAAAGTATGCTTGAAATCTTTCCATGAAGGAGGAAGTTTATCAATAACACAAGAGACTGAAATAGCCTCATCCATGTGCATATTGTGTTGTGTAAACCTTCCAAGTATTCTGAGAAGTTCATTGTATTGTTCCATAACTGGTCTTGAATCAGTCATTTTGTAATTTGTGAAATTACTAACAAGGAAATTCTTACTTGATGCATCCTCAGCCATATATTTGGCATCCTAGGAATCCCACAGTTCTTTGGAAGATTCAAAGTTCTGATAAATATCAAACAAAGAATCAGACATACCATTCAGAATAAGACCTCTGCATATGTAGTCATCATTCTCCCACTTGCTCCTCCTCCTGATCTGCTCCACAGTAGCATCATCACCATCATTAGGAATTGGAGTAGTCAGCACATAGACCACACTCATGCTTGACAGCAAGAAGTGCATCTTCTTCTGCCACCTCCTAAAATCCACCCATTCAAACTTGTCCAGCTTAGCAAAGTTTGAAGCCATGTGTTTCATTGCAGCAGTTGCCATTGATTATCACAAAATAGTTTACTTTGATTGTTGGGGGTTACCTCCCAGAACAGGGTTAAGACAATCAATGACAGTAGCAATACCACTAGGTGGTTACCGGATATCACTTGGAATCGTGTGATCACTTTCCAAAGTAAACTATTCGACCCTAATGCCTGGGTATCACGAATATCTACTTGGGATAAGACCAAATGCAGTTAGAGAATTAGGCACAATTCTATAACCCTTTCGCTTATAAGTATTTAGTGTTTTCTGTATGTTCCTCATGCATGTTCAGATCTCCTATATATAGGAGGTTACTCTTGAGCTATTCCAATGGAATTATGAGTATTAATCGGCCCATTAATAGCCTCATAATTATCCCCATTATAGCCGTTAGTGGTTACATGACCAATTAAACGTGGTCATAAAGAAGTTGTAACTGTCATTTAGCAGTACTTTCCACTAGCAGTACTTTCACTTGCAGTGGAAGTACAGCCTATCAGTGGAAACACTGCTTATCAGTACTTTCATAGCACTATCAGTGGATACACCACTTCAGTGGAAACACTGCCTATCAGTGGAAACACTGCTTATCAGTGGAAGCCACAAGCAGTACTTTCCACAAGCAGTACTTTCCTTAAGCAGTACTTTCACCAGCAGTACTTTCTACTAGCACTACTAATACAAACCACTATAAGAGTCAGAGTGTTCATGGACCTTATGGGTGTACACTCCGTACCTCCTAACCCATTACAAGGTGTGAACAATCCCACAAGTGCACTAAATTTTCCAACAAAGAATTCGTTGAATTCCCTGGTCATATGATGATAAACGATGTAGACATTGATACTATGTATGGATTATTGACAAATGGCTTTGATCAACCTTGTTTCATATCTTCTGGTGCGTTTGGAACAGAAAAAAAGTGCAGAACAAAGGGTGTTTGGGACAGCAAATTTATAACAGAAATAACAGAAACTTAGATGTAATATAAACATAATTTATACTCTAATTGAACTTGTATTGAATGAATTTGTGATTACAGACTTTACCCCTATATATATACTTTGAATCGGTGCCTTCAAGAGACATGTCGATTCCTAAAAGACACAATCTATTCTAAACGTTACAACCTAACTTTTAACCGTTATACCCTAAACTAATCGACCCGTTTTGACCCAGCCCATAACCCAAGTGTTTTACGGCTTTACATATTTACAGAACATAAAACATAATATACTAATACTACCCCTATCTTTGCTTCTATAACATTAATGGTCCTACATTCACCCCCCTAATGTTATAGACGGCAAAGTCTTCTGTAAAAATGGTAACAAACACACAACTAACTTCTTTTACACCCAGCCAACCACCCCTTGGTGTATCTTTTATTATAACAATTCAAGAAGATAAGCCTCCAAACGGATGCTTACCAAACAATTCAAAAGACAAGATTGATCTCTACTAGGTAGACACCAATCAATCCTCCCTACAATATCACTCAAATCACTCGAACCACAAAGATCAAATAAAGAGATTGATCTTCAGAATGATACAAGAGTAACAGATATCTATTGTTTATAGCAATGGTGCAGCAACTATTGGATAAAATTTGTTGGGACAGATCCTAGAAGTTTTTGAACCAATCTTTTATTTTCAGTTGTGGAACCAAGACTGCTTGCTTGTGACACGAGTTGACTAATCTTTCCGATGAATTCATCAAGTGATTCAGAGTCTTTCATTTTCAAGGTTTCAAATTCTGATTCTAACGTTTGTAGTCTAGCCTCCTTGACTTTGTCTATACCCACGAATCGAGCCTTCAAGTCCTTCCACATATCAGCAGCCTTCGTATGATGAGAAACTTGTAATGTGAGCGGTTCGGGCAAGGCTTGAAATAGATAAGCAACAACCATTGTGTTTTTATTTGTATCCACTTCTCCTTCTGGTTCGAGTGCTCCCCATATTCCATAAACATTAAATAGTACTTTAATTTTTACGGCCCAAATAGTATAATTTGTAGAATCCTGAATTGGGCATTGGAATGTCATTGACATCCCTCCTTCGTCTTTCTTTGATGTTCCAGCAACCATCCTTCTTTAGAGTAAAAAAAACCTTTTCTTTCTTGTTTGCGGGGCAAATCGACAACTTTCTCTCGCAGTTCTTTGGTTTTTCTAATTCCCAGGCAAATCTAAAAAAATTTCTCCTATTTGCGGGGCAAATTAAACCGTCTCAGTAGTCCTTTGGTCTTATAATTCCCGGGCAAACCCAAAAAAAAAAAAAAAAATCTCCTATTTGCGGGGCGAATTAAATCAATTGTTCCTTTGGTTTTATAATTACCGCGTTAACCTAAATCTTAATTGGCTTGGGTTCCTAGACTATGTCTATCACAAACGAATTAAGGTTTCCTAAATATATGCAAACTGTTTTCTGAACAAAACTAAAAAGAAAAAGTGCATATTTAAAAAGGGAAAAGGAATGTATCTTTTGTGATTCTTCTATGATCGGTTGTATACTTGCACTCGTTCTTCCCTTTGTAACTACCTTCTTGATTGGTTTCAGGAATTGAACCTTGGGCTCTGATGCCACTATTGACAAATGGCTTCGATCAGATCAACCTTGTTTCCTATCTTCTGGTGCGTTTGGAACAGAAAAAAAGTGCAGAACAAAGGGTGTTTGGGACAGCAAATTTGTAACAGAAATAACAGAAACTTAGATGTAATATAAACATAATTTATACTCTAATTGAACTTGTATTGAATGAATTTGTGATTACAGACTTTGACCCTATATATATACTTTGAATCGGTGCCTTCAAGAGAGTCGATTCCTAAAAGACACAATCTATTCTAAACGTTACAACCTAACTTTTAACCGTTATACCCTAAACTAATCGACCCATTTTGACCCAGCCCATATCCAAAGTGTTTTACAGACTTTACATATTTACAGAACATAAAACATAATATACTAATACTACCCCTATCTTTGCTTCTATAACATTAATGGTCCTACATGGATTTGGTTATGATTCTGTAATGGATGATTACAAGGTTGTTACAATATCTTACTTGTTGGTGTGTAACTCCCAGAACAGGGTTAGATAATCAATGTCAGCAAAAACAAATACCAAGTCAGCAGAAACAAATACCACTAGGTGGTTACCGGATATCACTTGGAATCGTGTGATCACTTTCCAAAGTAAACTATTCGACCCTAATGCCTGGGTTACATGAATATCTACTTGGGATAAGACCAAATGTAGTTATAGAATTAGGCACAATTCAATAACCCTTTTGCTTATAAGTGTTAATCGTTTTTTGTGTATCAATCATGCATAATCAGATCTCCTATTTATAGGAGGTTACTCTGAGCTAGTCAAATGGAATTATGAGTATTAATCGGCCTATTAATAGCCTCATAATTATCCCCATTATAGCCGTTAGTGGTTACATGACCAATTAAACGTGGTCATTATGCAGTTGTAACTGCCACTTGAATAGGTCAAAGCCCGTTACAAGCAGTACTTTCATCAGTACTTTCATAGCACTAGCATTGGATACACTGCTTCAGTGGAAACAATGCTTCAGTGGAAACATTGCTTCAGTGGAAACTGTCACACCCCCAAATTACCTGTTTTGTAGCGGAATGGAATTCTTGGGGATTGACTGTCATAGCATCACAATCACAGTTATATTGAACGACCTAAAGTGTCGTTTGGAAAATACATCGTTTGATTTAATAAAATAATCAGAGTTACAAAGTATAGGTCCCAAATGAAAATCAACTTGTGCGGAATTAAGTTTGTTACAATTCAAACGATGTTTTAAAGTGCATAAAACCCAAGTGAGACGCGTCGTCACCGCGACTCTATGATGTGTCCACATGCATGCCATGAAGTGTATGCCTTAGGTACCTGAGATAAAACATCCTTAAAACTGCCAACACAAAGGTTGAGTGAAATTTATAGGTTTAATTAATTCGTTTGAACACAATAATCGTAGTGTGAGTTACATTGTTTCACACTCATCGTTGAAAACAAAACAGCATTTATTTCACTAAGTTCATGACAACCAAAGCGTAAACATCGCACCAATAAAAATTGGTAATCATCGTTTCATCGCAGCCCTAATAGGTAAACTTGCCAATTTACCTTAATGATTCAAATATAGTGCGCTCGATTTCCCCTAACTGGGTCAATAAGAGCGGGAGTGTTAATTCCAATAGGCCTATTCACAATATTCGCGCTCACTCGCAAGTGACTAATGGTGCATGATGTAGGGACTTCAAACATGGCAATTGATTACTTAGTGACAATAAAACATTTGGATATAGCCTACAGTTCAAAGCATTTGTGTTCGATTAAAAATATAGCATGTATCTCCCCCAATAGTTTGTAAAACAATTAAGTAATAGAAAGTGGGGCTATGAACTCACTTGGTACAATGATGCGATGACAAAAGTGAGTACACTGAAATGATGCGCAATCTCTAACTGCGACCTATTATGATTGATATGATATATAATAAGTCATGATGTAATGTTATGCATGCAATTCGTATGATATTTATACCACTTGTGAGTTTTTGAAAATAATACTCTTCGTCGAAAAATACTCTTTTGACGTCTTGACCATTTTTAAATTACTTCACATGTATTTATGTTGAAATGATATCCGACGATAATCATTTAGTGATTTATTAAGAGATTATGAATTTTCGTCATAAAATAATGTCGTTGAAAATTTCCATGTAAGTGACTAAAACGGCCTCTAAAATCTAGTCGTAAAATGGTGCACGTCGACCGTTAGGAAACGAACTCAACGGTTTTGGGAAGCTCGTATCATAATCTCAAAGTTTTAGTGTTTAAGTTTTCACCCTAGAGGTCTCGATCATGGAGAAAAATATAGGTTAAGTATGGTACCTTTGTCCAAAATATTGTTTAAGAGTGGTTTTCGGCAAAGTTTAAGTGACCGCATTTTACTCGTTACAACTCCGCTTGACGAACGGTCGGACATTTTGGAAAATAGGCTAGGCGAACTTACTTTTACTAAAAGACATCATTTTATGAAAAGTACTACATCCTTGTTAAAAACGGCCCTCAACATGGTCCCTCGTTGCCGTAGTTTATATTTAATAGAAAATATATTAATGTTGCTTATATAATAAGTTACGGCGACTTTTGTGTAAACGTGTATAGTTTAAGTTCTACAAATCCGTTTTCTACGTATTATACGTCCTTAGCTTCGTATCAAAGTATACTAATATATTTTTGATAAGTCGAAATAATTTATAACGCTTAAGACTCGTTTTTGACTCGTACAAACTAGAATTAACATGCTGAAATTTCAGGATATATATATATTTCGTCGTCAAACTTGAAAAATTCATATCTTCTTCGTTATAGCTCCGTTTTAATCCGTTCAAGCGGCCACGGTTTCGTTTTAAAGTATATTTTCTAAATATCTAGGCCAAATATTTTTATCTACAGTCGGATTTTCCAGATTTCAAAAATAAGGACAGACCCTTTTTAAGACTTGTCGAAATGAGTTTTTCTCGTGCCAAACCTATTCTAAACCATTCAAAACAACTCCGAAGCTATTCTAATCCTACCATACACCTTCTTAGGGTGTCATGGGTTCCTAGACATCACCAAAAGTGATATATTACAAGGGATTAATTATAGGATGACTTATATATGTATAACTCTTAAAAACAATGTAAAAAGTGGTATAAACATCCATAAGTCTTGCATGTTTTGCTCAAATATAATGAAATGAATATGAAATAAGTATGAAAGATGAAAAATGAATATGATATGCTTACTAGTTACTTGATGAGGTGACTAGAACAAGGGATTAAACTTAAACACCCTAGGTTTTTATTTCAAAACCTAAACAAAGAGTGTATTCTAGATTGTTAACACTTTACTTGAAAATTTTTTATGATTTCCTCTTGGAACTTCAATATGGCCGGTTCTAGGCAAGAGGAAGAAGAGAGAGTTGGACTTTTACACTTTGAAATTTTTGGTTGTGTGTTTAAGAAGGTTGAGTGTAACACACTTATAAGTAAGATATTTAGAAAATCTTTGAGGTGAATCCCCCCATTTTGACGCCAAGGGTATGCATCTTCCACTACATATATATTTTTTTTATTTATAATGTATGTAAATGTATAAGTGTAAGTAAAATGTAAAGTTATTTGAGGATAAGTAGTAACTTGTACATACATTTGAGCATTTAGGGTAGCGTTAGCTAAAAATAAATTTTAACGAGTTAAAGTAAAATATATTGAGGTCATAAAAATTATAAAAATACATTTCTTACAAGAATTGAGTGAAATAATAATTATCGTGTAGTTTTTAAGAAAAACGTCGTAATAATATAAATTTAACAATTTATATACCAAATAATTTTAAAACACTGGGTAAACTCATAATATTATTTTTATAAACTTAATGTAAGTATGAAAATATATCGGGATAATTTTTGGAAGTATCGGATCAATTGTTCAAAATAATAACTTACGCGATAGCGTTTATTTAATATAAAATTATTCGTTTTAATGAAAAATGCAAAATCATGCATGAACAAATATGATGAAAATGATGTTAATGCAATGTAGACTAAACCTAGTCTATATGAAATGTCCCTGATGATTGTTCATGAATTCGCAGCTAAACCATTAAGGTTACGCGAATTTGATACTCGTAAACCCAGTTTACGATAAATGATGAAATAGTGAAACTTGAGAAATGGCCTGAAATTGCGAGTTGTCACATTCGCCCATCCAAAAAGGAATTCAGTCCCTGAATTCAGTTTGTGTTAGTCTATCGAATTTTTGAGTTTGTGATGAATAACGAGGAGAGAAGACATGGAGAAGTGTCGTTACGGTTATCGATGATTGAGAGTGTATAAAACATCATAGTAAAGAAAATATTGGATAAATCTCCCACGAGTAACACTTTGACTTTGGAATATGTGAAAATTTTGCTTGCACTAAGATTTATAAATAACTGCTCCTAACATAACATGATCCCTCTAGAATTAGACATAGTTAGCTAGGCTATGTATAATTAAGGAACGATGATTTGACGTTCGGTTTAGTTGTTATAACTCTCAATGTTTACAAAGATTTAAACTGTGTCGTTAAAATGATAGTTAAAGTAAAAAGAATTAAAATTCTCGTAAATGATATCGAATCAAAAGGAAATAAAGTACGATAAATGAGAATATTTTACAACGAGTGGTTTAGCAAAAGTAGTACGTCTTAAGTCATAAGATCCGAATACGATGGAAGACATAAACTTAGTACAACATAGTACATAAAGAAAAATAAGACTGTTAGTTTCCGAACTTCTTCAGTCTTCCGCGTTGTTGAAATCCTGTTGAGCTTTGCCTCCTTCTAACGTGTATGCATTCCCATGAGCTCCTTCAACTTGTTGCCCTTTGTTTTGGGGACATTGGTTCCGATAGTGTCCTTGTTCCCCACATCCGAAGCATGTGACTACGGCTTTACCTTTACAATCCCTGGCTAGATGTCCCGGTTTTTGGCATTTGTGGCACTTGGCAGGGCAAGGACCCGAGTGATGAAAATTACATCGATTACATAGTGGGTGTGTTCCAGCATAACCTCTGCCTTCTATTGGTGCAGCGACATAAACCATTGCAGCTTCTTGCCTTTTATTTTGTTGTTGATGATGGTTAGTGTTACGGTTTTGGTTGTTGTTATTATAACCTCCTTGGTCATTTTCCCATTTCCTTTTGTTGTTGTTAATTTGGTTATCGTCGTTGTTGTTATTGTTGTAGTTGGTGTGGTTGTTGGTATTGTTGTTACGGTTGGTGTTGGTGATGTTGCCTCTCTTTACTACTTGTGCCATGAGCTTTTGAGACACTCGAATAGATTCCTCAATTGTTTGTGGATCAAAGGAAATCACATCACCTTGAATAGTCTCGGGAAGTCCTCCAATGAAAGCCTCCAGTAATTTCTCGTTATCCGAAACCATAGATGGGCATAACACGGCCAATTCTTGAAACCTTCGAATGTAAGTATCAATGTCATAGCCAACAGTTACTAGTTCATAAAATTCGGTCTCCAACTTTTTCACTTCCGTACGCGGACAATACTTCTTTGTTAACAATCCTTTGAATTGCTCCCAAGTGAGCTTGAAAGCATTTTCCATCCCCATTGGCTGAGCATACGAATTCCACCAAGACATTGCCCCATCCAGTAGTGTACTCGTAGCAAACTTAACCTTGCTATCCTCAGGGCAATTACATAACAGAAACACAGACTCCATTTTCTCGAACCATCTAACCATAGCAGTTGCCCCTTCAGTACCCTTGAATTTAGTAGGATCTCCACTTTTGAAATCCTTATACGAACAGCTTCTAACTCCGGACCCTCCTGCATTTCCTGCAGCAGCAGCAAGCCTAGCGGCTTCGGCAGTAGCCGCGGCCTCAGCAGCCACCGTTTCCCTTTCAGTCCTTAGAGCATCGGCTATGCTATCCCTCACCAACTTTTGAATAGCCGCTTGAGTCATTTCAGGTGTGGCTTTCTTTGGCGCCATTACTCTTCAAAACAAGAGGAAATGTGAGACGTAGCAAAATCCCATGTTAAAAATAAGCGCTCTAAAGAGAGGTGATATGAGATAATAGATTTGAGGTTATCTTTAAAAAAAATGAATGATGGATTCCAAGAAGATGGGTTATGAGATGTCGTAAGTGCTTCAAATGTATGATGGTTTAGTGGCTTAATGTGTGAATAACGTGTAACTCGACATGTTAGTAGTGATATAAAGGAATGAGAGTGACTTTGCCGTACTTAAAGGTTTTATCTCGGCATTCGATGTTATCGGTAATGAATCAACTGATGTTAAAATCATGATAGGGAATGACAAGGCATTCTCCACATTAGAGTATGAGGAGAGGATAATGGAATGGGTATTTGAAGGCATCCATGTGACAATCGATTTGAAATGAAAGTAAATAACTCGAAAAAAATGTACGTATAAACCGCATGTAAAGTGAACATGCACTTATGATGAAATGATGAGATGCTATGATGATGTAGTTATAGTCTAGGGTCAATGATGCAACCTAGTTCTCTATAACTGAAGCTCTGATGCCAATCTGTCACACCCCCAAATTACCTGTTTTGCAGCGGAATGGAATTCCTGGGGATTGACTGTCATAGCATCACAATCACAGTTATATTGAACGACCTAAAGTGTCGTTTGGAAAATACATCGTTTGATTTAATAAAATAATCAGAGTTACAAAGTATAGGTCCCAAATGAAAATCAACTAGTGCGGAATTAAGTTTGTTACAATTCAAACGATGTTTTAAAGTGCATAAAACCCAAGTGAGACGCGTCGTCACCGCGACTCTATGATGTGTCCACATGCATGCCATGAAGTGTATGCCTTAGGTACCTGAGATAAAACATCCTTAAAACTGTCAACACAAAGGTTGAGTGAAATTCATAGGTTTAATTAATTCGTTTGAACACAATAATCGTAGTGTGAGTTACATTGTTTCACACTCATCGTTGAAAACAAAACAGCATTTATTTCACTAAGTTCATGACAACCAAAGCGTAAACATCGCACCAATAAAAATTGGTAATCATCGTTTCATCGCAGCCCTAATAGGTAAACTTGCCAATTTACCTTAATGATTCAAATATAGTGCGCTCGATTTCCCCTAATTGGGTCAATAAGAGCGGGAGTGTTAATTCCAATAGGCCTATTCACAATATTCGCGCTCACTCGCAAGTGACTAATGGTGCATGATGTAGGGACTTCAAACATGGCAATTGATTACTTAGTGACAATAAAACATTTGGATATAGCCTACAGTTCAAAGCATTTGTGTTCGATTAAAAATATAGCATGTATCTCCCCCAAGAGTTTGTAAAACAATTAAGTAATAGAAAGTGGGGCTATGAACTCACTTGGTACAATGATGCGATGACAAAAGTGAGTACACTGAAATGATGCGCAATCTCTAACTGCGACCTATTATGATTGATATGATATATAATAAGTCATGATGTAATGTTATGCATGCAATTCGTATGATATTTATACCACTTGTGAGTTTTTGAAAATAATACTCTTCGTCGAAAAATACTCTTTTGACGTCTTGACCATTTTTAAATTACTTCACATGTATTTATGTTGAAATGATATCCGACGATAATCATTTAGTGATTTATTAAGAGATTATGAATTTTCGTCGTAAAATAATGTCGTTGAAAATTTCCATGTAAGTGACTAAAACGGCCTCTAAAATCTAGTCGTAAAATGGTGCACGTCGATCGTTAGGAAACGAACTCAACGGTTTTGGGAAGCTCGTATCATAATCTCAAAGTTTTAGTGTTTAAGTTTTCACCCTAGAGGTCTCGATCATGGAGAAAAATATTGGTTAAGTATGGTACCTTTGTCCAAAATATTGTTTAAGAGTGGTTTTCGGCAAAGTTTAAGTGACCGCATTTTACTCGTTACAACTCCACTTGACGAACGGTCGGACATTTTGGAAAATAAGCTAGGCGAACTTACTTTTACTAAAAGACATCATTTTATGAAAAGTACTACATCCTTGTTAAAAACGACCCTCAACATGGTCCCTCGTTGCCGTAGTTTATGTTTAATAGAAAATATATTAATGTTGCTTATATAATAAGTTACGGCGACTTTTGTGTAAACGTGTATAGTTTAAGTTCTACAAATCCGTTTTCTACGTATTATACGTCCTTAGTTTCGTATCAAAGTACACTAATATATTTTTGATAAGTCGAAATAATTTATAACGCTTAAGACTCGTTTTTGACTCGTACAAACTAGAATTAACATGCTGAAATTTCAGGATATATATATATTTCGTCGTCAAACTTGAAAAATTCATATCTTCTTCGTTATAGCTCCGTTTTAATCCGTTCAAGCGGCCACGGTTTCGTTTTAAAGTATATTTTCTAAATATCTAGGCCAAATATTTTTATCAACAGTCGGATTTTCCAGATTTCAAAAATAAGGACAGACCCTTTTTAAGACTTGTCGAAATGAGTTTTTCTCGTGCCAAACCTATTCTAAACCATTCAAAACAACTCCGAAGCTATTCTAACCCTACCATACACCTTCTTAGGGTGTCATGGGTTCCTAGACATCACCAAAAGTGATATATTACAAGGGATTAATTATAGGATGACTTATGTATGTATAACTCTTAAAAACAATGTAAAAAGTGGTATAAACATCCATAAGTCTTGCACGTTTTGCTCAAATATAATGAAATGAATATGAAATAAGTATGAAAGATAAAAAATGAATATGATATGCTTACTAGTTACTTGATGAGGTGACTAGAACAAGGGATTAAACTTTAACACCCTAGGTTTTTATTTCAAAACCTAAACAAAGAGTGTATTCTAGATTGTTAACACTTTACTTGAAAAATTTTTATGATTTCCTCTTGGAACTTCAATATGGCCGGTTCTAGGCAAGAGGAAGAAGAGAGAGTTGGACTTTTACACTTTGAAATTTTTGGTTGTGTGTGTAAGAAGGTTGAGTGTAACACACTTATAAGTAAGATATTTAGAAAATCTTTGAGGTGAATCCCCCCATTTTGACGCCAAGGGGTATGCATCTTCCACTACATATATATATTTTTTTTATTTATAATGTATGTAAATGTATAAGTGTAAGTAAAATGTAAAGTTATTTGAGGATAAGTAGTAACTTGTACATACATTTGAGCATTTAGGGTAGCGTTAGCTAAAAATAAATTTTAACGAGTTAAAGTAAAATATATTGAGGTCATAAAAATTATAAAAATACATTTCTTACAAGAATTGAGTGAAATAATAATTATCGTGTAGTTTTTAAGAAAAACGTCGTAATAATATAAATTTAACAATTTATATACCAAATAATTTTAAAACACTGGGTAAACTCATAATATTATTTTTATAAACTTAATGTAAGTATGAAAATATATCGGGATAATTTTTGGAAGTATCGGATCAATTGTTCAAAATAATAACTTACGCGATAGCGTTTATTTAATATAAAATTATTCGTTTTAATGAAAAATGCAAAACCATGCATGAACTAATATGATGAAAATGATGTTAATGCAATGTAGACTAAACCTAGTCTATATGAAATGTCCCTGATGATTGTTCATGAATTCGCAGCTAAACCATTAAGGTTACGCGAATTTGATACTCGTAAACCCAGTTTACGATAAATGATGAAATAGTGAAACTTGAGAAATGGCCTGAAATTGCGAGTTGTCACAGAAACACTGCTTCAGTGGAAACACTGCATATCAGTGGAAACCACAGTCAGTACTTTCCACTAGCACTACCAATACAAACGACTATTAGAGTCAGGGTGTTCATGGACCTTATAGGTGTACACTCCGTACCTCC
Organism: Chrysanthemum seticuspe; assembly: GCA_019973895.1. Lineage (NCBI taxonomy): Eukaryota > Viridiplantae > Streptophyta > Magnoliopsida > Asterales > Asteraceae > Chrysanthemum > Chrysanthemum seticuspe. Next base: position 225,450,503 of record BPTQ01000003.1, on the reverse strand, counting down.
TAACCCATTACAAGGTGTGAACTAATCCCACAAGTGCACTAAATTTTCCAACAATCCTCCCCAAATTTAGTTCACTTCCTTTGCATGAAAACAAACATTAAACAAAACATGTGCATAAACGAAAATGTCCTGAGGATTGAATTTCCATCTTAGTAAATTACACGTTCAAATATTCGAGAATCAGGGTGTTCTAAGAATTGAACCCTTCAACCCATTTGAATACCTGAAGATAAAATACACACAAGTTTTCAAACACTTATCAGCTCCTGACACTATACAAGCCATGTGTCCATATCCAAATTCATAAATGTTGTAAAAGCTAAAAGTCCAAAAGCTCCCTGAAGCGGCAAAACTTCAACATTTACATAGGTGGTTGCTCTTTATTTATGCTCCTGCTAAGCACTTTTTCAAAGAAAATTAACCATTAAGAAGTAAAGACTTCATCCTCCTTTCAGCAGGTTCTGAGCACAACCTTGGGATGTAAATAAAACATGTGCTCCAGTCCACTGAATGTTCAGCTTTCCACATTGAACTCAGCTCCCAAGTTTCCTTAGGAGGGAGTTGGGTGTCCTAGCATTCAGTGACTAAGTTGGACTTAAACCCATCCCTTTAACAGACTTTATAACTAAGTCTCTAGCTAATCCTTTCGTCAAGTGATCAGCTAAGTTCTGTTGAGATCTAACTAACTCTATAGATACCACCCCATTCATGATAAGCTCACGAATCATGCTATGTCTGACATATAAGTGTCTAGACTTACCATTGTACATTTGGCTATAAGCCTTAGCCAATGTAGCTGCACTATCACAACGGATAGAAATAGGTGCTATAGGTTTAGGCCACAATGGAATCTCAAGAAGCAAGTTTTTCAACCATTCAGCTTCTTTACCAGCAGCTGCCAAAGCCACAAATTCAGATTCCATTATTGAACTGGTGATGCAAGTTTGCTTCTTGGATGCCCAAGAAATTGCACCTCCACCATGTAGAAATACCCAGCCACTGGTAGACGATTTGTCTTCAGTGTTACTGATCCAACTTGCATCAGTGTATCCTTCCAACACTGATGGGTAACCAGTATATGAGAGACTATAATCCATAGTTTTCTTCAAATACTTCAGTACCCTTTGAACTGCTTGCCAGTGATGAGCACTAGGATTACTAGTATACCTGCTCAATTTTCCCACTGCAAAACCAATATCATGTCTTGTACAAGTCATGGCATACATCAAGCAGCCAATTACCCTAGAATACTCAAGTTGAGATACAGCCTTGCCATTATTAGGCATCAACTTCTCACAAGTATCCATAGGTGTACTCACTGGAGTACAATCAAAGTAATTGAATTTCCTCGACACCTTCTCAATATAATGAGACTGAGAGATAGAAATTCTTTTACTTTTATGTTTAATCCTTATACCAAGGATAACATCAGCCTCCCCCATGTCCTTCATGGAGAACCTTGATGACAAAAATTCCTTTGTCAAGTCAACCTGATTTTGGTCAGTGCCAAATATCAACATATCATCAACATATAGACAAATGATGACTCCTTTACCAGATTCATCAAATTTGCTATATACACATTTGTCAGCTTGGTTAAGAACATAACCACTAGACAAAACTACTGCATCAAATTTTTGATGCCATTGCTTAGGTGCCTGCTTTAGTCCATAAAGAGACTTAATCAGTTTACACACCTTGTTTTCATTGCCAGGCATGATGAAGCCCTGAGGTTGGTTCATATAAACCTCCTCTTCCAATTCACCATTCAAGAAAGTTGTTTTCACATCCATCTGATGAATAATCATATTGTGAATTGATGCCAAAGCAATCAGCAAGCTTATGGTACTGATACGAGCCATAGGGGCATACGTATCAAAATAGTCTATTCATGACTTTTGTTTAAAGCCTTGAATGACTAGTCTAGCCTTGAACTTTTCAATAGTTCCATCTACCTTAATTTTCCTTTTGAAAATCCATTTGCAACCCAAAGGTTTGCAACCAGGTGGTAGATCAACCAACACCCAAGTGTTGTTGCCCATGATGGAATCCATATCATCATTGATTGCTTCTTTCCAGAAGGCAATATCCTGGGACTTCATTGCTTCTTCAAATGTCTTGGGATCATCCTCAACTATGAAGCAATAGGAGTATTGGTCTGAGACCTCATCCCTTGTTCCTTCAACTAAGTATAGTTGAAACTCAGGTCCAAATGACTTTGGAGTCCTGACCCTTTTGCTTTTTCTAAGCACAGGTTCAGGTTGTTGAATCACAACCTCATCAAGGACCACTGATGGTTCATCATCAGGGACCTCTGATACACCAGTGTCATCAATTCCATTAGGAATTCTCATACTTGGTCTAGGGACTGATGAGAATCTATTCTCATCAAAGTTTGCATCCTTTGATTCAATTATGGAGTTAACTAAAACATATTCATTAGGTTCAATAACATAGAACCTAAAAGCCTTGGAATGCTCAGCATATCCAACAAAGATGCAATCAATGCCTCTTTCACCCAAAGTTTTCAACTTTGGATCAGGGAGTCTTACAAAAGCCCTACAACCCCAAACCTTGAGATAGTTCACGTTGGATTTCCTTTTAGTCCAGAGTTCATAAGGGGTAACCTTGTTCCTTTTGTTGGGAACCCTATTTAATAAATAGCAATCTGTTAACATAGCTTCACCCCAGAACCCTTGACTCAATCCTGAATAGGACATGGAATTAACCATCTCCTTCAGCACCCTGTTTTTCCTTTCAGAAATACCATTTTGCTGAGGAGTATAAGGGGCAGTCGTTTCATGAATAATTCCAATAGACTGAAAATACAGAGTATCCATGTACTCACCTCCCCTATCAGTCCTTAATCTTTTGATCAAATACCCAAGTTGTAATTCAACTTCAGTTTTAAACACTTTGAATTTATCTAATGCTTCATCCTTAGAATGTAAAAGATAGACATAGCAAAACCTAGAAGCATCATCAATAAATTTCACAAAGTACTTCTTATTCCCCAAAGAGGGAGTGACATGCAAATCACACAGGTCACTGTGTATAAGCTCCAAGAGCTTAGTCTCACGATTAACACCCTGAAAAGGTTTCTTGGTTATCTTGGTCAACATGCAAGTTTTACACTTTTCAGTGTCCATGTCAAATGTTGGGATTAACCCATCTTTAGACATATCTTGCATTCTCTTATAGTGTACATGGCCAAGTCTATCATGCTAGAGGGTAGAGTCAGTCAGGTCAGTGGTGGTCACAAATGCTGAATTAACACTATCAGTGGCAATAAATACACTATCAGTGGCAATATTAAGCCTGAACATTTGATTACATAAATAACCAAAACCAATAAAAACACCATTCTTAGAAAGAACAAATTTATCAGATTCAATAACTTGTTTATATCCATGATTATTCAAAACACTAATTGAAACCAAGTTTTTCCTTAAATCACGAACATGAATAACATTAAACAAAGTTACAATCTTTCCAGAACTAAACATAAGGTCTACACAACCACGACCATGCACCAAGGCTGTTGACTCATTTTCCATGTGAAGAATAGAACCATCATTTAGTGACTCATAAGTCTTGAACTATTGGGTACAGTCCCAGATAGATCTAATGAGCCTAGAATGAGTATAGTTGTCCTGTGTAATCATAAAACAACTAAGGAGAACCTTTACAAGAATTGCACTTACGTAGAAAATAAATACAAGACTTAAGAAGACGATAAACACAATAACTTGATCCTCTATGGATCTATATTGATTCACTATTAATGTTATCAAAGACGTACATAAAACCCTAGCCGCATGTTTCTTTTATAGTACAAGAAACCCTAACAATGCATCTTGCTAAGCACTCAAAAGATATGCTCTATCTATTCCTATTTTAACTCAAGCATATCACAACTAATAAACTAAGAAAACGGAAACTACATATCCGCAGAAACATTTTATCTATCATAGGAAACTACACACTATCAGCAGAAACCTTACTATCAGCAGAAACAAAATAACTATCAGTAGGAACCCTATCAGCGGGAACCAACTGTTTACATAATTCCTAACAATCATCCCCTAAACTTGATTTTGACTCCGTTAACTTCAAGTTTCCAGATAGATCTTTAGCAAACAAGAGGATTGAGCAAAGCAGTAATTGAAACCATAAGTAAACACCAGCAGAACACCTAGAACACTAGTACAAAAATGGGATTTGGTCACGCATGGTCAAAATGGAAGGGGCACACATTCGCATATTTGTGTGGCTGAAGGTACGAAAATTGACAACATGTACTAATTAGTCACACATGAAAATTTTGATTGTGTGACCATTAGAACTGTATCGCCACACAATTGAACATTGTGTGGCTAAAGGTATCTGGTGATTTTTTTTCAGATGAAGTAACCTTGATGCGTTAGTCACATGAAGTAATTTTTTGTGTGTCTAAATCATAGAGTCAAGTTTTGTCACATATTATTTAAGGGTGACTGATATGTTTTGCCAACTCTTTAGCCACATCTGAAATTGGAACAAGTGACAAATGAAAAGTAAGGTTGAAGCATTAGTCACGATATACATATAAACAGTGACAAATATATGTCACACACTTGAACACTGTGACCAAAAGCCATATATGGTCACACTAAATGTTTTGTCACACATTCGTTAAGTGTAGCCAAAATCCAGTACATATGTTCACGTAAGTTAATATGTGTGTTTAAAGTTTAGTTTGTGTTAGCTTGCCAAAAGCTAATCTATAAAGTCACATTTGCTACTAACACCGTGACCAAATGCCATATATAGTCACGCTAAACGTTTTGTCACATATATTATTTAAGTGTAGCCAAAATCCAGTACATATGGTCACGTAACTTAATATGTGGCCATTGGATGATGAATAGTCACTCAAAATACACGTTTCGTCACTTTAAACACCATATGGTCACACTTATTAACACTTTTAGCCACTTTATGGTTAATTGTATGTGACTAAATACCCAAAACAAACATGCTTTGTGTGACTAAATGTTAGAAAAGGCCACACAAACATAAAATTCATGTGGCCATTTGATGATCAATAGTCACACAAAAGACACCTTTCTTCACTTGAAACACCATATGGTCACACTTATTAACACTTTTAGCCACTTTATGATTAATTGTATGTGACTAAATACCCAAAACAAACATGCTTTGTGTGACTAAATGTTATAAAAGGCCACACAAACATAAAATCCAAGTGGCCATTGGATGATCAATAGTCACACAAGAGACATATTTCTTCACCTTAAACACCATATGGTCACACTTATTAACACTTTTGGCCACTTTATGCTTAATTGTATGTGACTAAATAACCAAAAGAAACATGCTTTGTGTGACTAAATGTTAGAAATGGCCACACAAAAAGAAATTTGATGTGGCCATTGGATTATCAATAGTCACACAAAAAACTATTATGTTTTTCATAAACAGAACTAACTACGAATACTAAACAGACTTATCTTATGTCTGCCAGACTTAACCTTGTACTGGCAGCCTTAACCACTAAAACTAACCTACCAGACTTAACTTTGTACTGGCAGCTTTAACCACTAAAGTTTTCTGTTTATAAGTAGACCACAACACAAAATATATATTTTTTTTTTGTGCAAAGATGAACTTGTATTAATCAAGGAAACTTTGTAAAATGAAAAAATCAACACACATTGATATGGACAAGTCCCATATCAAGTTGCATACTAGGCAACTCTATTCAATATCTGATATAACTGTTCTTATATGTCTGATAACAAAAACAAACTGCCCATATCATACAACCATGGACAGATGACAACCAGCACAAAACCATCACAAAGAACACCTTTTAATGCACCAGTATGAACCATACACTTCCAGATAGGGGCTATACCAAGTAGTTTACATTCCATCTCATGAATAGCTTCAACTACTTAGGAACACACACCCTAAATGAAGCCAACCAAATCCTACACAATCCTAAAATCTGTTTATAAACGTGTCTACCAATAACAACTGATAACGCCTGGAATTACGTTTTAGCACATGCTAAATACTGGAATTATAACTGGATTACGGGAAGACACCGAAGCTTGGTCGTCGATGACAAAGTCAACAAGATTGAATCTGACCATTTTGTTTTGTTCCCACTGACACTCCTCAACAATCTCTCTCCATATGGCGTTTATGGTAACGTGGTTCTTGCTTCTAGGCCTATCGCTGTGGTGTTGCAGATTCACGTTCACATAAAACTCCATGTCTTCCCGGTATCTCAGCAATGCGTTATGGTACTTCCACATGTGATTTCGCTTCGTAAAATTATGTGGTATGTTCTGCATTAAAAAGAACAATGTAGTATGCTAATCAAAAGTATGTCCATGTGTTGAAGCATATATTAGTTTTTGCGAAAGAAGATAATGACTGAAATGGTCCGATTTGTATCATTACTTACCAAACGACTCCTGTCCGTGACATATGCAAGGATGGGCGCGTAAAAACAATCCCTTTCACTTTCATGCTCTGTACATTCGTTCCATGCACATATGTGTTTCATACGCTCATCTGCAATTGAAATTTAATAAAAATGGTAATTAATAATTTAAAAGCTATTATATGGAAAGGTTTATTTTTAAAATAAAATCATAGATTATGTCTACACTTTGTTAACATACCTTCATCTATGGGGTTTCTCATGAACGGTCTTGTACGATTCAGCTCCATACGTTGCACAAGTTCAGAACGCATCATCAATCCATTTTCAGCAAATGGCATCAGGGAAAGAGTATTGTTTAGGAGATTTGTAAAAACAACTCTTGTGCCAGCAAACAGGTTTTCATCGTGAACCAATACGTTCCATCCGTGCCCACCAAACTCATGCACGTGTCTGTTTTCCTCCAGTATTTCAATTTGACGGTGAGTGATAGCTGCTACGGGCACGCCAGCAACAAGAACGTCAAATTGGTTATTGTCGGTATTGTCCCGGAAATTGCAAGGAATGACCTACGTAACAGTTTAATTTAAAGAAAACATTAGCGGGTCAAACAATTAAAATAATCCCCATTTTCAACAAACTTATACAATGTATTCATTAACATTTTTTTCTTACCAGAGTTTGTGCAGGATATTCATCCAACGTAACCAGGCACCTACGTTGTCTGTAACCTAGAAGAGCCAGATCGTATCCAGGGCATTCGTGGCCTGCATTGTTGTACCCTGTTACATAATAACAGTCTTCTTCCTGACGAATGAAATGGAATGTGGCCACATTGATGTATTGGCTTTGATCAATAAAAGCTTGCCACTCTGACCCTTGCAAAGTAATGCGACCACGAACCAATTTCCAGTAAACCTTATGTTTGGTTCCCCTATTGTGGATTAGGTATATCCAGCGCTTCTTGGGGTACAGTGTTTCAGTAAACAAAGCAGGAAGCATCTTAAAGTTAAAAAGTAAGCACGTATATCAATTTGATGGTTACATTGATAAATTTATAACCTTAAGTAAGCATTTTAAGTACAACTTACCTGCAATGTCCTAATGTTTGTGCGGTTTGCCTCCACCAACAATTGGATGCTCATTCTATTTTAAAACCAAAATCGTCTTAATGGTCAATAAGGTTATCACATATGCATAACATTTAACTAATAGAAGTCTTAGATGATCAATACATCTTTATCATTAAGGTGTCAAACAAATAATGATTGAAGATGTACTACTACATATTTAACTATGTTTCAAAAATCAATAATCATATAGTCCTTTTAGAGTAAAAATCTGTATTTTTTTACGTTTATTCATCTTACCCCATACGTTTGTTAAAATCTAGTAAGAAATCCATAATCTACCCAACATACCATACACCATTGCTTCATCCAATGTTTAAACCTAAGCTCAGATAATTAATTACATAAGGTGTAGTGCTTTACCAAATCATATAAAAGCTATACTAACCTAGATTAAACATATGTTTACAAGTTGTCTAATTAGCTATTTAACAAATAGCTGCTACGTTTTTCCACAATCCACATATATCCATGATTTTTTTTATTCAAATCATCATATATTTACATGTCACACAATATTCTAAAGAATCAAATCGCATATAGTTCTAATAAAACGGTTGTTACATTATGATCAAAGGATACTATATTCTTTAGGATATGTTAAACATTGCAAAAAAATTACCAAACATTCATTTGTATCCATCAACATATCAGAAACATGCATATCAATCACTTTACATTTGCAGTTCATGGTTAAAAAAACAAAAGAAAAAAAAAAAAAAAAAAAAAACAAAAAAAAAACAAAAAAAAAAAAACAATGTGTAACATTACCTGATGATGCGGTTGTTGTGTTGAAGAAGATAGACTTGAATATTTTGCTTTGACTATGTGATTAAGTGTAGCCGTAATATATCACGGTTCTCAAAACTGCAATGATTACTATTAATTAAGGGAATGATTTTTTGTTTTATTTTTTTAGCTTGTATTATGGGAGCATTGCATATATACCCACTAAAACTCAAAAAGTTGCATATTTCTCCATAATACAAGTTTTTAATGCATGATGTACAATGCAACTTAAGCATGTTTTGGGTATATATGCAAATATGTAAGTTTTACACAACAATTACGTACCAAAACGGTACATTTGAAAAAGTACGCAACTATTTTATGACCTAAACCCTTGATTATATACATACAAAATATTTGGTAGAATCACCTTAAAAATTAAGTACCTTAACATACAAATAAATAATATTACATTAACATACGCAATATCGTAACTTCTCGCAAATAAATACATATGTCGAATACAATATTGGTTAATCGAATATACAATGTAGCTATTGAATCACTGCCAGTGCATCAACGTTTGCAATGTTTTTGTACGATGTTTCCCGTCCTTGAATGTCACGTTCACTGTGATAATAAAAAACCTGTGGAATCCAAGTAACAAAAAAAGTTAAACGTTGTAATAAAGTATATAATTGTAGGTACTTTTTAAATAAGAAACATACTATTCAATAACTTAGCACTACCAGTATTAACTTAGCACTGCCAGTATTAACTTAGCACTGCCAGTATTAACTTTTTCCAGCCCATTCTTATTCGATGTCAAATTCCAGACCATTCTACTACGACTATATACACAGATGCTTAACATCTTCGAGCCAATCATGATTCATTGGGACGGGTGTATGATAGGGACCAATGATTATATATAGCTTCTAACAGAAACTATATATACACGTGACGCCAACGGACGCCAGCCACAATGAAACATGATTGACCTGAAGAAATTTACCAACTTCATTAAAGTACAAGGTTGTGATAATATTATGCATATAAAATAAAACGGTCATAAACATGCGACATAATCGTCTATACATTGCTATAAACCAGGTCAAGATATGGGCAATCTCAAGTTTAAAACTACCCGTTATAATTGATCAAAGCGTTGATGGTCATGGTAAGCTTAACATACAGATAATCCATTAGTCACAAAATACAGGCTATCCAGGCAACCCATCTACCATACAATCAAACAAATTTTGACTCATTTTTTGCACATAATAGTGAGGCTCAGATATGTATAAATCAATAATTTCAAAAACATCAGGATATAACCGCCATGGCTGCAATAGTATAAAATATAGAATTGCCACGCGAAGACACGGAGTATCACATCATTTGCATGATTTAATAAGATACTTGTCATCACAGCCTCATACACACTGACACCTTATATACAGATGCTCCCTGATAATTGTTAAAAAAGTTAAGGAAGAATATGATATAGTTGCGGATTCAAACGGAAGTTGAACATAACAATGTGGCCGCGTTACTTTGTAGATGTGTATGGAATTTCAACTTAGTGAACCCTTCTGAATCCCCCTACAGTACCTTTTGTCGTTTCAACTCCCTTTGAGCAAAGGCTTGCACCAGGCGATTTGCTAGATTGTTAAAAAAACAAAAGGCACTGTTTGGGAATTAAGAATGGGTAACTATGCTGAAATTCCCTACTCATCTACAAAGTAACGTGGCCACCTTGGTACGTTCAACTTCCCTTTGAATCCGTAACTTTATCATATTGATCCTTAACTTTTTTTAACAATCTAGCAAAAGTCTATAACAAGTATATCAGACTCATATAAACTTCCAAACTGAGTGTGCAGTGTGATATGCATTAGCAAGGCTCATATCTGTAAAAAGGTTGGATAAACACCGGAACATCAGGATATAACTGCCATGGCTGCAAAATAATGTAATAAAATTGCCATGCCAACATACGGTAAATCACATCATTTGCATATCAAATAAGATAATCGTCATCACAGCCTCTTGCATATCACAAATAAACACATGTGGCCCAAAATAAACCAACTCCCTTTGAGCAAAGGCCTGCACCAGGCGATTTGTTAGATTGTTGAAAAAACAAAAAGGAACTGTATGGAAACTGAGAAGGGTTAATTATGTTTTTTGAAATCATAATTATAGTTTTACTAGATTGTTAAAAAAAAGTTAAGGAACACTTATGAACAAAATAGTGTTTAAACATGCAAAGGAAATGGTCAAAAAAGTTAAATGTCAATATGTTATAAGCAAGCAAGTGGAGACAGGTTAGTACTTTGAACGTCCACTCGAAATCCCATTGCCATGTCTACAAATGGCTGCAAAGATTTACACCAAACCTGTTGCTATGACAGTGACATAGGAATGGGTTTTCGAGGGGAAGCTCAAAGTACCAAGTGTAAATAATTATCGATTCTACGAAAGTGTATGTGTTGAATGGGATAATGAAGGAGTGTGGCCTGCCATGAACAATACACACTATATCATTATCGCAATCAACACACCTCATAAAAAAGAAACACAATCAAACCCTTTCTGAGATCCCCTACTAGTCCTTTTGTCGTTTCAACTCCTTTGTGCAGTTGCCTGCACCAGTGATAACGCTACACGCGTCGTTCGGGGTCAAGGAAACTTCCTTTTCTTCGAGCAAGTTTTATAACACCCTAGGCAGTGAACCTAATCGTTGTAGTGTAGTAATTAGGGTAAGCCACGGGTATTGATATCGTTCTCTAGGGGAATAGGAATGCTAGTGAGAAGTTACTACGCTAAGGTTGAGGTTGAGGAAGATTATTTTTTCCTTCAAAGGAACTGGGGCTTGCTGCGCACATCGCAATAGTGACCACGTCCGTTGACGTGTTTCCTCAACTTTGCTGTTTTCCTGATCATCCCCTAGAGTCTTTCCCAAACTAACACAAAGAAAAAATACTCCACACAACTAACGCTATTACTATATCACACATAACAAGTACCGTCCGGTGTGAGGAAGTAATAGGGTAAGTTGTGTATGTGAAAGCATCTTAGCTATTAATAAATGTGAACCATGAAACTCGAAGGGGAGCTTTTGGGTAAGGATACAGTGACAGTATCGTTGTCCAAACCACATTTAGAAACGTCGGTAAACATCTGTACCGTTACCCTAAAGCTCACCTGCAAGTTTCATGATTGGACAGAGGTGAACGAACGAATATTGTATAACTGTAAATTGAAAAAACTGGTAAAGGAAACGTACAAATTTGTGATAAAACAAGTATTCACAAGGAATTGAAAAAAAATTGTTAGATCATTTTGATATTAATACTAAAGTTTTTTGTATTAATTGGGAAGAGTCAAAGGTATGTCAAGGAAAAACAAAAA
>BPTQ01000003.1:225405029-225426525 GCA_019973895.1 Chrysanthemum seticuspe | reverse complement strand
TTCTGTATTAATTTAATTACTTCATTTATGAATCGCCGTCGCAAGGTTTACGTGGCCAAGACGAAACCCTAATGACGGCGACACGACGGCGTCACGAAACATAAGGTGACGCCGTCGCAGATGTAATCTTATATATAGAATCCGAATTTTTCAGTTTTTGGTGTAGTCTTTTGGAGTAAAAACCTAAAACCGAACCAAGGCTTTCTTGTGCAGTATTTTAGGGTTCTAAACCCTATTATACATCAAGATAAGTATTTACTTCATTAATTTAATTATGTCTTTGATTATTTGTGTGTATGCTTGCATGTTCTCCATGTCCGGCTAATTTATTTGTGTGTTTGCTTAGGGAATATGAAACTTAATTATTGATTATTGATTGGTTGATACTTATCTTAGTTGACTAATGATCTAGAGTGCGCTAGATTATTCGTTGTGTACTTAATGCTTGACATTTCTTTGTGAACTTTAGAATATAATTATCTAGGTAATTGTAGGATAAAGTATTCAAGGACAACCGTAGAGTAGGCGTCTATAAATCACTAGAGGATTTGTAAACAAGACCCTTTGGTAATTTCAAAGAGTTAGGGAAATAAGCACGCCCTATAGCCTTAGAATCACAACGCAACTAGGAATAAGGACGTGACAAATCAACCATCAATAGGAGATAATTAAGGAGTAGTAAAACCTAAGTAAACACATCTTTAAACTATCATACGAGTACACATCAATTAGACATAGACTATCACAACCTTAGCTTAGATAATTAGATAATAGTAGAGTAATCGGTAGAAATACCAACCCCCCAAATCCAATACCCGAGATTCGTACCTTTTCATTTTCTAAAAAACATAAAAAGATAAAAAATAATCTTCCTCAACCTCAACCTTAGCGTAGTAACTTCTTACTAGCATTCCTATTCCCCTAGAGAACGATATCAATACCCGTGGCTTACCCTAATTACTACACTACAACGATTAGGTTCACTGCCTAGGGTGTTATAAAACTTGCTCGAAGAAAAGGAAGTTTCCTTGACCCCGAACGACGCGTGTAGCGTTATCAACCCTTCTGAGTCCCTATACATTAAACCAAAAAGCCCAGGCACACCAAAAGCAGGCCAACAAAAGGGGGCAACACAGAGCAAATCAAAGTAGGACACGAGGCATAAAGCTAAGGCAAAAAAACACGAAGCACCAAAATACCGAACGCAGGGAGCAAGACAAAGCAGGCAAACCTAAGGGAGCAACAACAGAGCAACGCAAACCACGCACGGGGCCTAAGACTACGGCAAAGCAAAAAAGAGGCCACAAAACAAAACACGCAAGGAGGAAAAAGGGGACACCTAAAAGCCAACCTAGCACCACTACCCACAAATCCTAATTCTATCCCTCCACCCCTTCCTATCTGAGATCATGTCCTCGGTCAAACGAAGCTCCATCATGTCAAGCTTAAGTCTATCCTCCCACCGAATTTTGCTCCGCTGCCTCATTGGCGAATAATCTCATTCTTCGCGTCTACTAATCTCATTCTTCGCGTCTCATTCTTCACGTACCCATACTGCATGTATAACAGGTAATCGTTATTACCTCAACTAATGATCCATAAATCATCAAACAACTACTTTTCCTATGCAAATGACTAATACCCTGACTAACATCCTAAACTAACATAACACAATATCATCTATAAATCAATAAACATCCTAAACTAACAAACTAGCAATAAATTATAACATTTATACCTGAGATATTAGGCTCAATAGGAAGAGAATCAAGCCCTTTATAATAGCTCTCAAGAGTATTTCATTGACTAACATTTATTTTGATTGATTTTGCGTTTGATTGAAAACCCTAAATCTGCTATTAATTAGAATCTAACTGTGTGTTTTGACCGAGTGTAAGAGAGATAAATGTGTGAAATACTGAAAGTCAAACACACACTACTTGACCATTTTCTAATAAAAGTAAATAAATAAATAAAACTAACTTATTTCTTCAAGTTAATAAAGCATTAAAACCTAAAATTAATCATTGTACTGATCATTGATCATTGATCATTTACATATAATTACTTATATAAACAAAGTAGCAGTTAATAGCAAGCATCCATACAACCATCAACAATACATCATCAAAACACAAAAAAAACTTCCAAAGCTTCCTATTCTCCATCTTCAGACTCATCAACTTCATCCAAATCGTCCAAGAACTCCTCCTTCTCCGACAGACTCTGACGACGCACCAAAAGCTGAGCCAGCAAATCAATCTTCCTTCGATCCTTCAACTGTATCTCACGAAGGGCAAACTCACCAGTTACTGCAACAACATTGAAACGAGTAAACAATCTACCAGCCTCATCGATTGTCTGTTCTTTTTTGGCAACAGTTTCCCTCAGAATGCTGCTCTCTTCTCCCATCCGCTCGATCAACTTTTTCTCCTCTGCTATGTCTTGCAATATCAACAACCTGAAAGCATCGTTGAGCTTGCCGGATTCAGTGGCGGCTTTCATTTCATCGATATTAGGTGTGGAAGACATTTTGTGTGTTTAGGGGTAAAATTATTGATAGTTGTGTGTTTAGGGTTAAAATGATTGATACTTGTGTGTTGATTTTATTGTTAGGTAAGTATAAATAATTACAATGTACCTCACAATTTTCACAAATAATCACAAAAAAACACTTAAGAGGCATCGGAAAATTTATTTTAGGTGTTACTGTAGCCCTTTCATATTCTTCCATGCATAAATGTGATATGCAATAGTTCAAAAAAAAAAAAAAAAAGTGATATGCAGGAGTACTTAGGAAGATATCTAATATTGCAATTTAAACCCTTCATTTTTTCATTGGATCTAAACCAGCCCCTATATACTAGGGGTGTTCACGAGGCTGTTCGGCTCGGTTCGGTTAGAGATTTTAACTATCCATCACGGGGCGGGTAGTTCATTCTACAATCCAAAACCGAACCGTGCTAGGCGGGTAACCGAACATGCGGGTATCCGAAATGAGCGGTTACCCGTGGTTCGGGTCACGGTTAACCATTCAAAAAAATTAATCGAATCGAATCGGGCGAACAATAACATAAATTAGAACGTAATATGTCATTTTAGTAAAATTAAATAACATTAAAGATATTAGAATAATAGTAATGTTGTTGTGTCGCAATAGCAACATTCAAATTACCATATGTAACAAAATAACTAATACTAGTTATTTGACGTTTATATATTACGATCACATTAATCATATGTAATCCATGGATGTTAGTAAATGATCAAATTAGATAAGTAAAAATGCATTATATGATAAATGTAGTGCAATAATATAGTTAATACTTGTACATTTTTATGAATGGTTTGTTAAAACTTACATGTATATTATACGCGGTTCGGTTCGGGTAACCACGGATAACTAAAAGTAAAAACCGAAACCGAACCGTGATAAGCGGGTTTTTTGGTTTCGGGTTTTCTCGGTTTCAGTTTCTTCGGTTATCGGTTTTTAGTGGTTATCGGATTTGCTCAACTTCTTAAAATTTATGTCAACTGCAATACATCGACCAAAATCAAAGTTAGTCATCTTTACAATGTAGCACATTGACCAAAATCAAAGTTAGTCATCATTACTATGTAGTCATCTACAGTAGAACTGAAGAAGACTAATCTTGCTTTATAGACACTACAACTTTGGCAAACAATGAATGCGGTGGTTATTAATTTGCGAACCATGCAAATTTGCATAACAAAACCCACATAAACATTACCCGACAAGGTTACAACAACATTACGCAACAAGAATTGCTGACACAATAGGATGCTGACACATATGATAACATCAATTGCAATACCTTACATGTAACTACTTGCATACAATATTACGTAAATTGCTGACACAATAGGATGCTGGCACATATGTTTAGCCATACTATATGAGTTAGGGGTTGTTTACTTTTTTGAAGACTTTTTTCGCCCGTTTATACATGTTTATACACAGATTCGTACGTTTATACACGTTTTTGTCTGTTTTAATACGTTTTCGTACGTCTTTGTCCCCTTTAATCTGTTTTTATACGTTTCCGTTTTTGTTTACAGTTTTTCGTCCATGTTTACACGTTTTCGCTAGTTTTTTCATGTTTCCGTCCGTTTGAATACGTTTTAATCTGTTTTACATATTAACGTACATTTTCAAACGTTTCATACATTTTCATATGTTTTACATATATTTTCGTTCGTTTTCGTCCGATTTACCCCGTTCTCATCCGTTTTTACTATATGAGTTAGGGGTTGTTTACTTTTTTGAAGACTTTTTTCGCCCGTTTATACACGTTTATACACAGATTCGTACGTTTATACACGTTTTTTTCTGTTTTAATACGTTTTCGTACGTCTTTGTCCTCTTTAATTTGTTTTTATACGTTTCCGTTTTTGTTTACAGTTTTTCGTCCGTGTTTACACATTTTCGCTAGTTTTTTCATGTTTCCGTCCGTTTGAATACGTTTTAATCTGTTTCACATATTAACGTACATTTTCAAACGTTTCATACATTTTCATATGTTTTACAATTGTTTTCGTCCGATTTACCCCGTTCTCATCCGTTTTTACCCATTTTCGTATGTTTTTAAGAATTTTTCAACCGTTTTCAAAGGTTTTCTTACACTTTTACACAGATTCGTACGTTTATACACGTTTTTGTCTGTTTTAATACGTTTTCGTACGTCTTTGTCCCCTTTAATCTGTTTTTATACGTTTCCGTTTTTGTTTACAGTTTTTCGTCCGTGTTTACACATTTTCGCTAGGTTTTTCATGTTTCCGTCCGTTTGAATACGTTTTAATATGTTTTACATATTAACGTATATTTTCAAACGTTTCATACATTTTCATATGCTTTACATATGTTTTCGTCCGATTTACCCCGTTCTCATCCGTTTTTACCCATTTTCGTATGTTTTTAAGAATTTTTCAACCGTTTTCAAAGGTTTTCTTACACTTTTACACAGATTTGTACGTTTATACACGTTTTCTTCTGTTTTAATACATTTTGGTCCGTTTTCTTACGTCTTTGTCCCTTTTAATCAGTTTTTATACGTTTCCGTTTTTGTTTACTGGTTTTCGTCCGTGTTTGCACGTTTTCGCTGGTTTTTTCATCTTTTAGTCCGTTTGTATAACTTTTTACACACATTCGGCCGATTCCAGCTGTTTTGCACGTTTTCGTCCGATTTACCCCGTTTTCATCCGCTTTTACCCATTTTCGTATGTTTTTAAGAATTTTTCAACCGTTTTCATAGGTTTTCTTACACTTTTACACAGATTCGTACGTTTATACACGTTTTCGTCTGTTTTAATACGTTTTGGTCCGTTTTCTTATGTCTTTGTCCCTTTTAATCGGTTTTTATACGTTACCGTTTTTGTTTACAGGTTTTCGTCCGTGTTTGCACGTTTTCGCTGGTTTTTTCATCTTTTAGTCCGTTTGTATAACTTTTTACACACATTCGGCCGTTTCCAGCTGTTTTGCACGTTTTTGTCCCATTTACTCAAACATTATGTTTGTAGGTTGCTAATTATGGAAGCCATGGCTTAAAATCTAAATAATTTTGTGTCAACTCAAGAAGCGAACTTAATTATCCATTTTCTGTTTAAAACCATATGTGTCAACCCAAGAATCAAGCTTAATTTCGGGTCAACCCAAGAAGCGAACTTAATTCATAATCGGTTTTCGGTTCGCTTTGGTTTAATTATAGTTCGGTTGTTTCGGTTTTCGTGTTGACCAAAATAAAAATATAACTGATTTAACGAAACAAAACCCGATAACCGAACGGATCAACACTCCTAATTTATAGTCATAGTTTAAAAGAAGGAGGACTTAGTTTGCCGTTTTTAAACATTAGGTCCTTAGAGATTGGTGGATCTTAGGGATGACAGGGAGGCTGCGAGGTCTAAGCTGCAGGGGTTGAATGATCTCATTACTCAATCTTAGGAGGAAATCGATACCAAGGAAGAACAAATTCAGGCGATGAATGGTTGAAGGGTTTCTCGCTATGGAATGGGATGTTTTCTTTTGCTCTAGTGTCATCTGTTTATGTCTAATGTCTAATGTCTTGGTTTAATGGGATGGTATGTAGATATATTAACAATGGAATATGTATGGATCTTTTGATGGTTTATCCATACGAATGTTAATTATGTTTGTTAATATAAGTAATGTGTTCGCTACTTTGTTTCATCTTTTTTTTTTCATGTTGTTTTGAATTTAGGAATTGGTTGTGGTGTTTAAGTTCATATTCGCACTAGTAGAATGTATTATTGTAGGATTAGGATGTTCAATTTTTAGATTTTTGTCAATTTTTTTATGACTGATTATGAAGTTTAGAACTGGAGGCGTTTGTTCATGACAATTATTTTTGATTGAACAACTAGATTTAGGGTGTTTTTGTTGTTGTTTTTGCTTTAAGTTAATTGCATTTACATGTTTTCTTGATTTTTTTTGACTGCTTGAGGATGTTAGAGCTTATCTAATTGCTTATAAATAGCTTATTTATAGGCTTAAAGTAAGGTCTTAGGGCTGTTTGATGTATCAGCAGTTCTTGGTTTGATTTGCCTATTTTTGTGCTTAATTGTTTATCTGAAACTGCTTATTAGTTATAGTTGCTTAATTAGTTGCTTTAAGTCAATTTTTAGCTTTTGATTGTTCATTTGTATGCGCCATGTGGTGATTTTAGTGTATCTGCAGTTATATGTGTCTTTGACACAGCTGGTTTGAAGTAATATGGGTGTTTGGGACTGTGGGTAAGCACCATTTCTGTCAGGGGTGTTTTTGGTTTCAAAAATTGTTTGATTTGGAGCCACATTTTAAAATTATCAAAGTTGGAGCCAAATTTTAGCCAAAATTTTTAAAATTACTTTGAAAATTATGGTTTCCTTAATTGAAAAGCTGCCCCATCATTAGCCCTATTTTTACTCCAATAAATCAGGCTTCAAGCAAAACAACCAGAACTTCAATTTTTACACCATTATTTACCAATTAAGTTTACTAATTTTCTTTAGGGTGAAGGCTGAGAATACGTAACTAACTTTCTCAAATATACCGATGTACGTAACATACAAATTTTATTACTTTTGTACGTAAATAACTTTCAAATTATGATCAATGTACGTAATGTGACCGGTAACTGCAAGTTACCAGGTCAAAAGTTTCATATTATGATCAATGTACGTAAATAACTTTCAAATTATGATCAATGTACGTAATGTGACCGTTTTTCTTACGTTTTGTACGTTTTTGTTCCGTTTTCGTCCGTTTTTCTTACGTTTTTGTCCGTTTTTCTTACGTTTTGTCCGTTTTTCTTACGTTTTGTCTGTTTTTTTCTGTTTTTGTCCGTTTTTCTTATGTTTTGTCCGTTTTTCTTAAGTTTTTGTTCCGTTTTTGTCCGTTTTTCTTACGTTTTGTCCGTTTTTGTTCCGTTTTTGTCCGTTTTTCTTACGTTTTGTCTGTTTTTTTTTTTTTTTTTTTTTTTTTTTTTTTTTCTGTTTTTGTCCGTTTTTCTTAAGTTTTTGTTTCGTTTTTGTCCGTTTTTCTTACGTTTTGTCCGTTTTTGTTCCGTTTTTGTCCGTTTTTCTTACGTTTTGTCCGTTTTTCTAACGTTTTGTCTGTTTTTGTTTCGTTTTTGTCCGTTTTTCTTATGTTTTGTCCGTTTTTCTTATGTTTTGTCCGTTTTTCTTACGTTTTGTCTGTTTTTGTTTCGTTTTTGTCCGTTTTTCTTATGTTTTGTCCGTTTTTCTTACGTTTTGTCCGTTTTTGTCTGTTTTTCTTACGTTTTGTTCGTTTTTCTTACGTTTTGTCTGGTTTTGTTCCGTTTTTGTTAGTTTTTCTTATGTTTTGTCCGTTTTTCTAACGTTTTGTCCGTTTTTCTTACGTTTTGTCCGTTTTTGTTCCGTTTTTCTTACGTTTTGTCCCTTTTTTTACGTTTTGTCCCTTTTTTTACGTAAGAAAAACAGACAAAACGTAAGAAAAACGAAACAAAAACGGACAAAACGTAAGAAAAACGGACAAAAACGGACAAAACGTAAGAAAAACGGACAAAAACGGAACAAAACGTTAGAAAAACGGACAAAACGTAAGAAAAACGGATAAAACTGAACAAAAACGGACAAAACGTAAGAAAAACGTAACAAAAACGGACAAAACGGACAAAACGTAAGAAAAACGGACAAAAACGGACAAAACGTAAGAAAAACGAATAAAAACAGAACAAAAACGGACAAAACGTAAGAAAAACGGAACAAAAACGGACAAAACGTAAGAAAAACGGACAAATGTAAGAAAAACGGAACAAAAACGGACAAAACGTAAGAAAATCGGACGAAAACGGAACAAAAACGGTCACATTACGTACATTGATCATAATTTGAAAGTTATTTACGTACATTGATCATAATTTGAAACTTTTGACCTGGTAACTTGTAGTTACCGGTCACATTACGTACATTGACCATAATTTGAAAGTTATTTACGTACAAAAGTAATAAAATTTGTATGTTACGTACATCGGTATATTTGAGAAAGTTAGTTACGTATTCTCAGCCTTCACCCTTTTCTTTAACACATTACTTCTGACGAATCATGTCAACGCAAATCAATTATCCGGATGATTTGGTTTATTCTGATCGTGAAAATGAAAACACTTTAGAATATGAATCTGAGACATATTCAGATGAGGGTGAGGATGCTGGAAACAACCATTCAAATGCGAATGTTGTTAAGAGGGGCATAACTAGGTTAGCTAAGTTTCGCAGGGAATATGGAAAAACAGACGGAATAAAGGTCAGTGTAACCTTCGATGCACTAGATAGGTTATCAGGAAAAAACAGAGCATTGTTTTCGAGTTTTTTAGGTGATTTGGTTCGTGAGCATATAGGTGTCAGGATTCTAACCTGGAGGAAGGTTGATTCAGAAGCAAGAGATAAAATGTGGGACGAAATCACGGTACACATATACTTTTTTTTAACTTGTAGTGGCTTGGATGTCGTAGATACAAGGTGTTAATAAGTTTATCTCTGCATTTACAGTATGTGCAACTAATTAACAACAATTTGTTATTCTTTGCAGCGATATTTTGATGTTGACTTGACGGTCAGAAAGCTGATAATGAATCGTCTTGGTCAACTTCTAAGGAATTTTAGAATGAAATTGATACAAAACTACATATTGCCCAACCAAAATACCCTTTCAAAACTAAATGAAGTCCCTGCAAAGCATAGTGCAATTATAAAAGCCGAAGATTGGGTTAATTTTGTAAACTACACAGCCAGCGAGGAATACAAGGTGTTAATTATTCATTTTTATTCAATTTCAAATATCTTTCACCTTTTCATATGTTTCCATATGTATTAGTTGTATACTATCAGCATTACTACATCTAAACGCCGTATGATTTTGTGTTGCAAGGTGAGATCAGCAAAAGCTAAAGTGTCGCGTTCCAAGTCTGTTTATGATCATACAATCGGACGAGGTGGATACGCCCGTGTGATAGAAAAAATGGTAACAGTAAACATTTGCACATTTGCATTTAATAGCATCATACTTTCGTTTATATTCGTTTATCTTACATTTGTATGTATTTGATGTTTATAAGATCGAGAGTAAAGAAATTGAACCAGATGAAGAACCACTGCATGGTACGCTGTGGTTGAAAGGAAGGGTGAAAAAAGACGGAGAATATCACGATGATGATATCAGATCAGTGGGAGAAAAATTTGTAAGTTTGACTGGAAATTTTATTATTATGTTTGTTTAGTTATAAGTTAATACTGCTATTGTATTACTTAAAACTGTTAGTTATAAGTTAATACAGGTAGTGTTTTAGTTAATACTTTTAGTTAATACTGCTACTGTATTACTTAAAACTGTTAGTTATAAGTTAATACATGTAGTGTTTTAGTTAATACTTTTAGTTACAAGTTAATACTGGTAGAATTAAATAACCTATTTCCCATATTGTGTGTGCAGAAAGAAACGAACGACAAGATCAAACAAGGAATCTTGAAGCTTGATCATGGCACTGATGCCATGACAGTTGTATTAGGTAAGGAAAAGGGAGGATATGCGAGAGGAGTGGGAGGTGGAGTAACCTACAAGAGGTATTTTGATCTGCCTAGAATCAGAAAAGCATCTGATGAAAGAGTGGTGTTACTTCAAAGTGAACTTGATAATGAGAGGCGCCAACGTCAAGAAAAAGATGCAGTAATACAGGATTTGATGAAACAATTGGCTGCACAAAGGGGGCAGTTGCAGTCAACTTCAACTCCATTGACAGAAACGGAAGTAAGACATAAGAAAGTAACATTCCATCTTTTTTTTACCCTTTTAAATACTGCTGCAGTCTTCTTAAACAATTTATATTTCAGGTGTCTCCGGTGAACATTAATCTTTTAAATAGCAGTGCTGATGAGGATGCCGGAACACGTGTTATTGGACGTGAGAAAATTGCGAGCATTGAGAAGTCTAATGGACTTGCAACTTTGGAAAAGGAAATGGAAATAAGTGTAAGTAATAAATCATCCCCCTGGTATTTTTAAATTCTAAATACATGTATTATTTACCATGTATTATATATATATATATAGGAAACTGTAAATCTGTCGCATCTAAGAAATCGACTAGATCAAAACGAAAGGATTCTTCACGTCAACTTTCCGAATCACAAGAAAATGAGTCTCCATTAACAGTACTACCACAAGTATGTATTTAAACATTTTCATATGTTCTTTAGTTTAATTAGTTACTGATACATATATACATGCAACAAATTATCTTTTTAGGTAATTAAGTGCAGACTGTGGCACTTAAAGAAATCAACTATTATTGCGGAGGGTACCGTGTACAAAACTGATGGAAAACAAATGCTTCATAACAAACCACTCCCAAAGGATTGCTACAGAGTGTCTAATGAAAAATCTTTAGTGGATGCAGCATGCATACCGGATGTAGGAAGTAACGGTTTCAAAACAGTTAAGGATGCAGTAGGTGGTTTTTATGCATGGCCAAAGGATCAAGTGGTTTTCGATGAAAAGGTACATAGATGCATGTGTTTTATAAACCTACATATATCATTCTTCATATTTAATTCAGTGTTTGATACACCCGGCTTTTGTTTCCTACAGGTAACACCACCAAGTACCATAAAAAAGATTGGTGAGAACAGAACTGCACCTAAATTACAAACGAAGCGCTACGTCTCTAGTGATGCCATGCAAAAGGAAGCTAAGAAGATCAAGAGTAAGAAGTCGTTAAATTATTGAGAATTTTATTATGTACGACATTACAATTTTATATACATTCCAATTTTATTGTATTTGAATATATTTTTATATATTAGAATTTGTTTTTATATATATTGATTTCTTATATGTGACTAAAAGATTCATATAGTCACAATTATTAACACTTTTTGGTCACATTTTGCATAATTCGATGCGTGACTAAATGTTAGAAAGGGCCACACAAACATAAAATTAATGTGGCCATTGGATGATCAATAGTCACACAAAACACACATTTCTTCACTTAAAACACAATATAGTCACACTTATTAACACTTTTGGCCACTTTATGCTTAATTTGTATGTGACTAAATACCCAAAAGAAACATGCTTTATGTGACTAAATGTTAGAAAAGGCCACACAAACATAAAATTAATGTGGCCATTGGATGATCAATAGTCACACAAAACACACATTTCTTCACTTAAAACACCATATGGTCACACTTATTAACACTTTTGGCCACTTTATGCTTAATTTGTATGTGACTAAATACCCAAAACAAACATGCTTTGTGTGACTAAATGTTAGAAAAGGCCACACAAACATAAAATTAATGTGGCCATTGGATGATCAATAGTCACACAAAACACACATTTCTTCACTTAAAACACCATATGGTCACACTTATTAACACTTTTGGCCACTTTATACTTAATTGTATGTGACTAAATACCCAAAACAAACATGCTTTGTGTGACTAAATGTTAGAAAAGGCCAACATAAAATTGATGTGGCCATTGGATGATCAATAGTCACACAAAACACACATTTCTTCACTTGAAACACCATATGGTCACACTTATTAACACTTTTGGCCACTTTATACCTAATTGTATGTGACTAAATACACAAAACAAACATGCTTTGTGTGACTAAATGTTAGAAAAGGCCACACAAACATAAAATTCATGTGGCCATTGGATGATCAATAGTCACACAAAACACACATTTCTTCACTTGAAACAACATATGGTCACACTTATTAACACTTTTAGCCACTTTATGATTAATTGTATGTGACTAAATACCCAAAAGAAACATGCTTTGTGTGACTAAATGTTAGAAAAGGCCACACAAACATAAAATTCAAGTGGCCATTGGATGATCAATAGTCACACAAAACACACATTTCTTCACTTTAAACACCATATGGTCACACTTATTAACACTTTTAGCCACTTTATGGTTAATTGCATGTGACTAAATACCCAAAACAAACATGCTTTGTGTGACTAAATGTTAGAAAAGGCCACACAAACATAAAATTCATGTGGCCATTGGATGAGCAATAGTCACACAAAACACACATTTCTTCACTTAAAACACCATATGGTCACACTTATTAACACTTTTGGCCACTTTATGATTAATTGGATGTGACTAAATACCCAAAAGAAACGTGCTTTGCGTGACTAAATGTTAGAAAAGGCCACACAAACATAAAATTCAAGTGGCCATTGGATGATTAATAGTCACACAAAACACACATTTCTTCACTTAAAACACCATATGGTCACACTTATTAACACTTTTAGCCACTTTATAGTTAATTGTATGTGACTAAATACCCAAAACAAACATGATTTGTGTGACTAAATGTTAGAAAAGGCCACACAAACATAAAATTCATGTGGCCATTGGATGATTAATAGTCACACAAAAGACATATTTCTTCACCTTAAACAACATATGGTCACATTTATTAATACTTTTTGCCACTTTATGCTTAATTGTATGTGACTAAATACCCAAAACAAACATGCTTTGTGTGACTAAATGTTACAAAAGGCCACACAAATATAAAATTCAAGTGGCCATTGGATGATCAATAGTCACAAAAAATACATATTTCTTCACCTTAAACAACATATGGTCACACTTATTAACACTTTTTGCCACTTTATGCTTAATTGTATGTGACTAAATACCCAAAACAAACATGCTTTGTGTGACTATACAGTGTTTATGGTCACTAATACGGATTAATCCAACAAAATTTGTACCTAATTAGTCACACATGTTACGGTTTTGGTAACTCTTTTGCAATAGAGACTAAAAAAAAGTCAAACACGTGACCATAGGGTACCTATGGTCGCGCGACCTTTAGTCACACACGGCCGAAAAATCATGTGTGACTATATGTATATCGTCACACATATTCGGTGTGGCCAGCAATGAAGTCCAAGATCCCATCAACAACTCCTAGAGATGAAGCATCAGGAACCAGCAACATCAGTAACCAGAGTAGATTTTATAAGCCTTTACCAAGTAGCTACTCACTCTTGGGCTAGCTGGTTCGTGAGTGGAATCATGTCATCACCCTGGTGAACCAATAACCAGTCCAACACTTAGAACGTGAATCAATGGTGTGTTGGAATACCCTGATGATTTTTGGCAAACCATCACAGCCATCAACGGATTTGAAGTGTCTTTACCTGAAGTCGTTTAACTCAGGACTTGTCATGGTGTTCCACAGCCTTTACCACAAGCCATGAACTTGTGGGCTAGCCAACTCTTTATCTATGAGGACATGGTGAGTTGAGCACTATACAACTTATTGGCAAGTTGTCAACCATACAATGGATTTGACATCTCTTTACCAAAGCCGTTTGCTCATGGAGTAGCCAATGTTTGGTGTATGAGACCAGGGTACATTGATAACCCTCTGATTTTTAGCAAATCAGCAGCTATCAACAGATTTGAGAATACTTACCAGAGTTGTACCCCCATAGCAAGTTAACCATTAGTCCCAAAAGATATGGTGAGTTAAAAACCATATGAAACACACCTGTACAATATGATCCTCAAAAAAAAAGTTAGAAACAAACATACAAGAGTTTTTTTTTTTTTTTTTTTTTTTTTTTTTTTTTTTTAAACACAAGAAAAAGATAAAATAAATCAGATACTAAAAGTACACAAAACAATAACCTACACACATCAAGTGGAAGAAGCAGCATAGGCAGCAAGGAGCTTATCCTTTAACCTCTTGATAAGCTGTTCTGCATTGGTCAAATCATTCCCAACAGGAGCAGTAGAAAAGACTAACTTATTGGATAACATTTGCTCCATTAACCTCTCAGAGAGTGGATAATCCAAGTCAGTAAACATATAAAGATACACTCCCTCCCAGGTCTGCACCACATGACCAGTGGATAAAGGATAAAATGTCCATTGATAAACTTGCCATTCATGTTGACCCTTCCAAACTCTAAAACCTTTCCCATCCTGAGAGACTGAATCAAACAAAACCTGTAGATCCCGAAGCAAGAACAACCCAGCCTCAGAAATATCATGAGACTCAAAGTATTTAGAGACCATTTCATACAACCTAAGGAGGTCATCTCTATCCAAAAAGTTGAGAATTTTTGTGAGAAATGTAAAATTCCTAACTGTACCATCCTCCCTATGGACAGAGTTGAAATGTCCCAAACCACCAATTCCTGTTGGAGTTAGCTCCCATTTGACCAGCCTTGACCAAACAACTAATTCCTCGTCCATATCGTCCTCTTCAAAATCTTTGATGAAAGCACTTTCTGAAGCTTGAAGATCAATGGGCCTAGTATTCCTCTTCTTAGCAAGAACCTTCTTTCTACCACTAGGTGTGGAAGAAAGAGAAGATACTTGAGAGTCTTAAACACTAGAAGGAAACTCACTAGCAGCAGTAAGCCTAGAGGGTTCAGAAGAAACCAAATCAATAGCTGCAACTGGAACCTCAGTTGTCACACTTGCTAGAACCTCCTTTGTCTCAGATGAAGGTACAGTAGAAGGTATCTCAAGATGTATATCAGGCTCTTCAGCAGATATACCATCATCAGAGGTATCAGTAAACTTCAACCTCTTCATCTCAGCACCTTCCAAAGAGGGTGGATGTCTCTTCATCCTTTGATAAGGATTAATCCCATCCTTCTTCAACCTATCCATAATTGTATTATACTTTTTTATCAAAACTTCACCAGAAAAAGACTGCACATAGGACATACTCCACCCAGTGGAATACACAGCAGAGCTCATGTTCTTTACCATCTCCCTCATATGTAATCTCTGTTGAGCTTGAGAAGGAGGTTTGTCCCTTTTTGCTTGAGCTTTCATTGCTGCAGCAGCCTTCTTGCTTTGATTCACCAATACCCTTATATCATTTACAAAGTTGTCAGAAGTAAAAGCACCTCCTAAAATGGATTGGGCAAGACTTGGATTTCTAGAAACATCATCACCAAGCTGATTCCAAGTCTCATCTGTGAATCCCATAGCCAAAGCATTTAACTCTTTCATTCTCTCAGGTGTGATCTCTGGAGCGGATTCAGCCAAGAATTCTGCATTAAAAGTAGCTTGAGCTTGTTCTGCAACTCGTCTATCACTCATGGAAATCTCATGCAGTCTGAATAACCTTTCTTGTTCAGCCTTATCAACATCAAGATCTACTTCCTCTGCTTCAACCATTGTACCTTATCCCTAATCAGCTGAAGAAACAGTCAAAAGCTCATATGCTGCATTATCAACTATTGTATCAGAAGGAATAGACTTCTCAGCGGCACCATATGCACTAACAGCAGCACCAGAATTGTCAGAGGAATCTACTACTCTTGACTTAAGAGTCAGTTGACTCAGATAATGCCTTTGTTTCCTCTGTCTCCTCTGAAACACTTTCACTTGTGGAGCAATAGGAGGATGAGTCTCTCCAAGGGACACAGATGCCAAAACATGAAGTTTATCTAAATCAATATCAACCCTCTTATGTCCATGTTCCTCCTCATCATCAGACACTACAAATCTAGTCCTCCGCTTGCCCAACCTCACCTCCAAATCTGTCACCCTCTGTAATAACTGCACCATATCACCACCCAAAGTATGCTTAGTTTCCTTCAGCTCTTCTTGTGTTTCCTTAAGCTGGAGCTCCAAATCATCAACTTTTTGCACATACCTGTTGAGTAAACTAGACATATTCATTAGCACAATATGATCCTCAGCTCCACCAACAGGAATACCTGTGGTTTGAGGAGCTTCATCAGACCTAGGAGGAGACACAATAAAATCATCACCAAAAGTGGTGTCATCCTCAAAATGTTGTCTAGGTGAACCACGTGGCTGATCATCAGAAGGAACAGGATTAACCTCAGTCTCAACAGGAGTTTGGTCCTGTGAATTAGAGGCAATCACTGGCTCCTCAAGAGCAACATGCCTTGGTGAAGGTGGATGTTGTGGGTCATCAGGGGCAACTGATGCAGAAGCATCAGCAGCAACATTGACACCAGGCAACATGGTTGGCAGTAAAGGTCTATGTTCTCCAGTAAAACCAGTTTTCATTGTAGCAAATAACTTGGCAGTTAATTTAGTAATGACTCTAGGAGTTTTGTCAGAGGTTTCAATGCTTAATATCATTTGTAAGAATCTAGGATACATTAGAAATTTATGCTTGGTATCCTTCACATTTTTAAGCATTTCCTCAAAAATATATTTTGAAAAATTATATTGTCTCCTATGGGCCAAACATATAAGAGCATTTGCAATAGAACTGGAGAACTGATCCCAACCACCAGATTTGGGGCTTAGGCATTGAAGCAGGGTGTGGATTAAAAACCTCCACTTAGGGCAAAACTTATTTTTAAACCAAATTATTTTTCCATCAAAAGGACACCCTAAGCTAGTTAGTCCAGAGATGATTTCCTCTCTATTATTCTCAAAGAGACCATCTGCATCATCAAATTATAACTGAGTCCTAATGAGAGACTTAGTTATCACATACTCTCTTCCATCAATGGTGGCCACAATCTCCTTGGCAGAGCCAGTGAGAGATCGCTCTTTAGCTGTGGCCCAAAATTGTTTGACAAGACAGTCATAAACAATTGATGGAGAATGAGTAAGAGCATACCTGATCTTGGAGCGCAAGAGAAAATCAATCATTGAGTCATACAAGTCACTCCCTTTGGTGTGATCCAAAAATGCAGTTTTGTTATGATCCACTTTGTATTCGAGCGGTGCCATGGACATTGATTGAGAAGATTGAAGATGAGCAAGATTCAAATCAAGAGGGAATTGGGGTAAGGGTTTCTTCTGATTGACTATTTAAATGAGTTTCCCAAAATAGTCATTTATATTGAAACAAAATCTTTGACCAATTTTGACTTAAAATAACCCCGAAATTAAATCCCCAAATTATATCAAAATCAGCAGCAATGAAAAGTCAACCAGCGGAAACCAAGCAGTCAATCGGAGGAAACCAATTAACTTTTGTCCGTAGTAACAATCAAAGCTATCCGCAGAATCCACAGCGCATCAGAGGAATCCAGTACAATATCAGTGGCAATGAGAAGAGAATCAAATAAAACCTTTGACCCATAACAGTGCCGAAACTGTCTCCACACAAAACTTTTATCGATCCAAATTTCAACCATCAATATTTACCATATCTTTTACTGACCAAAGATTCCAAAACCCCTATAAAACCAACCCCTTACAGCAGAAACATACACACAAACCTCATACCCCTAAGCACAAAAACCAAAACATATAACCATGAGCAATTCTCCCAATCAACCAATTGAACTATCATCATCAGATAGTGAACCACACTGGTTGAACTACTTCCCTCCTGGAGCTTCTAACAGCATTACCTACATCTCAAGAGAGCCACCTCGCCAATCGCCCTTCTACTACACTTCTTCAGAAGAAGAACTTCCAAACCCTCAACCACAGAATGAGGTTGAGGTTTCTAGTGCATAGCTTAGGGACATGAATGAAGACTCGGATGATGAGGTGAATGATCCAACCTACAGGCCTCGCAACACCAGATCCATGATGGTTGGTCCTCTTGTTGTGCTACCACCAAGTGCTCCAATTCCAGACCCCCAACCCTCCACATCCAATCCCACCAAAAGAACCACATTGATGGGACTTGATGCACGCCCAGTGTGGGAATGGATGGATAGGAGAGGAAGAGAGCATCACAAGATGCCACAGTGGGGACACCAAAGGCCAGAGAGAAGGCCTTGAAGAGTGAAGCTATGATCTGAAGATGGGTGAAAGGAGTGTAGGGATGTAGAGTCTTGGTCTAGTTTGTCATGTTCAGTGTCTGTAATGGTATCACTGCATCTAAGAATGTAGTTTGTTTAATGAATAAAAGCTTGTTTCTCTTGTCTTAGACATCTAATTCCCCTGATTGTGTGTTTGAAACATGATCTGCAAGATGGTTAGTAGAACATAAAGTATACCAAAAAGAATATATACAGAATATATACATAAAATCAAATATTATATACAGATATATACAAAACATGTACATCAAAAAGACCTCCCCTTAAACCAGAATCCTCCCCTTAGGCACAATCCTCCCCTCAAACACAACAATCAGGGGTTGATCATGCCTATATTGACAATCAAATATTGAAATCTGGGTCCATCAAAAGCTTTTGTTAACAAATCAGCAACATTTTCATCTGTATGAACTTTGACCACTTGAATAAGGTGTTTTTCATTAGCATCTCTGATAAAGTGGTGTCTAATTTCGATGTGCTTAGTTCTTTGATGAAAAACAGGATTTTTGACAATACAGATAGTACTTTGGTTATCTATAAAGATTTTAGTGTTCATAAAATTGAACCCATAATCCAATAATTGGTTTTGAATCCAAAGTACCTAACCACAACAACTAGCAGCAGCAACATATTCAGCTTCAGTAGAAGATGTAGCCACTATGGTCTGCTTCTTGCATTGCCAAGAAATCAATCTCCTTCCCAAGAACTGACAACCCCCACTAGTAGATTTACGATCAAAATTAGCACCAGCATAGTCACTATCACTATAAGCTTCCAACTCAAATGGAGATTCTCTAGGATACCAAAGACCCAATTTTGGTTGGCCCTTTAGATACTTGAAAATCTTCTTGACTATAGTCAAATGGGAAGTCAAAGGTGTGACTTGATGCCTAGAACAAGCACTGACTGCAAACATGATGTCAGGCCTAAAGGCAGTCAAATACATGAGAGACCCAATCATTGATTTGTAGAGATGCACATTAACAGCAGGATTTGGGTCATTGTTTGACTTAGCCTTAGAAGCCTCATATGGTGTAGTAGCAGTCCTAACAAGTTCCATATCAAACTTCTTGAGGATATCATGCACATACTTCTCTTGATGAATGAAAATGCCATCTGATTTCTGCTGCACTTGTAAGCCCAAAAAGAAAGTAAGCTCACCCATGGCACTCATCTCAAACTCACTTTTCATCAAATCTTCAAATTCTCTGCACCAGGCTTCTTTGGTAGAACCAAAGATAATATCATCCACATATACTTGCACAAGAATGATATCCTTTGTGCTCTTCTTGATAAAGAGAGTCTTATCAATAGCACCTCTTCTATAACCATGTTTCAGTAGGAATGAAGAAAGCCTAGCATACCAAGCCCTAGGTGCCTGATGTAATCCATATAGTGCCTTAACCACCTTGTAGACCATATCTGGATGATGAGGGTCCACAAATCCTTTAGGTTGAGTGACATACACTTCTTCCTCAATCTCACCATACAAAAATGCACTCTTCACATCCATCTGATAGACCATAAAGCCCATGTAGGAGGCAAAGGCCAAGAAAAGTCTTATGGCTTCTACTCTTGCAACAGGAGCAAAAACCTCATAATAATCAATACCCTCCTCTTGTCTGTGACCCTGAGCAACCAACCGAGCCTTGTTCCGAACCACAACACCCCTTGCATCCCTTTTACATTTGAGAATCCACTTAGTTCCAATAGCATATTTTCCAAGAGGCAAATCAACAAGTTCCTAGACATTTTGATTCAAAAATTGTTGCATTTCCTCTTGCATAGCAGCTACCCAATCCTCATTACCAAGTGCATGTAAAATACTGGTGGGTTCAACCTGAGATAAGAAACAAGCAAATAGACAATGTTGATAGTCTATATGATTGGTCCTGTGTTGAACCCTTATGTAGCTGAGAAAAGCAGATTCACCAAATGATGTCTTCTTGACCCTGCTTCTAGTTTGAATAGTGGAAGTAGGATCACCAATAATAAGGGATTGTGGATGAACTGTGTTAATCCTCTTTGTGACATTAGGACTAACTTCCACAGATGTGGCCAGATTATTAAGTGTTGCTCCAAAGTCATCATCATAAGAAGAAGAGTCAAAAATGCCTGTTCTTGACTGATGATGAATGCCATCTAATTCAGAGGTAGAGTGTTGTGAATTGGCTAAATCGGATGGAGTGGCAAATCTGGTGGGAGTCTTGATAAGGTTTTAAAAGGTACCATTTTGAGGGGTCGTTTTAGTCCTTATTTGATCACTTTTGTATCCGTTATTGCTTAATATCGTTCCTTTTCACTTTTTAGGTCTCGTGAAGGCAAAATGCTGGAATGGAACTTATTTGGATGAAAAGGCGCGAATATATGAAGAAAATGGCCAAAGTCGAAATCAAGACACTCACTGTTGCTGAAAATAGAAGGCGACGGCGACAGGTGCTATTGGCGACGCCGTCCCAGGATTTGTGTGACGGTTCAGAACTCAAAACTCGTGTTTTCAAGAGACGGCGTCTAGTTGTGAAAGAGTAGGCCGTCGCTACTCAGACGGCCTAGATGCAATCCAGACGACGTCAGAAGCTGAAGAGGACGGCGTCACGGACATAAGGTGACGCCGTCGAAAGGTTAACGTGGCCAAGATGCCGCAGCGGTTATCGTGGACAGCGGCAGCGGAAGATAAAAGTCGTTGTCACTCACAGAACTAAAGCTGAAACCGGTAAAAGAAGTATATAAGCGCGGAAAAGTAGGTTTATTCAAGGTAAGGTCGTAAAACGGAAGTGCTCTGGATTTTTCACTTTTCCTTGCTATAATTCGTTATTGCCTATGTTTTCACTAGTTTATTCCTGATTTTGCTGGGGAGTTTTACCATGGAAAATTTTGGAATAGTTCTGAGGGTGGTCTAAACGGTGAGGTAGGCTAAATCGGTTAAGTGTTGTGAGATGGAGACTTAATCTACCGTAAGTAGTAGTCAGTTCTTGTCCGTAAAAACTGAGAAGAAGAATACTACTACTGAAACCTCGTTGTGAATTATTAGACCGGTGTAGACACCTTCAATCAGGATTACAGTGTTTCTCCTAATTGTGTCAAGTAGGTGTTAGGGAATAATAACCACTAGGATGAAGGTGATAAGTTTGATCTTCGTCCCAGTTCTTCTGTAGTAAAC
>BPTQ01000003.1:225358181-225400275 GCA_019973895.1 Chrysanthemum seticuspe | reverse complement strand
AGTCGTTGTCACTCACAGAACTAAAGCTGAAACCGGTAAAAGAAGTATATAAGCGCGGAAAAGCAGGTTTATTCACGGTAAGGTCGTAAAACGGAAGTGCTCTGGATTTTTCACTTTTCCTTGCTATAATTCGTTATTGCCTATGTTTTCACTAGTTTATTCCTGATTTTGCTGGGGAGTTTTACCATGGAAAATTTTGGAATAGTTTATAGCGATGTGAACAATAAACGAACAGGGGTTCGTTTACACGAAAATCGGTTAATTAAATATTCAATCCCCAGTATTTCGTAATTAAGTTTTGCCAGGTGTTGTGTATATTCGGGGCGTTTTCAGTATTGTTCGTGCCTTTAATGTATGATCGTGGAGTGTACCCCACAAACCTATGAGAGTAGAGAGAGCCCACATATACCTTATATTGTTTAACCTTTACCTTCTACTTGTGAGTAATTGGCCAGGGTCATGTATCTAATGGTATCCGAACTCTTATCTAGTTTGGAGGTAGCGAAACCGCATTCGTGGATCCTTTCTGATAGTTTATCCAGAAAATTTCCCAACATTACAATCCGAATGCCATCCCTTTATTCCCAAACCACCCTTTCCGATAAATCACCACCATTCAGTTTTTATAGATACAATGTTCGTATACTTCTTTCCGCAACGATTCGGTTCTGAGCTGTGAGATTTGAGATTTATTGACTGGACGAAAAGGCGCGAATATATGAAGAAAATGGCCAAAGTCGAAATCAAGACACTCACTGTTGCTGAAAATAGAAGGCGACGGCGTCAGGTGCTATTGGCGACGCCGTCCCAGGATTTGTGTGACGGTTCAGAACTCAAAACTCGTGTTTTCAAGAGACGGCGTCTAGTTGTGAAAGAGTAGGCCGTCGCTACTCAGACGGCCTAGATGCAATCCAGACGACGTCAGAAGCTGAAGAGGACGGCGTCACGGACATAAGGTGACGCCGTCGAAAGGTTAACGTGGCCAAGACGAAACCCTAATGGCGGCGACACGACGGCGTCACTAAATATAAGGTGACGCCGTCGCAATTGTAATCTTATATATAGAATCCGAATTTTTTAGTCTTTGTGTGGAGAGTCTTTGGAGTAAAAACCTAAAACCGAACATAAGGTGTCTTGTACAGTATTTTAGGGTTTTTAACCCTATCTTACACCAAGATAAGTCTTTACTTCATTAATTCAATTATGTCTTTGATTATTTGTGTGTATGCTTGCATGTTCTCCATGTCCGGCTAATTTATTTGTGTGTTTGCTTAGGAAGTATGAAACTTAATTATTAAATATTGATTGGTTGTTTCTTATCTTAGTTGATTAATGATCTAGTAATGCGATAGGACATTCGTTGTGTACTTAATGCTTGATTCATCTTTGTGAACCTTAGCGTATAATTACCTGAGTGGTTGTAGGCTAAACCATCCGAAGAGCGCCTTAGAGTAGGAGTCTATAATATCTAGTGGATTTTGTAGACGAGACCCTTTGGTAAGTTCAAAGAGTTAGGGAGAAACGCATACCCTACAACTTTAGACACACAACGCAACTAGGAATAAGACGTGACACTCAACCATCAATAGGAGATAATTAAGGAGTAATACAAACTAAGTAAACACATTTTTTAACTATCATACGAGCACACATTAATTAGACATAGACTCCCACAACCTTAGTTTAGATAATTAGATAATAGTAGAGTAATCGGTAGAAATACCAACCCCCCAAATCCAATACCCGAGATTCGTACCTTTCCATTTTTCATAAAATATAAAAAGATAAAAAATAATCTTCCTCAACCTTAACCTTAGCGTAGTAACTCCCTACTAGCATTCCTATTCCCCTAGAGAACGATATCAATACCCGTGGCTTACCCTAATTACTACACTACAACGATTAGGTTCACTGCCTAGGGTGTTATAAAACTTGCTCGTAGAAAAGGAAGTTTCCTTGACCCCGAACGACGCGTGTAGCGTTATCAAGTCTCAGCGGCAACTGCATCAGCAGCAATGGTTCCTTTATCAGCAGGAGCAAGCACATAACCAGGGGAAACAGATACATTGCCAGCGGCATCAAAGTTCCTTCGGGCCTCATCAGTTGCCTGTCTTAAAAGTTCCTCTGTTTCCTTGGAGAATTCATAACCAAACTTTTCAGCATCTTCTTTAGCTGCATGTTCTTGGCATTGGAGCTTCACAAGTTCGTTTGCATACCCCATATTACTAGAAGGCACATCATGATCAGCTGAGTTCTTGGTACCTGAAAAGTGGTTAGAGGGAAAAGAGGGAACAAGTATAACTTGTTCATCAGTTTCTGAATCTGACTCATCATCTGAAGAACCTGCAATGGTAGAGAAAGCCTCTGGTGGTTCTGCAGAAATGTTAGATTTATAACGAGTATAACCCAAATGGTCAGTTAAATAGTCCAAATCAAAACACCATGCTTGACCTGCACCTTGAACATTGGGCTTGTCCTCCATATATCTGAGATTCAGAGTCTCTTCAACCCTCTTTGTGGAGAGATTATATACTCTGTAAGCTTTACTATGAGCTGAATAGCCGACTATATATCCTTCATCAGCTTTCCCATTAAACTTGCCCAACTGATCACTAGTATTGAGGATGGTGACATGATAACCAAAAGGCTTAAGATGAATGATGGTAGGAATCTTGCCAGACAGAAGTTCATAAGGTGTCCTTTTATGAGGACTAGTTATTGATACCCTGTTCAACACATAACACGTAGTGCTAACTGCTTCAGTCCAAAACATGGTAGGCAACATTGAATCAGCAAGCATGGATCTTGCTGCTTCAATTAGGGTTCTATTTTTCCTTTCAGCAACTCCATTTTGTTGTGGAGTCCTGGCAATGCTATAGTCCCTTTTAATCCCCTTTGTAGCACAGAGATTTATTAATTTAGCATTCTTGAACTCTGTCCCATTATCACACCTAATTGCTTTAACCTTCTTGTTCAACTGATTCTCCACCAGAGCAATAAAATCTTGAAGAATCTGGAATGTTTCATCTTGAGTCCCCAAAAAGAATGCCCCAGCTATATCGACTATAATCATCAGTCACCACCAAACAGTAGTATTTGTGATCAATACTTCTGATAGATGTAGGACCAAAAAGATCCATGTGTAGAAGCTGCAAAGGCTCAGAGATAGTGCTAACAGCAATAATGGCCTTATATGAAGCCTTGTGTTGCTTTCCCTTGTTGCAGGCCACACAGTTGTGCTCATTGGTAAAGACTTTGAAAGGCAGTCCATTAACTAATCCAAGTTTAGCTAGTTTGTTGATTGTTTTGAAGTTCACATGAGCCATCCGTCTATACCATTTATTAGATTCATCCATTGATGCTTTGGCCACCAAACAAGCTAAATCTCCAGCAGGCTGGACATCATTGAGATTGAATGTGTAAAGATTGTGTTTCCTTGGTACCTTCAGAACAACTTGACTGTCATCAGGTAATTGGAAATCTTTAGAAAGAACCAGACATTCAGTATCAGTGAATAGCACAAAGTTTTTCTTGTCACAAATTTGGGACACAGAAAATAGATTGAAATTTCTCAATGACTCCACATAATACACATTCTCAAAGTCCAGTTGAGCAGTTCTAATAGTACCCTTCCCTGTGATTTTTCCATCTCCTCCTCCAAAGGTAACAGTATCTCCTTGAATACCTACAAAATCATGAAGCCTGTCTCTGTTCCCTGTCATACTCCTAGAACAACCACTATCTACAATACCTAAATCTTTATTGGAAAGAGGATCATCCTACACAAAAAGAATATACAACAACATTAGTTTTCATGGAGACCCAAGTCATCACTGACTTGGGCCTGCCTGGTGGATCTTATTGGATAAACCTGTAGATTGATGAGATCCACTATTGTTCTTGGACCTCTGCATAGAAGATGGTCTTTTTAGTCTCCAAGAACAACCTGCTGAGGGCTTAACAGCAGTGTCCCTCCATACCCCCCTTTGATGTAAAAAGTCAGTGTTAACAGGCCTATAATCATTTTGAAAATAAGAGCTTGTAGATCTGTTCAAAGGTCTATTGACATTTCTTCTCCAATGAAAAGAGGTTGGTCTGTCAGCAGCAACTGGGTTACCAGCAGGAACTGGTCTACCAGCAGCAACTGGTCTACTAGCAGAATTGATTCCGCTGGTCCTCATAAATATTCCATTGGGAACAAATGGAGGTATGTTGGCCACATCAGTCCATACATTGTTATATCTCTGTTGATTAGTGCACATATTCATCTTTTTCTCATAATAGTCACAATCTTTGATAAGATGAAAAACACTCCCACAAACAAAACATGATTTCTTCTTAAATTGCTTGTTCAAAACAGGAACAGTCTTATCACAAACAAAATTATTCAAACCACAACCAAAATCAGAATTGTTTTTAACAAATTCAACAGAACAAGAAATGTTTCTAGAAAAAGCTGTCTTTGAAAAAGATTCTTTAACAGCAACTCTTGGGGATTGAGGAACTTGTAAAGGTTTATGAGAGGTAGACTTTAAGGACTCTTCATTTGAATCACAGCTGGCATATTCTTTAGATTGAGTCTCTGAAGTCCTGGAAGAACAAGAGAAAAATGTGTTAGACTCACTGCCAGTGTCTGATAAGTCATTAGACTTTTGACCATAAGACATAAGTGATTCATCTGAGTCAAAGTCTGGATTGGGTGGCTTAACAATACCATTAATAGAATAAGGAAATTGATGCATTTCACCTTGTTTTATATATTTAACAGGTTTTCTATATTTATCCTCTTCTTCATCTTTGACAAGATTAAAAACACTGTATTCATTAGGGTCATACACCTCATCTGGACTGATATAGTCCTTGAAGCCTAACTCCATTTTTTTTTA
This sequence comes from Chrysanthemum seticuspe, assembly GCA_019973895.1. Lineage (NCBI taxonomy): Eukaryota > Viridiplantae > Streptophyta > Magnoliopsida > Asterales > Asteraceae > Chrysanthemum > Chrysanthemum seticuspe. The sequence continues at coordinate 225,395,389 of BPTQ01000003.1, read as the reverse complement.
ACAGACATAGAGCTATTCCACAATTTATCTAAGTTTTTAGCCTGTTCTTACCACTGATTATGTCTAGCCACCTCTGAATCTAAACTAGCTTGAAGATCCTCTTTTTCAGCAACAACCTTTACATATTTTTTCATAATAAATTTTAATTTATTTGTGCTGTTATCTAAGTCTCTTTGAAAAACATTTATTTTCTCCTCAAGAGCCATTTGGTTTTGATCATACCAGGCCTTTTGTTTTTCTAAAGCTTTAACAGTTTTCTTATAGGCCTGGACTTGTATAAAAAGCTCTTTATATTTATCATTAACATCATCAAACTCACACTTAAGAGCATCATATTTAGTACTGCAACCAAATATACAACTGTGTACCTGAGAAGTGATGCCCATCATTGCAATTTCTCCAGCAGTGTTAGCAACCAGTCCAACTTGAGGCTCTTCATCCTCACCATCATTCACATGATCATCCCAGTCAACTCTGTTCTCCAGTGACAGCATGGCTGTAGGCTTCACCTCCTCAGCTTTCTTGAGCTTGTATGCATTATATTTTCTTCTGTCACCTCCCTTCCTATTAGGACATTCTCTGGCAAAGTGACCAAGTTGGTTGCATTCAAAGCATCTGATCTTCTTCCTGTCAAACCTAGCTGATTCTCTTCCTTTGTAGCCAAACTTCCTCCCAGAGCCCTCTTCAAACCTCTTAACTTTCACAGCAAGCATGGCCATCTGCCATTTAAGATCCATCTCCTCCATATCCCATTTATCCACTTGTTCAAAGTCTTCATAGGTCAACTGCTGTTGATCATCAGATTCAGCAACAAATGAGCAGAGCACATCTTCTATCACCGAATTAGACTTTGATTTTCTTGTAGAAGATTTGTGTGTTCTGGATGCTGCTGATAAAGAAGTGGGAATATCAGCATATGTTATCATTGTGTTTCCACTGGTAGCACCCACAAAGGCAGAGTGTGATGGAGCTTGAGAAAAAGTAGAGTGACCCTTGATGTCAAGCTCAAGAGACTTCAGCTTGTTGTATAGATCATCAAAGCTTATGTAGTCAAGACCCCCTTTTGCCTTGAGAGTAAGGGACACCTGATTCCAAGAAGGAGGTAGAGCACGAAGGAACTTGAGATTACATTCCTCAGTATCAGGTTTAGATTTTAACTGATTAAGCTGGCTGAGGATCTTTTGAAACCTATCATAGCCCTTATGGATACCCTCTTCTTCAAAGATAGAGAACTCCTGAAAGATTTGTTTGAGCATGGACTTTCTCATTTTCTTGGACTCATCGTTTCCTCCAAACCTTGCTTTTATACCTCTCCAAATCTGTCTTGCATCATCCAGATGATAGAAATCGCTCATGTGCTCATCTGGAAGAGCTTGTAGCATAGTAGTCCTTGCCTTGGTTTCCCTTTGGACAGTGATCTGTTCAGCAGTTGTTGTGGGTGGAAGAATTATAATTTTTCCATCAGAATCTCTTCCAGTAGCCTTCTTACTGTTTCCTTTAAGGATGATTTGCCAGAGATTAACATCCATGTTGGAGATATAGTTTTCCATCTTCATGGCCCATATATGATATTCATCCTTCTTAAGGTATGGAAATTTAGCATTAGTGTTGGACATGGTGACCACTTGCTGAATGGAAGACTGGGTGTTAGACCGGTTGTTTGATGACTCAGACTGATCATCACTCTCAACATCAGAATGTTTTGGTGATGACATGTTATGGTTTTTGAGAAGAAAAAGATTGTCTTCTTAGAAAGATTCTCACGAGGCTCTGATACCACTTGTTGGGTACAGACCCAAATAGATCTAATGGGCCTAGAATGAGTATAGCTGTCTTGGATAATCACAAAACAACTAAGGAGAACCTTTACAAGAATTGCACTTAAGCGGAAAATAAATACAAGACTTAAGAAGACGATAAACACAATAACTTGATCCTCTATGGATCTATATTGATTCACTATTAATGTTATCAAAGACGTACATAAAACCCTAGCCGCATGTTTCTTTTATAGTACAAGAAACCCTAATAATGCAGCTTGCTAAGCACTCAAAAGATATGCTCTATCTATTCCTATTTTAACTCAAGCATATCACAACTAATAAACTAAGAAAACGGAAACTACATATCCGCAGAAACATTTTATCTATCATAGGAAACTGCACACTATCAGTAGAAACCTTACTATTAGCAGAAACAAAATAACTATCAGTAGGAACCCTATCAGCGGGAACCAACTATTTACATAATTCCTAACATGAACCAGCTTCTATCTTTGCACACATGTACTGTTGCACCAAAGTCAACCCACCACGCAACATCATCATCCTGCACATAATGAGATTCAGCTACATATGTAACATAATAAATCTGAAAAGACTTATTAACCATATTCTGACCTTTTAGTGAGTTGGAAGAACCACCACTTCCTGAACCATTAGTGCCTGATCCATTGGCTTTACCACCAACCTTAACACCCTTGCAGTCCCTTTTAATGTGACCTATTTTGCCACATTTCCAACAAGTAGGTGTTTCCTTCTTGTTTTGATCTGCCCTTGTGTTATCATGATATTTGCGTTTGCCTTTGTTGTCATTGTACCTGGTGGAGTTGTTATGCTCCACCATATTGACAACAGATGCACCAACGGCATTGCTACTCTTTGGATTGTCATTATCCTGCACCTTGAGAGATTCCTCAATGCGCAGATGACTGCCCAACTCAACCAGAGTTAATTCCTCTTTCTTATGTTTCAATGTATGCTTGAAATCTTTCCAAGAAGGAGGGAGTTTGTCAATGACACAAGAGACTGAAATAGACTCATCCATGTGCATATTATGTTGTGTAAACCTTCCAAGTATTCCAAGAAGTTCATTGTATTGTTCCATGACTGGTCTTGAATCAGTCATTTTGTAATTTGTGAAATTACTAACAAGAAACTTCTTACTTGATGCATCCTCAGCCATATATTTGGCATCCAAAGAATCCCACTGTTCTTTGGAAGATTCAATGTTCTGATAAATATCAAATAGAGAATCAGACATACCATTGAGAATTATACCTCTGCATATGTAGTCATCATTCTCCCATTTGCTCCTCCTCCTAATCTGCTCCACTGTAGCATCATCCCCATCATCAGGAATAGGTGTAGTCAAAACATAGACCACACTCATGCTTGACAACAAGAAGTGCATCTTCTTCTGCCATCTCCTAAAGTCCACCCCTTCAAACTTATCAAGCTTGGCAAAGTTTGAAGCCATGTGTTTCATTGCAGCAGTTGCCATTGATTATCACAAAATAGTTTACTTTGATTGTTGGTGTGTAACTCCCAGAACAGGGTTAGATAATCAATGTCAGCAAAAACAAATACCAAGTCAGCAGAAACAAATACCACTAGGTGGTTACCGGATATCACTTGGAATCGTGTGATCACTTTCCAAAGTAAACTATTCGACCCTAATGCCTGGGTTATACGAATATCTACTTGGGATAAGACCAAATGTACTTATAGAATTAGGCACAATTCAATAACCCTTTTGCTTATAAGTGTTAATCGTTTTCTGTGTATCAATCATGCATAATCAGATCTCCTATTTATAGGAGGTTACTCTGAGCTAGTCAAATGGAATTATGAGTATTAATCGACCCATTAATAGCCTCATAATTATCCCCATTATAGTCGTTAGTGGTTACATGACTAATTAAACGTGGTCATTATGCAGTTGTAACTGCCACTTGACTAGGTCAAAGCCCGTTACAAGCAGTACTTTCATCAGTACTTTCATAGCACTAGCAGTGGATACACTGCTTCAGTGGAAACAATGCTTCAGTGGAAACACTGCATATCAGTGGAAACCACAGCCAGTACTTTCCACTAGCACTACCAATACAAACCACTATTAGAGTCAGGGTGTTCATGGACCTTATGGGTGTACACTCCATACCTCCTAACCCATTACAAGGTGTGAACTAATCCCACAAGTGCACTAAATTTTCCAACATTACTTTCACAATTACTATTTGATTGCACATGATAATATGATTGTCTATGTTTATAGCCTTAAAAGTAATACTTGGAGGCAAGTGAGTGATTCATCCTATGGTCTTGACTGAAAGTTATTGACTGGTGTTTATGCTAACAGGTTTCTTCATTGGATTGCTAACAATGGTTCTCATGCGATAATTGTTGCTTTTCGTTTAGCGAATGAGAAATTTAGTGAAGTGGCGTCACCTAGTTTGAGTAGCGAAGATAGTATCATGATGTCTGATATTGATTGCAAACTTGTTTCTGTTGGTGAAAAGCTTGCTATATTTGTAGAAACCAAAGGTGAGATTTGGTTGATGAATGAGTACGGTGTAAAGGAATCTTGGACAAATATTGTAGTCCATGGGCTTAATGAAATTCCATTGGCTGAACCCATGGTTTTTTATGACAATGGCAAAATTTGGTTTGTAACCTGCGATCTAATGGTGATATATGATGTTGAAGAACGTACTTTGTGTAAAATTGTTGATGTTTCTTGGAATAAGAGAGTCTTGGAGGTAAGAGATGCTTATGTCGAAAGCCTTGTATCACCAAATTTGGGGCGAACCAATTAGAAATCGAGAAATTGTAGCCAAGTAGAAATAAGGTTTAGTTTATTGTTCCAAGCATAGTTTGTATCTGTTTGAGTTGAATTCATCATGAGATAAATGTTGGTTATTACTAATAGTATATTGCTAAATATGCTAGTTCAATATTTAAGATTGTAAGTGAAGTAGTTCTTTTTATGTTTATGTTAATTATGGATCCTATATGATGTTGTGTTTCACCTAATTTATGGTCTTTTATCCCATCTTGTATATTGTTTACACAAGGGGATTCATTGATGAACTAGGGAGATAGTTCCACCTGTTATGCGGTATTCAGTTATGAGTTACATCATACATGAGGTGCATATCAGTTCGAAAGAAGGGTGGTATTGTTTCAAAGAGGTTAGATAGGTTTGGAAAAACACACAGGTTGGATCATATCGGGTAACAAATTAGGGTTGCCACGGTTAGTCTTTAAAACAGGTCAACGGGTCATGTGGTTTGATTCGTTGGGTCATACCCTTGTATTTTTTCAGTCACTGCAAAATCTATCTTTATGTATACTTTGCCTAGCAAGCCCAAAGTTAGTTATTAATGTTTGCGTTGTTTCAAGTGTCGACTTTGATTGTGGTTAACTGAGAACTTGTACTTCAACACTTTTAACATTTCTGTTGTCACACTTCCCAATCAGACCGTATCTGCATAAGTGGTTCATGGCCATTGTTTTCTACTAACATGTACCACAAGTGCCCCTCCCCCCCCCCAATTATGTGATTAACTAATATCGCTCGTATTAACCATTTTGTCCTTCTTCTACTCTTTTCACCAATTAGGACCTCAGCAAAATAAGTACGAAACTATATGATTTCTTACAAAATGTGGCTGCTTCATTAAGTATGATTTGTTGTTTGAGCTATCATGAGATGTGGATTTCTGTTGACACTAGGATTGTTTAAATAGCCCGACACACTGGTAACCTTATCGTGAAGTCATAACCACATTATGCGAGTCAAATACTCCCTTGTCTTCCAAGAAAAGCATAATTACAGTTTTACTCTTGACTAATTAATTTCTAGAGTTAACTGCGTTTTTGGTCCTTTTGGTTTGCCTCGTATATATTTCACTTTCAGTCCATTTTTGAAAAAATAAAGTTACGTATCCTGTCCAAAAATGAAACACCCGTTTTATGGGTTTAATTAAATTTTTCGTTGACAGCGCAAACGAAACTACGGATACTGTGATTTTATGCAAAATGCCAGTTGATCCATTGAGTATTCTTTCTTGTTGGATGTAACATGAGAGGTGTTTATCGATATCGTTCACAGTAAAAGAATTGTGTTTGGACTACTTTGCCCCTTTGGTAGTTTCAACCCAACTTTTCCCTATTGTCCCTTCTCTCTCTTTCACTTGTCAATACACTCCCGTTCCTCACTTCCTTTTATCGTCTTTAACCCATTTAATATGTTCGGTTCCATGATTTTGACTAGAACAAATTCTTAACAAAGTAGTTTCATAGTAATTTCTATTTTGATTCGCGTAAAGACTTGGATACAACTATTGTATTTTGCATTGAAAACAAGGATGAAATGTTTGTCGTCATTTTATGAATCCATCAAGAAATTATCCCACATTCAAATTAAAAAGCTATTACCAGGAGCAAGCACACTATTGGTGCTTTCGATTTTGATAAAGGAATACAAAAAGGTTACTTAGAGATCTAATCAATATCTTACGAATAACTATTCTTTTACCCAATCAAAACTCAGCATATTCGTAGCAACTTGTATGCAAAAATCCGATGTCAACGATTCGAACAAAGCTTATACCAGCCGGTGAAACTGAGCCGCGTCGGTGATATTAATGCGGGATATACTCAAACCTCAGTGCCGGTTGAATAGTTATCCTATCGGGAATTATGGATGATACGGGTGAAATTGAAATTCAAGCTTCAATTTTTCCTATCGCAACGTCAATTGAAGCTTATAGTTCATGTATAAGCTTGACGGATGATGCGGGGAATCTGTTTTTTGCCGCTTAAGTTTAACTCGGGTTAGTAAAATTGACGTTGCATCAGTGGTTAGGTCTGGATATAATCATCACGGATAGACTTTGGCTAGCCGGAAACGAAAAAGACAGGACTTCAGGAACGAGTGTTGCGGTTAAAATTAATGGATAAAGGGATGAAGGGCATAATAGTCAATTCAAAAAAAATTATGTCTGCAGATCAATTTGATCCGTGTATATATCAACTCCCATAATTTATAAATGCAACTTAATTGACTTAATATGAAAAAATTTAATTTATTAAGTTGGGGTGAGATCAATAAAAATCACATAAAAATTAAAAATCAAATGAATTATTCTCAACCATTCATTTTTTATCAAATTACCTAAATTCACTTTCACCCTTATATTTAAAAATTAAATATCTCACAAACCGTTAATAGTTAGATAAAACTAATTATACCATTGCGACAAGAATAAAATTATCTTTCTATAGAGATCTAATATTGTATACTTTCGACGAACTTATTTTTTATCGTTTTCTGCGAGTTTTGATATATTACACTATAAATGAAAATTTTAAAAATACTCTTTTGTGTTAACACAACCCGTAAACCCTAAAAACACCAACCCCTAAACCTAAAAAACCCTAACCACTAAACCCTAAAAACCTTAAACCCTAAAAAACCCTAAACCCTAAAACCCAAAAAACCTAAACCCTGTCCGCTAAACCGTAAGAAACCTAAACACTTAACCCCTAAAAAGCTTAACCCAAAAAAGTCAAAACCCTAGACCCTAAACACCTAAACCCTAACCGTAAACCCTAAACCTACAAAAAAGTCGGAAAAAAAATTCGTCGAAAGTATATGATGTGGGATATCAAATTAAAGGTAATTTTATGCTTGTCGTGATGGTATGATTAGTTTCGTCTAACGATCAATGGTTTGTGAGATATTTAATTTTTAAAAATGAAGATGAAAGTTTATTTTATTGTTTTAATAGAAAAAAATTAGTAGTTGAGAATGGTTTATTTGATACTTAGTTTTTCTTTGATCTTTATTGAACCAAACTCTTATTAAGTTATGTGAAAAGTTATTTGTTTTTCACTTAATCAAAATAAGTGACTTAAAATAATAAGTGATAAAAGTGAGGGTCTCCGTCATGTGTTAATTAACACTAGTTATAATACCGTGCACGCACGAGGTTTTTTCTAATTTTTTAAATAATGTATTTTTATCTATTAAAAAACAAATAGTTTAATTTCTTTTCGTTCCTGTTTGGGTTATGTTTGTGCATTGATAATTTAGGTCAACAAATAGTTTATTCTTATGTTGGAATATTGACGGTTAGGTTACGATGTTACTATTGTTAGTTCAACTATTATAACATTTTATACGTTTTTGTAGACAGTTTTTTTTGAACGGAAATAACATTATTATAAAATGTTTATTGATTTGTCAGCTTTTGAATATTAAATATAAATTTTCAACGTATAGACGTTTATTTTTAATGTTTGGGTAAAACTATGTTCAGTGCATTTGATTGCTTTAAATCCATATAAAAAGAAATTTTCAACGTACATACATTTATTTTTAATGTTTGGCTAAAATTATGTTCAGTGCTTTTGGTTGCTTTAAATCCATATCAAAAGTTTATTTATCTTGAGTAATCAAACAACATCTGACCCATACCGAAAGGATAATGATTTGCACACTTCTTTATTTTATTTGGACACTCAATATTTTGCTATAAAAAATTATACATTTTGTTATATATTGCTTCTTCAATTTGTACAATGAAGTGTGCAACTAATAAAAATGAGTATGCCAATCAAACACTCACTCATACTAAAAAGATTACTATTTTGAAGTTCATCAATTTATGCAACTTGATGTTCAAAAAAAAATAAAATTAAATAATAAATAACTAAATAAATAAATTTATGCAACCAACCCATCATGCTATTAAGACTCTCATCAGGTCAAACCTTTCTCAAATATTTTTTTTCTACAGTTTTGGTGATTAGCGTGCTCATTCCTAGTTGCTCCTTATACTACACCAAAATACAGTCATAGCTAAGAACATATATGCACTTACATATCAAATGAGGTCTCATATATCACTTACACCCGCTTTTTGTTATTTTTTTATTCTCATTTTTGACACTTTTTTTTTTTGGCTAATATAAAATTACTCATGTTGACCAAAATGTATTAACCAACCCATTATGCAACCAATTTCTCATGATCATGATAGCTTCTTCTACATCCTGATCATCTTCGGCTGATGTGGCTCTATGAACAAACCCATGGCCTCTTCCTTTAAAGACTACCGCTATTGATCCCCAAACATTACTCTTCTCTATATCTCTCAAATTATGTGTATAACACAAATGGTCCTCATCACTTATATTATATAAAACTTGGACATTCATTCCAGCAGCAACAGATGGTTGTCATGATCCCGAATTGATATAACTTGATGTAGACACCACCGAGCACTTCAATGTATGTACGAAAAGTTTCACTATAAAATATTAGTCAATTTTAATACATGAAACGATAATTAAATAAATAAATAAATATAACCACCAGTTAGTATAGCATATAGTTGTAATGTTTAAATTATCATAATATCATTAATGGTCATGATATAAGTTAAATATGGATGCTAAATTTTAATTCTATGTATAGCTAGCGTTGATGGGTATGGGTTGGTAGCAGTTTTGGGTTGTAAATCATTTTCGGTTTGGCTCGGTTTTGAATCAAATTGCAACGAAACATCATATGTATACTGATCATAGCAAGGACTTGGAAGTTACTTAATTCGTCTCATAAAACTTCCCAAATAACATAGAGGCGTATGTGACGTGTACAGGTGATTTACGCTTGACCCATACATATGCAAGACAAAAATTGGAAATTTATTTTCAAAAGTAATTCCAGACAAGATGCGCGTATCGAGCCTAATACTCTACTTGTAACAAACCTGGATCGAAACAGGAAGAATGTCGATTCCAAATACTACAATGAAATAAGTTGCCAAATCAAGAGACTGGAGATATATAAACCTTGTAATTGGCCTTCCAGTGTCAAAATTGGTTCGAGCAGCCTGTACATTGTGAATGTTACCAAGGGCCTGATGTTTCTTATTTCACCTATTACAGAAAAGAATACACAACGAATTGAAACTTACTAAAATAACATAGAACAATGAACTCAAAAAAACCAAATTTTAGAAATGCAGACCTCTTATGCTAATAAAACTATGAACAAACAGATTTATCAAAATGCTTCATGAATCTATAAGTGATCATATATATGTTATCCGATATTAAAGGGGATAATGGTGGCACGCAGTGAATGAAGGAACGCTAAACTTATAAAGTACTTGTAGCCAACTTAGGTGATCACCTTTATTTCACACGTTTTAGACCATTTTGGTGTTTATCATTCGGCTTTTCATATTCCTTGAGCTCATCCTTGCACCTTTCCAACTAAGCGTCCAGTTCCTTAAGCAATATAAACAGAAGTTATGATGAACATAAGCTTTACAAAGTCTTTTTTTTACCAGCTCAAAGTAAAACAAAAAAACGCATTGTCATTTTATTATACATTCTCATGGCATAAAAAAAGTTTGACCGAACCAATACTTTATTCTCCTTCTAATAAAACATATAGCAGCCTCAATGGTATGTGATTATATAAAATAACCTTTTTTTGTCCTACAACCCCATTATAATGAAATGGGTCGAAATTGCCCATATAAATAAGCGCGGAGTAAGATGTAAACCTAGTCATCTAATTTAACTACAACTATTCAACCTGTAAACCTAATCAAGTGAAAGAGTTATAATTATACTCCTAAAAGGATAGAAATATCAAGTCTCTTAATTTTTTTTTTGGGCAAATCGCTTAAAAAGGTACCGATCTTATGTCCAATTTCAATTTATGGTATGGTAACAGTGACGTACCATGTTAGTAATTAGATGGAGATTTATTTATTTATTTATTTATTTATTATTTTTTTTTTGATGAAGTAGTGACAGTAAGTTTTAGGTATCGAGATGTATAAATGGTAACAGTGACGTACCATGTTAGTAATTAGATGGGTTTTATCGGTGGTTAAGTGAATTGGGTTGGTCCCGAAGTCGCCTGGAAATATCATTGGAGAAGACAAAGCAAGGAGTGGGGACCTGCAGCCTTTTATGTATGTACAATTTTTTCGACATTGCAACTAAAAAACGTTTGATACATTAAATTGAGGGAAAAAAAGGATGAGTACCTTAAATTAAAATTGCACATAAGATTGGTACCCTTTTATGTGATTTGCCCCTTTTTTTTTAAAGAGTCATACCCTCTTTCATAGCAGATATATTAGGCAAAACCAAATATCACTTAGATGCAACTGTTATCTACAAAGTCAAACCACACTAATGAAACTCAAAGATAATAACCCAACCAAATGTAAAAGCATCAACACATTATCAACTAAGAAAATATAGTAAGTGAACAAAAGTAAAAAAGAATGTCATGAAAAGCAAATACATGGATTAAAGAAGAGGCCATGGTAACTCTATGGAGTGAAAACTCTTTCACAATTTAAGAGCTCTAATATTTGAGTAATATGTTATCACTTCCATTAAACTAAGTTTCAGTTCAAAAGATAGAGATGTATGGAAGTGAAATAGAATTATAAGGAATACGTATTTTATCTTACCGACAAATGTAACAGCCTCGCAAAGACCAAGATTGTCCTTAAAGAACTCGACACTTTGATCATAAGAGGCCAACATTCCCATGTTCAATGCCATATCCCTCACAATTGTTGGACCAATACCTTTGCAGAGAGCCAATACCACTTCATCTGTTGTAATCCTATACAAAGCATGGAATGCATATAGGTAGTTATAATGATAGGAATCAGGTAAGGTTGCATAAGCCTAAATATGGATAAGTGCCAAATCAACATGGCTTCTCACACAGGCTCCAATGGCTTTACCAATCAACCCACACAAAGCTTTCTGATAGAGAGGCAGGGTCTTTCAATCAATCAATCATTGGCCTTAAGTTCCTTGTTTGTCAGAATCCTAACACGTAATATGAAAAAGTCACATGAATACCCAAATGAGGAGCTAACGGTGTTTATAACCAAATCCTTTAATTCGATTATCAGATGCCAAAGTATGATAAAGATAAACGTAAATAAAAATTGAATGTACCAGTATGGCAGTTGTATATGTTGCTTGCCTAAGTAATCCAACAAATATTTCCCGCTCAGTTTCATGCCAACATCTCTGTTCTTCAATAATGATTTCATGGTTTTGGTTTAAGGCTGCGTATAAGGGGTGTTTGGATGTAACAGTAAAAACGGGTAAAACAAATGTAATATACTACTAACGATTGATTATAGATACTAATAAAAGTTGTTGTGATTTCCACAGATTGGAAACTCACATTAAATAGATACTGAAACGGTACCAAGGTTTTTCTCCAAACAATGTGTCGTTTGGGAGAATAACCGTTTTCTTACTTTAAACGTTTTATGCAATTGGGCTTGTTTGGGTTAACAAGTTTTGACCCATTGCATCTATTCGACCCATACTAAATATTACAGAATATGTCTAACATAAACTAAAGTCTTAATATTACTAAACATAATATAAACTTGTTCTAAAAACATTACAGGGCTAACAATTTCCCCCCTAATGTTTTAGAATCAATCTTCTTGAATTCCTGCTTGTTGCGACTTCAAGTAATGATCTCGAAATCATTACTTCCTCCACTGCTATCATCATGATCTTCAACATTATCTTCAAGCCTCACACCGAAATGGTCTCAACTGGACTCTATTGCTCCATCCTTCACCCTCTTGTCCTTCTGGTCTTGTAGGTCCATGGCCAAGCCAACTTTGCTTGTGTCTCCTACATCTTTTGACGTTTCACCCCAAGGCACACTAGCGGTTTCATGGTAGACTACAACTAGATCCAAATACTTCTTGTAACAACTCTTGATTGCTTCTCCATCTTCGATGTCCAGGCCTTGTAACTGGGCTATGGTTCCCCATTTATCACCCATGGTGACGGGAAAATAGCCGCCCAAACTTTCAACACTTTTCAACAAACATAGCAGGTTCACTTCGACATCTTTGACAACGGGTGGAATTACAATGAGTGCATCAGAATTCAAATGCACCAAGTAAAACCATTTTATCATATCTACAAATCTTTTGTTGAGGACTTCCCAATTTTTGTATAATATACTATCCTTTTTCAACAAATTCATGAATGAGAGAAATCTCGAGAATGAATTAACCTTGAGAGCGTATAACGTCCCATTAAAACTGAGGAAGTCGTCGTCTATGAAATCTTGGGTTACATCCTTATTCCAATCCAAATCCTCTATGCCTCTAACTAATGAACATTCGTCTCCTGGGTCAATTGCTTCAAAGTACTTCTGCAAATACTGATTATGTTCTTGTACCACTTCTTTCGGCCCAACCTTTTCTTTCTCATCATCACGTGGCACATCCGAATCTGTTTCCTCATCATAATACATATGGTATATGCTACATCTAGTATCCTTAATTTTCACAGAAAATCCTTGCTTCTCTAACAACTCTAGGCTAAGGATATTATGAGAAACTTCGGGAGTATATTGTATTTGTCTCACAACTAAATTACCCAACTCTGTTTTGATAGTGGGAGTGCCAATTCCATACGAAAATATGAATTTGCAATCATGTTCATCCTTGCCTATTAACTTAAACTTATAATTCACATCATCAAACATGATTCTCCTAGGGCACATATGAAATTTGTAATGTTTACTTACCTACCATATATCGTTCCAACCATCTTCATCAGTTCCATTCAAAGTGTAGTCGCCATATATGTACACCTTCTCGGGGTACATCCTCTCTTGATCAATTATTTGGTTCGTTAGAGTCGCTTCTTGTTCTAATTCGACGCCTGCTAACTTCTTTCTCCTTTCACACGCCCAAAAGGGGTGTCCCTTTTCTCGACAAATATAGCACTTTGCATTCTTTGCCTTTTTCTTTGCAACGGTTCTCTTTTTCTTTTCAATTACACAATCTGCTTTGGTCTTGGCGTTAAAAGCTTCATTGTCCAGAACTGTTTGAACCAATAATTGCTTTCCCTTCGGCGATATGGACTTCCTCTTTCTCATGTTCCATTGAAACATGCGCTTGGGTGTTTCCCTCAAAAGGTAACGCCCACTTTGGAACCCTGAAGTGTTTTTGAACGTTGGCGTTTCCCACGGACTAGAGCCTACGCTCTGATGCCATTTATAAACAGGTTTCATGCCAACATCTCTGTTCTTCAATAACGATTTCATGGTTTTGGTTTAAGGCTGCGTATAAGGGGTGTTTGGATGTAACAGTAAAAACGGGTAAAACAAATGTAATATACTACTAACGATTGATTATAGATACTAATAAAAGTTGTTGTGATTTCCACAGATTGGAAACTCACATTAAATAGATACTGAAACGGTACCAAGGTTTTTCTCCAAACAATGTGTCGTTTGGGAGAATAACCGTTTTCTACTTTAAACGTTTTATGCAATTGGGCTTGTTTAGGTTAACAAGTTTTGACCCATTGCATCTATTCGACCCATACTAAATATTACAGAATATGTCTAACATAAACTAAAGTCTTAATATTACTAAACATAATATAAACTTGTTCTAAAAACATTACAGGGCTAACAATTTCCCCCCTAATGTTTTAGAATCAATCTTCTTGAATTCCTGCTTGTTGCGACTTCAAGTAATGATCTCGAAATCATTACTTCCTCCACTGCTATCATCATGATCTTCAACATTATCTTCAAGCCTCACACCGAAATGGTCTCAACTGGACTCTATTGCTCCATCCTTCACCCTCTTGTCCTTCTGGTCTTGTAGGTCCATGGCCAAGCCAACTTTGCTTGTGTCTCCTACATCTTTTGACGTTTCACCCCAAGGCACACTAGCGGTTTCATGGTAGACTACAACTAGATCCAAATACTTCTTGTAACAACTCTTGATTGCTTCTCCATCTTCGATGTCCAGGCCTTGTAACTGGGCTATGGTTCCCCATTTATCACCCATGGTGACGGGAAAATAGCCGCCCAAACTTTCAACACTTTTCAACAAACATAGCAGGTTCACTTCGACATCTTTGACAACGGGTGGAATTACAATGAGTGCATCAGAATTCAAATGCACCAAGTAAAACCATTTTATCATATCTACAAATCTTTTGTTGAGGACTTCCCAATTTTTGTATAATATACTATCCTTTTTCAACAAATTCATGAATGAGAGAAATCTCGAGAATGAATTAACCTTGAGAGCGTATAACGTCCCATTAAAACTGAGGAAGTCGTCGTCTATGAAATCTTGGGTTACATCCTTATTCCAATCCAAATCCTCTATGCCTCTAACTAATGAACATTCGTCTCCTGGGTCAATTGCTTCAAAGTACTTCTGCAAATACTGATTATGTTCTTGTACCACTTCTTTCGGCCCAACCTTTTCTTTCTCATCATCACGTGGCACATCCGAATCTGTTTCCTCATCATAATACATATGGTATATGCTACATCTAGTATCCTTAATTTTCACAGAAAATCCTTGCTTCTCTAACAACTCTAGGCTAAGGATATTATGAGAAACTTCGGGAGTATATTGTATTTGTCTCACAACTAAATTACCCAACTCTGTTTTGATAGTGGGAGTGCCAATTCCATACGAAAATATGAATTTGCAATCATGTTCATCCTTGCCTATTAACTTAAACTTATAATTCACATCATCAAACATGATTCTCCTAGGGCACATATGAAATTTGTAATGTTTACTTACCTACCATATATCGTTCCAACCATCTTCATCAGTTCCATTCAAAGTGTAGTCGCCATATATGTACACCTTCTCGGGGTACATCCTCTCTTGATCAATTATTTGGTTCGTTAGAGTCGCTTCTTGTTCTAATTCGACGCCTGCTAACTTCTTTCTCCTTTCACACGCCCAAAAGGGGTGTCCCTTTTCTCGACAAATATAGCACTTTGCATTCTTTGCCTTTTTCTTTGCAACGGTTCTCTTTTTCTTTTCAATTACACAATCTGCTTTGGTCTTGGCGTTAAAAGCTTCATTGTCCAGAACTGTTTGAACCAATAATTGCTTTCCCTTCGGCGATATGGACTTCCTCTTTCTCATGTTCCATTGAAACATGCGCTTGGGTGTTTCCCTCAAAAGGTAACGCCCACTTTGGAACCCTGAAGTGTTTTTGAACGTTGGCGTTTCCCACGGACTAGAGCCTACGCTCTGATGCCATTTATAAACAGGTTTCATGCCAACATCTCTGTTCTTCAATAACGATTTCATGGTTTTGGTTTAAGGCTGCGTATAAGGGGTGTTTGGATGTAACAGTAAAAACGGGTAAAACAAATGTAATATACTACTAACGATTGATTATAGATACTAATAAAAGTTGTTGTGATTTCCACAGATTGGAAACTCACATTAAATAGATACTGAAACGGTACCAAGGTTTTTCTCCAAACAATGTGTCGTTTGGGAGAATAACCGTTTTCCTACTTTAAACGTTTTATGCAATTGGGCTTGTTTAGGTTAACAAGTTTTGACCCATTGCATCTATTCGACCCATACTAAATATTACAGAATATGTCTAACATAAACTAAAGTCTTAATATTACTAAACATAATATAAACTTGTTCTAAAAACATTACAGGGCTAACAAAAACAACATACTTAACACATTATCGCATGTATGACGGTAAAGAATGCTAAAGAAAGAAAAGAGAAAGGCACTTGGCGCATTTGTAAACATATAATGGTGATGAATGATAAAGAAACAAAAGAATAAGAAACTTAACATTCCAATTAGTGTGAACTTGCATAAAATATAACATCAAATGTATCTGGTTGTCTTCTGTTACGTTCATCAAGCATATTGACTATATCATTAATATTGACTATATCATTAGCTCAATGATGATTTGACTTGTCATTAGAATAAGGCTAATACAATTTTATGCTTAAAATTGTAGGACTTTACCATATAATAGTTTCTATATGCATTTGAACTTTCCATATAAATTAAGGGTAAATGTCAAAAATTAGTAACAACTTATTTTAGAACTATACATTTTGTACATTGCATCAGGCGTTTGCTTTTATCATTGTGATTCAAGAAGCTAAACAATGTGACCTCGCATCATTCCACATGTAATTAACACTTCTTAAACTTGTTATTGATTAAATTATTATAACCAATATGTCACTTATCCTCTTCAAGCTGCATATCCACTTTTATATGAATAAACTCAAGAGAACTACATTCCATAACCATGTAATGAGTTCATAATCATTAATATACCTTATATCTTATGTTCCAAACTCGAAAATAATAAAACAAACACATTCCTCAAAACTCACTTATGTTTACATAAAGCACTTATGTTTATAATCGTCTATAAATCTCTTAAGCCCGTTATGGTGTGCCCTGAAAACATGCTTAAAACCTGAACCAAGTAAATAAGCTAAAGATAAAATCCTCATTCTTTACTTTTGCAACTTCAAGCACATGTTTTTCAAGAATCGGTTAGGTTGGTTTATATGATCATGAAACAAAGATTATCCTACATCATGTATTATAACATTTATCAATACTTTGTTGACGAACATATATCAATAACCGATCAAAACTCTAACTACACATTTGAAACATAAAAAAACTTAATATTAAATGGATCGACAAAGCCATGGAACAGAACTTACACAAATGTTGGAACCAGTTCACATACACAATATGTAAGCACTGTACCAAATCAAATATTATCATGGAAATCGAGAAATAAATTTTTTAAAACAATCAAATAATCCCATACACATATGTTGCAAAAAGCTAAATACTAAATAATCCAACATACCGTATTGATAAATGGAGACGAATGCCCGTTTATTCAATTGATGAAATTAGAGTTCATAAATTAAGACAATATAATCTACTTTGGGATTTTACATAAATTGATGATTATGATTAAGTTAATCAACTAAATTTGTGTTTGATTATGATGAATTAAAAGAGGGAATATGGATGATAGTTTTGATCGGGCGCAAATAGGAAGAAGCATGTGATGTGACGAGGAGGTTTTGTGGTGTTTTTATGGTCATTAAGATATCTTCGCTTTTTTTAATTTTACACTTTGTACCCAAAACTACATTGTATTAAATCTCAAGTACACGTGTATTTTCTCTTTTTTTTAACATGTGTTTTGTAAAAAACGATTTTTTTTTTTTTTTGCCAAATTAGGAAATATTTAAGTTTTTTTAATTAAACATATAGTTTAAAAAAAAATTATAATTCAATTATTACTTAATAAGGTATGGTTTGATTTTTTTGAAATGAAAAATTCTCAGGTTTTGTTTTATTATATAAAATGACTTAATTAAAAAATTAAACAAACAAGCCCTAAGAGTATATATGGTAGATATGATTGAGTAACCCTCCCAGGAATCTTTTCAAACTAATATAAATAAATAAAATCCACAATTAGGTATTCTTAACAATGGCGTGTGAAGAAGGTAGCATAACAATCCCACAGGATCTCATCATCGACATTCTACGCTGTCTTCCGGTCAAATCTGTAGGCCGTTTCCGGTGTGTTTCAAAGGAGTGGCTATCTTTACTTACAGATGCCCAGTTCATCAAAACCCATAAGAAAACGCTCAACAATCACCTCATCTTCAGGACTTACAAATATAATTTTGTTAACTCAATTTATTCACTTCCATTTGATAATCATAAAGGAGTATCGACTCTAACGAAGCTTCCCATAGAATCACGTAGAGTTTATATAGAAGGTTCTTGCAATGGTCTTGTTTTAGTTTATGCTTATTGTGACTTTACCTTCTACGTTTTAAATCCAACTATTAAATATTATGTGGAATTTTCCATTAATCCAGTAGTCCATAAGGAATGTTCTTGTAATAACTTGTATGGGTTTGGTTATGATTCTGTGACAGATGATTACAAGGTTGTTGCCATCTGTTACTATCATGATGTGTATGTATATAGCCTTAGATCTGATACTTGGAGGAAAGTGATCAGTGATTCACCTTTTAATCATTATTCTCATGGAGAAGATTTGTCAGGTGTTTTTGTTAATGGGTTTCTTCATTGGATTGCTGGGAAGGATTCTGACCATTGGGTAATTGCTGCTTTTGGTTTAGCTGATGAGATATTCTGTGAAGTGCCATCACCCAATTTACCCTATTTGTATAATGATGCTGATATCTTTTCTTATTTTGATCAATGCAAACTTGTTGCACTTGGTGAAAAGCTTGCTATATTTGATGATGTGGAAGGTGTAGTTTGGTTGATGAATGAGTATGGGGTCAAGGAATCCTGGACAAAGATTGTAGTCCATGGATTTAATGAAAGTCGAATGGTTGAATCAATGATTTTTTATGACAATGGCAAAATTGTGTTTGTAAACCGCGATCTCAAGGTGCTAAATAACGCTGAAGAAAAATGTTTGGGTAAAAGTGATGATGTTCCTTGGGATAAAAATGTCTTAAAGTTAGTGGTTGAAGGTACATATGTTGAAAGCCTCTTCTTACCAAAATTGGGCCAACCAATTAGAAACCTACAAATTTAAGCAAACATAGAAGAGTATATTTCCAAGCTTGTTTACTGAACTTTAAGCTTGCATTTGTAATCTTGAAAATCATGATGAGACAAGTGTTGGTTCTTTTTGGTATTGCTCTAAATATGTCATTCAAATATTTTGAATTATAAGTAGCAATAGTTTTCCTTATGTTAATGTTGAATATGAATCCGTTTTGATGTTCTATTATAGTTTATATATATGGTCCTTATCCCATCTTGCACATTGTTTTACCTCCTAAATGTAGTATTTAACTTACAGATCCATTCATATTGTAGAAATTTACTGGAAAAGGATGATGGTATTGCTTTACAGAAGATTTGGTCATGGGTTAGCTTGAAACGGTTAATATTTAGACGGGTCAGAGGATCAAGTGGGATGGGCAGGTTAATCCGTTGGGTTCATTATAATGATGTCTGCTCTATTTCAAAACTTGAAGGTTCATACCCTCTCAATTTTGTTTGGCTTCTCTTTTTTTTAGGCTTATTAAAAACTTTGACTTGAAAACAAAATCTGCACAAGATAGTATCACCTTGAATCAGTTACATCAAACTTGAATTGAGTGGTTCCATTATATCAAAAGTGGCAAATGGGCCTCAGGCCTTGAATCAACTGGCCTATTGCAACTTGATATAATTCTATCAATTATTAATGGAGTAACCTCTCAAGGAATATTTTAAATTACTAAAAATTAAATAGTCATTTCATAGTTGTCAATAACAAGCTAGGGTTCTGATATGGTACTTGTTACTTTTGGTTTAGCGGATGAGGGATTCAGTGAATTGCTGTTACCCAATTTGTGTAATGAGTATGATATTAATTGCGAACTTGTTGCACTTGGTGAAAAACTTGCTATATTCCATTGTGTAAAAGGTGTAGTTTGGTTGATGAATGAGTTTGGGGTCAGGGAATCATGGAGAAAGATTGCAGTCCAAGGATTTAGTGAAATTCGATGGGTTCAACCTGTGATTTTCTATGACGATGGAAAACTTCTGTTTGTAACCTACTCCCATCTAATGTGGAAATATTGCCTTGAAGCACAAACTTTCTGTAAAAGTGTTCATAGCTCTAATATGAATGGGGGGGGGGGGGGGGATTAAACGTGCTTATGTAGAAAGCCGTGTATAGAAATCGTCAAATTAAAGCGAACATGTGTAGCTGTAACGTAAGGTTCAAGCATGATTGTTATAAACCAGTTTGCATTGAACAATTTTATTGAGTTGAATTCATCATGCTATATTTAATTATATAATATATAATTTTACGGCTAAAACGACGGCGTTTCACCACACAATTTTCCCGCCTTCTTTAGCAGGCCATTAGCAGCCCAACAATCAACCATTCCTTCCATTCCTTTTTCACAGCCTTAGCCCAGCCCAGGAGAAAAGTTAACCCATTGCTTAGAAAAAAAGATAGCCCATTTTCAAAGCAAAATTACTCTATATATAATAGAGCATCAACTTTTTAATAGCTTGACTGTAGTTGGCAAAAAATGAGTAATTTTGTGACACGTATTTAAAAATGAAGAAATTCAAAATATCGTTCGAACACTTTTTTGGTTGAAGAAAAAGTCATCAATCTAAGGATATTAAATACATCGTCCAATACACGCAAATGCTACGGGGCACCGAATTAATCTACTAATTGTCATCCAGTCAGGTTTCTCTAAAAAGAACATGTTGTAAGGCAATGCACTTACAAACGATTGATCGCTGCCCCGCCGCAACGCGGCGGTTCGCAGCCCCCCTCGTTTTCTTTAAGTATTGCTCTAAATAAACAGCCTTTAATTGTTTTGAATTGTTAGGTGCAATTGTTTTCCTTTCGTTTTTACTGAATTGAATACGGATGCTTTGCGAGGGTGTGAGGTACTTGATCCATGATCACATGCGTCTTGCACACTGTTTAGACAGTTTCTCGATTTGGTTTGCAGCATTGTACTCTAACCGAAGTTATTTAAGTTGAAGGGCTCTTTTTTGGCTTTGTATACTAACTAACGTTCTGCTTTCTGCATTTGCCTATTCATTTTGGGTATTCAGCAGCAACAAGACATGTTGAATTGGTTAAGGGATGACTTTATGCTTATATAAATTGTTTACTACTCGTTGTATCTAGTGAAATTTAATAAACAAGGTACAAAATACGTCCGTAAAATGGTAGTATAACTATTTCTTGGATTAAAAGATGTGGCAAGATAATATAGATCAGATTCGACTGGGTAATGGATCAGTATAGAAAGAGGCTAATCGTTCTAAATGGATTAATTTGTTGGGGCACATATTTTTAATATCTTTCACTCAATGTAGAATTAATATATTCCTATTGTGCATTGTAGAGACCAGAGTTACCAGCTCCTAATGTTTGCTACCTTTCGTAGGCAAGTCAAGATTTGATCCAAATGTTAAGGTACTCCTTGATTATCGACAAAAAAGTACCCTAAGAATAGATGTTTTTGAGAGCTTAAAGATGGTATCTAAATAAATCAAGCTTATTGAAGTGGCTATAATAAAAGTTTCACAATAATTTTTAATTATTAATTTATTCCCTATTTTACATTTTTACATGTTATGTTATATTTCACCTGCCAACTATTTTTCTCAAGCATATCTTCACCATAACCCTAGCCTATTGTTCCAGTATTTTGTTATTTCACGTAACAATTACTTCTATTGTATATGTTCTTCATGCTCGATCTTTACGTAACAATGGCGTTTGGAAGAATCCCACTGGAAATCATCACCAGCAATATTCTATATCACCTTCCCGCCAAATCTCTGGCACGTTTCCTGTGTGTTTCAAAGGGTTGGTTATTTTTACTTTCACAACCAGAGTTTATAATGAAACATCAAAAAACGCTTAACCGAAATCGCCTCCTATTTCTCTCCAAATATTATACACCTTATTCACTACCATTTAATCATCATTATAAAAAATCAAGACTAGCGAATCTTCTCTTCAAATCACATGATCCGGATTTATTCACTTTCTATGGTTCTTGCAATGGTCTTGTTTTCGCATCTGTTTGGGACTCGTATAATGTCCATGTATATGTCATTTCTAATCCGACTACTAGAGATTTGGTGGAATTGCCTAAGCCTGGTAATGAATTAAGAAATGTTTACAACGCTCATAAGCTGTACGGATTTGGTTATGATTCTGTAACAGATGATTACAAGAGTGTTGCCATCTCTTTCATTGATTATAAATGTTTGTTTCATTACCGTCGTGATGATAAGATAATGTTAGTGAATGTTTATAGCCTTAGAAATAATACTTGGAGGCAAGTGAGTGATTTACCCTACGGTCTTAAATATGGAAAGTGTTTAAGTTTGTTTGGTGTTTTTGTTAACGGGTTTCTTCACTGGATTGTTAAGAAGGGTTCTAATAAATCACTGGTAATTGTAGCGTTTAGTTTAGCAGATGAAAAATTGAGTGAAGTCCCGTTACCCAATTTTTGTAACGATGTTGGTATCAGGATGTCTAATAATGATTGCAAACTTGTTGATGTTGGTGAAAAGCTTGCTATATTCTTCCAAAAGAAAGGTGAGATCTGGTTGATGAAAGAGTATGGGGTAAATGAGTCCTGGACAAAGATCGTAGTCCATGGATTTAATGAAATTCCAATGGTTAGACAAATGATTTTTTATGACAACGGAAAACTTTTGTTTGCAACCTGCGATATAATGATAACATATGATCTTCAAGAACGAGCTTTCTGTAAAAGTATTGATGTTGTGTCTAATGTGAAACTCTTCATGGTTATAGGTGCGTACATCGAAAGCCTTGGTTCACCAAATCTCGCCCAAACTGTTTTAAAATCAACAACATCAAGAGAAGATTAATGCGTGTAATTAAGGCTGGTTCAAGCAATTAAGGCTAAACATGTTTATTTTCTCTAAGTTAATGTTGGGCAATTTGTTTGAGCTAAATTCATCAGGGGATATAATTGTCAGTTCTTTTTAGTATTGCTCTAAATAATTAATAGCTTATAAATGTTTTGGATTGTTAATAGCTATATTATTCCTTATATTCATGAATATGTGTCCTCTATCCTCTATGATGTTGTGTTTGTACTTTATAATTTTTATCTTTCAAGTCAGTGCAAAATTTGACCCTGAAGGACTTCTGCAAACTAAACTGGGGGTTACGCTAAAAAGGTGTAATAAACTCTAACTGGAAAAAAAAAAAAAAAAAAAAAAAAAAAAAAAAAAAAAAAATCACTGGATTCAAGAGCTTTAGCTTTCTATTTTGGAAAAAATAACATGAAAAAATACTGATGTTTTAAGGATAAGCAAAACGGGCGCGAGCTAAACGGGTGCGGGCTAAACGGGCACGGGCCAAACGGGCTCATGTTATACGAATCGCTTTTAAAAAGACCCAAAAAGACGATATAAATTTCTCGAACGTAACACCTCATTTATATTTAAAAAATTAAATATAAGTTTTTCTTTAAAAACAATCTAATGTTCGAGAAAAACATGTGCCCGTTATACCCATTTAAATTCTAAATGGGCAATACATGCCATTTCAAAAAAAGGAGGAGGTCCAAATGTGCCCAAATCTTTTAAAAGTTTGCCCATTTAGCCCATTTTTTTTATTTTGAGTACAAATTGTCACCTCTAGATAAGCTAAATGCAGCTGGTCTTTTTGGAAAACGTCTTAGTTATTTTTAAACTAAACTGCAAAATTATCATCTAATGAATCATTTCAAGTTCGAGAATTTATTTTGATATATAAAAGATAATGAAAACTGATCCAATGTTATTTAATATAGAGTCAGATGCATCACTGGGAGCCAATGAGATTTCTGCAGACCACGTCATCTGAGCCAGTAAAATTTGTGCAGATACTATAGCGGACACAATGTCAAGATATGAGTCATACCAAACCATTCTTTCTGCAGATTTTGTCAAGGTTGGGTCGATAGTAAGCAACCTAGGCCTGGATGCCAGAAAGTAAAGTTTGGTTATGTTACAGACCCGTAAGTTAGGATGGTGTTGGACCTTGTAATTGCATAAGTCTTCTTAAGCATAAAAACGAAAGCTGAAGGGCTGAAATTGTACGTTAGATAGTTAATAACCGTTTTATAGTCATGGCGGTTATAGAAGTTAGTTAGTTATTAGTTACATAATTCGGTTACAAACCGAAGGGTCACGATGGTTCACAAGAACCTATTGGAAACCTATAAATAGATTAGTACATGTAAATGTTTAGGGTGTGTCTTGTATAAACAATGTAACCATGTAAATGTTTAGGAAATAAACCTGTGAAACGATTCTACATTGGTATCAAGAGCCAAAGGTTCAAACCTGGTAAGTGACATCACAAACAAGGGATTGAAGATTACAAGAGTTTGATTCAAGTTTTGATCATCAAGATCAAACAAGGGAAAAGACACCAAGGGAAACACGTTGGGAACGGAAGAGACTCGGTGACAAATGGAAGACCAGTGACAAATGGAAGACCATTGCAAGTTTACAAGATGGTGAAGAGGAAGCAATAAGAGATTGCTACAGGAAGTTCATTGATTTGATAGTTGTATACCATGAGACTGCAAAAGTGCCTTGGGATATTAAGCCAACAGAAGTGGGAGAAAGCAGCAAAGTTGCAGAAACCAGGGACCAACAAGGCCAGAAGGATAATGCAGAGATAGATGGATTACATGAAGATGGAATGAACAACAGATTTGTCACGAGAACCTCTGTTGGTGATCTATATCACACGACAACAAAGAAGCAGGGAAACCTTGTTTGCTATATAACGCAACAAGAAGAGAAACAAACACTCATTTGTTTTGGAAGGATACGGAGAGAAATATTGAAGTATTTTGTGTGGAAAGAGAGTTGGAATTCAAGATAAAAGAAACAACAACAACCAAACATTATTTGATTGTTTGGCAGAAAACCGAGAACAAGAAGAGTTCAAGACACGGTTGTGGAGAAAGGAATTCAAGTCAACACACAAAAAGGGGAACGCCAACGTGAAGAAAAGTTAGTAAACCAAAAAAGAAGAAAAGGGATAACTTGTTGGTTCTGAGCAGAAACAATTCGACACAAAATAATAAGGAAGCCGAGAACATTTTGTGGGTTTGCGAATTGGTTTGAAATAAACACAACAACAACGAGGCAACAAACAACTTGGGTGAACATCGAATGAAAAGCAACAAGTTGTTGGAATTTGGTGATACTAACGCAGAGAATAGCATGAAGATTCGGAGAACAAGACTTAAACAATTAGGGGGGGGGGGGAAATTTTGGACCTTGTAATTGCATAAATCTTGTTAAGCATAAAAACGAAAGCCAAATGGCTGAAATTGTACGTTAGATAGTTAATAACCGTTTTATAGTTATGGCGGTTATAGAAGTTAGTTAGTTATTAGTTACAGAATTCAGTTACAAACCGAAGGGTCATGATGGTTCACAAGAACCTGTTGGAAACCTATAAATAGATTAGTACATGTAAATGTTTAGGGTACTGTTGGTTTAATGGACAAAATATTAATAGATGTATGTTAGGATCGAACTCGAGACCTATGGGATTGCACGCGTTGCGTATGAGATTTAATTATATTAAGTCACAAAATATTTATATGGTCGAACTAAGAAAAACGAGGGGGTTGAATGTCGAGTTTTGAAACTTAAGGAGGTGCTTGCAATGACTTGTTAGACAAGGTTTAATGCTATATATATACACACCCTTTTGGTCTTTTGGTTTGATTCGTACAGATAATAAAAAGACGATCAAACTACCTTTCGCTAGATATATTATGTCTTGAATCTGAGATATCTTTCTTAGTAAATATGATGTACATGCCATGCATGCATATTCATACGCATGTCATGTGCATGATTTTCATGCTTTTAGTTACCCATTGCATATATGTATTTGACAGGTGCAAACTAAATGGGTTTGACTATATATTTATTATATTAAAGCTAAACCTTGTTTGTTGTATGCTTTAATCATGACTTGAACTAGCATTCTAATTAAATCGCTAACAATACGTGCGTACATGATCGTAGAGAAATCCTATTTTGGATTTTAGTGATTTACACTATTCGACTTTATTAAGTCGACTAGCACTCAAACCCTAATTAGGATTCATCCAATTGCTAGTTTTGTGGATTTGATTCTTGTTCGGCTAGAATCAAGAAAGGTACGCATATTTTTCTTTTGTTAATTAATTATTCGTTAATAAATCCTATACGCTTCCGCATGTGTACTGGATGTTTATGTTTATATTTATGATTAGTCATGTTATATAATTCAACAGTGGCATCACGAGTCATTGGTTTTTAATGAGTAATTAATTACATAAACACGTAATAAAACAAATAATTGTATGTTGTTTGATATGGTTAATCTAGGGTTTATGTTTTAATTTTTTTTGGGTCGATTTATTTTTAATTGGGGCGTACCCCATTATTTTTTTTAAGTCGACACATAAATTTTTTATAGGGTTTTGAAAATTGTTTGCTAACCTTATCGAAACCTAGAATTAATATATTAGTTACGTGATTAATTCATGAATAATTGTTATATGACATGGAATTATTATATGCGATCTTGTGACTATTGAATAATTGTTATGACATATCCATGATAATACATGCATGTTTAATTTGTCATGGATAGTTGCTTGAATTATTGTTTAATTGTTAAGATATCTTTATCACATGTTTATTTATGATAAATCTTGAATTGGGGAAAACTTCAATTATATACATTAATGAATCAATTATGTGCAATTGGATATATTTTAAATGGGGTTTACGCAATCAATTCGTCGATGTATGTGGCTCACTTTCAATTGAGAGAGTGAAAGCCCTAATTAATATATACATTATTAACTTAGACATTGATTATTAATAGGGTTTATCAAATAATTTGCATGTGGCTACTTTTTTACACGTATAAATTTTTTATTATGTGCGCATTGTTTTTTAGTTGTTTATTTTTTATTTGTTACTTGTTTGTTTATTATGTTAGACAGTTTTAAGCAAAGGGTAATTTTGAATAGAAAAATAATACGGACTAAACAATGAGAAAATTTGATTTGGTTTTGAAGAGTTAAGTTTTTAATAGTTTAATTGATTGATGATTTTGGTACAAATGGTCTGAACGGCTCACCCACTAGAACAAACTATAAAGGGGTTAATAAAGAAGTGCGCCCAGTCACACTGAAAGGATGTCTAAGGTTATGATTTTGCGCTTACTTGGTCCTCTGCCCCCTGTGAGTTTGATTGGAGCTACTTAGTAAGCCATAAACGTACAAACTCATCTTAAGGGCGAATTAGTTTTAATTCCATACGCTACTTTGGTGGTAATTACCCGAAACACTAAGTGTTTACACTTATGCAAAAGTACGGTATAATGGACGATAATTAACGCTAAATTCCTTGATTGGTGAACCCAATACCTCAATCAAAACTTTGATAATTTGATCTTTATGAATTGGTAATAAAAAGTTTTTTTATTAAATTTATGCTACAAGATGAATGCATGACATCTTTGTACATATTTGATTTGACCACATAAAATTAAAATTAGTACCCTTTATAAATTAAGTTATATGCCATCTAATTAAAGGGACACTTGAAGTTGCAATTTACGTCATGACAGTACTTGGCGAGATTGTGATGGAGAGGTAAATCTTTATGTAAAGTCAGACCTTACATGAACATATTTGCAGTTCTTTAAGTTAGACACTTAAGTTGAGTAGGAAGTGAGAACTGGACTCAAGGCATGAGATGGGATGAAACATATGTTTATATTTGCAATATCGTTGGAAACTATAAATCCCATAATGATCTAGGAATTGGAAATTGTTTGCCAATTATTGTTCGACAGATTACCTTATTATATGCTTTCGTTACTAGCAGATCAACTGATGTAATGAACCTATGATAATTTGGATCCTAGTTTTCGAGAAAATTCTATGGTTATATGAATATTACCTTGGGTATTTTATTTTCTTGAAAAGTTTAATTATCGAAAATACTAAAATTGAATTTTGCTAATTCTTTAAATGTATTAATGCAACATTAAACCGTAAACGAAGGTTATTTCTATATTTGTAAATTGATCTACACCTGTAAGGGTTTTTGGTAGAGTCAACTTTACTAAAAGAATAAACCTAGTCCTCTTTTCATAAGAAAGAGTGAGATTCAATCCTATTCCTTTTCATGAATGAAGAAATGTATGATAGGACAATTAGAATTTTCTAAATTCTAAATATATAACTCGTAAGCAAATTTTAATAGTTAAGAAAATTGCATATTTTCTGAGTTATTAAATTAGAAGCTAGACTAATTACTGTATAATTGGTAAAAGACAAACTAGCATATTTTATCTAGTTGTTTTGTTTTGACCATTTAAAAGTACTACTTACAATTGTTGGAATAGTAGAATTATTAAGAAAGAAATTGCATGCCCATTTTTTCAAGTTAATAGCATTGATGGATAGTTCATCATCTACATAGTAGAATACACTCTTTTAGTACATAAGTAATTGTTATGTATGGACTTTCTCAAAGGTGCAGGGAAGTAAATGGAACACTATTTTCTTTCACTGGTTAATGAAACACTTACAATGTTGTCAAATCCAGTGGGAGTATTGTGTTGTTATTACTGAATAAGGAATTAATGTAATGATCTCTAATTCAGTGGGAGTTACAAGCTTTGTCATCTTGGTATTAACCCAGATTATCTCTAGAATGTCTTAAGATAATTACTTTCCACTTGTAGACACTTATGTTTTCAAGGATAGTCATGTACGTTTTCTTATTAGACAATGAAGTGGTTCTACATCTACTAGTTATGCTAATATCAATGACACAATCATATTGATCACATAAACAAACATATGTCGTGTTGTTTATCTGCTACATGATGTTGTTCTATGCACAAGTGGGAGAAATCTATATTGTGTGCAAGGTACAACATATAGGTATATGATTTATAGGATTCTCTTTACTGCAAGGTAAGATACTAACATTCTAATATAACTTGTACATATCTAATTCAAGAAACACTTGGTGTTGCAATTTACGTCATGTGAGAACTTGGCGAGATTGCAACAACAAAGTAAATCTCCATGTGAAGTCAGACCTTGCATGGACATATTTGCAGTTTAAATTAGACAAGTATTTAGAACATGTGTCAAAATGATATATAAGACTACTTCAAATTAAATATTTATGTATTATTAGAATGGCATAAATAAATGAAGTAATCTAATGCTACTTCAATTTGTTTATTTATGTATTTTGGAATGAAATAAATGAAAAATAATGTAGTCCTACATTATTGTGAAGTAAATAAATTAACTTGAAATTACTATTGAAACCAAGAGTTGTGTTCATAATTACTTTAGTTAAACATGTTTATGATTCATTGTAAAGACATAAACATAAAGTCTTTTAAGACTTATAATAAAGTAAGACGTTAACTTGTTATGTTTTTTAATTAAGACATAGACAAGAAGTCATTGAGTTGATCAATGATTTATAACGTATAATGGGATTATAACAGTTTATGTTTTCTTGATGAGACATGGATATGAAGTGACTTGGTTAAAGAGTACATGTGTTATAAAGCATGAAATTGGCTTGAAAAGTCTATTATACTATTAAGTTGACTTAGTTGGTAAATAGGTAAGCCAAAAGGAATATGTTTATCTTATGTATTGTTAGATTGTCTTACAATATTAATTCTAATGAATACCACAAGATGATGGTATGTTCAGTTAGAAGAATCAAACTCTATTTGATTTGTTGGTTCACGATAACCATAACTTCTTTCTTAAAAAGTAACAAGGTTAGAAAATTGAGTATAGATTGAATATACTCAATATGACTCCAACCTAGAAGATTGATAAAACACCATTTTATTATGGAATGTGATGAATCACATTAAGTTTTAAAAATTGAAGATTCTGAAATTTTGTTAAACTACTTATGAATAGGTTATTAACAAACTTAAGTCAGGAATTATCAACGTGTATTTGTAATGTCCCAAAAAGAGAACAATGTAGTTTTGCTCTAATTGCTAAGTATATATAGATAGTCTATACATTACAAAAGGCAAGTGGGAGTTTTTTTTTTTTTTTTTTTTTTTTTTTTTTTTTTTTATCTTGAAAGATAAAATTACAAGATACATAATCTTCTAAAAACACACTAGTAAATATCATGATGAGGTTAGACATGTAAATGATAGACTTCATGATGATGGAATTTTCATTCATAGATCTGCAAGGATATCTCAGATATTTGACTTATATGCTGAGAAATATGAGTTACAGGATTATAGTAAACCTAATAATCATTATGATGGATTACCAAATATTGAATTGGGTAAATTACTCATACTATGAATGTTAAAGATATTATCCATAAAGATAATCAATTTTGGAAATTTGGTTTATCTTAATAGTTAGACTAGAGAATGGAAATGAGTTTCTTCAAAGAGATGAAAAACACTAGTGGTTTGTAGAAATTATATGGACAATATTGTACACATATTTAATGCATGTTTTATGACAAGATTAATAATCATACTTAAGCAATTAATTATGATTGAATATTCTTTCCTAGACACATTAAATATATAAAGATGATAATTGTCATAGTTATTTTCATTAATATGAAATATGACAATGGAATATCAAAACTCTTTCTTGAGAAATTACTTGAGCGAGGACGGTAAGTAATTGAAAGGTTTTTTGAATTCATATAATCTTTGGAAGTGTACGAAGTGCAATAATTCATGAATGGATAAATGCATGCATCTATAAAATTATTCTCATGTTTAATTGTTAAATCCTAGTTTTGATTTATAATTGAAATAAGATAAATTTTAAGTATTCCTGAAAGCTAGTGGGAGTATTATGTTAAGGTTTTAAATCTTATATGTTGTATAACATATAGGAAGTAACATTCCTTGTAAGCTAAATATTAAGTCTTAGATTGGAATAAAACTTCATTTGTAAGATTTAAGAATTAAAACATATAACCTTGGAATATATGTTTATTATTAATAAACATGTGCAGTAAAATAAATGATTCTAATAAAAACATGATGTATCATTTGGAAAATGGATAAATATCTTTTGACAAGATAGAAAATGAATGAAATCTAAGTTTGACCAGTAGATTCATCATGTATATCATGTTGTGTGTTAAAATTGTTGTATCATTCTTGAATAAGAAGTGATTTGACAACATTGATATCTAACTGTCACAATTCTCAAATTCCGGTCATTTCTTAAATTATATATGCATCATATTAGTTCATTCATGGCATTGCATTTCACATTTAACGCTTGAATTTTTATATTAAATAAACGTTATCGCGTGAGTTATTATTTTGAATATTTAATCCGTAACTTTCAAAAATGATCCCGACATATTTTTAAACTTACATTTAGTTATAAAAACTATATTTTGACCTTACCTAGTGTTTTGAATTTATTTGGTATATATAAATCGTTAAAATTAAATTATTACGACGTTTTCTTAAAAATTATACGATAATTATTTTATCACCCAAATTTCACAAGGAATGTATTTTTGCAATTTTTATTACCTCATTATATTCTATTTTGACCTATTAAAAACTTACTTGTACCAAAAATCTACCATTTACCTTTACTTATACATTTTCTTACACAATTACTTATACTTTCTTACAACTTGTACAAGTATATTACACAAGTATATATATAAAAGAAAAAAAAAAATAATAATAATATATTTTGTTGACAAGAATCCTCCAAAACCGGTCCTTAGGGGGATTGCATTTAATGGTTGGTAGGAAAATTTTAGCACTTGTATAAACTTACACTCCACATTGATTATTTCACTACACATCTCATCTCATTCTCTCATTTATCAAGTTACCAAAAAGTGTTTTTCTCTTGGTTTTCTCCTCTCAAAAATCCGGCCATAGAAGAAATCACAAAGGGATCATCAAGTTTTTCATGCTCAAGTGTTTTTATCAATCTAGTTATCACTCTATATAAGGTTTTGAAATAAAAACCAAGAGTATTTAGGCTAATCCTTGTTACTTTCACCTCATCATTTTCACTTGTAAGCATGTTTTTATCATTTTCATGTTTCCTTTTTCATTTCATATGTATCCTTTCATTTTTGGAGCAAGTATGCATGATATGTGATTTATACCATTTTACATGATTTTAAGAAGTTTTATATATATTTGGTCATCCTATAAATATCCCCTTGGTATTCTTGGGTCTTGATGATGTCTAGGAACCCATGACACCCTAAGAAGGTGTATGGTAGGATTAGATTAGTTTTGGAGTTGATTTGAAGGGATTAGAATAGGTTTTGTCCGAGAAAAACTATTTTCGATAACTATAAATTATGTTCTGTCCTTATTTCGATTTTCTGGAAAAACCGACAGTTGGTACGAAACTTTGGCCTTGATATTTAGAAAATATACTTTAAAACGAATCCGTGGCCTTTTGAACGGATAAAAACGGACTTATAACGAAGAAGTTATGGATTTTTAAAGTTTGACGACGAAACGTACATTTTTCAGAAAATTCAGCAAACTGTTTTTACATTGTTTGGGTCAAAAACGAGCCTTAAGCTTCACAAATTATTTCGACTAGTCAAAAATATATTAGTTTACTTCGATACGAAGCTAAGGACGTATTATACGTAGAAAACGGATTTGAAACGGCAAAGATATGCACGTTTCCATAAAGTTGCCGTAACTATTATTTTCTGAAAAACTATATTATATTTACGTTACAAGTGTTACATTAGCTGTAACGACCATGTTTGCGGCTGTTTTTAACCATGATGTGAGAATTTTTGGAACGAAATGTCTTCTAGTAAAATCAAGTTCACCGGCCATATTTTTCAAAACGACAAGCTGTTTGTAAAGCGGAGTTATAGTAAATTAGTTACGGATGTTCAAACTTGGCCGAAACTCATTTTCTGCACAACAATTAGCCAAAACCACCATCTTTAACCCTTAATATCTTTATGATCGAGACCTTTTGGACGAAAACTCCTGAACTGAAACTTCTAGATTTCGATACAAACTTTCCAAAACCGTCGAGTTCGTTTCCTAACGATCGACGTACACTATTTTACGACTAGTTTTTCAAAGCTATTTTTGTTACTTTCATGAAATTTCCGACGACATTGTTTTACGACGAAAAGTGAAAATTTCACTATAAATCATTATAAAACCATTGTAGGATGACATTTTGACGTAAAAACTTGTAAAGTAATTTTTGAGTGGTCAAGACGTCAAACGAGTATTTTTCGACGATAAGTAATATTTTCAAAACTCGCAAATGGTATAAATAACATACGAAGTGCATGCATAACATTACATTGCAACTCATGACATATCATATCATTCGTAATAGGTCCCGGTTGACGCATCACATTATACCTCAGTGTACCCACTTTTGTCATCACACCAGTTTACCAAGTGAGTAATCACAAACCCCCCTTTTTACCGTTTTTACTATATTTTGGGGCTAAATGCATGAACCTTTCTTGAGCTAAATTGTTTACTACTTTTATTAACTAGTTTGACTTGAACTTTTGAACTTGAATCAAATCCTTGAACTTAATTACGAATTTATGACTTGTTGGAAATTATTGAACCGTACATGTTATGACCTTGTCCCAAAGTCTCCCATGTTCGGAGCATCACTATAAAGTCTCGCCTTATTGGTGGAGCGTTCTCAATAAATCTCGCCTAGGTGGTTGAGTGACAAAGGAGTCTCCCCTGTTCGGAGCAGTACAAAGTCTCCCCTGTTCGGAGCATCACTATAAAGTCTCGCCTTATTGGTGGAGCGGTCTCAATAAATCTCGCCTAGGTGGTCGAGTGACAAAGGAGTCTCCCTTGTTGGAGCAGTGCAAAGTCTCCCATGTTCGGAGCATCCTTGAATTATTATATTCGTGGTACTATATTGTGAACTATTATGACCGCTTATACTTGACTATTAGACATACTACTTTTGGCAGTGGGTTGTGAACACACAGGTTGCAAGTTTTGTATGGGCGGAACTTGGAACTGAGTGGATTTACAATGCCTTTGCTTTGTGGACCATTTTCGTCGACTGAAAGCTTTGAATATTTCTTACGAGTTTTCTTATTTTTGCTAAACGTGTTTACTCACCAACTATTTTCATAGTTGACCCGTTTTTCTCTCATGCATTTCAGGTGATCGTTAGTAAGCTTTTTCTACCAAGTCTTGCATAATGAAGTTTTCACTTGTTACTACAAATCATTATGTAATAGAACGCAATATTTTGGGAACTAAAATTTGTAATATATTTGCCGATGACGGCTAAACTGGTATTGTAATGGTGTTCTCTTTCTTTTAATTATTAATGTTGGTATGTTCTATTATCTTGTGCTTATGTTCCCTTCCGTTACACCTCGCGTTTCCGCCTCCGGCGAGGGTGTGACAGATTGGTACCAGAGCCAAAGGTTATAGAGAATGCCGATTTTTCAAAAATAAAAATCACAGCTATAACCGGAATAAATTTTTTTTGTATATTATTTTATTAAACATTGAACACCATTCGAGTCAACTAGTACTATCGTTGCATCGTTACTCATAAATTATACATAGCCTGATCAACTATGTCTAATTTATGAAGAACCATGCAATGATAAGAAGAGTAATTTTAAATCATTTTTAGTCGAGTCTTTAAAGTCTGGTCACCTGAAGTTGCATTGGTCGGGTGGGTATGCATGGCATGTTTTTACGTTCACGTCTACATTACCGTACCTTGTTTATATCTTCTCTTTTCCATCGTTCGACTTGTTAGACATAGCATGCCCCTGATCCTGTCATATTTCGATCACTATAACCCACATTACCACCGTTCTGCACCTCATCTGACTTCGTTCGAATGTCGTTTACTCAACCCGATGTTTTGGACCTCTGTAGGATCATGGCTGCAAGAAACACACGTTCAGGAGGTAACAACAACGGCAACCCAAACAACAATGACAATCCAGACAACAACGCTACTGGAATAGCAGATCTACTCACTCAAATTATAACACATCTCGATGCCAGAAGAACCAACAACGGAGAAGGTACTTCAAACGCTGGTCAAGGATGCAGCTACAAAACTTTCATGACATGTAAGCCAATGGAATTTCATGGTACTGAGGGTGCCATTGGACTGCTAACCTGGTTCGAGAATGTTGAGTCGAAGCTTAGTATCACGAAATGTGCTGAAGGAAACAAGGTTGAGTTCTCTGCTGGTCTACTACAGGGACGAGCTTTGACCTGGTGGAACAACCAACTACAGATCAGAGGAAGAGGAGCTGCAAATGCGTTATCTTGGGAAGCATTCAAGAAACTACTAACTGATGAGTACTGCAGAAAAGATGAAGTGCAGAAACTGGAAGAAGAATTTTGGAACCACTTGATGGTAGGAGTTGAGATCGACAAGTACACAATCCGGTTCCACGAGTTAACTAGGATGGTTCCTCACATGGTTTCTACTGTGGAGAAGTTGATTGACCGATATATATGGGGATTGATACCAGAAATTAGGAGGGATGTCACTTCGTCGAAACCAACTACTCTACAAGCCGCTGTGAGTATGGCGTATCGCTTGACAAATGATGTGATCAGGTCTGGAGAACTAACAAAAGCAAACGACAATGGACGAAAGCGACAGGAGGATCACCAGGGAAACCGAGACCAGAATCAGCAAAACAAGAGGCAGCGAATAACCCAGAACTATGGGGCGACCACCCAGGAGCGCAAAGGATATGCAGGTCCACATCCTTTGTGTACTCGATGCAATTATCATCACTCAGGAGACTGCCCAAGGTGCGGCAAATGTGGACAGATGGGCCACTTCGCGAAAAATTGCTCAAACAGAACTGGAAATCAAGGACAGAGAAAGGCATGTTACGAGTGTGGAAGTCTAGATCACCTT
This sequence comes from Chrysanthemum seticuspe, assembly GCA_019973895.1. Classification (NCBI taxonomy): domain Eukaryota; kingdom Viridiplantae; phylum Streptophyta; class Magnoliopsida; order Asterales; family Asteraceae; genus Chrysanthemum; species Chrysanthemum seticuspe. The sequence goes on along the minus strand of BPTQ01000003.1, from coordinate 225,359,165 downwards.
CGCAATACCTGTCCAAAGCTGAAAAGAACTCCCAATCAAGGAGGTAATCGTCCAAACCTGGCGTTGGCAATAGAAGGCCCACAAGATCAGAACATTGAAATTCCTCCCGCACGTGGTCGAGCATTCTATCTGGGTACCGAGGAATCCCGCAACGCTTAACGGGTACATTCTTTCGAACAACTACCTTATTTCTGTACGACATGATTTTGAGTGCATAACTTCCTTCCAATTCTTACCACGTTCACGACTTTGATTAATTTGAGACCTATTGATATCGACCTTAGTTGTTATATATTTTGTTGATTTGATTTGATTTGTGTAAGCAAATCCAATATCGAGCGAATCTTTCCGAGCTGGTGCACGCCCTCCTTAAAGTTACAAGACTAGAACACCCGGAAGATAACGGTTGCGGTCCAAACCTGCTAATGGAGGAACTAACCCTCAAGAAAAGTCGAAACCTGTCCATAACGCTTCCACTAGATCTGAAGGTGTGAGCATTGTACGGAAAGAGACAGGAACTAAAGGTCAAGACAAACTCGTTAAAAAGCGCTTCACCGGGTAGACAGGTGTAAACGGCGTGGAACCCGTCAGAGGACTCACTACTATTAACGTAGCTCATGTGTTTCCTACACCTGGACGTATAGGAAACGCGAGGACCCACCAGCGGGGTATCAAGACCCAATAAGCGACGGAGAACAAAACGACTAAGACCAGAGCCAAAGGGACCACTAGGAGGACAGCGAAAGCAGGTAACAGCAAACGAAAACAATCAAGAGGTCTGGACTAGTGTAGTAAACAGTTCGCTATGCGGTATGAGTGTCGCCGAACATCTCATCAACCAAAGCTGCTTCACTGTAGGGAGGATTAAAGACCATAGTTAGGGGTATATATAGCCAGTTAGTTGAAGAGGTGTCATCTTTGGTACACTCCTTGGTAGGATCAATTGAGCACCTTGGCCTAACACATGAACAGCTAGAGTTGAGG
>BPTQ01000003.1:225231469-225356736 GCA_019973895.1 Chrysanthemum seticuspe | reverse complement strand
AGTGTGGGAGCGGCCTCCGCCTTTGCGCTCCACATTGCCTTCCCTTGTATTCGTGTTCTATTATCTTGTATGGTTGTAATTATTAATTTTCTTTCTCTTGTGGTAATGTTATGGTCAAATCGGCAGTAGCCGTTTATATAATGTTTAAAATCAAGGGTTTTATAACGCAAGATAATGTATTACTAAACATCATTGTTCACTTTTGAAGTAATACGTTCTGAACCATCTTTTTCGAATGATTGCTAGTGGACTTTACGTACTCTCTTTTTGCCCAGTTGATACTTTTATCAACCACTCATTTGTGCAAGTCGTTTTTATTCTTTTGAGCATTCTTTATAAGTTTCGAAAGTCAGCTGCTTTTACCAGGTGTTTCGTTTCCGTAACATTTAGGTGAGTCAAGGTTCAAGGCGGGTATGTTTTGAACGTTGGACACACAAGTGTTGGGTGACGGTTTTCATCATACAGATTATCAGTTCATATTCGCCAGTATTATCAAGTGTTATATCATGGTGCTTATATTATTAAGTTCCTACGAGGCTTGTACCCTCTGAAACGTGACGAGGTTGTTCCCTCTGAGGAAACAGTGAGCTGGTGGATCCGCTCTAAATAACTCTGGCGAGGTGGTTATTCCGCTCTGAAATATCACTACGAGGCTTGTCCCCTCTGAAACATGACGAGGCTTGTCCCCTCTGAGGAAACAGTGAGTTGGTGGATCCGCTCTAAATAACTCTTGCGAGGTGGTTATTCCGCTCTGAAATATCACTACGAGGCTTGTACCCTCTGAAACCCTGTTCCAGTATTGTACATGCCAAGTTATTAAAGGTTGTTCAGTATTTAAGCATTAATTCAAGTTCCTAAACTAAGTTCAAGTTTTCAAGTTCAGTTTGATCAATTATTTTCATCATTTGTTAAAATTATGACCGCTTATACTTGACTATTAGACATACTACTTTTGGCAGTGGGTTGTGAACACACAGGTTGCAAGTTTTGTATGGGCGGAACTTGGAACTGAGTGGATTTACAATGCCTTTGCTTTGTGGACCATTTTCGTCGACTGAAAGCTTTGAATATTTCTTACGAGTTTTCTTATTTTTGCTGAACGTGTTTACTCACCAACTATTTTCATAGTTGACCCGTTTTTCTCTCATGCATTTCAGGTGATCGTTAGTAAGCTTTTTCTACCAAGTCTTGCATAATGAAGTTTTCACTTGTTACTACAAATCATTATGTAATAGAACGCAATATTTTGGGAACTAAAATTTGTAATATATTTGCCGATGACGGCTAAACTGGTATTGTAATGGTGTTCTCTTTCTTTTAATTATTAATGTTGGTATGTTCTATTATCTTGTGCTTATGTTCCCTTCCGTTACACCTCGCGTTTCCGCCTCCGGCGAGGGTGTGACACTAACTAAAAGTTATTATATAACTTGTGCAATGAATATTCTAATGAGATTACATCCTCAGCCTGGAATTGCTCCTAGATACTATGGATGAACAATATGTCAATTATTGTGCAAATTGTCATCAGCTTCAAACTTGAAAGTTTGGAAGACATCAAACATTACACAATAAGATATTAAAGTTTACGGAGTTTTAATAAGCATATTGTTGTTTGTATACAATGATGCTGATTTAATTGAGATGACACTCAATACTAGTCATGGTGGGATTTCATCCTTGTTAATGGCCATGTGAGCTAGTTGTGCTATTAATAGCACAGTTGCATTATACATTAAAAGAATAAGAATACTTTAAACTTTAAAATGTTTGAAAGTTTAAATTGACATAAATTGGTGATAGAGGATGTCACACACTTTATGAATTGTTGTGTGGATTGGTGAATGCACACATACAAGGACTTCACTGATTGAATTCTTAAAATAAGTATTCTCAAAATTACGATAGATCAAGTTAGTTGATTTATGCCTTGTCAACAAGTATGATTGTCATTACTTGAGGCATAATTCATCAACTGGAATTTTGATGCATTGATCTATTTAGTATTTGGATAAGGGATGTTAAACAATTGTTATAATAAATCAAATACTTGGTATGTTTGATTTTATAATATATTGTATCCTATATTTGCATGTTTAATCCGTGAATAAATTTATTTATTCTAAATCGTCCGTTGTCAATTAATGATATGGGAGTATCATTAAACTAAGACAAATCTGAGAGATATGGTAGAATATACTTGAAAGTATATTGATGAGAATGCATACCAATTTCAGATGATATTCAATGAATTGAATATAGGACTTATCCCAACTACATGATTTTACTTTATGGATATTGTTATTAAGTAAATCATGAATAGTTATCCTCAGACTTGAGATACCAGATAAGTGCCATAAATGTAGTGCACTTCTGTGGAACAACTTAACGCTATACGTAACTGGTAGTCATAAGGATTGTTTCCTGAAGTGTTGCAAAGTTTGTGGGTTAGTCTCGTAGTCAAGATAGAATTTGTTCCTTCAAATTTATTTGGAGTTTAATACTGCTGGGCCCCTCGTAGGGTTGACAAGATGTTGCATAGCCATGCCCAAGATCTCCCCTGAATATGTTCAGAAGATTTGGTAATCTTGCTCAATTACTAACAACGAGAAACAGAATAGTTGAATAAATAATGACTTAGATCCATATCTTTATTTAACATGGTATTAGAAACAAAAGGATAATAATAATGAGAAATCATTAAAAGGTTTTTCCAGGAGACCTTACTCGAGTTGTACTAGAGGCATCGAAGTGTTGCTAGATGCTAACCGATGTGATCACACTATTAAGATATGTCCAAGTGGGAGCTGTTGGTTTAATGGACAAAATATTAATAGATGTGTGTTAGGATCGAACTCGAGACCTATGGGATTGCACGCGTTGCGTATGAGATTTAATTATATTAAGTCACAAAATATTTATATGGTCGAACTAAGAAAAACGAGGGGGTTGAGTGTCGAGTTTTGAAACTTAAGGAGGTGCTTGCAATGACTTGTTAGACAAGGTTTAATGCTATATATATACACACCCTTTTGGTCTTTTGGTTTGATTCGTACAGATAAGAAAAAGACGATCAAACTACCTTTCGCTAGATATATTATGTATTGAATCTGAGATATCTTTCTTAGTCAATATGATGTACATGCCATGCATGCATATTCATACGCATGTCATGTGCATGATTTTCATGCTTTTAGTTACCCATTGCATATATGTATTTGACAGGTGCAAACTAAATGGGTTTGACTATATATTTATTATATTAAAGCTAAACCTTGTTTGTTGTATGCTTTAATCGTGACTTGAACTAGCATTCTAATTAAATCGCTAATAATACACGCGTACATGATCGTAGAGAAATCCTATTTTGGATTTTGGTGATTTACACTATTCGACTTTATTAAGTCGACTAGCACTCAAACCCTAATTAGGGTTCATCCAATTGCTAGTTTTGTGGATTTGATTCTTGTTCGGCTAGAATCAAGAAAGGTACGCATATTCTTCTTATGTTAATTAATTATTCGTTAATAAATCTTATACGCTTCCGCATGTGTACTTGATGTTTATGTTTATATTTATGATTAGTCATGTTATATAATTCCAACATAAACAATGTAACTATGTTGTTTAGTAAATAAAGAGATCTCTTCTCAAATCTTGTGCTTTGTTCATAATTCTATTTTGGAAATAAACCTGTGAAACGATTCTACAGATGGTATGGGCACTTTGGTTAATTATATTTAGAGCTTTTTTACTATCGTAATAACATGTTATAAAAACATAAAATAAAGAAAAAAACAGAAAAAAAAAAAATAATAAAATAAAATAAGGTTAGAGAATCATGTTTTTGGTCTCACTGATTAATGAAAACGAAATATATATGGTAGATGGAGTGGTCCCAAGGTATATAAGGTATGTGAATATACATTCTATAATTATCCAAAAATAATAAACTATTTATTAAGTATTCTCCTCATGCTCTCACGTAACAATAATGGCGTCTGAAAGCAGCTTCACAATCCCACAGGATCTTATCATCTACATTCTATACCGTCTTCCAGCCAAATTTTTAGGCAGGTTTCGATGTGTTTCAAAGGATTGGCTATCTTTACTTTCAGAACCCAAATTTATCAAAAGCCATATCAATATTCTCAGCCGAAATCATCTCTTCTTCCGTGAATTGTTTAGTTCATATTCACTCCCATTCAATTACCATCAAACACTATCAAGACCAACGGAGGTTAATCTGCTCACTATATTCACTCCCATTCAATCACCATCAAACACTATCCTGAATCACCATCCATCTAATTTTCATGGTTCTTGCAATGGTCTTGTTTTAGCATCTGGTGTATCTGGTGACCTTGTCGTTTTCAACCCAACGACAAGAGACTTTATTAAATTGCCAAAAAGCAGGTTTAATGATATGGTTTATGGGTTTGGTTATGATTCTGTGACTGATGATTACAAGGTTGTTGCCATGCCATATACAATTCATCGTTATTATTCTTTTAACCCGCACCATCATCATGATCTTGAAAATCATGTGCATGTATATAGTCTTAGAACTAATGCTTGGAGGCAGGTGATTAAATCTGATCATGCTTATAGAAAAAATATGTCTGGTGTTCTTGTTAATGATTGGATTGGTAGCAAGCAGGATTCATCTGTAATTATTGCTTTTAGTTTAGCAGATGAAAAATTAAATGACCTGTTATCATTCAAAGATGTTAATATCATATTTGTTACTGAATGCTATCTTGTTGCACTTGGTGAAAAGCTTGCTATATTCAATGGAATGAAAGGTGAGATTTGGTTGATGAATGAGTATGGGGTAAGGAGTTCTTGGACAAAGATTGTAGTCCATGGATTTAGTGAAACTCGAATGGTTAATCCGAAGATATTTAACTGTTCAACAAATAGACCAATGATTTTTTATGACAATGGAAAAATCATGTTTGTTCAGCATAATCGAATGATGCTATATAGTATTGAAGAACAAACTTTCTGTAAGAGTTTTTATATTCCTGATATGGCTTTCCCAGAAATTAAATTTGCTTATGTTGAAAGCCTTGTCTCGCCAAAATTCGGCCTAACAAAGATCAACAAATGAAAGTGAAGATAAATGCATAGATGTAAGATCCAAGCATGTTTATTACTCTTTAAGTATGAGATGTACAATTTGTTTGAATTAAATTCATCATGAGATAATTATCAGTTCTTCTCAAGCATTGCTTTAAATAAATGACATTTGAATCTTTTTGGGATTGTTAGTTGCAATAACTTTCCTTATGATATATCATGTTGTACTTTTTATATTCTCATGGGATACAAATTTGTTTGCCGAATTCTGCTTTTACAATATGCAGCTGAGAAATTTTATGGGTTGTGAATCAACTGTACGTATATAGTGTCCTGCTTTCTGCATCAACAAGACACAGTTAGAGCTTATTGACATATGTCTTGTATATAAATAGAAAATTTATAATTACTTCAATTGAAAATTGATGAATATAATCTTACCATATCTTGCAATTTTCCTTTTTATGAATAATACCATGACATATTTATGATAGATGGAGTAATCCATCCCCAAGTGATATATTCGGTTAGTGTAATGTAATGTCTTACTAATGTTAAAAAGTAAATAAGAACTAATTATTTACTGTGTATGTGATCTCCTGCTCTCACGTAAACGTAATAATGGAGTCTGAAAGCAGCATCACAATCCCACATGATATTACCACCGAGATTCTACGTCGCCTTCTGGCCAAATCTTTAGGCCATTATCCCAAAAACGATCAACCGAAGTCACCTCATCTTCGTCTCCAACTATCGTTCACTTTATTCCCTACCAGTCAATCACCATGAAACAATATCAATGCCAATGAACTTTATCTTAAGAACCTGTTATCCTAATAAATTCACTTTTCGTGGCTCATGCAATGACTTTGTTTGTGTGTCTACTCACAACTGGGATGCGGATAAGCACACACTCGTCATTTTGAACCCAACGACTAGAGATTTTGTTTAGTTTCCCGATTGCAGTATTCGGATGATAAACAACCCTTGGAACATTTATTATAGGGTGTATGGATTTGGGTATGATTGTCTGACTGATGATTACAAGGTTGTTATAATAAGTTACTCTCAGCTTCATGAATTGTTTCTTCCTGATAGTATGTGTGTGCATGTTTTTAGCCTCAGAAATAATACTTGGAGTCCTGTGATTGATTTTCCATATTATCATATTTTTGCATATCGTTTTTCGGGTGTTTTTGTTAATGGGTTTCTCAATTGGATGGCTAAGAAGGACTCTCAAGGTTTACCAGTAATTTTTGCTTTTAGTTTAGCAGATGAGATTTTCAATGAAGTGCCATCACCCAATTTCTGTAATGATGTTGATATCATGTCTAATAGTGATTGCATACTTGTTGCACTTGGTGAAAAGGGGTCCTGGACAAAGAATGTAATCCACAGGCTCGATGAAAGTCCAAGGGTTGAACCAATGCTTTTCGATGACAAAGGCATAATTCAGATCGAGTAGGGGTGTTAATCGGGTCGGGTTGATCGGGGCCGGGTCAATTCAGATCGAGTCAAAATCGGATCGAGGTTAAAAATAACATCCCCGAACCCGACCCTATTTGAACTCGGGTTAGTCGGGTTCGGGTCAATCCGGTTCGGGTCCCCTCGGGTTCGGGCCAACCCGAATATGAGTAAAATGGTCATAAAAATGCCTATTTGTTCTAGTTTAGATAAATTTAAAAAATATATATATTAGAAGTAAAAAAACCCTTATTCGGGTCAAATGGGTCGACCTGAACTTGAGTTAGCAAAAAAATATTTAACCCGATACACGACCCTATTTAGCATTCGGGTTGACCCGAGTAACCCGACCCGAATAGTCTTAGTCGGGTTCGGTTCGGATCGGGTCAGCCTTTTTAACACCCCTAGTCGTGAGTGTCGATACTGTATGATGTTGTGTTGTGCCTTATATGCGTGTTCCTTGATCCCATCTCGTACACTGTCTAGACAAAGTACTAAATGATAGTTCGCTGAGTAAAACTCTAACTGAATGTAGTTGATATGGAGCTTATTTTGTGAGTTTATGCGGTTGCCACTTTCTGCATATTCCTTTTGCAACTCAAACTGTGTTTACGCAGCACCAACAAGACTTAAGTTTTAAGTGGTCAAAGATGATTATCATCATTAAATGTATCACTGCAAACAAGCAAGTATTCAAGTATAACATCTGTTTTTGTATAACATTATTGTTGGTACAAATACAATGCAGAAAAATGTACTACTTAACGCCAAAACACATCAAACAAAACTTTTTTTCAACTGATCCATCACATTATACAAGTTCTGGAGTTATGTGCGTATGTGGTCAACAATGAAGTGTATATGATCAGGCTTCACAGTAGCCTGGAGAGCTCTCAGCCTTATGTGTGTCATCACCTAGAAACTCAGATCTTAACTTCATAAGTAACCGCCCTAAATAATTGAGTCCTTCACCATCTCGGCCTCCGCCCCAAAAGTAATCATGAGGAGAAGCTTCAACCAGTACAGAGCCCACTGTTGACATAAGCATTGAATTCAAGTGCGGATAACTAGAGAACTTGCACTTCAATGCTTTATACATGACTTCTGTCTTCACATTGTCCCAATTGGACCTTACCTGCATAACCATATTAATGTGTCCTAGATGAGCCCTTAATCATGAGATTAATCAACAACATTTTTTTTTTTTTTTTTTTTTTTTGCATTAATACCAATGTACTTCTTTATTTATCTCGCTTTAGGCCTTGAACTCTGTTTTATAGGTTTTAGTTATTAAGAAATGGTTTTGTGTCATGGGACATTTTGTGACTAACCAACAAGGTTTTTTCCTTTTCTTTTTTGCATGAAAACCAGTTTGCCACTTTATTTATACCATTTGAATCATTTTGTTTTTTTACATCCGAGTTATAAAAAAGATGCCTTTCTCAAGTTTGGGTCAATTTGTAACAGGAAAACCATCCAAAAGCAGCTTTCAAAAGATCACGGGTGCAAAATGACCAAATGAAATTGACCCTAATAAGACACAAATCAATCTTTTAATGACCCACATGTCTAAAACTTGTGGGACAAATGAATAAGCACATTGGTAGTTAATTGAGTAGTCATTGTTGTTTTAATCAAAATGCCAAGAAGTACAGTTTGTCGAAAAAAATTCTTAATAATATCACAACAAGAAGTGTGTAGAAGGTATACCATATCCGGGTGTTTTCTTTGTATGTTCCTCCCCATACGTGCTGCTTCTTCAGGGCTTTTAGCCGTATGTATTGCTTCAACATAACTACGTGCATTAGGATTGCTTGACCCCACAAACTTATGTGCCTAAATTTGACGCAAAAAGAGTATTCAGATAGTATCATCACATGGATTATAACATAAGCACTTGCAATGGGGTTAAAAAATCACCTGATAATAGTGTTCTACACTTGACCAAGTGACAAGCTCACCATTTTCATCAGGCAGTTGAATTGGATGAGGGGAAAAATTGGAGAAACTCCCGTATAGGTCCCATGTCTTATAAAAAAATATTATTGGCGAATCATAAGGAGATAAAGATGGATCAATGGCTGAGGTTTCATCAACCGATGGAATAACAGGTGTTAGATCAGGAATAGGTTGTAGATATCCGCTAATAAGCACATCGGGTCCTATCTGCAATTTTAGTCGGGAGTTTGTTACTACACAAACTATCAACATTTTTAGCGTTTGATTAAATTTTATAGATTGAATTTCATACCAACCTGCTCATAAGAAACATCGATTAGTTCTAAAGCCTGTGTCATTTCAACCATTCCAAGTTCCCCAACTGGTGAAGGCGCATTCTTTCCACCTATTATTTTAGGAGCAACAAAAGCATGCACCTGTGTTAACAAAAAGCATGTACGTTCAGGTAATCACTATGGGTATGGGTTTAATTGTATAGTACTTAAATGACAAAACTAAGACACACCTTGTGTATGACACCAGAAGAAATAGCTGCTGCTGATAATGCCCCTCCACATTCCCACAAGAGTGAAAGATAGCCACGATCATAAAGGTAGTCCACGACATCTTTAGGATTCAAGATATCAAACTCCACCACTTCAACACCTTTGGATGCAAGAAACTTCTGGAAACTCCTTCTTGCACCTCTTTGAGTGACCACTATAGTCGGCACCTCTCTGACATCCCAAAGATGTGCAACCTCGGGAAGATCAAGAGTTTGTGACATAACTATTCGCATAGGTAAATGGTCACCTCCATGTCTTGGAGTTAAACGTGGATCTATATTTATAAAAAAGTTTAGAAGGGAAAAAATAAATAAATAAAAAAAAACCCGATAAGGATATATCCAAAATCCGTAGTATTTATGAAGTAGGTGATTTCAAAATTTCATACTATCTTTGCGCACAGTATTTCCTCCTACAATAACTGCATCACTTCTACCACGTAATTCAAAAACTCGTGATCTTGACTGTTTGCTACTAATCCATGATGCATGTCCACTACTAGCAGCAATTTTTCCTGCCAGAATATGAGAATTAATGAATATATTTAGTTTGATAGTGATGTTCAACATTTACGTAATGCACGATTCTAACCGTCAAGAGTCATCGCATACTTCAGAAACGAGAAAGGGACTCGAGAAGCTGTTCTATATAGCAAAGGAGCATTGACAACGAGACATGATTTTAGGGCATCCTAGAAATATAGAATATAGCATTAACAGATGTATGGCTTGCTAAAAAAATTTAAAGACTTTCAGTGCAGAGAGAATATCAACAATTAAAGTATACCTCGATTGATGTCGTCCTTATATCTTCTCCGAGAACATCAACCTGCAGACCTTCAGTTCTCAATGTCTGAATAGCTTTTCCACGAAGATGTTGTAACGGATTTCTGATCCCGACAACAACTCTAGTAATTCCTGCCTAAGGATTAAGTTTCAGATGCATGCTGTAATGGATGTTTGACTTTTGATTGTCAAACCTAATTTTATTTGCAAGTAATTCAAGGCTACTAAGATCCCTACATCTGTAAGACCATTTATAGAACTACATTTTTTCTAGTTAAACTCAATGTAACATTTTGCTCAGATTACATTATTTTATAGTCATTTTGGAGTGAACAGTAGTTAGTTGGCTCGCAGAAGTCAAATACATAATAGTTATTGAATGTCAAAGTACAAGTAATGTTCAAGCAGACAACTTGCTTTTTACTTTTCATCAAAAAGTGTACTCATACACGTACAAATATCAGACAGTGTAATTCTTTCTATTTTGGGGTTATTCACTAGTATAGCTTATTTAGAAGACTAGCCCCTTTATCTGCCTCCTTAATGCTTAATATGTACGTTCCCATCTCGAGAGAAAAGCCAAGGGTTCTTCCAATGCCATCTAGGTGTGGTCTGATACCTTACTCATTGGCATTAATCTTAAAGTCAACAAAAGAAACATTTGTTCAGTAAGACTATTTTCAGATTAGCGGTTACTCTGCAGACTACAGTGACTGTCTTCTTATAATCATCTTAACTAATCATAAAGTTAATAACTATCCTTATAGTTTTGTATTGTCGTAACACTATGGTTACCATTACGCTTGAGTTTAATTTGCTCTTATCTAACTTCCAATCTCATCACACACCTTCTTCGCATTCCCAAGTTAGGCTTAAAGGGTGTTTGGGATTGCTTATAATTACTTATATGCTCATATGCTTTTGCCTGAACTAAGTACTTATAAGCTGCTTAAAAAGATAACAACTCCTGGAAATGGTGTTTGGATTTGCTTATTCTGTAAAAAATGCAAGAATACTGGAAACAATAATTATTTGCTGAAAAAATTCTATCAAATTCATTGATAAAAAAGATTAAGTTAAATTTGTTTGTAAAAACTTTATTTTAGTGGCTGCTTTAGAGGTGCCTTAGCATGTCATTGCACCTTCATTGTTCTGCTCATGTATATAGTTTCCAAGGTTTAATATACATTCACCGCTTACCAAAAAGAAGGGAAAAAACAAAAAACAAAAAAACTTATTGATTTCAGCAAAAATAAACTTTTGAAAATCAGCTCCCTAACTGCTTATCAGTATCTGTAAAAATATGCAGATAAGCAGAAGCAGTTCGGATAACACAAAACAGCTTCTGCTTAGAGATAAGCAAAAAACTTAATAAACCCAAACAACCCCTAAGGAAATCTTTCGGTAAACTTACTGTATTTGATACAGCTATTAGCTAATAAGCACTTTTGAGTTTAGATAAAGCCATTTAACTGATCAGCTTACTTATTGCGCTATTCTAGGAAACTGTTTTTGATCATCTTATCTGAAAATTTCTAATTATTTACACAGCTTATTCATTTTAAACCAACTAATTTGGAAAATCTCAAACAATCACATCTATCATCCTACGATCCACACACATACCTTAGCCCGATAAGCATCATTTCTTTTACATTAGTACGCAATATAATCAAACAAAAACCAGGGTGTTTTTTGAAACCGGTATAGCGAGCTTATGGCTTATATCTTATGTTTCATAAGCTTATTTTGAAACTTTTCGGCCTATATAAGCCGAAAAGAAAACCACATAAGTGATAAAGCCGCTATATAAGCTTAAACAAACACCCCGCAAGTATAGCAAGAACAAGAACTAGGGTGTTTGTTTAAGCTGATATTCCGAGCTTATGAGCTTTTTGACTCCGGATTATATTTCATAAGCTCACTTTTTATGGCCTATTTTGAGACTTATGGGCTTATATAAGCTTATTATGATATAACATGCTTGTATAATACGGTGTTTGGCTAAGCTTATTAAACGTAAGCCCATTTGGGCTTATTTTTTATAAGCTCCAAATTTACGGCTTATTTTGAGACTTGTCGGCTTATATATATGATAAACTTATATAACCCGACAAGTCTCAAAATAAGCCGTAAAATTGGAGCTTATAAAAAATAAGTCGAAATTTCATTAAATTTAGGCAAATTTCGGCTTATTTTTTATAAGCTCCAATTTTACGGCTTATTTTGAGACTTGTCGGCTTATATAAGTTTATTATATCTATATCATAATAAACTTATATAAGCCGACAAGTCTCAAAATAAGCCGTAAAATTGGAGCTTATAAAAAGTAAGCCCAAATGGGCTTATCTTTAATAAGCTTAAAGCCTCAAAATAAGTCTCAAATAAAAAGTGAGCTTAGGAAACATAAGCCGAAAACGACATAAGTAATAAACGCGCTATATAAGCTTAAACAAACACCCCATAACTATAGCAAGAAAAACAAGCAGCAACCTTAATAAACGACGAAACCGCGGTAAAGTCACCATGACAATCACCAGGTTCCATATTAACATAAGCAGTGGCACCTCTACACCACTCGCCCCCACTCTCCACCGCCTGCACCTCCGCTGGGGTCGTTCCTTGGGCATAAAGATGCCCTTCTCCGACCACTTTCCCATTCGTTGCTATCACGCAGCCAAAGTTGGGATGTGGGGAGGTGAAACAAGCGGATTTGTCTGATAGCTCTGCGGCGCGTTTGATGTACGTGGCGTCAAGCGCGTGGTTGTGGTTGTGGGAAGTGATGTTTGGTAGTTTGCATGTGATTGTGGGGGTTAAGGTTGTGAACCCCATTGAGATTGGCATTGTTCTTGTTGGGTTTTTTTTGTAAGTGGTACTACTTCTTCAAGTACTTGTGGTTTTTCTAACTGGGGAAGATAGACTTCTAAGTCTAAATTTGGATTTTGCTGAAAAATTGAAATAGAGAAAGAAAAATACGTTTTGAAAATGAGCATCGATCGATCGGCATGATTAATTAGTGTCTAATTGTATACCTATTATGTTCAGGGGCGTAGCCAGGAATTTGTTTATGAGGGGCTAAAAACTTTTTAAAATACATCAACAAGTGCTAAAAGAACATCATAATATATAACTATGCAAAATTGTTGCAAAAAATTTGTTCATTTAGCATTTTAGTTGCACACGGCGCTCATCCGCATCATTAAAATCATCAAAAATTGAATCTAAACTAAATTCCTTAGCTATAACCTTCTCAATGTAAAGAACTAGACTATCAGAAATGAAATCATCATCCAATCTGTTTCGAAGTCTATTTTTCACAATTTTCATGGCTGAAAATGCACATTCAGTAGTTGCAGCTGAGACCGGGAGAGTCAACACAAGTCGGATCAATATGTCAACAAGATAATAGTGACTTGCTTTTCCTGACTCTGCTAACTCTTGACATAGTTTAACAATTGATGATGATTTTTGTAAAAGTGAATGATGCTTGACATCGACTTCAAAGTGTTTCAACTGAAATTCCAAGCCATCTATATCTTGTTTAATAAAATCAAGAAAGTAGTATTTTCTTGCAAGTTTGCAAATAGAATCCGCTTTAAAAGATTTGTAACCATCCCTTGGATCTAAAGCAGCGGTGAGTTGTAAAAGCTCCACAACTTTTTCTTTAAACCTTGGGGTAATGTTGTAAATGTTTGACGAAACTTTGTGTGGACAAGAACTTGGGATAATGTTGAGGATTGTTCAGCCAATTAGTATTTATATAAGAATTGATATTTGATAATCCGTTAAATTGTATAACAATTAGGAATTCTAGAGATGGGCTATTACAAGTATAACTATATCAATTTTAGTGGTGGGCAAAAAAAAACACTAGACACTTTACTATATTGGACTAATATATATGTACAAATGTTAAAGATTTGTGGGTGGGTCATGGCCCACGTTGGCCTCTACATGCCTACGCCACTGATTATGTTGGTAACAAGGGAATAAATCAATGCCAAATGCATTGAGACACCAAATTAGTCATATTCCTTTAAAAATAACAAGAACCAAACGTTTGATGGAGGGCGTGTAGATAAGGTTGTTTAATTAATTACTGATTAAAGTAAGCAAGTTCTAAATTTAACAATTAAGTAACTGACTATCATTTTCTTGCGTTTACTACAACTTTTTAGCCCACTCCGTTTCCCCGTCAGTCCGCCACTTTTTTTTCTTGACTTTTGTGTTGGCTTTTTGGGTTCCACGTAATAGATAGACACACATAGGGGCTGTTTCTTTTTACTTAATTGGGGAAGGAATGATAGGACCCACTAATTTAATAATATTTCTTTTTTAAAAAGAATCCACTATTTCTTTTATTTGGTCTATATTCCCAAGTCTTGAATTATGATGTCCTCCCTAATAATTGGCTTATATAGACATGTACCCTACATATATTTATAAGATTCTTAGAGGCTGTTTCTTTTATTTTATGAGTTAAGTGGATGGGCCCCTTTTTGTTGCGTCCACTTATTGGGGAGGAGCACCTTTTGCATTCTTTGGCCACACATACCATTTAGTAGATAAATAAACATTAATATATGTGTTGCCTACCACTATCTACCCAGTAAGACTCATTAACATTAAAAAGAAATACCAGTGTAGGGGGAAAAAAGAGAAAAGAAACACCCTGATAGATAAATATTCGAAAGTCGCAAAACACGCAAACAAAGTCACAACACACACTTAGGTGTGTTTGGGGAGAGACAAGACTTATGAGAGTTTGAGTTTTAAAAAAAACTAGCTTTTAAAATAAGTTTCGTTTATCACGCAAGTTTTTAAAAGATTATAGAAGCTTGAACTTGTGACATAAGCTCATTGGAAGTAGCTTTTAAAGGGGCTTGAGTTTATAAAAATACAATTTACATAAATTCCCTTATGGTTTAAATTATACATTGATATTTGTCCTTGATATGTGCAAAAACACATATCATTTCTTTATCAAATAAAACCCAAAATAACCAAGAAAGAGCCGTTTATTGTTAATATTTGCGTGTTTCTTGAGTTTTTGTATGTGCAGGTAAGGATATGACAAAACAGACAAAAGAAAGCCAAAACCGAAGAAAAACCGAGCACGAGAGAAAGAAGAGATCAAAAGCTGAAGCTGGGGAAGGAATTTTCAAAATGGCAACTTTAGTCCTTGATGATTCAGATTTGTCAAGTTTGGTCCTTGAAGAATAAATTTCTCAAAATGACAAATTTGGTACTTGGAGTTTGTGAAGATGTCAAGAATCACCCTTGAGAGCACTTGTCCAAAATTACAGAATTAGTCCTTGCAATTTTACACCTTGTCATTTCCTACCCTTAATCCTAAAATTTAACTAACCCTTAAAACCTTATAACACTTATATCCGGATCCAACAAAATAAAACAATCCAAGCCCATAATCCTCAAAAGCCCATTTACCCACAACCCGGTTCAAATAACCAAACTGGTACCCACTATACCCGTATACCCATATATTACCCAAAGTCAAATAAGACTAAAAAATACCCACCCCTTATAACAGATGCGCGCCCAAACAAAAAAAAACCCATTTACTGTTTAACCACCACTTCCACCTTTTACCCTGCTTCCCACCTTTTTACCCACACTTAATGTACCTTCTGGAAGCTCTGACAACGTGTCAGTAAGATGGTGTCACAGGATTGCCAGGGTGGATAAAGGGCACATTCTGATTGGGTGGAACACCTCACCCAATTGATCCAAGGGCTTAGATTAGAGATGGTGACAAAGAGATGAATCAATGGCTGTGATTAGACGTTCGTGAAGCTTCTGAAAGGATCCCAAGGCTTCTCCCATCAGCTATATAAACCCCGTCATTCACAATTGTAGACTTGTCCAATTTCCATGTCTTAGGAATTGTTACCATTGCTTATTTACTTGTTATTTTTATGTTTTTTCTGTATTAAATCCAGTGTAATCTTCATTTTTAGTTGTAATTTCACTTTACTTTAATGCAAAGTTACCTTGTTTTCATTTGGCCTCTTTTAAGATTTCAGTCATTAAAGTCTGTTTAATAAGTTTTACTTACTGTTTAATAAGCTCAATTAAGCTTGTGAAAGCTTAATTGAGCTCATCTCTGCTTTTAAATGCTCTAATTCTCAGTTTTAGAAAAAGGTCAACGAAAGTCAACTTTGGTAAAAAATCAGAAGTCAAACCAGGTTGTGAGTGAAATCTGATTTTAATATTCCAATAAGCTAAGTTTAGTGTTAATTTGAATGATTTAAAATCAGTTGAGTTAAATTTCTTCAAGATTTCAAGGTTGAGTACCATTTGTTCAAGTTAAGTGGTGTTTGGATTGTGCTTAATTTAGAGGATTTGGCAAGATCAAAATGTAGAAACTGAGTTAAGAGGATTTGGTTTGCTGATTTCAAAAATTTAGTGTTCATCACTTTGAAGTTTCCAAGCCAGTCAAGGTATTTTTGGTTTCATTTTCAAAAATAAAACTGCATATCAGTTAGTAACCTGTTCTGCACCTCATCAATCTGTCCATTGCTGATTGACCTGAATTTGTTTAAACCTTAAGTAGCTTTGTAGTTTTTAAGCATAGGATTGATATGTTTTAGCTCTTTTAGTTATTTTAATACTTAGTCAGTAGTCGAATTAGTCTGAACTTAGCCTCCTTTAGACTGTTTGCTGTCACCTTTGCTGTCCTATTAGCACTTTTCTAATATAGATTTCTGCTTATATCTTTGGAATTAAGGTATTGATTTTGCTTATTTAGGTAGTCATTAGTGTAGACTCATCTAGTTCCTCATTTAGGAGCGTATTAGTACTTTTTAGTTACTAATCCTAAGCCTGCAAGTTCCATCTTAAGTCTGCATATGCCTTGAATTTGCCATAACTGTTTCTACATCAGTCCCCAAATGTCCCAAATAGCCATTTAGTTTTTGATCTTTAATTTCTTCATCATTAGTCCTTATTAGCTGATATTTTAGATATAGATTCTCTGGCTGGTTGTTTATTGATTTCAACTTCTGGATTTCCCATTAGCTTTTTAGATAAGCCTGCGCATAAGCTTGAAGTTAGCCAGTTAGGCTGTTTGGCACTTAAGTTTGAGTCTCGTTTAATCACTTGTAGCTTGTACTTCAGAGGTATATTTCAGTTGTTTTAGGTTCATTTCAGTTATATTTAGCTTATTACATGTTCTAGTAGCTTTTGGTCCACCATAGTAGCTTATAGCTTATTTACTTATTAGTTTTTAATCTCATTTTGCATATCAGTAGCTTATCCTCTGTTCACAGTTAGTTTTTGTTAATTTACCTAGCATCATAATATCATTTTAGATTTTTCCAGAATTTTTCATAATTTTTAGTTACTGTTTGATATTTTTCTTATTTAAAATCTATTTTTAGGACTTTTTAAATAGCTTTTAATACAATTAAATCAGAAAATCTTAAAAAAAATAATTTTTCATTTTTCCTAGATTAAGATAAATACAAAAAGAAAAAAAATAATTTTTCTAGATTTTTCCTAGCTTATTTTGTAATTTTTAGCCAATTAATTAGATTTAAATAGTTTTAAATTCGTAGAAAATAGAAAAATAATCAGAAAAATACAAAATTAGTTTTGATAATTCTCTTAGGTTATTTTAGATTTTATAAAAATAGTTTCATAATTTTCTCTTTAATTTTCATAATTTTTAGAATTTTAAGTTAGTTTTAAAAGTTAAAAATTAGTTTTTAATTTGATTAAAATCCAGAAAAATCCTAAAAATTAGTTTTAATTCATAAATAGTTTTCACATTGCATTTCTAGAATAAAAGTAATTTTAGGTCATTTTTAGGATATAGTTTAGACGTAGTTGCTTTTTATTCGCGTTTCGTTTTAATCCCGTATTTGCATGTTAGTTTTATTTGCGTATTTAGGATTTCCCGTAGTGTAATTTCATTTTATGCTTCCCTTGCCCCGTAGTTTGGAAAACTTCAAATTATCTCCTTCTCTTATTCAAATCCCGATAATAGCGACGTGAGTTGGAAATTCCATTCAACCCTCGTTCGGAACGATCTCGGTGTGCTCAAACCTAACACGTTTGAGTTACCCAACATACTACAAACTTCTATTATTGATTTTTATCGAATCAGTCCTCTTGTGTCATTTCATAATTATAAGTTCTAGCTCCAGCTATTTTGCCAATGTATCTTAACGTAAAAGCTTCAACTCCAACTCTCATAACCTCGAGCTATTTTGCCGAACGTATCTTAAAGTAAAAGCTTCAACTCCAACTCTCATAAGCTCCAACTATTTTTGCCAAACGTATTTTAAAGTAAAAGCTTCAGCTCCAACTCTCATAAGCTCCAACTCCAACTAATTTCGCCAAAACATACCCTTAAACCTTAAAAAGCATTCAGATTTTTAGGTGTTATCAAATATTGAACGACTGAAATGAAATTGAAGGTAATAATTTGCACTTTGTGTTTAATTTAGTTTTTAACTAACATTTAGGTTTTGAACGCTTGAACTTAAATTGGGGAAATTTGTTCATGCAGATGGCATCATCTTCTGTTACTGAAGGTATTGATGTAGAAGTAAATAGCTGAGGTTTGTTTTTAAAGCATCCATTTTCTTATGTTGTTGGTAGGATACAAACCCTAAAAAATAAAAACTTATACGAAATGAATTTTAGTTAGTTGATTTAGTATCTTGAAAAAGAATCCCTATAATTTGGTTGTTCGTCTTTATCTTATTGTATTCCTGACAAAGATATGCATAATGGGGACTAAGGGTAATTAAAAGTGAGTTTGACATTGGATCGCTTATGTATAATGGTCTGAAACTAAAAAAGCATATTTTTGTTTTTATAAAGTAATTTGAAGATGAACTGATAGAGTTTATTGGTGGGGATTGTAACATTCATAAGCATAAGGTTGATAAATGTAACATCTCAAAACTTGGAGTTTTTGTTACGAGTATTTTTATAGTATTTATGTTGTTTTAGAATGTTAAGAGAGTTAACATTTAATCAAAAAAAGACTTGAAATGTAACATAAGTTAACTGATAAAGACCTTCAATAACAGCTAAGAGCTTAGTTCTTGCTATGTAACACCGATTCACAATCACTTGATTATTAGAATTTGGCATTTTCTTCCTTCTTTTTCTCTATGCACGACACACACATACACACTACACAACTTTGGAAAGTTGTGGAAAGTCAAAGAAGCATGGCCTATAAAAAAAATTGGCACAAGTTTTCCAAAATGACACTTTCAGACCATCAAGTCTTATTCTTTTGATAATAGCCACCAAATAACTTTTTAAGCAAACATATTCACACTTGGCTTTTAATTGACTTTCAACGTATAACAAATGACTAACCAATCACATAAAGTCTTCTAACACATAATTATCATAGTCAAACTAATATAATGAAAATAAAATAATAAAATACCTTAACGGTTTTCGGGTGTAACAGATATGATATTTATGATATATGAAATGTGTTTTTTTTAAGTTTCGAAGAATTTACGAGTCGTGTAAGTCCAATTTTCAAAAAATGGAAACGCTGTAGGTCATAAGGTTTATACGACATGTAGGAAATTCCTATACGTCGTATAGGATTCCTGGTAAAAAAAGTAAAATAAAATAAATTTGGGCGTTTCAATAAAGGTAAAAAGAACGTGGATGAAACATGTTAGGGATAAAGATGTTAGGTAATGTGAGGATGATTCATCAAGTGAAGATAGGGATGATGTTGATGAAATGAATTATTCAACAAATGACGTTAATAATGATACAGATTCACTAGATCATGTGATATGTAACAACCCGCATTTTCAGGTTACTTTTCATTTTGTGAAAAGTTACTATTCACTTTTACTATTCATCTCGTAAAATTTTTATTTTAGTTTACTATCATGTTAGGAATTATTGTAACAGTAGGTTTCTACTGATAAAGGTTCCTGCTGATAGTTTTATTATTTCTACTGATAGTGTGGTTCCTGCGGATAGTGCAGTTGCCACTGATAGTCATTATTATTTCTGCGGATATGTAGTTTCCGTATTGTTAGTATTTAGTTGGGATATGCATGAGTTAAATTAGGAATAGATAATGAATATCTTTTACATGATGAGTAAGCTGCACAATTAGGGTTTCTTGTAGTATAAAAGAAACCAGCGGCTAGGGTTGATGTACGCTCTTTAATAATATTGTTAGTGAATTAATATAGATCCTTAGAGGATCAAGTATTTGGTGTTTATTGTCTTCTTGAGTATTGTGTTTATATTCCGCGTAAACATAATTCTAGCAAAGGTTCTCCTTAGTTCTCTTGTGATTACACAAGTTAACTATACTTTCTCTAAGGCTCATAAGATCTATCTGGGACTGAACCCAACAAGTGGTATCAGAGCCTGGTGAGAATCTTTCTTAGAAGACAGTCTTACTCTCTTTCTCAAAACCATAACAATGACATCATCAAAACATTCAGATTCAGAAAATGATGAACAGCCTGAGCCATCAAACACTCAGTCCACTATTCAGCAGGTTGTTACCACCATGTCCAACACCAATGCAAAATTTCCCTACCTGAAGAAGGACGAATATGACATATGGGCTATGAAGATGGAAAATTATATCTCCAACATGGACATCCATCTCTGGAACATTGTTCTAAAAGGCAACAGTAAGAAGGCTACTAGAAGAGATCCTGATGGGAATGTGATAATTCTTCCAGCCACAACAAATGCAGAACAAATTGCACTTCAGAGGGAAACCAAGGCAAGGACTACCTTGCTTCAAGCTCTTCCAGATGAGCATATGAGTGACTTTTATCATCTTGATGATGCAAGAGAAATCTGGAGAGCAATAAAAGCAAGGTTTGGAGGTAACGAAGAGTCTAAAAAGATGAGGAAGTCAATGCTCAAGCAGAGCTTTCAGGAGTTTTCAATTTCTGAGAGGAAGGCATACACAAGGGGTATGATAGGTTCCAGAAAATCCTCAGCCAGCTGAAACAGATGAAGTCCAAACCTGACAATGAGGAATGCAATCTCAAGTTCCTTCGTGCTTTACCTTCTTCCTGGAGGTAGGTTTCTCTCACACTCAAGGCAAAGGGAGGCCTTGACTACTTAAGCTTTGATGACTTATACAATAAGCTTAGATCTCTTAAAATTGATATCAAGGGTCATTCATCTTATTCTCCTACTCCAACACACTCAGCTTTTGGTAGTGCTACCAGTGCTAACATAATGGTGTCTTATGCTGAGAGTCCCACTTCTTCATCAGCAGCAACCAGAATACACACTTCTTCTACAAGAAAATCAAAGTCCAATTCTGTGATAGAGGATGTGCTTCACTCTTTTGTTGCTGAAACTGAAGACCAACAACAGTTGGCCTATGAAGATTTTGAACAAGTGGATAAATGGGATTTGGAGGAGATGGATCTCAAATGGCAGATGGCCATGCTTGCTGTGAAAGTCAACAGGTTTGAGAAGGGCTATGGGAGGAAGTTTGGCTACAAGGGAAGAGAATCAGCCAGGTTTGACAGAAAGAAGATCAAGTGCTTTGAATGCAACCAACTTGGTCACTTTGCTAGAGAATGTCCAGACAAGAAGGGAGGTGACAGAAGAAGGTATAATGCATCAAGCTCAAGGAAGCTGAGGAGGTCAAACCTACAGCCTTGTTGTCTCTGGAGTCAAGGGTTGACTGGGATGAGCATGTGAATGAAGCTGAGGATGAAAATCCTCAGGTTGGATTGGTTGCTGATACTGCTGATGAGATTGCACTAATGGTCATCACCTCTCATGTACAAAATTGTATGTTTGGTTGTAATGCTAAATATGATGCTCTTAAAAGTGAATTTGATGATGTTAATGGCCAATATAAAGAATATTTTATTCAGGTCCAGGACTATAAGAAAACTGTTAAATCTTTAGAAAAACAAAAGGCCTGGTACCAACAAAATCAGTTGGCTCTTGAAGAAAAAGTTAAAGTGTTAGAAAGAGATTTAGAGAATACCACAAACAGGCTAAAATTTAATAAGAAAGAATATGTAAAGGTCATTGCTGAAAAGGAGGGTCTACAGGCTAATTTAGATACAGATGTGGCTAGACATAAACAGTGGCAAGAACAGGCTAAAAACCTAGATAAAGTGTGGAATAGTTCTATGTCTGTTAAAAATAAGATGGGATTGGGCTTCAAGGACTATATTGGTCCAGATGAGGTGTATGACCCCAATGAATACAGTGTTTTTAGTCTTGTCACTGATGAAGAAGAAAATAAATATAGAAAACCTGTTAAATATATAAATCAAGGTGAAATGCATTCAGTTCCTTCTTCTATAAATGGTATTGTTAGGCCACCCAACCCAGACTCAGACTCAGATGAATCACATATGACCTATGGTCAAAAGTCCAATGACTTATCTGACACTGGCAGTGAATCTAATACTTTTGTCTCTTGTTCTTCTAGTGATAGGACTTCAGAGACCTAGTCTAAAGACTATACCAGTTGTGATTCAAGTGAAGAGTCTACAACGCCCAAGTCTGCCTCTCCCAAGCCCTTGTTTGTCCCAAGAGTTGCTGTTAATGATTCATCTTCAAAGACATCTTATTTTAGAAACATTTCTTGTTCTGTTGATTTTGTTAAAAACAATTCTGATTTTGGTTGTGGTTTGAATGATTTTGTTTGTATTAAGACTATTCCTGTTTTGAACAAGCATTTTAAAAAAAAATAATGTTTTGCTTGTGGTAGTACATTTCATCTTATCAAAGATTGTGATTTTTATGAGAAACAGATGGGTGTTTGTACTAATTAACAGAGACATAGACCTATATGGAATGATGTGACCAACATTCCTCCGTTTGTTCCCTCTGGAACACATGTGAGGACCAGCAGAACCAATTCTGCTGGTAGACCAGTTGCTGCTGGTAGACCAGTTCCTGTTGGTAACCCAGTTTCTGCTGACAGGCCATCTTCATCATGTTGGAGAAGAAATTTTTATAGGCCATTATACATACCTACTATTACTTATTTTCAAAATGGATACAGGCCAGTTAATAATGAGCCATTGCATAAAAGGGGGGCAAGGTGGGATACTACTGTTAAGCCCTCAGCAGGTTGCTCTTGGACACACAATAGACCATCTTTCATGAAGGGTTCCAAGAACAATAGTGGATCTCATCAATCTGCAGGTCTTTCTAATATGATCCACAAGGCAGGCCCAAGTCAGTGATGGCTTGGGTCTCCATGTATGCTAATGTTGTTGTATATCTTTTAACTTGTAGGATGATCCTCATTCTAATAAAGATTTAGGCATTGTTGATAGTGATTGTTCTAGGAGTATAACAGGGAACAGAGACAGACTTCATGATTTTGTATCTCTTTAAGGAGGTACTGTTACTTTTGGAGGAGGAGATGGTAAAATTACATGGAAGGGAACTATTAGAACTTTCAAGCTGGACTTTGAGAATGTGTATTATGTAGAAGAATTGAGAAACTTCAACTTATTTTCTGTGTCCCTGTGACAAGAAAATTTTTGTGTTGTTCACTGATACTGAATGTCTTGTTCTCTCAAAATATTTCCAGATACCTAATGACAGTCAAGTTGTTCTGAAGGTGCCTAGGAAACAAAATTTGTATACATTCAATCTCAATGAAGTTCAGCCTGCAGGTGATTTAGCTTGTTTGGTGGCAAAAGCATCCTTGGATGAATCTAATAAATGGCATAGAAGGATGGCTCATGTTAATTTCAAAACAATCAACAAGCTGGCAAAACTTGGTTTAGTTCATGGACTTCCTTCCAAGGTCTTTACTAATGAACACAACTGTGTGGCTTGTAACAAGGGAAAGCAACACAAGGCTTCCTATAAGTCCATTGCTGCTGTCAGCACTATCACTGAGCCCTTGCAGCTTCTTCATATGGATCTTTTTGGTCCTACATCTATCAGAAGCATTGATCACAAATACTATTGTTTGGTGGTTACTAATGACTATAGTAGGTATTGCTGGGCATTCTTCTTGGGGACTAAAGATGAAACATTTCAGATTCTTCAAGACTTTATTGCCCTGGTAGAGAATCAGTTGAATAAAAAGGTTAAAGCCATTAGGTGTGACAATGGGACAGAGTTCAAGAATGCCAAATTAATTGAGCTATGTGCTACAAAGGGGATAAAAAGGGAAAATAGAACCAGGACTCCACAACAAAATGGAGTTGCTGAAAGGAAAAATAGAACCCTGATTGAAGCAGCAAGATCTATGCTTGCTGATTCTAAGTTACCTACCATGTTCTGGACTGAAGCAGTCAGCACTGCTTGTTATGTATTGAACAGGGTGTTGATAACTAATCCTCACAACAAGACACCTTGTGAACTTTTGCCTGGCAAGGTTCCTACCATTAGCCACCTTAAGCCTTTTGGTTGTCATGTCACCATTCTTAACACCAGTGATCATTTGGGCAAGTTTAAAGGAAAAGCTAATGAGGGATTTATAGTAGGCTATTCAGCTCATAGTAAAGCTTACAGGGTGTATAACATCTCCACAAAAAGGATTGAAGAGACACAGAATCTGAGGTTTATGGAGGACAACCCAAATGTTCAGGGAGCAGGTCAAGAGTGGTACTTTAATCTTGACTACTTAACTGATCACTTAGGTTATACTCGTTATAAATCTAATCTTCCTGCAGTTCCATAAAATGCTCAAACTAACATTGCATGTTCCTCAGATGATAAGTTAGATTCAGAGTGTGATGAACAACTTACAATTGCTCCTTCCTTTCCTACTAACCACTTTTCAGGTACCAAGAACACAGTTGCTTCTCATGTAACTTCAAGTGATCTGGGATATGCAGAAGAACTTGTGAAGCTTTAACACCAAGAGCATGCAACAAAGGATGATGCTGAAAAGTTTGGTTATGAATTCTCCAAAGAAACAGAGGAACTCCTAAGGCAGGCAACTATTGAAGCCCGCAGGAACTTTGATGTTGTTTGTAGTATACATGTTCCTGCTGGTAATGTGATTGATCCTTCTGGTAATGGGTCAGTTGCTGCTGATGTTGATGCTGCTGGCCGTGTTCCTGTTCCTTCGGCTAGTGATGCGGTTCCTGCGGTTCCCTCCAATACTTCATCTGCTGATACTTTGGGTTTAGATGATTCTCCCACCAGATTTCCAAGTCCATCTGACTTAGCCAACTCACAACATTCAAGCTCTAAGTTGGATGGCATTCATCATTTGTCAAGAACCGGCATCTTTAGCTCTTCTTCCTATGATGATGACTTTGGTCCTACAGTTACTAATCTGGCCACATCCATTGATGTTAGTCCTAATACAACAAAGAGGATTAACACAGTTCATCCACAATCTCTTATCATTTGTGATCCTACTTCATCTGTGCAAACTAGAAGCAGGGTCAAGAAGACAAATTTTGGTGAATCTGCATTTCTTAGTTACATTCAGGATCAACATAGGAACAATCATATAGACTATCATCATTGTCTGTTTGCTTGTTTCCTATCTCAAGTTGAACCTACCAGTGTTGCCCAGGCTTTGGCAGATGATGATTGGGTAGCTGCTATGCAAGAGGAAATGCAACAGTTCTTAAATCAAAATGTGTGGGAGCTTGTTCAACTGCCTCCTGGCAAATATGTTATTGGGACAAAGTGGATTCTGAAATGTAAGAGGGATGCTAGGGGGATTGTGGTTAGAAATAAGGCTAGGTTGGTTGCTCAAGGTTACAGACAAGAAGAAGGTATTGATTATGATGAGGTTTTTGCTCCTGTTGCAAGAGTAGAGGCCATCAGACTTTTCTTGGCATTTGCTTCCTACATGGGCTTCATGGTCTATCAGATGGATGTAAAAAGTGCCTTTTTGTATGGTGAAATTGAGGAAGAAGTGTATGTGAGTCAGCCCAAGGGATTTGTAGACCCTCACAATCCAGATATGGTCTACAAATTGGTTAAAGCACTCTATGGACTTCATCAGGCACCTAGAGCTTGGTATGCTAGGCTCTTTTCATTCCTGCTGAAACATGGATACAGGAGAGGTGCTATTGATAAGACTCTCTTTATCAAGAAGAACTCCAGGGATATCATTCTTGTGCAAGTATATGTGGATGCCATTATCTTTGGTTCTACCAAAGAAACTTGGTGCAGGGAATTTGAGGAGTTGATGAAAAGTGAGTTTAAGATGAGTGCAATGGGTGAGCTCACTTTCTTTTTGGGCCTTCAAGTGCAGCAGAAATCAGATGGTATTTTCATTCATCAAGAGAAATATGTGCATGACATCCTCAAGAAGTTTGATATGGAACTTGTAAGGACTACAACTACTCCTTATGAAGCACCAAAGCCTAAATCAAATAATGAACCAGATCCTACTGTTAATGTTCATCTCTACAGATCCATGATTGGTTCACTCATGTATTTGACTTCCTCTAGGCCTGACATTATGTTTTCAGTCAGTGCTTGTTCTAGGCATCAGGTCACTCCTTTGTCTTCCCATTTGACTGCAGTCAAGAAGATTTTCAAGTATCTCAAAGGCCAACCTAAACTGGGTCTTTGGTATCCTAGAGAATCTCCATTTGAGTTGGAAGCTTATAGTGACAGTGATTATGCTGGTGCCAACTTTGATCGAAAGTCTACTACTGGGGGTTGTCAGTTCTTGGGAAGGAGATTAATCTCTTGGCAATGCAAGAAGCAGACCATAGTGGCCACATCGTCTACTAAAGCTGAATATGTTGCTACTGCTAGTTGTTGTGGTCAGGTACTTTGGATTCAAAATCAGTTATTGGATTATGGGTTCAATTTTATGAACACTAAAATCTTTATAGACAACCAAAGTATAATATGCATTGTTAAAAATCCTATTTTTCATCAAAGAACTAAGCACATAGAAATAAGACACCACTTTATCAGAGATGCTAATGAAAAACACCTTATTCAAGTGGTTAAAATCCATACAGATGAAAATGTAGCTGATTTGTTAACAAAAGCTTTTGATGGTCCAAGATTTCAATATTTGGTTGTCCGTATAGGCATGATCAACCCCTGATTGTTGTGTTTGAGGGGAGGATTGTGCCTAAGGGGAGGTTTCTGGTCTAAGGGGAGGATTTAAGTTGTATATTTTGTATAGTTTATATCCTTTTGAATATTTTGTGTATATAGTTGTATATATTTGTGTTGTATGTTCTGTGTTCTACTAACCATCTTGCAGATCAAGTGTCAAACAAACAATCAGTGGGACAAACAAACAATCAGTGGTGTCAGATAACAAATGAATAAACTTAAAGCATAGAAGTCTTTTTATTATTGATAAAACACTGCATTCTAAGATGCAGTGGGAACAGTACAAGACTCTCTAATTCTAACTGAAGACAACATTCAGACCCCACCCTAACAAGCTTCACGCAACACTCCTCTAGACTCCAGCTTCAATCTTCAAGGCCTCCTCTCTGGCCTTCTGTTTCCCTACTCTGGCATCCTCTGATGTCCCTTTCCCCATCTATTCACAAATTCCTACACTGGCTTTGCAGCCAGACCCATCACAGTGGTTCTCTTGGCAGGGTTTGATGTGGAGGCTTGGGGCCTTGAAGCTGAAGGGCTTGGTGGTAGAACAGCAAGAGGAGCAACATTGAGTGGCATGTAAGTTGGATCATTGAACTCATCATCAGTATCTTCATTCATAGCAGTAAGCTCAGAGCTGGATACTTCAAGCTCCTCATGTGGAGGAGGATTGGGCAGATCCTCTTCTGAAGAAGTGTATGCAAATGGTGACCTGCTAGGAGGTTCTCTGGATATGTATGTCACACTGTTTGATGCACCAGGGGGAAAGTAGTTTAACCATCCATCATGAGCTGGTTCACTATCAGATGATGATATCTCAATAGGATGGGTTGGGGAGCTGTTCATGGTTATTTGGTTGTTAATCGTTTTTGTTGATTAGGGTTATGTGGTTTGTTTGTGTGGTTGTTGTTGCAAGGGGTTGGTTTTATAGGCTTAATGGTATCTTAGGTCGGTAGAATTTATGGTAAATATTGATGGTTGGAATTTGTATCGTTAAAAGTTCTTATTAGAGACTATTAAGGCACTGTTATGGGTCAAATATTTGATTCCTTCTTCATTACTGCTGGTATTGTGATTGTTTCTCCTGATGAGCTGTGGATTCTGCTGGTAGCTTTGGATTGATAACTACGGACAAAAGTTAATGGGTTTCTGCTGTTTGTTTGTTTGGTTTCTGCTGGTTGACTTTTCGTTGCTGCTGGTTTTGATAAAATTTGGGAATTTAATACGGGATTTATTTAAAAGTCAAAATTGGTCAAAGATTTGTTCCGAATCTGTTGTCAATTTAAACGACTATTTTGGGTAACTCATTTAAATAGTCAATCAGAAGTATCCCACACCACAATTCCCTCTTAATTTGAATCCTGCTCATCTTCAATCTTCTCACTCTGTATCAATGGCAACACTCGATTACAAAGAAGATCACAATAAAGTTGCATTTCTGGAACATGCCAAAGGGAGTGATTTGTATGACTCAATGATTGATTTTCTTCTACGCTCCAAGATCAAGTATGCTCATGAGCAATCTCCAAGATCAGGTATGCTTATGACTCTCTTGTCAAGCAATTTTGGTCCACTGCTCATGAGCAATCTCCAACTGGTTCAACCAAGGAGATTGTGGCTACCATTGATGGAGAAGAGTATGTGATAACTGAGTCTCTCATTAGGACTCAGTTACAATTTGATGATGAAGGTGGTCTTTTTGAGAACAACAGAGATGAGATTATCACTGGTCTAACCAGCTTAGGGTATCCCTATGATGGGAAAATCATTTGGTATAAAAATAAGTTTTGCCCTAAGTGGAGGTTTTTAGTCCATACTCTGCTTCAGTGTCTGAGTCCTAAATCTGGTGGTTGGGATCAGTTTTCCAGTTCTATTGCAAATGCTATAATCTGTTTGGCCCATGGTAGAAATTATAATTTTTCAAGATATATTTTTGAGGAAATGCTTAAGAATATAAAGGATACCAAACATAAGTTTCTGATGTATCCTAGATTTCTACAAATGATATTAGGCATTGAAACCTCTGATCAAACTCCAAGGGTCATTACTAAATTAACTGCTAAATTATTTGCAACAATGAAAACTAATTTTGCTGGAGAACACAGACCGCTGTTACCCTCAATGTTGCCTGATGTCAATGTTGATGTTGGTGCCTCTGCATCAGTTGCCACTGATGACCAACAACCACCTTCACCTCAACATGTTGCCCCACCATCACCAGGGATTGTTGCTCCTGAGGAGCCAGTGGTTGCCTCTAAGTCACAGGAACAAATTCCTGTTGAGACTGAGGTCAATCCTGGCCAACCTTTTGTTCCACCTGCTAGTCCTCCTAGACATTATTTTGAGGATGACACCACTTTTGGTGATGATTTTCATGTGTCTCCTCCAAGGTCCGATGAAGCTCCAAATACCACAGGTAATCTGCTGGTGGAGCTGAGGATCCTAATGTACTAATGAATATGTCTAGTTTACTCAACAGGTATATCAAGAAGGTTGATGATTTGGAGCTTAAGCTTCAAGAATCCAAGGATGAGCTTAAGGAGACCAAGCAGACTTTTGGTGGTGCTTTGGTTAAGTTGTTGAAGAGGGTGACAGATTTGGAGGTTAGGCTTAATAATAGAAGGAGCAGAGTTGTGGTTTCTGATTCTGAGGAGGAACAGAGTACTAAGAGGATAAATATTGATCTTGAGGCACTACATGTCTTGGCATCTGTTTCATTAG
Organism: Chrysanthemum seticuspe; assembly: GCA_019973895.1. Taxonomy (NCBI): domain Eukaryota; kingdom Viridiplantae; phylum Streptophyta; class Magnoliopsida; order Asterales; family Asteraceae; genus Chrysanthemum; species Chrysanthemum seticuspe. The sequence goes on along the minus strand of BPTQ01000003.1, from coordinate 225,327,149 downwards.
GAGATACACAAGCTCTGAAGGATCCAGAAGTTTAAGTGTTTCAAAGGAGGCAAATTAGAAAGAGGAGTTATCTCAGTCAAATGGCTCTCAAGGCTAGTATGGTGGATTCTTCTGTTCCTTCTGGTGATGCTGACCATGTGCACATTCCTCCTGAATCTGTTTCTACTGACAAGGTGACTGAGGATAAGGAATCATCAGATCCTGCTGACAAGCTTGTTGCTGCTGATAAGCCTGATACATCTGTTGCTTCTGGGATTCCTTAGTCCATTTCCTCTGATCTAAAGGATTATTATGTTGAGGTTGAGCCCATTCCTGCTTCTCAGGTTGATAAGGGCAAGGGTAAAGTTCTAGATGAGAATATGGACTCTTATGTATTTAAGGCTGAACAGGCTAGGCTATTGAGACTTCATGAGATTTCACAACATGATACAGAAGTTGCTGCACAGACTCAGGCTACTTATGATGCAGAGCTTCAAAGTCAGTCTTCCAAAGTTTCTGAGGTCACACCTCAGAGAAGGAAAGAACTTGATGATCTTGCTCTAAGATTTACAGATGACACTTGGAATCAACTGGCGGGTGATGTCTCTCACAATCCAACTCTTGCCCAATCTATATTGGGTGGTGCCTTTGATTCTGAGAACTATGTTGATGATATTATGGCCTTGGTGAACCAGAGAAAGAAAGCAGATGCAGAACGCAAGGCTAAAGCAAAAAGGGACAAACCTCTTTCTCAAGTTGAACAGAAGAAACATATGAGGGAGTTTGTTAAGAATATGAGTTCTGCTATTTACAACACATGCTGGTCTATGGCTTTTGTGAAATCTTTACCAGATGATCAGTTGGTCATAGAATATAACAGAATTCTCACAAGGTTGGAGAAAGATGGTATTCATCCTTTTGCTAGATTGAAAAGATCTTCATCCCTTTTGGAAGGTTCTGACCCTAAGAGATTAAAGACTGGTGATGCTTCTGATGATGCTCCATTTTCTACTGAGGAGACACCAGTTGATATAGCTCAATCTATTCCTTCTGACAGTCCTCCAAAGTTTTCTGCTGAGATTCTTGCATCAGTTTCTTCTGATTTTGTGCCACCTAATACTATTGATGGAGCCAAGGATCTTTCTACTAATGAGACAGATCATGTGTCGACTCCTGCCTTTCCACAAAATCCATCAATGGTCTCACTTGCACAAGAAGAGGTTGATACTCCTATGGTCCAAACTGTTGATGTGTCTACTACTTCTTCTCCTTCTTCTACTTCTGGACGCAGACAAAAGAGTATAGCAAGAAAGAAGGGGGGTTCCTTTGATCTTCAAGCTTCTGAGAGTTCATTTATAAAGGACTTTGTGGAGGATGATTTTGATGAGGAGCTAGCAGTTTGGTCTAAATTTGTGAGATGGGAACTTACACCAACTGGTCTTGGTGGTTTGGGTGAATGTAACTCTGTGTATCGACATGATGGGTCTGTCAGACATTTTACTTTTCTTACTGAGATCCTTAATTTTCTGGATAGACAAGATCTTATTGCGCTTTATGGCATGGTTTCAAAACATTATGAATCTCATTCTGCAACTGGTGCTGGTTTAATGTTGTTGGGTGATCTTCAAGTGTTGTTTGATTCCAAATATCAAGATGGTGCAGGGTTTAGGAGTTGGGAGGGTCAGAATCAGTGGAAGGTTTATGGTTGGACATTTTATCCTTTATCTAGTGTGCATGTGGTGCAGACCTGGTCTGGGGTTTATGTGTATATGTTTTCAGATCAGGACTATCCTTTGTCTGTACCTTTGTTGGAGCAAATGCTGAAAAAGAAATTGGCTTTCTCTACTGCTCCAGTTGGAAATGATATGGTAAATGCAGAGCAGTTAGTCAAACGTGTTAAGGATAAACTCATTGCTGCTTCTACTAATACTTCCACTTGAAGTCTGGTATGTTGTTATATGTATTCTTTATTTCTTATTTTTATTTGGTGTTAAAAAAAACAAAAAAAAACAAAAAAAAAAACAAAAACTTGGGTATATATTGTTCTATTTACTAACTTTCATCTTTGAGGATCATGTTGTATAGTTGTGTTTCATATATGGTTTTTAACTAACCATGTCCTTAGTGACAAAGGGTTAACTTACTATAGGGGTATGACTCTAGTGAGTATTCTCAAATCCGTTGATAGTTGCTGATTTACTAAAAATCAGAGGGTTATCAATGTACCCTGTTCTCACACACCAAACATTGGCTACTCCATGAGCAAACGGCTCTGGTAAAGAGATCTCAAATCCGTTGGAAGGTTGACAACTTGACAATAAGTTGTATGGTACTCAACTCACCATGTCCTAATAGATGAAGAGTTGACTAGCCCACAAGTTCATGGTTTGTGGTAAAGGCAGTGGAACACCATGACTAGTCCTGAGTTAACGGCTTCAGGTAAAGACAAATCAAATCCGTTGATGGCTGTGATGGTTTGCCAAAAACCATTAGGGTACTCCAACACACCATTGATTCATGTTCTAAGTGTTGGACTGGTTACTCGTTCACCAGGGTGGTGTCATGATTCCACTCAAGAGTGAGTAGCTACTTGGTAAAGGCTTATCAAATCTACTCTGGTTACTGATGCTGATGGTTCCTGATGCTGCTACTCTGGGAGTTGCTGATGGACTCATGGACTTTATTGCTATCTCTGGTGCTTCTAGGTGTTCTGCTGGTTACTTATCTGGTTTCAGTTGCTGTTTATCTTCAATCCTCTTGCACGTTCAAGATCTATCTGGAAACTTGAAGTTAACGGAGTCAAATTCAAGTTTAAGGGAGGATTGTTAGGAATTATTGTAACAGTGGGTTCCTACTGATAAAGGTTGACAAGATAATCGAAACTCGACAAGTCGTCATGACGACGTATGTTGAATCCATACAGAACCGATTTCACAAAACCGTCTCTGAGAATTACTTTAGGGTTTAAACGTCATTCAGGCATCCCGATATGTCCATAAAACACTATAAACATTAGAAATATGTATTTCTACCATTTTACGACAATTCCGCAAGTTTTGGAATTATACGTTTTCCAGTTTTGCGTTTTACGCGAAATACGCGTTTTTGACCCCGCGTTTCCAGCTTTAAACAGCGTTTAAGCAACCCGATGGAACTTACCACTCATTTTACATTTTTATATGGAGTATAATGATGAGTATCATCATTCCTACAAGTTTCATATTTTTACGATACTCGGTTTTACGTTTCGTGATTTAAATACTTACCGTTAGCAATTACTGGGACAAAACTAACTCCGTAAAAACAAGATAACATCAAAACTTCACCTAGTCATCCAAGATAAAACCTTGAACGAACTAAATGGCTAGTCACAAGCCTTGTTGGCTTGTAATGAAGCCTTGATCACTTAGGATTAGAACATGTGTTGAAACTTACTTACTAAGCTTTGAAAAGTCTTGCAAAGTTACCTCCTCATTTCACTATAAAAGGCACTCATCCTTTCCCTTTGCTTCTTCATTCCAATGCCCCATATCACTCCCCAACTCACCTTCCATTGTTGTTTTTCAAGAGCTAAGTTATTCCAAGTTATAGCTAAGAAGTTCAAGTAACAAGTTTGCTACATCAAATCCTTAGGAAGTTAAGTGATTTCTCTTGAGTTTTGATCCACTCAAGTCACTTAGAAACTTCATCATCAAGCCTTCAAGAGTACAACAGGGTGTAAGATTTTGCTAAAAGGGTGGAAGAATTTTGGAAGCTAGGGTTCTAGTTATAGTCCTAAGTTCTTGATTCTTTGAAATCCTTTCTTTAGCAAGCCTAAAGTTGTAAGAACACTAACCACCACTCTTGCTCTATATCATTTATATGTTTCTTATTGTTATTCCATGCTATATGTACTGTTATGTTGGATCATGATGTAGGAGGATGATTAAAAGAAGTCTAAAACTTATAAACCATACTTAGTTATGTATAAATCATTTTATGTTGCAAACTAGTAAGCTAGCCATCTTATACTCATACTTTGTACCACAAAACCAATCACTTATAGATTTTATACTTTATATATTGTTAAAGACAAGGTTTAAAGGAAAACATAGCAATTTAAATCAACTAAAACGAGTATACGAGTCAAAAGTTATGATAAAAACAAATTAGCGAAACCTAGAAACACCAAAACTGCCTACTGTCGAATCTAAGTAAAATTTTGAGGCACTTCTGGTCCGAATCATCAAAAAGTTAAAACATGAGAGTTGTCCGGAGCGATGTTTTACATCTATCGCGTTGAAACTCGGCCTAAAAAGACCAAACGATAGCATTTTCTGCCTCAAATTTGTAAAACAGTTTTTATCATCAAAAGTTTGGTTTTTCACAAGTTAAGAATATAGAAACCATGTTATTATCATTACTAGTTACATATTAAATTAACAAACTTCATTCAACCTTCGGAATAGTGTTTACGCAAGTAACGGGAAAATGACCATTTTACCCTTTTCCGCCAGTTTTAAGCAAACTTTATTTTTGACCATATTAATAAGTTATGATCACTAGTAATCGATGAGAACTTGTAAAAACTAGACATTTACTAAAAACATGATAAACTTTATGATATAACAATCTTGATTCAAAACTAAGCTTTCTTACACTTATTTTCAACCTTCGGGATTGTGTTTCACATGTGAAGACCCTATTTTCACTTGTGAAACCATTATGATTTCCTAATCATAACCAAATAAACTTGTAACTTGTATTTACAAAACATATGAATATATTGACACTTATAATACATATAAATAAAACATGTGTTTTATCTACTAAATGCTATAATACTAGGGAGCTTCATGTGGGGGGTTTCATTTGAGTAAAACGTATCGACGAGTTGCTGGATTTACGATTTATAGTTTCTAGCTCCTCGTGTTCACTACATGACCTCTGGACTGTGATGGCCCGAACGGCAGTACGGTATCTATAAACTATATTCGTTTTCACAAACTAAACTGTTACTATAAGCAACAAACTATCAAAGACTAAATCATGATCAATATAAGGACATATATAGGCTCGTTTATGTTTTCTTGAACATTATTCCAAACTTAAGTCGCAACATTCTATTTTAGGTTGCGCTTAGAGGTTTCTCGGCTTATCCATCGAATTCATTAAGCACTAAACGTTATTAACTCAAGGTGAGTTCATGGCCCCACTTTCTGTTACTTAATTGTTTTACAAACCCTTGGGGGGATACATGTTATTTTTAAACTGAACACATTGCTTTGAAACTGTATGCTATACCTGAATGAATTATTTGCACTAAGTACCACTATTGCCAAACTTAAGTCCCTATTATCATGAACCATTAATCACTTGCGGGTGAACGCGAATAATGTGGATAGATCTATCGGGATTGACGAATCCCGTTTGTTTGACCAAGTCCTGTAAACAAACACACTCTATTTGAAGAAGCATAGGTTTATTGGCATATTACCTATTAGGGCCACTGTTTGACCAAGACCTGGCAAACTATTATATCAATTTCTATTGACAGCTGTTAACGTTTTCGGTATCATGAGCTTAGTGCAATAATATCTATTTTATTTCCTAAACTATGAGTGTAACTTTATAGTTCACACTACGAATAATTGTGTTCAAATACTTAACTATAAACTCTATGAATTCACCAACATTTGTGTTGATGATTTAAGCATGTAGCTCAGGTCCATAATGAACGAGGTTGGCACAGAGGAGCATGGATACTCAAGAAGGCTATAAATTTTATTATCATTCGAAAACTCATTTAATGTATTTTGTAAACTTGGAACCATTTGGGACCTCATCTTTGTAAACTCTGATATTTATATAAATCGAATGATAAAACTTTTAAAACGACTCCATTAGAGTTCGTTTTCTATTGTTATAACTGTTGTGCCATGAAGTAACACCCAGTTTAAATTATGTTGCGTATCACAAAATTGGGGGTGTTACAGATTGGTATCAGAGCTTTAGTTATAGAGAAACGGGTCTAATTGAGATCTAAACTATAACTTCTTTTCCACAAAAATGTTTTATAGCCTTTCGCTCTTCGTGCCTTCCATCCTCCAGACGATTATGTGACTTCTAGGTAGTTTATGCTACACAAACATACTAGTATATTGATATATACACTCGAAATATTTTCAATCATTTTAGCTAAACGATGGACTAAGCTATCTGTGTATGCCTATTCTAAGGCATTGCGGCACAATCATATTTTCCCAATCATGTATCTACTCGTGCATTTTAGGATTACGAAACTTTATCCAAGACATTGTAACTTATTACAATGGTCTTTCCTACTTCCCAGACATTGTGAGATACAATGGTCTCATTCATTTTTCAAGACACTGTGAGATACAGTGGTCTCTATTACGTTCTCAGACACTGTGAGTGATACAGTGGTCTCTGTTACATTCCCAGATACGTAACACAGTGGTCTTAATTACATCCCCAGAAGACTGTAAATGAAATAGTGGTCTCATTTATTTCTCAAGACATTGTGAGTTACACAATGGTCTAATTTATTTCTCAAGACATTGTGAGTACACAATGATCTCTCTATCATTTCTTAAGACATTGTGAGTTACACAATAATCTCTCTATCATTTCGCAAGACATTGTGAGTTACACAATGACCTCTCCATCATTTCTCAATACATTGTGAGTTACACAATGATCTCTCCATCATTTCTCAAGACATTGTGAGTTACACAATGATCTCTCCATCATTTCTCAAGACACTGTGAGTTACACAATGGTCTAATTTACTTCACAGACATTGTAAGTTATACAAAGTCTCTAGAAATTAACTTATAAACCTTATATGATATTGTTTTACATGAAACCCGTCACAGTCTATCAATTTCTCTAATGGAAATACAAGAAATGGGATTTCTAAAAGACAAACTGATTCATCATCTACAAAAGCTGAAGTTCAGCAACTTTCTCTACATTCATCAAAGTCCTATTTTGAAACCTTCATTGTTAAAAGTTCATGATTCTAGCCAAGTATGGGCTATTTTAGAATTACTTAAAACTTCCTTTCCACACGTACCTACCCATACTATCTTCTATGCAATGGAATGTGAAAACATAGGTTACAAGTCTTGTATGAGCGGGACTTGCAACTGAATGGTTTGATATCGCCTTCGCTTAGTGAACATTTTCTCAAAAGCTATGGACATATCACGAGTATACCTAATTTAGGTATTTGAAAATTTTATCGAACCTCGGCTAAATATAGTATAGTCACCTATATTTAACCTAGGGACAATGGAACATAGTCTGACTAACTATGTTCGACTTAAATTTTTCAAACACTGAGAATAGTTATACAAGGGTTGTATTCAGGTTAATTTCCTACTTGAACTCGATAAACCACAAGAATTCATTAAAAAAAGATCTAGAGACACGATAGTGTCTTACCACTCAGCGAGATCTTAACACTTATTTATACTGCATAATTTCATTCTTGAAAGTTTTCATTTATGAGATAATCCTAACTACTATCTTAGGATAGTCATCAAATGTTTTCGTCATTTCTTAGAAGTACTAGCCTGTTTAGGTTTCAAGGATATCATTCCGCCATAATCCTTTAAAATTCACTTATGATTTTAAAGCAAACTTGACATCTCTACCTAAGAATAATGGTAAACATACACTACACTCTTTAAATCATCAACATATCACTTCATTATCCGAACCCTATTATAAGTCAGTATGTAAAACTTCACAGTATCACGTTTCTTTCAAACACTAGTAGACATAAACACTATACGATATAGCCTTCATCTCGAAACTACCTAAGACATGATCGATTTTTTTTAAATGGTTTGGATAACCACTTGCCACTAGCAAGACTTTCCTACAACGACAATTATCACATCATTACAAACCATTTTACATCAACAATATCTTACACCTCTGATTAACAACAGTTACCCTAACAACAACAAAACTATTCCATTTGAGGCACTATATAGACGAAAGTGTCAGTCAACCATTTGCTGGAATAAGGTGTTCAGAGATCACCCACGAAACAACTAAGGAAACCATACAAATGCCAATTTGGCTACATGCTGCACACCATCACCAGAAACAAAAATTACATAGATGTAAGGCGTTAAAATTTAACAAAAACTCCATGTTAGAAATTAAGGTTTTGTTGAAAGCCTCGATACAATAAGATATGATTCGTTTTGAGAATCGGGAAAGCCAAACTTGAGGTATATTGGACTCTATAAGATTTTAACAAAACCATTTAGATTATCAACTTAAGCCACCACCAAAAACTTAGAATGGTACATAACACATTCTATGACAAGAAACTTGAGAACACAAAGATTAGAATTCGGCGCATACACTCACATTTTCCTAGACACTTCAACATCGGATAACACACAGTGAATTCCGAGACGGAATTCCCATTAAGGTGGTGAGACTGTAACAACCCGCATTTTCAGGTTACTTTTTATTTTTTTTGAAAAGTTACTATTTACTTTCACTATTCATCCCATAAAATTTTTATTTTAGTTTACTATCATGACAAGATAATCGAAACTCGACAAGTCATCCTAACGACATATGTTGAATCCATACAGAACCGATTTCACAAAACCGTGTCTAAGAATTACTTTAGGGTTTAAACGTCATTCAGGCATCCCGATATGTCCATAAAACACTATAAACATTAGAAATATGTATTTCTACCATTTTACGATAATTCCACAAGTTTTAGAATTTTATGTTTTCCAGTTCTGCGTTTTACGCGAAATACGCATTTTGACCCGCATTTCCAGCTTTAAACAATGTTTAAGCAACCCGATGGAACTTACCACTCATTTTATATTTTTATATGGAGTATAATGATGAGTTTAAACATTCCAACAAGTTTCATATTTTTACGATACCCGGTTTTACGTTTTATGATTTAAATACTTACCATTAGCAATTACTGGGACAAAACTGACTCCGTAAAAACAAGATAACATCAAAACTTCACCTAGTCATCCAAGATAATACCTTGAACGAAATATATGGCTAGCCATAAGCCTTTTTGGCTTGTGATAAAGCCTTGATCACTTAGGATTAGAACATGTGTTGAAACTTACTTACTAAGCTTTGAAAAGTCTTGCAAAGTAACCTCCTCATTTCACTATAAAAGGCACTCATCCTTTCCCTTTACTTCTTCATTCCAATGCCCCATATCACTCCCCAACTCACCTTCCATTGTTGTTTTTCAAGAGCTAAGCTATTCCAAGTTATATCTAAGAAGTTCAAGTAACAAGTTTGCTTCATCAAATCCTTAGGAAGTTAAGTGATTTCTCTTGAGTTTTGATCCACTCAAGTCACTTAGAAACTTCATCATCAAGCCTTCAAGAGTACAAGAGGGTATAAGATTTTGCTAAAAGGGTGGAAGAATTTTGGAAGCTAGGGTTCTAGTCCTAAGTTCTTGATTCTTTGAAATCCTTTCTTTAGAAAGCCTAAAGTTGTAAGAACACAAACCACCACCCTTGCTCTATATCATTTATATGTTTCTTATTGTTATTCCATGCTATATGTATTGTTATGTTGGATCATGATGTAGGAGGATTGTAGGACCTTAAATCTATCAACCTTATCACAAACTCACTTAATGAACACAAGTATACCCACGTGAAACCACGAACACAATATGCGTAAAGAAGAAAGATTAAGAAAGGAAAGATGGTGACTTGAATGATATATGAATCGTGTATGTTATGCGTATGAACAAGGTAGAAAGATGAAAAACAATAAGATGTTATACTGCTCCAAAGAAAACACACACACACACACACACTTTCAAGCACACCCCTCAAATGAGACTTTGAGGGGTATTTATAGTACAAGCACTAGATGCCCTAATGGGCTTGGGTTTGGGCCTCGTGGACTTGGATTGGATAACAAGTGATAAAAGGCTAGCTTAGCTAAATTAATACCCATTTAGCTTAGTCCAATCCACGAGCCCGTTGACTATTATATCATGATATCTAACACACGTTACAAAGTTCCTAAACGTGAATGACCATCACTTCTAATAAAAACTATTAAGGCTAACAATCTCCCCCTAAGGGGTGGTCATTCAAAAGATGCTCCACTTGAATAGGTCTTTACTTTTCTCGAGCTTGAACTTTGTGTGTAGATATAGAATAGTCTTAATTCTTTGTTCCTTCATGCTTTGTGATCAGTTAATATGGTGTAGAGCCATTTGTCAACTTCGTTGGGTAGGTGTCTCCAAGCCTTTCTCCACCATGCACATACTTCTATTTATCTTTTGGTTACCAATGATGTAGTTCTCGAGTCTTTAAACTTTGTAGATTCTTTGATATTGACGAAGAATCATCTTTGACTTTGTGTTGCCTTTGATTTTGATGAGAACTCCCATGTGTTGTTGGTATGAGCATGTGGGGAATCTGCACGATCAATCCGCTCCGGAGCTTCCATAAGAAGAAAACATAAAAACAGGTTAGCAATAAGCGGATTCCGGCACTTACAAGTTTGAATTTCGAGTGTGTTAACAGCATATTGTGAAAACACGTCTCTAATTCACACAAGGGCCGTTCCTGAACTGGAGTCCCACAAGTGAGATAACGCGATGTACCGAGGTATACCTACAGTTCAGATGAGTCACTGAAGTACGCTAAAGCATCACTCCACGACTGTAGACCGTTTGAGACACACTAAGCGTAATCCACAGGGAGTTACCGAAGTGACATGCTGTCAAGGCTGCTTGATGTTGACCCTGGCTGGAGTTTCCATTCAATCACTGAAGATCACAGATGTGAAACTTCTCATAAATGTTCTGGCAGATTGGTAAGATCTGCGTAGGACTCTAGAATATATTACTTGTGTCCTTATTGATGAACAACAAGCGATGTCATGTCAAGTGTTCCTATGGGATCTTTTTGATGAATCTCGTGGCTCTAGACTCAATTAGTGCATTTTGGTTTCCTAAGCGGAGACTAGGGAGAGGGTCTCCTTCCTCAATATCAACGATCTCTAAGAGAAAGTCGATAGATTATGTAGGTTTCCCAGTGAGAATGAAACAAATCCCTTTTAAGAGAAATTGAGTGGCTAGGAGGTTTAGTGCAGTGCGTCACTGGGTCCATGACGTCTTTGTTTTCAATACCAGTGTCATCTAGTGATGACCAGTAGCAGATGAATTGAACCCGGTTTCTGCCCTAAGGTTGATTATGAAGGGCTATTTCTTTTCACCCTTTTTTATTACTTTTCTTTTTAATTCTTCAACCCCTTCTTTCTTCTTTCTCATATTACTCCTTTTTTCAATCATACCTAAGGACTTCTAATACTAACTATTTGTGATGTCCTTGGGTAGATCCCTCCGGCTCTGGCGGATCATAGGACGGATTTCCTATCCTTAGTCACCTTATAACACCATGACTGTCCTATTGTTGCCATAAAACCATTTTTCTTGAAAATCTCTCAGAGTGTTTATGATAGAAAACATGTTTGAAACATTCTGAGAGTTTTATATTTTCATAAACACTCCCCCTTCACATGTGCTTATATGTTTTGACAGAAATCTGCACATAGAGGGTAGAGTTCGCACTATTTGAATTGACCGACTTTAAATGAGCTAGACCGATTCGAGACACGTTTACATCACTGGAGAACTAGCTTGAAATTATTACCCATCCTGGTCAAGTCCATAGAAAGTTTCTCGAGATGGTACATGATTCCTCGTCAATTCAATGGTTTCAACTGAGTCGAGCTCTTTTGAGATTTAAACAACGATCATTAAACTTTTTGATCACATTTTAATCACGTCTCCTCCCCCTCAAAAATAGCATATACGTGATATTTTTGATATCAACGGATTAAACAACATTTTAGAATCTTTTTGGGGAGACAAACGGATTTGATTTAGGCATGAATTCAGAACATTTTTGTTTTATACCCCCCTTTAATAAAGCATAAACAGTTAAAGGGTTTTAGAGGGAGTTATCTTGAGCACAAAGTATTTTGAAAGATTTTGAAAATCGTTTTGAACAATCTTGAAAGGTGCTCAAGATTATGATGATTTCTCACCAATTTTAAATGTAGTGCACTGAAGCGTACACTTGATTTTTCCTTAAAAACACGAGTTTTGATTTGAAATAATCAAAAGTCATCATTTTAGTCCGGGTTTCGTACTGAAGTATACGAAAGTCATTTTTGAAGAAATTTTGAGCAACGACATGTTTTGGAAAACATTAAAGAACTCTCGCTCAAGCATCTGTACATGCCCGTATCATTGTTGAATGACATTTCTAGAAACGTACAGAATATCGATTATACAAGAGACATGTCGTGAGAAGAATATTTTTGGATTTTTGATTTTAGATTGTTTTTGTATTTTTGAAAGATTTTATATTTTTATATTTTGCTTTTGTTGGTTTTTCAAATTTTGTATTTTGTTTTTCAAAAAATATTTACAGCGAAGCGTTTTGGAAAATCATTTTCAAGAAGATTCGAGAAGACGTTCTAACTCCTCAGGGGTTAGGCTTCGCATTCCAATTCGTCGAACTAAATCGTCAAACCTTTCTTTTGGAAGGGCTTTAGTAAATATATCGGCGAGTTGGTAATCTGTCTTCACGAAAAATAATTCAACAGTACCTTCTTCCACATGTTCTTTTATGAAGTGATAGCGTACTCTGATATGTTTAGTCTTTGAGTGATGAACAGGATTGCAGGATATGGCTATGGCACTTTTCGAGTCACAATACATAGGTATTTTATCGAAAGTAAAGCCATAATCTGTGAGTTGTGTTCTCATCCATAGAACTTGAGCACAACACGCAGATAGAGACACATACTCAGCTTTAGCGGTTGAAAGTGCAGTGCAATCTTGTTTCTTTGAAGACCAGCTTACTAACTTTTCACCCAAAAATTGTGCTCCTCCGGATTTACTTTTTGCTGTAACTTGATCACCTGCGTGGTCCGCATCTGAAAAGGCAATTAGATCAAATCCGGATTCCTTCGGATACCAAAGACCCTTGTGAATGGATGTCTTCAGGTACCGAAAGATCCTTTTAACCCTTTGAGGTGCAGTTCGGTAGGCTTTGCCTGAAACCGTGCTAATAAGCAAACAGCAAAATGAATATCGGGTCGACTAGCAATAAGGTACATGAGAGAACCAATCATGCTCCGATATTTCTTCAGATCAATAGGTTTCCCAAACAAATCGGCTCCAATTTTTGGTGAGGTTACCATTGGTGTTCCGACCGAGTCACAATTATCCATACCATGATTTTTCAAAATCTCAGTTGTATATTTAGCTTGATTAATAAAAATTTCACGTGGGGATTGATGTATTTGTAAACCAAGAAAAAACTTTAGTTCCCCCATCAGGGACATTTCAAATTTGCTTTTCATGAGATTTTCAAAATGTTTTGAAAGATTCGGATTAGTGGACCCAAAGATGATGTCGTCCACGTAAATCTGAACAATCAAAATGTCATTTTTGCATTTTTGTGTAAACAAGGTAGGATCAACTGTTCCTTTGGTGAAATTGTTTAGGATAAGGAAAGAGGACAGTTCGTCATACCACGCTCTCGGAGCTTACTTTAATCCATAGATTGCCTTTTTGAGTTTGTAGATGTAGTCTGGATGTTCCATATCTATGAAGCCTTCTGGCTGACTCACGTACACTTCTTCTTTCAGAGTTCCATTCAAGAACGCGGTCTTAATGTCCATCTGATAAACCGTGATGTTTTTGTGAGCTGCATAGGCTAAGAAAATCCTGACTTCCTAAAGTCTAGTTACCGGCGCGAATGACTCTTCAAAGTCTATCCCTTCTCCCTGTCTGTATCCTTTGGCCACAAGATGAGCTTTGTTGCGAATTACAGTCATCTCTTCATCCCTTTTGTTCTTCCATAACCATTTGAGATCAATGACGTGAACGTCAATTGGTCTTGGAACCATATCCCAAGAGTCATGTAGACGGTATTGGAGAAGTTCCTCCTGCATCGCTTCTATCCATGCGGGTTCTGCCATTGCCTCGCGAATGTTCTTCGGTTCAATATTGCTAATTGAGCAAAGGTAAATGCACAAGTCGCAATCGGTGGCAAGTTGGCGTCTCGTCTGAATTGGCCTTGAAGGTTCACCAATAACTTGTTCAAGCGGATGGTCTTTAGTCCACTTCAGAGTAAAAGGATACCGTAGATTATACGAGTGCGAGTTAGATGGTTCTCGTAAGCTTGAAGATGATTCAGCTGATTCCGTAGCAAACGGGTTTTCAAATAAGTCTGCATCTAACGTTGCATCGTTCTGGTTTTGTGTAGGTTCTTCTTGAAATGTGTAACACCCCCAATTTCGTGATACGCAGCGGAATTCAAGTTGGGTGTTACTTCATGGCACAACAGTTATATTAATAGAAAACGAACCCTAATTGAGTCGTTTTAAAAGATTTATCATTCGATTTATATAAATATCAGAGTTTACAAAATGAGGTCCCAGTGGTTTTACAGTTTATTAAATAAGTTTTTGAATGATAATATAGCCTTCTTGAGTATCCGTGCCTTTCCGTGCCATCCTCGTAAATTATGAACCTGAGATAAACATGCTAAAAAGTCAACACAAAGGTTGAGTGAATCCATAGTGTTTGTATAAGAATCAGTTGAACACAAGATAAGAAGTAGTAAAATCAGTAATATTGCAGTACAATATATATTCTTTAGTTGCAGCATTTGTATCATTGCAACATAGTGTATATTGCCTTAAGTCTCATGAACGCAAACCTTAACAGTACGGCATCATAGTAATGAACTAATGATGTAAGTTACGGACATCATAGAGATGATGTAAGTAACAAGGCCCTCGAGTAGGAGTTTGCCATTCTCCTAGTATTCTCAAATAACGTGCATTTGGTTACCTATCCGGCTAACACAAATGGGGCGTCAAATGCCAATAGATCTATTCATGATATTCGCGTTCACTCGCAAGTGATTAATGGTTCATGATATGAGGGACTTTTAGTGGCAATAGTAAGTAACTTAAGCAATAGCAATCAGGTGTAGGTATAGCATAGAAAAATACTTGTGTTCGGTTTTTGTAGCATGTATCTCCCCACAAGTTTTGAAAACAAATATGTAAAAGTGGGACTATGAACTCACCTCGGTGTTATTGTATTCTGGATGGAAAACAAATTAGATAATATGAACAAACTGCTCCAACTCTCGACCTGAGTTAGTATATCATGTATTTAGTATTTGTATTCAAGTTTATGCGACGGAAATGTTCTGTAGATAACATGAAGTCTCTACAAAAATTAAATATGCTTATCATACGTATTGTTATGACTCAAATGATTAATAATAAGTTTTTATCAAAACCAAAGTTGTTAAATAATTTATGTTTCCAAAATATTATAATTTACAATTTTAAGTATTTACAGTTTTTACCCTTGTACTTTCAAAAATGACACTTTAAACCCTCAACTATGGATTATTGACAAAATCAGCCCTTATATGACTAACTTCACAGAAATTACATTTTTAGTCCAAAGGAACTTTATTTTACAAAAATTACAATTTTCATGCTTAATATTTTATAAGGGAAATTTACTAGTTTTTGGCCTAAATGGATAAAAGTACGGGTGAATAAATGCGAGGCCTTAAAAGTTTTTTACTACGTTCTTAATCTTTTCAAGAGTTTGTCCGGTGGTCTTTCTAATGGTTCAAACTATAGGTTTTAAGCTCTTACGGTTTGGTCGCAATGATTTTACAAAGTAAGGGGGTTATGTGCTTTTTGTTGTTTTTGGGCGATAATGGGGCTAAAAGAGGGCAGATTTTACACAAGACCAGCTAGTGTTTCTACGTCGCATTTGAACCTTTAAACACTTTGCTGTAAGCTCTTCTAAATGGTATTAGTCTCATGTCCTAGTCGTCTTTTATTAGAAAGATACAAGTCCACGAACATGGCCACTTGGCCACGACGCGTTTTAAGAAAATTTTATTTTTAACTCGTTAACTTTCACGGTGTCATCTAGGGACATTGTAATATGTTTATTAACTCTTTTTAAGTCATTTCCCATCATCCTATAACTCCCACGACTCAACTTTTTGAAAAGTGTACACAAGGCCTTTTTATGAAAATGTCCGCGAGTCACCCTCTTTGTGGTTAATTATAAAATAGACTATAAGTGTTTTTAAAGACGCTATTGGGGCATTAACAACTATGCAGCAAGCCCTTTAAGACGGTGTAAACCTCGTACTTTGAAACCTTTTAACTTGCAAGATACCAATTACGGAAAAGGGGTATTTAAGCTATTTTTGCCAACTTGCAATCTTCGTTTTTAAACCATAATACTCTATATCTTTTGCATGCGACCTTGTGAAATATTGTTTCACCCATTTCTAATGTTTCTCATACAGTTCCTAACCAAATTTATCAAAAATCCCATGTTTTCCCATGTATTTATTGTAAAAAGCTTTTTGGCATTTAGGACTTTTGACCCAAAATGATGGCTGTTTTTATAGATATCTACTAGGCTTTTTAATCGGGTTATGGGGGCGTTTTGTAGTATCCTAGGTGGTGTTTACAACGGTACCTTGCTTGACCCTAATACCTCTAACATGTAGTAGAATAATGCGGGGCAATAAGGGGGGTAAGGCCTGTTTTGTAACTTATACATAACGGTTGTTCGGATTTTTATTAAATTTTGGCTTCGCTATGCGTTTTCTAGACCCGTGCTCCTAAGTTTTTGAAGAAAACGTCGTTCCGGACAACTTTCGTGTTTTAACTTTTTCATGAAACGGACCAGAAATGCCTCGTTTCGCGTGTTCTAACTTTTTGTCACAGAAAGCTTTCGACAGAATTTCAGCAACTTCTTTAGACCATAACTTTTGAATCATGTACTCGTTTTAAGTGATTCAAATTGCTACGTTTTCCTTATAAAATCCTTTTTAACAGTATGCAATTGATATTAAAAGTTAAAACGAAATAGGATGAGTTTAAAATACTTACATGCTTGGGATTTTGACAAGAGCAACAATGAGACCAAATAGATTTCCAAGTTTGAACAAGACTTCTTTCTTTCACTACTTAGTGTAATTTTCAGAATGTATGGTGAGTATGGAAAGTATTTATGGGGCGTATGATATGTAGGTGATGTGGTATAATATATGTGATTATATGGGACTCAAAGGAAGGGGAGTATGGTGCGTTTATATACGAAAGGGAATGCATGGTTTGTGAAAGGTAACTTGGCCACTTGCATTAAGTTGTAGCCATAATAAGGAATGTGGTGAAGAACAAGGTGATGTGGAGTATTAAAGGTTGTGTGGTGCGTGTGATGGTGATGAGAATGGAGTGATGTGGTGGTGTTCTTGGCCAAGGTTTTTACCTACAACATTTGACCATGGTAAATCTTCAAGGTAAAAGGGTGATGTGTAATTCTTAGGTGCAAGTAAATGCATGTGGTTAGGAGATTTTACAAGTATACTAGGTAACTAATTGGTAACTTAGTTAGTTCAATTTTAACTATGGTAAAAGGGGAGGGGCGTTGGCATTGAGGGGTAGTACCTAGGGCTTTAGTGAGTTGTACATAGAGTGTAGAGATGTAGTATACTTAGTTAGGTTTGTAATTTTACTTTAGATAATTACTAGTTTAACTTAGGTAAATGATATATTTAACATATATGCATAAAATACTTGTACCACAAGCATTGGAGAGTTGTACATTAGGTTTGAAAATTTAAGAAAGTAAATTTTAAGGGCTTGTGCAATATAGATTTGTATCATGTGCTTTAAGGTAGGTACATTGAGGTTTATAATGTGATTTTATGTAAACATTAAACTTTATGCATTAAGGACTTGTACTTATGCTTGAAAGACTTGTACATTAGTATTTTGAAAATATCATGTACATAAAATCATAGAGTTATATATTAGGGCTTGTAACATAATTTAAAGTATAGCTAGGTTTCGTGCTTTAATGACTTGTACTCTAGGTATAAAATGTTGTACTTTATGAATTATGATTTAGTTGTGTAAAATCATAGCTAAAATAAATTAGGGCTTCGTGAAAACTCTAATAAATGGCTAACGTTTAGTTCGAAAGTTTAATAAGTATGTTAACGAAATAACGTAAAGTGGTAAATAAAAGTTGAAAACCTTTATTGTTTTACATATAAAGATGTTTATGTTTATTAAAGATGTGAGTTCATCACATTGGCTAGTTTTTGTGATCAAATAAAAGAATATTGTTTCTTAAAAAAAAAATTGGACGTAGAAAATGGATATGTATTCTTTCGTTCGAATATTATATTAGTTTAATACGAGGTGAAATTTACCGGTGGTTACAAAATGATATGTTTTGGTTTTGCTCATCAACTACTGGTAAAACTGTTTGAAGAATTGGAGTTGCTGGAGTAGATGTAGATGATGTTGATGGAGTTGGTGCATTGGTTTCGATCGTTGTAGATGCATCTTCTGTTGGTGTCGGTGGTAGATGATTTTGAGCGGGTGCAGCGGAATGATGGTTTGATGCATTTGTCGAAGTTCCACCATAATATTCATCGAACATTAACTCAAAGAATTTCTCCCATTCTTGTTCATGAGGAGTGCCAGCTAAAGTTGATGAAGCTCTTTGATGTACGAGTCCTGAACTGATATGTCCAGAAGTCTGCGGGTTTAGTGCGGGTTCTAGAGCGAGTCTCTCAGAAGCCATCTGTGAAAGTTCATCAAAATTCACATTCATCGTCTCCATGATCCTCCTAGTTCTTCTGTTATACACCCTGAATGCCCTCGAGCTATCTGAATATCCAATGAAGATTCCAATATCACCTTTAGCTTTCAGTTTCCCTAGATCTTCTCTGTCGTTTGTCGGATAGCACAAAGCGCCAAACATGTGAAAGTAAGAGATATCATGTTTTCTGTTGTTCACTATTTCATATGGGGTTTTATTGAATCTTGGATGGATTAGGGATCGGTTCTGAGTGAAACAAGCAGTGGCAACAGCATCAGCCCATAGAAATAACGGTGCACTAGAATAAATTAGCATTGTGCGAGCAGCTTCCACAAGAGTACAATTTCTTCTTTCAACTACCCCATTCTGCGGTGGAGTTCGAACAACTGATGTCTGATGAGTTATTCCAACATCTTCAAAATAAGCTCTTAACTCCTGATTTGTGAATTCTGTGCCGTTGTCTGTTCTTACAACTCTTACAGGAGCTTGAAGAAGTACTTGAATACGTTTCAGGAAGGTGATGATGATGCCTGGTGCTTCGTCTTTTGATCTCAAAAACCTAACCCATGTATATCTTGAATAATCATCGACGATAATAAGAATATACTTTTTCCAATTAATGCTTTCAACTCTCATTGGGCCACATAAGTCCATGTGCAATATATGCAACCTTGCTTCCGAACTAGGTACAGATTTGGGTTTATATGATGCTCTTTTGCTTTTTCCTTGTTCGCATGATGGACATAAGTGATCCTTGGTGTATTTGAACTTTGGAAGTCCATTGACGATGTTGTCTTTGGCCAGTTTGTTGATGGTGTCAAAATTGAGATAGGATAACCGTCTATGCCACAACCAGGACTTTGTTCCAGATGCTCGTGTCATAAGACATATTGGTGATGAAGAGGCCATTTGGTTAATGTCGATAGCATACAAGTTTGTATCACGATTCCCAGTTAAGAGATTAGTGCCATTCAAGTTTCTAACGAAGCAAGCATTTCTCCTAAAAGCAACCTCTAAATCTGCATCACAGAACTGCCCGACTGAAAACAAATTGTGTCCCAACCCTTCGACATAGTAAACCTGAGTGATCAAATAATTTCCAAAAGGTAGATCTCCATAACCCATGATAACTGCTACATGATCATTTCCGAAACGTACGGTTCCCATGAATTGCCAGACGAAATTGATCAGCAACTTCAGATTCCCGGTCATGTGCTTGGAGCAACCCGAGTCGACGATCCAAAGACATATTTCGATAACCTGCCAATAACAGAAGAAGAAGATTTTGGAAACCGTTTTGATTTTGGTTCCTTTGGGTTAGAGGTAAAATCCTGATCACACTCATAGAAGTTATCTATTGGTAAGACAGGTTTATCACTCATTCTACCATTCTGGAGTGTGAAAGTTCTACCAGTGGGTTTCCAAATGTCATACCTAAAGTAAACATTATGCTCCCTATCAGTAGTGTAAAGCCTAAGTCTCGCAACTAGTCTTCCTATTTGTTTAGCATAAGTTCTTTTGGGAACATTCTTCTTAACAGGCTTAACAATCTCATTCATAGAAACACAATCATCATGAACATTAGTTAAAGATTTCTTGCAAGTTAAACAAAGTGATTCAACACATTCATTAGACTTAGCAAGTTTCATAGGTTCATTACATTCAGATGAAATGTCTTTCTTATTACAAAGCGGTAAACTCCTAGGGTGTTCTTCTACTTTCTTCTCTTTATTCAAGCGACTACTCTTAGAGGCAAGCAAGACTCTATTGTTCCTTGTATTGCTCTTAGGCTTTAGTCTGCTGCTCCTAGAGGTGCTTCCTAGTCCAGTAAAAGGTAAGGCACACTCATTAGGATTCACATTTTTATCAAGAGAGGTGGTTTCAGCTTTCCTAGTCTCTTTGGAGTGTTTTTCTAAACTAATGTCGTTTGTTCCATATGGTTTAGATGTGGAGGCAGACGCATTAGTGGCACTCATCTTAAAAAGGCCAGGTGCTAAAACTTTTGGTTTCTCGATAACCGCTTTTCCTTTTTCAACATGATGTTTAGGCAAGGCAGGTGGAGTGACTGGTTTTGATAAATCATTATTCTCATTGACTTTTGGAGGAGGCATTGAAACAGACATTTTTGGTTTTAAAACCGGTTTGGGAACATTTGCTTTCTCCACAGTCAATGGTTTTGAAATCTTAGTATCCACTGCCTTTCCTTTTTGACATTCCAGCTGAGCCCTCAAAAGATCATTTTTCGCTTTCATGTCATTGTAGGCACGCTCATACGACAGTTTTTCATACTTGCATTCCTCAGTTTTGCGATCAAGTTGTTTAAAATATGAGACATTTTCTTTTTCAAGTTTCTCAAGTGCTTTTTCATATTTTGAAACAATTTTGGAGGTCTCAGACTGGAGTCTTTCATGATCTTCAACAGAATATGTTTGTAAAATAATGGACATAATATCAGTAGTCAGAACATCTTCGAAGAGAGAGTCATTTAAATTTTCCAAAACTTTGATTTGTTCAACACAGTCATTAGCTTGCTTTACCAGGGATTTATGGTCCTTGACAAAGTCAGCTGTTTCTTTCAAAAATGCTTGTTCAAAATGAATTACCCTTGAGTTGATATTATTCAGCTGAGGGGCAATTTGAGTTTCAAAAAACTTTCTTTGTTCGATGTCAAAACTAGAGAACCAGTTGTTAGGTGTAATATTGGTTTTAGTTTTAACAGTGTCTTGAAGATCCGCAATTCTAGTTTTCACATTTTCTAAAATACTTCTCGCATCACTTGTGTTAAAAGGATTGTTTGAAGACATTTGTTCAATGTTCGAAAGAGAATTTGAGACAACAACTGGTTTTGAAACAGATTTTGAAACAGGTGTTGACTCTTTTTTTGAAATACTTGGTGTGATGGAAAACTTTGACTTTTCTTTTTTATTAACAAAAGTAATTCCGTTAATTTTGTTCCATTTGTTATAATCAATTGGTTTGATTTCCGGATTTTTTTGTTTCATTTTTGATCTACTCTCCTCAGATAGTTCTAACGTTTCAAGAGAATCACGAACAATAATGGGTTCAGGTAAAACATTTCCATTGTTTAACACATTCTGAGGTTTTTGAGCTTTCTTGAGGAACGAAGAAGGGTCGTTACCAAGTGCCATTCTATGATTAGTATGAAAACGCGGATTTACTTGATTAGAAAGCATCTTGATTGTTTGAGCAGAATGACCCGTTTTAAGAAGCAAATTTTCCAAAGTTTGGATTTTTTCATTTTTATCAAGAATTTCATCAAGAAGAGAATCTTCTCGTTTTGAAAAATCAGTAATCAACTACTTCTTCTCTTTTTCAAGATTAGAAAACATTTCTTTTTGTTTAGAAAGTTGGTCATTTAAATTAGAAATTTCCTTGTTTAAAGATTTAATTTTCAAGTTCAAATTCACATCAAGTGTGTTATACTTGATTTGCAATAGTTGTTCTTTAGAAACCAAATTTCGATAACCAATTTCTAATTCTGATTATTTGTTTTTATGAAATTCAAAGGCTTTTGCGTTCTCCTTGTAACTCTCAAGCTCAGCGGTCAATTTAGCATTCGCGGCCTTAACTTCGCGATTGACCGTTCTAACTTTCTCGATTTCAATGCCACAGTTATTGATTAATGATTCAAAATAAGCATGTGTTTCCTCATCAGTCTCAGTATTTTGTGCCACACAGTCTCCACTAGGATCCACATCTGGAGTCTCAGAGTTAGTATTACTACAACTCGGATTGTCCAGGTATTTATCATAAGTAGGTGCTGATGTCATAGAATGCTGTTCGTCATGAGTAAACACATCAAATATGACATTGTTATAGCATGGATCAATGATTGGTACCTCAGATACTGCGTTGGCGTCATAGACAGGAGGTGCGTCAGAGTCAGTGTCGTACTTAGTCTCCTGAAGATTTGCCATGAAGATGCAGTTCGCATTGATTTCCTCGAGGTCTTCCAAATCATCCATAATAGCGAAAAAATCATTTTCTTCAGCACTCAACTGCATCCCTGCTTCTTGCTTCTGTGCTAATAGCATAGCTTTCTGAAGATACTCAGCATTCTTCTTTTGCGGCTTAGTGGGACAGTTCCTTGCCATGTGACCCAATCCTTGACAGTTATAACACTTAACCTGATTACCCTGATTCACATTTACATAATTCCCAACGACTGGAGCTGCAACATTCTCATTCTGATTACCCACTGCTCTATTCCCAACATTCTGACCCATCTGATTACCTTGATTCGGAACATCCTGATTACCCATGCGAAATCAAGTAGCATATCCCTGCTGATTCCCAATAACTCCAGACATATGTCCTTGATGACCCATGTTCACACCCGGCTGTGCAATTTGCCTGTTGCGAGTGTTTGATGAAATCCTTTGGTTGTTGTTAGTTGGTGTGGAATAGCGACCTCTGAATGCTTTACCCAAGAATGCAAATGCTTGTGACAAAGCTTCTTCTTGTTCCATTTCAAGATCAGTGATTCCTTGTTCCTGGTAATGTTGTTGTTCAGGTGGATAGTTTTGTTGTGGAGGGATGTATCGCTGCAGGTTGTTGTTAGTGGAAGATGATGAAGCTTGTTGTTGTGTATTCACTGGAGTTTGAGTCTTTGCAATGAGTGCCAATGGATCATGATTCTTTGCTAATCTTTCTTTTCTGACTTCATTCACTTCATTTTGGTTTTGTTTCAGAAAATCGTTGAGTTGATCAAAGTTCACTTGATGTAAGTCTTTGGTTTGGTTGACAATAGTGACATATCGTCCCCATTCTTCTGGTAGATTGTTCAGGAAGTTGATGTTGCTCACGATAGTTCTGGGTGTCAACTTGTTTCTGATCAGCTCATTTAGTAAAGTGCAGAACCTTCCATAGTAGGATTCAATGGATTCTCCTGGAGTGGATGTAAACTTCTCCCAAGCAGTTAGCAGCTTCTTCTCTGTATCTTGTTGACCAATTTCAGTTCCATGACAAAGCCGTCTAACACGTTCCCACATATCGAAAGCAGTTTCACAACTGTCTACAGCAGCAAAGATGTCTCATGGTAAACCCAGTTGGACAATATGAATTGCCATGTCATCTGCTTCGACTTGCTTCTGATCCTCTTCAGAGTATTCCGATTCTTTTTGAAGACGAAAAAATGGTGGGATGGGAGGTGTTGCATCAGTATTTCCAGGGTCTTGGACTTGTCGAGGCATGAAGGGTCCATTCTGAATGGATTGAATCATCAATTTTCCATTAGGTTTTGTCTTGATGTAACAAAGCATTCGACTTGTCCATTGAAGATAACCACCTCTTTCCAACATAGGAGGACGGTTTTTGGCACCGGCTGCATGAATGTCTTGTTGAGTTGCCATTGATGAATGTATGTAATGATAAAGTTGATGTAGGATCGATTCAACGATAAAGGAGTTGTGTTTGATGAAGATTAAGCTCGGTTGTTGTAGTGAAAATTTGGTCTAAAAACTTAAAAACCTCAATAACTTCTTTTCGGAGCTATTTGGCGGTCTATTCTCCTCGTTCTCACGGTCGTTTTGATGGGTAGATCGCTGAAAACGAAGTTACGGTTCAAAAGTTATAGCCGTTTGAAGTTTTGCTCACAATCTTACTCGTAAAACTTGAAACTTATGCGTAAGAGTTGAATCTTAAGCGTAGAAAGTGACTTTACGCGTAAAATTAATTCTTATGCGTAACAATATCCTTACGCGTAAGATGTTAGTCTTAGGCGTAAAAAATATTTTACTCGTAAGTATTAATGCTTAGGCGTAAAACACAGTGTTAGGCGTAAGATAGAAATCTTATGCGTAAAAACAAGCTTACGCGTAAAACACAAATCGTATCTCTCTAACTTTCCAAGCTAGTGAGATTTCCCAAGTCGAAGTGTTCCACACACTTATCCAAGTGAGGGAAGCACTGAGTAACCTTTAATGCTCGAAGATTCGTAACCAAGTGCTTATGCGTAGAAGTTATGCGTAGAAATAGGGTTTTGACTTTTTGACCTTTACGCGTAAAAAATTTCCAGCGTTTCAAACAATTTCTGATACACTCAAAGCCTTGAAAACACTCAAATAACACAAGAGTTTTGACCTTAATCACCCAAAGTGCCTTGAAAGCTTATGCGTAAAAATGAACAACGAATACACACGAGTTTAAAACTGATGAAAAACGCGTAAAGCTTCAAACTTTTTCTAAAAACTAGACTCTTTAACACTATAAGAACCTCATACCATAAGAATCTTGAAGATTTTAGTGCAAAAAGTAAAGTTTTAAGCTTGACAACTTTGTGATACCGAGAGCTTACGCGTAACACTTACATAAAAAAAACTTCAACCAAACACTCCTAAACCATTGTTAGGCGATTGATACCAATTGTAGGACCTTAAATCTATCAACCTTATCACAAACCCAACACGTATCTCACGTTATGCGTAGAACACGTTAGCACAAACACAAACTAAGCGTAGAAGTAAAGAAAGAAACAAAGATGAGAAAGATGGTGACTTGATAATGATATAAGTTATGCGTATGTATGTGTAGAGAGATGAAAACAATAAGATGTTATATTGCTCCAAAGAAAACACACACACACACACACACTTTCAAGCACACCCCTCAAATGAGACTTTGAGGGGTATTTATAGTACAAGCACTAGATGCCCTAATGGGCTTGGGTTTGGGCTTCGTGGACTTGGATTGGATAACAAGTGATAAAAGGCTAGCTTAGCTAAATTAATACCCATTTAGCTTAGTCCAATCCACGAGCCCGTTGACTATTCTATCATGATATCTAACACACGTTACAAAGTTCCTAAACGTTAATGACCATCACTTCTAGTAAACACTATTAAGGCTAACAAGGATGATTAAAAGAAGTCTAAAACTTATAAACCATACTTAGTTATGTATAAATCATTTTATGTTGCAAACTAGTAAGCTAGCCATCTTATACTCATATTTTGTACCACAAAACCAATTACTTATAGATTTGATACTTTATATTTTGTTAAAGACAAGGTTAAAAGGAAAAAATAGCAATTTAAATCACCTAAAACGAGTATACGAGTCAAAAGTTATGATAAAAAGAAATTAGCAAAACCTAGAAACGCCAAAACTGCCTACTGTCGAATATGAGTAAAATTTTGAGGCACTTCTGGTCCGAATCATCAAAAAGTTAAAACATGAGAGTTGTACGGAACGATGTTTTACCTCTATTGTGTAGAAACTCGGCCTAAAAAGACCAAACGATAGCATTTTCTGCCTCAAATTTGTAAAACAGTTTTTATCATCAAAAGTTTGTTTTTTCACAAGTTAAGAATATAGAAACCATGTTATTATCATGACTAGTTACATATTAAATTAACAAACTTCATTCAACCTTCGGTATAGTGTTTTCGCAAGTAACGGAAAAATGACCATTTTACCCTTTTCCGCCAGTTTTAACCAAACTTTATTTTTGACCATATTAATAAGTTATGATCACTAGTAATCGACGATAACTTGTAAAAACTAGATATTTACTAAAAACATGATAAACTTTATGATATAACAATCTTCATTCAAAACTAAACTTTCTTACACTTATTTTCAACCTTCAGGATTGTGTTTCACATGTGAAAACCCTATTTTCACTTGTGAAACCGTTATGATTTCCTAATCATAACCAAATAAACTTGTAACTTGTGTTTACAAAACATATGAATATATTGACACTTATAATACATATAAACTAAACATATGTTTTATCTACTAAGTGCTACAATACTAGGGAGCTTCATGTGAGGGGTTTCATTTGAGTAAAACGTATCGACAAGTTGCTGGATTTACGATTTAAAGTGTCCTAGCTCCTCGTACGTTCACTACATGACCTCTGGACTGTGATGGCCCGAACGGTAGTACGGTATTTATAAACTATATACGTTTTCACAAACTAAACTGTTACTATAAGCAACAAACTATCAAAGACTACATCATGATCAATATAAGGACATATATAGGCTCGTTTATGTTTTCTTGGACATTATTCCAAAATTAAGTCGCAACATTCTATTTTAGGTTGCGCGTAGAGGTTTCCCGGCTTATCCATAGAATTCGTTAAGCACTAAACGTTATTAACTCAAGGTGAGTTCATAGCCCCACTTTCTGTTACTTAATTGTTTTTCAAACCCTTGGGGGGATACATGCTATTTTTAAACTGAACACATTACTTTGAAACTGTATGCTTTACCTGAATGAATTATTTGCACTAAGTACCACTATTTCCAAACTTAAGTCCCTATTATCATGAACCATTAATCACTTGTGGGTGAAAGCGAATAAGGTGGATAGATCTATCAGGATTGACGAATCCCGTTTGTTTGACCAAGTCCGGTAAACAAACGCACTCTATTTGAAGAACCATAGGTTTATTGGCAAATTACCTATTAGGGCTACTGTTTGACGAAGACATGGCAAACTATTATATCAATTTCTATTGACAAGCTGTTAACATTTTCGATATCATGAGCTTAGTGCAATAATATCTGTTTTATTTCCTAAACTATGAGTGTGACTTTATAGCTCACACTACGAATAATTGTGTTCAAATACTTAACTATAAACTCTATGAATTCACCAACCTTTGTGTTGACGATTTAAACATGTATCTCAGGTCCATAATGAACGAGGTTGGCACGGAGGAGCATGGATACTCAAGAAGGCTATAAATTTTATTATCATTCGAAAACCCATTTAATGTATTTTGTAAACTTGGAACCATTTGGGACCTCATCTTTGTAAACTCTGATATTTATATAAATCAAATGATAAAACTTTAAAAATGACTCCATTAGAGTTCGTTTTCTATTGTTATAATTGTTGTGCCATGAAGTAACACTCAGTTTGAATTCCGCTGCGTATCATGAAATAACACATATATTTCTTGGCAACTTAAGTCCTTGAAGTCCATTCCCTTCTTGTTGTGCCACATAATACTTTTCATAACTATATAACACATTCTTTGATTATCACTTTGACTATCGGGCTTGACTACAATATAACATTCATTGACTAACCAATCACATAAGGCCTTTGGTCCATTTTCATCTAGGGTGGGGTCCCAGTACCCGGGAAATGGGTCTAACAATAATAATGGGGAAGTTCATAAAAAGAATCAGAAGGTACATGTTGAGGAGGATTAAGTAGCTGATCTTGTACAAGAACATGTAGAGTTCTTGAATGAAATTGTAGGTTATTTGCATAGACTAAACAATGTTGAGAGTAAGATACAAGAGAATGATAATAAAGGTGGCCTTAATGATGATCTCAACAATGGTCCTAGGCATAATCCTAGTGTTACACCCCAAAACCGGGTCTTGAGTGTTTTATTCCTAAAATGTCATTGAGATACTTGGACCTTCACTTTTATAAGTCAAAGGCGTTACGTAATTGGCTAGTTAAACCAGATAGTCAATCTAATAGTCAAAGTATGTGTAATGTAGTTATAGAAAATATGATGTGTCACAAATAAGAAGGATTAGGACTTAAGGGACCAAAGTTGTCAATTATGAAATAGCTTAAGTATGAAGAAATCATTATACTATAATTCCTTACTTCTCAAAATATTAAATATCCATACTTGTGTGGGTATGTTTGTGGTGCCGGTTTAGAAAGAAGAAAAGGGAAGGAAGAACACAAGCTAGATGATCAAATTAATGAAGGGTTCCATAGCAAGAATAACCATAGCCATAATCTCCAACAAAGTAAGTAATCTAATCTTGAGTTAATTTGTATATGAGAAGTTAGTGTTCATATACTTGATATTCGTTAAAATATACATTTATTAAAGCTAAAATTCCCTTATTTTCGGCTAAATAAATAACAAAATTATGTGTTTTAGTGGCAAATATTTTTAAAAGTTGTTATTTATTATGTAGCTACGAAACGAGGATATCTGAGCAAACATACGAGAACTTGAGCATTTATTGAAGATTATTGAAGTCCGAAGAAATACCCAAGCCTAAGCCCAAAATAGTCCCAGACTTTAGCCCAAGATCCAATTTATCTACAATTTTCGTCCAAGTCATGTAGCCCATATCCGAACCATTTTGGTCCGACCCAACCTTGAGCTTAGATTCAACACATGATTTTATTAAACAAACAAAAGAAGGCCACGTGGTGCAATATGGATCAATACCCTAAGTTGGGGAATTTGGATAAATGATGTTTTAAGCTTATTAATGAAGTTATAGTAATTTTGGTATAAGTTTTATATGGTTAAGTTAGTAATATTGGAAGGGTGTTCATCATATGATCATATGATGATTAGAAGTATTAAGGAGGTGAGCTAATGGTTGTATAAACCATTTGAGCTTAAATGTGTTAATAGATGTGGTAATGATTCTTAGTTAGAAATCATGGAAAGAAGAAGATGATGATGTTATTGGTAAACTTAGCTTGGAGTTAAGGTAAGTAAAATGATTATAACATGTTATTATATTGAAATCTAACATATATGTGTATATGTATAATTGTACTAAAATGTAGGATGACTTGGGTTTATAGTATTTAGATTGAAGTAGAACAAGTAGCTAGTTTGGAATAACTAGCCAAATATGTATTAGACTTGTTTGAGACTAGCTAAGGTATGTGAAGACTAGATTCTGGTGATAAATTGGTTAAAGTGATAACTATGTGTTATAGTATGAATGTTGTGGTTAAAGTGTTTGATTCAGGTTATAGTATGATAAGCCCGTTGGATTGATATATAGATGAATGTAATGCTTATATGTATGAATGATATATGATGGTGTGTTTTACTTGTTTTACTTACTAAGTGTTTTCGCTTACGTGTTATAGTTGAAATATTGTATAGGTTAAATGTGAAGAGCTAAGTTCTTGTAAGAAGGGCCTAAGATTCGAAAGCAAGGAATTGAAGTATATTGAGATTGTGCATAGGAGCTTAGTATTAGATTATCGAGCTCAAATCAAGGTTGAACCTCCAAGTGTCGTAAATTGTTTATTAAAGGTCGTTATTAAGTGTCAAAGTATTAGTAAATGTCGAAGATAAACTATGTCAAAGTTAATTGTTAGTGTTATAGTGTATGTAAACGGGTCAAAACGGGTGTTTTGCAAAGCACCCGTAGCTTTGTAAAGTATATGTTTACGGGTCTTTTAGACCAAGTATAGTTATGAAAATGATGTTTTATGATGTTAATATGATTTCTGGCAGTCCTCGTGAAGTATCGGGTCACGGGGGTCGAGTTTTGGGTCAAAAAGACAAGTTAAGAAGTGTTGTGCAGGATTCTGAGGCAACTAGCCGCGGTTGTGGTGCGGCTAAGTGCAGTTCATATTTTGGCATACTTCAAAAAATCATATATTTTAATCCATAAGTCGTTAGGAGTCATGTCACCTGTCATTTTGAACATAATTGAGTCTAGTTTCATTTAAAATACTTTCAAGGGTTGATTTGTAATAAATTTTTATCAGTTTTTAAAAAAAATAACAACAGGTCCGTTATAGTCTAGACGTTTTCGCGATATTTTTCTTTAAATTTTGGTCAAATCGGTAAAGGAGCGTTTCACCTAGAGTCCACAGAAGCTAACGAAGCCTTGTCTTAGATAAAGTTATGAAAACCATAAGTAATATAAAGACTCTATTATTCATTATGAATTGGCAATTGGTATCACATAAACTTCGAAGCAAACTCTAAAACAAAGTTGTTGGCCTTTTGTCCTAAAAAAAGATGAGAACAAACAAATAAAAGAGTCATGCTAGACTCACATAAAGAATTCAAAAAAAATAAAATTCACTCGATGTGTTAACGGGTGATTGGTGTATTTTGTGACAGTTTCTCTCTCCTGATTGTTCATATTCATACAAGGCAAAAATTCTAGCTCTTGAGGCTTCATTAGCTATTATGCTACACTTTATTTTCTTTTTTTTTAAGAAGCTTACAAATCCTTCAATTCATTGTTTGGATTAAGCCTAATTTTATAAGCGAACTTCTCTACAATCCACCTGTAATGAACAAGGGCTTGAATTTCTTGAACATGTATGCTCATCTTTCAATGATTTAACTTGAAATGATGTTTTTTTTTTTTTTTTTTTTCATTTGGCATATAATCTCCAAGGGGAGCCCCTATTTTGCACTAGTTCACTGAACATATTTCAATGTTTTTTGTTTAATCAAAGTGGGAGTATAAAGGATTATTACGATGGAAAGAAAAAAATCTTGTCTATTTACAATTATAGAATGTAATGATTAATTACAAAAAATTACTCATTACACCAATAACTATCATTTTCACTCTGTAGGGGCCCAACATTTTTTTTTTTTTTTTCCGTTACATGTTATAATGAAATCAAAATTATATAAACGTCCGTCATTAATTAACCACATTAAACATAACTTAATATAATCAATACGCATTTTAGTCTTTTTCTTATAAATTTCATTATATCCCATCATACTAACCAAACATAATTAATAACGATAATAAATCATTACACTAGATCATTTATTTCATCGTTTATTACATTCATTTATAAATTAAATGTTGTCATTTGCCACTAATGGTATAGTTTATGTGCCACATGTTCCATACTCTCAACGGAAGCCACGTTTTGAAACATTAAACTCTATTCTCAAGTCACAACAACTACTACTTACTTCAAACCCCAAAACATATCTTTACAACAACAACAACCTTAATCAACAACCATGGCAGCTTCCAAGCTCCATACTTTCCTCTTCTTTTCCCTCTTTCTTGGACTTGTTTTCACTTCAGTTCAATCCGATGTTGGTGTCGTTGTTGAAGATGAAGATTCCTCTGTTGCTGTTGGATCCGATGATTCCGATGCTGCGTTTCGTGTCCAAGTGGATAAGCTCACTTCCAAGATCCATCAACTTGGTTTGTTATTCTTTGATGCTTTTATAGTTTTTGAATTGCTAAATTTGGATTATTTATGGGTTTTAGTGTAACTTGGCTTTTAAGTAATTACTAATAATAGTTGAGTTGTGGAATTTATGGTTAATGATTATAAATGGTTTTATTGTGGCTTGTGGAAAGTGAATATATGCTACTTGAAAACACAATAAATTCATAATAATCACTTTCGAAATCCAGGCACCCTTTTAGACAAGGTAGTGAATTAGTTGGTTTAGTATTTATGTTACTTAGGGGGTGTTTGTTTCGGCTTATGGCTTATTTGGTTTTGGGCTTATGTTTCATAAGCTCAATTTTCGTGGCTTTTGAAAATTTTCGGCTTATATAAGTTTAAAATGACATATTAAACTTATGTAAACTGAAAAGTTTCAAAATAAGCCATAAAGTGTGAGTTTATAAAACATAAGCTCATAACCAAATAAGCCATAAACCGGCTATATAAGCTGAAACAAACACCCCCTTGATTCTGATGTAACTTGAGTATTGGCTTTCCAATAATCAAGTGTAAATTAGGTTACTGTTTTATATTTGTTGAAATGATCTTTTAGCTGCAGAATAAACATGTGAAAACTTCGGTGTGTGAATATGGATTTTATGATTGAGTGTGCGATTTTGTTGGGAGAGATGTTTCGTTAGTTGAAGCAAATTATGGCTGAAGAGGTTACTTATTGAACAATGTGTTGTTGTTT
The DNA here is from genome assembly GCA_019973895.1 of Chrysanthemum seticuspe. Lineage (NCBI taxonomy): Eukaryota > Viridiplantae > Streptophyta > Magnoliopsida > Asterales > Asteraceae > Chrysanthemum > Chrysanthemum seticuspe. Next base: position 225,294,810 of record BPTQ01000003.1, on the reverse strand, counting down.
TGTAGAATCGCTTGTTGAAAAGAAGAATCACGAGTTGAAAAGCAAGGATGAGGCGATTGCTCATAAAGAGAAGGCAATTGCAGAGAAAGAGCATACCATTAAAGAGAAATCAGATAGCATTACATCGTTGCGAAGTGAAGTAGCTTCACTTGAGGTAATATGTTTAATGTTTTGTATCATCCAATTGAGTTTAGGACAGAAGTGAATGTATTATGTTCGTATGTTAAGCAAGCTTCAATTTTTTTGTTTGACAGGCTAAAGGGTCCTTAGATGGTAATGAAGAGGTCAAAAAAGCTCAAACACGGGTTCATGAGTTGGAGAAGCAGGTTTGTATGAGATTTATAAAAGTACTCGGACATGTCAAAAGTACTCATGTTACATATTTATCATATTATTGCAGGTGGAGAAACTCCAAATGGAGTTGCAGTTGAAGAACAACTTAAGGGAGGCCTTGGAAACCAGGACAAAAGACTTGGAGAAGAAGTTGCTTGATCTAGACCCAAAGCTTCACGATGTAAGTTCTAGGCGGTACAACTTTTTGTAAGGATTAACTTCAGAATTTGTTTGTTAATGCTGTACTATAAATACATAAATATCAATTTATTTCGACTGTCTTGTGGCTTTTTAGTCAGATGGTGTGTGTGTTTTGATGAAAACATAAATCGTTTTTTTGTGTATTGAGATAAGGTCAAGCCTTAACCATTTCTGTATGGTTATTCTTTGTGTTTTTTTCAGCTTCAAAAAGTTGCTGATGAACGGAAGAAAAAACTTCATAAAACCGAGCGTGCTCTAAAAATTGCTGAGGTATGTTTATAATGATTGCGTTTGGTATACTACTTTAAGTAGTAAATGCAATGTCTTTACATCATCACATGTATATATCTATGCAGGAGGAACTTAAGAAGGCTAAATCTGAAGCGACAGCAAAGATTAGAGAACTGACAGAGGTAGAACCGGAAACTTAGCTATCTACTTGTTGCTATAATCCTTTACTGTGTCTAAACAGATGTTCGATTTTGCTTATCCTCATTTGATATGATAACAATGTCTTGGTTTGTTTTTGTTTATCGAGTTCTGTAATATATTACTGTTATAGATATTAGCTATGGTTTGTTATAGAAGTAGACCTCATTTGGTGCATTTAAGTTACCTTATTCTATGCTCTGTAAACTGTATTATTCAGGTTCATGGTGCTTGGCTACCACCTTGGCTCGCAGCTCGTTTTGTTGCTTATCAGGTAGTTGTTCTTAAAGTATTTGTGCCTAAAAGATACGGATGTGACTACATTTAGAAAGTTGGCTTTGACTACATTATTATATTGCAGTCTTATGTGGAGAACTATTGGAAAGAGCACGGAAAACCTGCTTTTGAGTCATTCAAACAAACGGTAAGATTTGTTAATCTTAATATTTAGGCAGTATCACATGTCCTATTAACTAAAAGATGTTATACCCTTTATGGTAGAACTGTAAATATTATGTCTTTTTGAGATGACATGTAAGTTCTCATGTTATTGTGGCAGGCGTTGGAGAAGAAGGCGCAAGCTGAAAAATGGGCTGAACCTCATGTGCACACAATAAAAACTGTAAGTGATTTTTGATTTTCTGATTTTCAATTTTCTTCAAATTGTTTTCTTCAAATTGTGCGTGTGTGTATTATATATATGCATGGTATAAGTTCATGAGGCGGATAGTCACTAGTCTGTTTGTATATTAATACAGAGTATTTGTTATCTTTTACCACGGTAAATTGTTTGCAGAATTAATTTGTTACTTGTCCATATTAATTCGCAATGCTGCACGGTTTAGTAATTTTGAGGTACTTTAAGTTTCTACTTATGTTGTTTTTTTTCCTTAAAATATACACAGAAATGGGTCCCAGCTGCAAGGGAAAAATGGGTGTTGGTAATAACTACTGCCGAACCGCAACTTCAAGCACTGACTAAAAAGACCCAAGAGGTTTATATCAAATCCAAGGATGCTCTAACTCCACATATGATTAAAATCAAGGAAGTTGTAGACCCTCACTATCAGGTATTAACTGATCTTACTTTATCTAAAAAATTATGATTATCACGTCCTAATTGGAAAAGTACTTGGTGGCAGACTGTTAAGAAGGTCTGCAAACCGTACATTGATGATATTGCCACTGCTACAAAGCCTCATCTTGATAAAGCACGTGAAACAGTGGCGCCTTACACGAAGGAGGCAATCATAGCTTACGGAAAGTTTCTTGAATCTGCAACCAAGTACCATGATCAGGTATGTTAGACATCTCAGTTTTTACTTGTATGCATACAAATTGGTCAAGTCATGTTATGTTTGATCTCCAACGGATCAAATTGGTTGAGCTAAAGATTTGCCCAAAAAAATTGATGGGTCAAATGGATCCGGCAGGTCAAATCGGGTGAAAGTCATCTGAAGTGTTAGTGAGTCAGCGCACTCGGCCCCAAGCGTTTGCTCCTTATGTCAACCACTCAACCCTGTACTTTCCCCCTATGTAACTGAATTAGAAATGTAAAAAGACATCATTTTCTTTCTCTAATATACTGGAATGTGATACCTTTTACAAGTTTATCTGCATATCATTTACATTATTGATTGAATGGGGGTAGTATTTTAGGTCAAATATGTGTCCTTTTGTAGTGATAGGTATGTTGCTTACTGTTTTATTCCTGATCGTTACCTCCAAGTACTCTTATACTGCAGGTTCAAGGCGTTGTTGAAGAATCACTTAAAAAGCATGATATTAGCAAAGCCCTTGCAACTAAGGAGTTGGTGTGGTTTGCCGTATGTCTCTCTTTCTCTTTCTATCTTTCTGTGTATTCGTTTGCAATAAAAGGAAGTCAAAGTTAAACGGGTATTTGTATATTGCAGGCGTCTGCATTGTTGGCGCTTCCTGTCATCATCCTGTTGAAAACATTGTCAGCAATCTTTTTGTAAGTTTTTTGCTTTGATTCATTTCTATGCTAAACATTAACAATATAAAGTCTAAATGATTGCACATCATATCTTTTAAACTCATGAATGTAAATCATTTTCCGATGCTCCTGGTATGCAGTAAAAAGGCTAAGAAACCAAACCCCAATCCTAACCAGCCACGTCGCAAGGCTCATTAACAATATAAAGTCTAAATGATTGCACATCATATCTTTTAAACTCATGAATGTAAATCATTTTCCGATGCTCCTGGTATGCAGTAAAAAGGCTAAGAAACCAAACCCCAATCCTAACCAGCCACGTCGCAAGGCTAAGCGTGCACATCCAGACAAGTAGTTCTGATACAAGGAAGATCAATGTTTTTCTTTAAACATGCATTTAAGGTATGCAGCTCTCGTATTTGTTGGTCATTATTGGCAAATTGCACACTATAATTCCCGTTAAGATCTCCCTTGGTTTTATCTATGTATTTTAAGCTAAATAGCACTGGACTGATGTCAAATTAATATGGTTTGTGATTTTCTCTGTGTTTTTAATTTGCAGATAGAACCGATAGTTTTGTGCACTTCGCTTGCATGGGGGATTTACACGTCCGTCTTAAAATGCTGCTGTTGTATGTTTGTAATGCACAGAAAAGGAAGAATAGTACGTACTATATTAGAGGTGTGTGTATCATAGTCGTTGTGCATGTGTTTGTAACTTACGAGTATTATTTTGCTTAAGATATTGGTTTAGGTGATTAATTCCTCTACTAGAATGATTTTTTATTGAACCTAAAACCTTATCAAATAGACTTGAGATCTTGGTTTAAGAACTCGTATAATCGTATCTCACATATGCATAATGTTTGCTTGTCGAAAGATCTGAACTCTGCACATGATGAGGTGTTTTACATGAATCTGGTGAAGAAATAAACAATGGCCTCCAAAATTCTATAGGGGTCTTTAATACCTGGCAAAAATACCCCTCCACTTCTAAACATAATCAGTTTACACCCTTGTGTAGTTCAGACTTATACTGTATCATTTTCTTTTCACCTTTGATTTTCCCCCCTCTCTCTCGGCCTACTTAATTCTGGTAGTTCAGAAATTTTTTTTTTTTGCTACACTATGATTTAAATTATAATATAATAAAAGTATTTGACTGATAATTGAAGGAAAGCTGTTGTGGCTGAAGTCTTGCGTGTTAACCACAAATTATACGGCTCGATCGTAAACCAAAGAGTTGACTTGTTATGATTGCGCATTAGACTGATGCGATAGCAAAAACGCAACGGGATTTATGATACGATGGCGAAAACGCAACGGGATTTGTGATGCGAAGTTGTTTCAGGATGCATCCTGATGCTATGGCATCACTTCGTAATAGTGTGATGCTTGCAATTGACGCATTTGAAATTATGACCTTAAGGCTGGTCACGATATCGTGACCAGACATGACCTGCCACATCAACTTTTTCTCTCCGGCGACCAGACATAACCAAAATGTCACATTTTTTTTTTAATTAAAACATTTTAAACATCAAATTTAAATTCATTAAAATTAAAATAAACATTACAATACTAAATTAAAATAAACATTACAGTACTTAAACTAATAATATAAAGCGTAGCGTTCTTTGATTGTTGCCTTGACTTTCGTCAATTCTTCTAGTTGTCGTCCGGTCAAATTTGGGTCGATTGGGGTGTTGTAGAAGATTATGTCGGTCTCCCGTTTTGATAGCCTCAAGAGCTCAAGTTTCTCTTTTTTCATCTCCAGCTCTTTTTCCCTCAACCGTATGTACGCATCTTCTAAACCCTCATTATTCTTACCTTTCTCCCCTTTTGACGGCTTCTTGAATTTGAAGAAAGTTTTGGCGATGGATTTTACAAATGATTCTGATGGTTCATCATCAGCACGATAGGAGGATGATGATTTCTTCCTTGCTTTGTCACGACCTATCGGTCGTGATTTTCTAGTCTCTTCCTCATCATCAGAATCAGCAACATCTTGGACATCCAAAGGATCACGAGCTTGGGTTGAACCCGAGGTAGTGGTAGAACCCTTTGTTTTCTTCCGACTATTCGTTTGGAAAGCCGGCATCTCAGTGTTCTTCCAAGCATCATGACCCTTTAAAACTTTCCAACACTCCTACAAAGTGAAATCATGACCGTACGTCACACGGTATTCTCTAAGAGCTTTTGAAGTGTCGTCTATATCATTCTCACCACTTCCATGGTTATTCTTGATATTATCAATGATAGCGCAATAATTACCAACCATATTATGAATCCTATTCTTCCATTTGGTAGTGATGGAGTCGTTGGTTCGGTCTGAGCCAGTTTCATTTTTAAAGTACTCTATCACTAACTCCTAAAAGCGGAAGCGGTTCAGGGCGTTTCCTCCTTCCGAGTTTTCCGACACATGAACCCAAGCTTTACAAAGCGCGACCTCTTCCGCCTTTGTCCATGCTTCAACGGCCTTCTTGCCTTTCTCCTTGCTTGTTTCGGGCTTCTTGCCTTTATCCTTGGCCTTTGAAGCACGCCTTGATGGCTGCTTTGGTTTGATGGGGAACATTTCTTCAGCATCGTCTGTTTTTTCATCATCAGAATCTTCAACGGGAATAGAATTATGGTATGGACCGTGACCCGAACCTTATCCCATCGAAGCATATTGACTTTGGTAGTTTTGTGTCGGATACTCCGGCAAAAAATCTTCCAAATTCATGTCAAGATTAGTACTTCGAAGCGGGGAATAAGGTTGATATGGTTGAGGAGGATAAATGAAGTCCATGTTTGGATGGTACGACGGACCCACTACGTTCTTGCCGGTAATCGGTGTAAGGACGTTGCAGTGGGACAAAAGGACGGTTAACGTAAAACGGGTTTTGGTTTTGATTTGGTTGTGATTGATATTCAAAACTTTGTGGACGAAAGCGAATAGGCCGGTTTTGTTGTGGTTTTGTTGTGGTGTTATGCCGGTTAATTCGAAGTTGTTTTCCGGCGAGAAATTCATATTCGGTTGATTTTGTGGTAGTCGGGATCGTCGGTTTTTTGATGGTGGGGTATTTTTCTTTGACATTTTGAACTTGGACGAGAATTAGATTGAAGTGAATATAGATGAGAAGTAGTTTGCGATGAATTGTATTAGAGATGAAGTTGGTATTTATAGAGTGGTAAAATTTAAAAAAAAAATGTTTTTTTTTTTAGTTTAAAAGACCTAACGGTCGATTTATTATTATTATTATTATTATTATTATTATTATTATTATTATTATTATTATTATTATTATTATTATTATTATTATTATTTTACTTCAATGCCCCAAACGGGCAAAAAGTGGTTGGGGGAGTGCATTTTAATTCGGTCGAAATCTCACCTGATATTGGGTTTTAATGCTTGACGACCGACGTTATGACCGGGTGCCACAACCGAGTCGACCGATGTCAACATCGGTCGTGGTAGGTGATTTTTGTTGACCGACCGATCGATTTAAAAATCTCGATTGTGCCCAGCCTAATAAACTACTTGATCAAAGATATAAAGAAAACTACTTTAAATATTTTTTACTTGAAGGATAGTTACTTTTACCATTGGCAATTGACTTTTAATATTGTCGATTGTCGATACTCGCTAGAAATATGTAAGTGACTTTTATTTGATGTTTAAGCAAAAATATATTTTTATTTTTTATTACCTAGCACCGCGCATTTATGATGCACTTGCAATCGTATCACGCATCACAGTTCACACATTGGTCTTTTGGACTTTGAGCATAAGATATCGCAACACGCAATTTAAAACCAAGGTTTTGAACACTAGCGATCGTGATTTCGTCGACATGCAAATCAAAATAAAAGGTTAATGTCACATCTGATGAAGAAATTGGATATAGTATGATAGCTCGGTATAGAATACTATTTAGGAAATTTCTATGTTTTCCTACATATTATTCTCTACTACATTTAACAAACTAAATTAGGTTGTAGTTTTTGGCCTTCCCATGTCGTGTTGATGTCAAATGACACGTCAGAATGTCACAAGTACATATTTTTGTCCTTTTCCGAATTTTAAGTTTACCCTCGAGAACTGATGGTAGTCATTTGTTCAAATAGTTGGAAAAGTTTTTATTAAATTCATTTCAGTTCCGATGTTTGATACACAGGCCGACATCTTTATTTCAGTTTTTTTTCTTGTTCTTGCTAATTTATAAATACTTTATGTAACTTGATCAACAAATCATTCTCTCCATTTAGACTAGATGTATACTCTAGCTATTTGTCTTCCAGATTTCAACTGATTTGGATAATGTTTTTAGTTCTTCATTTCTTTATCTTTTATACATACATCTAAATATATATTTGATGTCAAACCTAACGAAATATAATCAAAATTCTTCTTCCGTACCCTTGGATAACTATAAAATAATTGTCCTTTCAAAAACTAAAACAAAGGAGAAAATGAAATATCATAATGATAGGAAAATAAAATACAAACTACTTGATGAACTCCCTCAATGGGGCATTGCCCAATGGTATCATATCACTCGCCACCATAAATGTCTAGTTGACCGGTTAAGGAGTTGACCGTTAAGGAGGGCTTCGGAGAAATAGGTCACCGATTCAATCGCAGTCCTCACTAAAGGTCACTAGAATAAGTGCTCATTACATGGGCCGGCCAAGTCCTTGGGGAAGGGTCAGCACCCAAAAGGGGTGCACGGGGTCAGAGTTTTCCCGCCGACTTAAACCTTTAGAGAATCATTGGTTAGCAAACAGATTTAGTGCTACTAAGCTAGTTGATTTTTATCATATTTAGCAGACAAGTAGTTTTTTTAGCGGAGTTGATGGGACGGAACTCCAGTTTTTGCTTTTCTTGTATCGGCAATTTTTTTTGGGAGACTTATAAATGATCAATCCAACCAAACAAATCTAACTGTTTTAACTATTTATCCACTTTTGTGGGTAACCTGGTCCAATCTGGTCAATTTTTTATGCACAATTACCTGGAACCAGCATCTAAGAGCTAACTTCTACTTATGCAGGAGCCGACCTTTTGAAACAATAGCCTCCTTTTTTTCTGAAAATGAATTGCATCCTGCCTAATTGTAAACCATATATCCTGTTCTACGGTCCTCTAAGATTACTTGAAATTAACACGTACTAGCTAGGATGTACATATATGCTTCTACCTCTACATGAATGATATTGGTTGTATTATGTTTCAGCTTTACAATCATTGTTCTATAATAAGACAAATAACATTTGATAGTAGTTATGTAATTTTCATATGTGAAGTGTTTGACAAGTAGGCTGTCATGCCTGAAAATCCGTTTTATTACTAGCTAGCTTATGGTCTTTGGGTGTTATTAAAAGGAGATTAAGAGGGTCTTGTTGACAAGTTCCTTTCAAATACTGGCACCATGATTGACCCTTGCTATGTGTCGACAAAGTCGTTGGTAGAAAATTACCTTAAATGTTTCCATGAAAGCGCGTCGCTAGCTAGTTGGGCACAAGTTTTGCTCAAACCAGCACGAAACATATATAATTATTTTAGAACTAGATTATGATCTAAACATTGTTTTCAACATGGTTTCGTGCAAGACTAATACATACAACATGACCAGATGGGATCTTGTCACCCAGTGGCGGAACTTGACCATTTATTTTGGGAGGGCCGAATTGGAGATTTGTTTGTAACCTCAACCAAATTACCTCTAAAACCTATAATATTTACATAGGTGCCGCAAATTTTGGGGGGGCCTGGACTCTCCCCTGCCCCCAAAGAGTTCTGCCTCTGTTGTCACTGTACATGGGCTGGTTGAGATAACATAGCATATACTTAGTTGCGACGAACAGGTTTTATAATGACTATTGTCTCATAAAAATCATTGTCATCTCTAATCCAGCGATGTTCTATCAATTGCCTGTCTCTTTTAATGTGAACAATGATACCGCACTTCTGAATTTTCCTCCAAGACCATTAAGATTTGTTTACTACAATAGATAACACATAACATCACGACAAACTAATTAAAAACTGTACAATGCACATAAACATTTCTAGAAAAACAAGCGTCATTTGATAGGGGTTTTAGTGACAAACTAGAAGGGTTAATGATTTGAGTTTCTAGTGACAATTTTAGGTGAATAGATGTTATCGTCTTTAGTTTTTGACAGTTTTATGCAAACATTGCATCACAAAAAGGTCAATCTTACACTCTTTGTGTCCCATTAGCTAAATACAGTTTTCTTACCAGCGTCACCTTACTTAAAAGATTTTTATGTGTGGATGAATCACGTAGAAACCTTTGTGACTGTTTATTTTACCCGTTAGTGACGTTTTCTTTATGTAACTAATGACAATTTTCTTGTAGTGAACAATTTAAACTGAAATTCCATCTTTGATCATACTAATGAGAAGTCAGCCGCGACATAGTATACAAGAAACTTCAACACTTCTATACGTACTTTCCCAAAAATTATTTACAATGACACATACGTGCACAAACTAAGTTACGAGGCAGGTAAGACTGATTAAGACTTGTTACAAAATCAATATACGAAGTGTAGGACAAGTAAACAAAAATTAAGACAGACTGATGCAGATATATCTCTAATTAATGGTCAATAATACAGAACTTTTTATGCCCATCAATCTTTCCATAATCTAACTGATCTACTTCTAGAAAAGATCACTGTTCTATACAGGTCTTATGATCAGTCAATAGATGTCGATATCACTGTGCTGCAACAAAATGATTTACTCCGTATATAACATATCATGTGAGCAAAATTAACTTGCTACTCAATGTTTTTTTTTTTTTTTTGCAATTGTATATATATTTCCTGTATAACTTATCATCAATGAATTGAAGTTGGTGTAACTATTTTGCCTCAATTTGTGAAGATCTGTTGGACTAAATTTAAAAATATGAAGCTTGTGTCATAAAATACCTCTCTGACTTGTTAGTATTAGGTCATTCACTTTCTTGGTATTTAGTTTTCTTTAATATTGTATATTTCATAATTATAATCATATATAACTACATATACGGTAACGGGAAAAAGTGGTATTCATTCATTATATTTTAGTTATGAAATCATATATATAATAATTACGGAAAGGGACGTATACAACTCCATGATTTTATTATATTTCTTTTTGCAAATGAACTTCAAAAAACTTGAATATATCACAAAACAATTTGGTCTTAGTAAGGGAAATGCCAGACTTGCATATTGAGCATTGATATATCCAGATCACTCTTTAGTGACCATTTTTGTATTTGTCTCTAATATTTAGTAACGCTCATTCTGCTGTTAGTGACATAACTTTTGTAGTCACTACTTTTGGTTCTTGTAGTGTACCGACACAATGGTTCACTTTTATCAGTCCATGATGATCACAGACGATGCCAGTTTTACATACAAAGACTCGAAAAGAACTGTTGCCTATTGGCAATATTTCTTAGGCTATATATACCAAAAGTTTTTACTGTACTAAATGGAACTTGTGATCTATTTTAATCACCTTCCATTATCTGATACCAAGAAACGTAATTAAGAAGCTCTTGACCTACTATAGGAGGGAATTTTTTCAAAAAATGTCATGACATTAATTCCTTAGCTTAGTAAGAAACTATAAATCAAGCGTGCAAAAAGGGGGTCCGAATCATTTTCATGTAAGAAAAATAGAACATATATATTATGTGAAGTTCGCCACATATAAAAGTATGATATCATTTTATTTACTGCAGCAAGTTAACTATCAATTGCCAATTTGTACATGGAACTTTATTGCAATTATGAACCTTAATTTTTTCATATAGAATTGAATTGCAGAAAACCTTGTGTCAATTATTTAGGCAAAAATAACTTCAACTTTTTATAATTAGAGCTAGGGCACAACAATGACGTGGACACTTAGGGTTTTAAACGACTTTTCGTTCGAAGAAAACGTCTAGGTTAAGACTTAGAGTAGGTGAGAGCTTCTTAGAACCGCCCTCCGTCTCTTTTTTCTTTTAATAAATAGTTGTAAGTTACAAGTTTTTAATTCCAAAATTTGTAGGCAAGAAAACTTCAAAACTTCAAACCAAACATACCTTATCTCTGATCAGTTCCCATTAACACTAACACCTCCCCTTTCCTTTCATCTCTTTTGATGAAAATATTGGTATAGTTATAGAGCCTACATAGGCAAACCGTAGTTTAGTTGTTTTAGATTAAAAAAATTCAGAAGGTAGTAGATATGGAAGGAGAAGTGAAAAAGGAGGCAGAAACACTTCCTCCAGGGTTTCGGTTTCATCCTACTGATGAAGAACTCATCACTTCTTATCTTATAAACAAGATATCAGATTCAAGTTTCACCGGGAGGGCGATTACTGATGTTGATTTAAATAAGTGTGAGCCTTGGGATCTTCCTGGTATGTGTTTATAGCTAGCTTTTAATTTCTTTCATCAACAATTAGCTTGCAGATCGAGTGTTTCTTTAATTGTAAAAGTGTTCATGTTCGCTTAATTATGCAAGGCCAGTAAAACTAATAGAAGGAATTTGATATATTAAGATCACCTTTCCCCTATCAAAATTCATCGTTACAAAAATTAAAACTTAGGGTTTTGTTTCATTACCTTTATTTTGTGCGTGTTCAAATAGTAATTGAAGCTCTTGTGTTCTTCATTCTTTATATTGTGTTTGAAGTTAGATCATTTCATGTTCTTCTTCCTTATTTTTGAACGAAAATTTTCTTCTTCTAAGGTTTCTTGTCCTCGTATGATATATGGTTATAATGATCATTTCATAGATTTTGATCGATTATCTCAATCATCATAATAATCATTTTTCAGAAGTTCAATTGAATAAAATGGAAGAAAATTACACAAATAATATAAAAATATGAAACAAACTAAGAAGATGAAGAAAATTTTATTTTTAGTAATCAAAATAATAACATTAGAGTAACGCTAGAGTTGATATTACCATATTATCAATTATTTTATGCTATTGCTAGATTCAGTTGGGGGAAAAAACCATGCATGATGGATCAAGAATTAAATCTCAAGAAAAAAAAAACTTGTTAGTTGGATATTAAATTTGGCAGGAAAATATGAATCTCAAAAAGAAAATTTACCCTTAAACGTAATGTTTTATGGAAGCTTTTTTCTTATAGTAGTGGTTAATCCCATCTTCAGTTTTCTCAACAAACAAAAGAAAACCACTCATTGAGTAAATATGCATGATAAGAATTCTCACACACAACCAGCTGCTAGCACATATGTTTGTTTATATCTTAAAGACAAGAGCTTCATGTGACAACATGCATCTCACTTCCTGGCACAGAGATTGCATTGAACAGTAATTAATATTTTCAGAAAAAAAATGAAACAGGAAAGGCAAAAATGGGAGAAAAGGAATGGTATTTCTTCAGCCTAAGAGATAGAAAATACCCAACAGGAGTCAGAACAAACAGAGCCACCAATACTGGGTACTGGAAGACGACCGGCAAGGACAAGGAGATCTTCAACAGCGCCACCTCCGAGCTTGTTGGTATGAAGAAAACTTTGGTATTTTATAGGGGGAGAGCCCCTCGTGGTGAGAAAACCAACTGGGTCATGCATGAATATCGTGTTCACGCCAAATCTGCATTTCGAACTTCCAAGGTACCAAGCTAGGGTTCCACTTATTTGCTAGTTCATCAAGCATATTTATATTTATATTTTTTGTTTTTGAAAACATTACAAATAGTGCAAACTTCAATGTACTCTTACCTTCTTCCTTTTCCGTTTAGGAATTCTCTAAATTTTTAAGTACACATTAGCAGTTTATCAAAATAAGAAACATTCCTTTTGTTCCCAAAGATCTAGATTAATTAATGACTTTTATTTCAACTTCACAGTTTCTGGAAGTCTTTGGTATTCAAAACTAAAACTGGTTGATATTAAAGCCGCAGGCATATCTTGAAAATCATACAAACTCATATGAAATATCTATCACTAATTCATCAATATACAAACAAGAAAAATCAGATAAATATTTGCGTCACGGAAGTATTACCTAGTCAAATAATTTAATAATTAAGAATGACATGTTATCTCCCAATCTAAGTATTTCTGGTATTTGCTTGGGTTACATATGCAGGATGAGTGGGTTGTATGTCGGGTTTTCCAGAAGAGTGCTGGTGGCAAAAAGTATCCATCATCCAGCCACTCGAGAAGCATGATGAATCCCTACAACCTTGATATTAGTCATGCTTCAGGGATCCAGCTGCCTCCACAGATCATGCAATCGGATCCAAGTTATCAATTCCCAGTTGGATTAGGAAGAACTTACATGAGCAATGCTGACATCACAGAATTTTCTAGAGTTTATAGAGGTAACACGAATATGCCTCCCCACCAAATGCAACTAAACTACCCAAACGGAGGTGGAGCTGAATGCTTTACAATTTCCGGGCTGAATTTGAACCTAAGAGGATCAACCTCAACACAAATGAGGCCCATGACACAACAACAAATTATATCAGAAGCACCACCACCACCGCAACTACCTGAGGACGTAAATTCATCTATGCTTATAAGTAGTTCTGGACTAGGAAATGAGCAAGCCATAGGTTATGGTGGGGATATAAGTAGCAACACAAACGGGATTGGCAACAATAGGTTCATGTCAATGGACCAGTCACCTGATTATGAAACTTATTGGGGACCCTATTGATTGTTCATGCATGAACGATCCCAGGCTGATCTTGTGGAGACGGAGAGTATCACAATTCAAAGGCCAGTTTAAGGTGAATGAACGCCATTTAACGAATGGATTCAATTCCGCAGTACATCCCTATTGAATGAGATAGGGTTATAAGCTATCTTATGTTAGTTTCGTTTAGTTGGTGGTGTTTCTGAGTTTCTTTACATTATGTTAGAGTTCTATATAGTATTATGGATAGACTATCACATAAGCAGGTTTGTGGGGAGAGCCACATAAATATATGCAAGGATAACTGCCTCACAAACCATTCTTCATATCCTGCAATTGTGAAATAACATTTTGTGTTTTATATCTGCTATTTTAATAAGTTTTTTATCGAGCTTATTTTATCTCAGTCTTTATGTTACTTTTTTTGGCAAAATAAACTTTGGATTGATTTCAATCAAGATGATTATTTATTGTTATACTTGAGGAAGACAGGTTTTCAATGATCGATAAATTCAAAATCATGGAATGCTAGCTCTCTACCTGGGATTTAATACTCATAACAATTATATAAAATCAAATAACATCATCAAAGCATGCAGCGGAAGTAAATAGGAATAATATATGTAAGTAATTAACCGAATAAGAAAACGCGTACCTTTTAGCAATTCAAGAATCAAACGGTATTGAACAAGAACCAAAACCCAAAACCCAAAACCCTAATTGATAGGGTTTATATATTCGACCTACACAAAAGTCGACCACCAAGATTACAAGCTCAAGCGTGCTTGTCCTTCGTTCTTGTACACACGTACTATTAGCGATTTGATGTGAAAAGCTAGTTTCTTGAATCACAAATAAAACCAAACACTTGTTTCTTTGAGTTAAGTAAAATCAAACACCCTTGTGGTGAGGGTATACGACCGGCCACACAAAGAGAGAAAGAGGAGAAGAGAAATTAGGTATATTGGTGATCCAAGGTTAGGAGAATAATGAATACAAGGGTTTGTATATATATATTCTCAAAACTTGGTGACCAAAAAATCCCACCTCCTTGGGTTGGGTAGCCCACGACCGGCCAAGCAATCCCAAAGGGATTCCGGATCCTTCTTGTCTACTAATTTCATCCTTAGTCCTCGTAGTTTATATTTAACGACCACCAAACCTCGTTAATTATTTAACTATCGTTATGTTTTATTTCGCGACTAATAATTAATAATAACATTTTATATATTAATTATTAACATCAACTCTCATACGTAATGTGTGCAATCCCGAAGTCTCGAGTTCGAATCCGGACATACATATATTTAAATATCCATAAAACCTTTCAGCTCCCACTTGGATATTACTAAATATAGTAATGACATTGGTTAGTCTAGCTTTCACACGCCAATGCCCCCAGATCAAATCGAGTATGGTCTCCTAGAAAAAACAATTTAATGATTCATCATTTTTACTTATCCTTTTGTTACTAATACTACATTAACTATGAATATGGATCAAGTCATTTCATAAGTTAATATTCTGTTTCTCGTTGTATTCGATTTAACAAGATTACCAAATCATCTGAACGTATTCCAGATAGATCTTGGGTATGGCCATACAAACATCTTATCAACCCTACGAGTGGCCCAAATATAATATTATACTTTGAAACAAATTCAAAGGAACAAATTCTCTTGACTACAAACATAACTCATGAACTTTGTAACACTTCTGAAAATAGCCCTTATAACTACCAGTTACGTATAGCGTTAGACTATCTTATACAAATGCACTACATTCATATCAGTTATCTGGTATCTCAAGTCTGAGGATAAACACTTCATGATATACTTAATGACAAAGATCCATAAAGTATCATCATGGAAAGTTGGGATGAATCTTATATTCAATTCATTAAATATCATGTGAATCTGGTATGTCCCATGCATCAATATACTTTAAAAGTATATTCTACCAAAAACTCAGATTTGTCTTAATTCAATGATATTCCCACATCATTGACCGACAACGGACTATTTAGAATAACATAAGTTATTCACGGATTAAACATGCAAATATAGGATATAATATTAAGAAAATGAAAAATAAACATAAACAACTATTTTATTTCATTAAAGTAATATTTGTTCATAACATCCTTTATCCAAATACTAATCACAGATCTGCATGAAACTACTAGCTAAACGAAGTCATATCCCATCAGCATGGTCAGTAAGTTTTTCCTTTGGCAAAGGCTTCGTAAAGGGATCAGCTAGATTATCATCTGTATGAACTTTGAGTAGATTGATTTCAAATATGTCGACTTGTTCTCGAACATAGTGATATCGACGAGGAAAATGTCTGGCGCCCTTCATGACTCCAGACTCATTGGCAAATGTTATTGCAGCAGAGTTGTCACAATACACATTTAAAGGTGATTCGATTGAGGGCATTACTCCGAGTCCCGAAATGAATTTCCTAATCCAAACAGCTTCCATCGCAGCTTCTGAAGCAGCTATGTACTCAGCTTCTGTAATAGACATCGCAACCGTTGTTTGCTTCTTGTTCTTCCAGTCAACTGCTCCTCCATTAATGACAAAGACATAACCCGTCTGAGACTTCGTATCATCTTTATCAGTTTGGAATGACGCATCGCAAAAACCTGTAACATCAAGTTCTGCATCTGGATTTCCTCCATACACTAGAAACATTTCTTTACTAGCCCTTAGATACTTAAGAATGTTCTTAACAGCTTGCCAGTGTTTCACACCTGGGTTCTGTTGATACCGACTGGTGATATTTTGTGCAAACGCCACATCAGGCCTTGTACATCTCACAGCATACATGATAGATCCTACAGCTGAAGCATAAGAAACTTTCTTCATGTATGCCACCTCTTCAGGTGTTGACGCGCATAGTTTATTACTTAAGCCATGCTCAACTTGCATCGGCAAATATCCCTTCTTGGAATTTTGCATACTGAATCTCTTCAATATTTTATCAATGTAAGCACTTTGGCTTAGTCCAATTAACCGCCTTGATCTATCTCGGTAGATACCCAGAATAAATGTTGCTTCCCCTAAGTCCTTCATAGAAAAGCACTCTCCAAGATAAGACTTTACATCTTGCATACTTGGAATGTCTTTTCCCATGATCAATATGTCATCGACATATAAGACAAGGAAAATAACATTACTCCCACTAGCTTTGTGATACACACATGGCTCATCAAGATTTTGAGTGAAACCAAATTTCTTGATTTCTTCATCAAACTTCTTGTTCCATTGCCTTGATGCTTGCTTCAACCCATAAATGGATCTTTGAAGTTTGCATACACGCTTCGGAAACTTTGGATTCACAAACCCTTCAGGCTGCGCCATATAGATGTCCTCATCTAGGCGACCGTTTAAGAAGGCAGTTCATGCATCCATTTGCCATATCTCATAGTCATAGTACGCAGCTATGGCTATAAGAATCCTAATAGCTCTAATGTCTGCTACAGGAGAAAATGTCTCCTCGTAGTCTACCCCATAGGTTTGAGTATACCCTTGGGCTACAAGACGAGCTTTATAGGTGTGTGCATTGCCATCCATGTCAGTCTTTATCTTAAAGAGCCACTTACTTCCAACTACCTTAGCATTTGGAGGTAAGTCAACCTCTATCCAGACTTCGTTATCTTTCATGGATTGCATTTCCCCATTCATTGCAACTCGCCATTTTTCCTTTTCAGGACTCATCATGGCAGCTTTATAGTTAGCAGGTTCACCAAGATTCCCTAACATATTTTCCTCAGCTTCTACGTTGAGACATAGACGCTCAGGTGCACGCGTAGCCCTTGCGGATCTACGAATGGGAACCACTTCAACTTCAGGAGGAACGCCCAGACTTTCAGGTTCTACTTGAGGTTGGCTAGTGTTTTCAGAAGGTGTTATATCTTCTTGATCATCTTCCAGATCATAAACTCTCCCACTGAATTCATGAGATATGAGATCCTTTTCAAGAAAGTCTCCATACCTAGCAACAATTACTTTGTTTTCAGGTGGAAAGTAAAAGTAGTAACCCATAGTTTTCTTTGGGTATCCTACGAAGACACACTTAACAGATCTTTGTTGCACCTTATCAGCAGAGTCACGTTTAACAAACGCCTCACAACCCCAGACCTTTAAGTAAGACAAGTTGGGAGCTTTCCCAAACCACACTTCATAAGGAGTCTTATCAACCTTTTTAGTTGGAACCATATTCAATATGCGAACAGCAGTTTCTAAAGCATAATCCCAAAAGGATAAGGGAAGAGATGTAAGATTAAACATTGATCGCACCATGTCTAACAATGTTCGATTTCTTCTCTCAGATACACCATTTTGTTGTGGAGTATATGGAGATGTGAGTTGCTGGACGATACCACACTCAGCTAGATAATCTTTAAACTCTTGGCTTAAAAATTCACCACCTCTATCGGATCGAAGAGCTTTAATCTTCTTTCCTAGTTGCAGTTCTACTTCACTCTTAAAAACCTTAAATGTTTCAAAGACTTCATGTTTATGTTTAAGTAAATAAACATAACCATAATGACTGAAATCATCAGTAAAGGTTAAGAAGTAGCTAGCACCCTTTCTTGACACATGTCTTAGTGGTCCACATACTTCAGTATGTATCACACCAAGAAGATCAGAAGCCCTTTCTAAACTATTTGTAAAAGGTTTCTTGGTCATCTTCCCAAATATGCAAGATTCGCATTTATCAAATGATTCATCATTGATGTCTTGCAAAAGCCCATCATGTTGCAGCTGTTGCATGCGTTTCTTGCCTATATGAGCAAGTCTACAATGCCAAAGAAATGAAGAATCCAAATCACCTTTGATTCTTTTATTATTGATGCTAAAGACAGAATTATTTTTATCAATCACATTATCATGCAAATCAATTTCAAACACATCATTTACTGGAATAACATTAAAGTAAAAAACACCATTTAAAGAAACCAAAATTCCATAATCAGTAAATGTATGAACGAAACCAATACCTTTTAACAAGGAAACAGAAACGACACCCCTAACAATGGAAGGTGCGTAATGACAATCGTTTAATGACAGTACTAAACCCGAAGGTAAAACTAAATCAAACGTGCCTATAGCTTCAACGACTGCATGTGCTCCATTACCCACGTGCAGGTATTGCTGTCCATAGGCAAGCTTCCTTGCTCCTCTAAGTCCCTGCAGTGTATTACATATGTGAATACCACATCCAGTATCATATACCCAGGAATTTATTTTATGAGGAAAAGCAAATAATTCTATCATCAAAAGAGTACCTGAAGTACTGGCCACAGTGCCAGTATTTTTATACCTCTTATTGCGTAACTCATCAAGGTATAGTGGACAATTCCTCTTCCAGTGTCCAACCTCGGTGCAGTGATGACAAGCCATATCCTTCTTCGGATTCTCACGCTTTTTGGGAGGGTACTTCTTGGGTTCTTGTTGATAAGTCATAACTTGTTTTCGCTTATCAACTTTACCCTTACCTTTCCCTTTCTTGTTCGCTAGCGGCTTATTAGGCTTAGAAATCCTACCCTTCTGGATGGTCAAAACCGCAGGTGTAGGGGCCTTCTTAGGCAAACCTTTTTCATAATCAATGAGCATTGCATGTACCTCACTGACTGTCTTCCCCGTGCAATGCATATTGTAATTGCACATGAAACCATCAAATTCCTTGTTAAGGGATCTGTTGATCAGGCCAATTTGTATGTCATTGGGGTAGACATAGTTGAGACGCCCCAGCTGGTCCATGTAACTCATCATTTCCAGGCAGTGGGCGCTTACAGGTTTCCCTACTCCTTGCTTGCGACTATGAAGAGCATCTATCAAATCATACAGCTCTACAGTCACAGGCTTTTCAAACAACCTTTGCAATTCTTCCAGCATGAGATTAGGGAAGTAATTCTCAAATTGCTTTTGCAAGCTTGAGTTCATACTCCCGAGCATAATGCAGGCGACCTCATTATACTTGTCATACTCAGATTGCCATGCAGCTCGTGCTTCAGCAGTAGCATCAGCTTCAAGTTCAGGAGGACAAGGCGTAGTCAAATAATTGAGTCTTTTGTCAACCCTCAAGACAATTCTGAGTTGCCGATACCAATCATTGAAATTCGCGCTACCACTCAATTTCTCTCGATCAAACATAGATTTGAACGACGAGGCTAGTGCAGTAGATTCAGCTTGAGCCATTTCTACAGAAATAAAAGTTCAAAAGTTAGTACTTTCGATAAGTAAACATTCAAGAAAATAAAATACCCTTTGGTCAATATTCATATTAACCATAGTATTTTCCTTGAATTTTGGATCCTCATTATCATAGTTTCACCACATCAGTTGATCTGCTAGTGATGAAAGTATAGAATAGGTAATCGTTGAAAAACGATAATTGACAAACAAGTTTTCAATTCCAAAATTTTATGGGATTTACAATTTTGCCAAAACAATTAATGCAAAACGTACGTAAGCATGTTTTATCCCATCTTATGCCTTAAGTCATAGGTCTCACTAACTAACTTAATTAAGTTGTCTAATTTAGAAACTG
Organism: Chrysanthemum seticuspe; assembly: GCA_019973895.1. Taxonomy (NCBI): domain Eukaryota; kingdom Viridiplantae; phylum Streptophyta; class Magnoliopsida; order Asterales; family Asteraceae; genus Chrysanthemum; species Chrysanthemum seticuspe. Next base: position 225,274,642 of record BPTQ01000003.1, on the reverse strand, counting down.
CAAATCATAAAGCTGAGGTCTCACACAACAAAATAATTCACCTCGTTATTGTAATCTAGATCAAGGTCTCACATAACTAAATTACAACTTCAAGTGTTTCATATCATTAGATGGCATAAACTTAAATTTAAATGGTATAATTTTTGACGTGTAATCAAAACTTATGTATAAAGGAGCATGCATACAACTTTATAACATAAAATTTTCGAAAAAACTTACATTAAGATTTTAATTGCTATGATTAAATTCTACAAAGTTTTAATCGATGCGTTGAGAAACTTACAACTTTGCACTAAGATGCTTCGTACATTGAATGGTTATACTAGGTAGCTCCAATCGAACTCACAGGGGGCAGAGGACCAGGTAAGCGCTGAAGCATAACCTTATACATTCATTCAGTGCGACTGTGCGCACTTCTTAATTAACCCCTTTTTAGTTTGTTCTAGTGGGTGAGCCGTTCTAATCATTTAGTACAGTCGCATCAATCGATTAAAAGTTCAAGAATAATTCTTAGATAACAAATCAGTTTCGCCATTATTTAGTCCATTTAATTTTCTATTCCAAAAAACCCTTTTTGCTTACTAACATGTCAAACAATATATAAACAAAAAAACATTTTAATAAAAATGAAACACACTCAAATAATATAAACATATAACTAAACAATTTAACATATGTAAAACCAATTAGCCACATGCATAATTATTTCAATAAACTCTAATAAACAATTTTAGGCGTAAATAAATGCATACATTAACTAGGGCTTTCAACTACAAGGTAGAAGAGCCACATACATCGACAAGTCGATTGCGTAAGCCAAAGTTAATAATATACTAATTAGCACATAACGAATTTTTATTAGTTAAAATTGAGATCTTCCCCAATTCAATAATTATTAAATAAATAGAACATGTGTGTATCACTTAACAATTAATCAATAAACAATACTCCATGGCAAAACATGCATGTTCCACCATGGATTACGCATAACAATTATCACCCAAGATACGCATATTACATGTCACATAACAATTATTCATCAATTAACCACATAAAATTAGCATGCAATCCTAGGGTTTCTACAAGTTTTATAAAATTAAAACCTAATTAAATAAAAAGAGGGTAATCGACCCTATAATTAAAAATTAGGGTTTCGAATTCAAAACCCTAGAAACCATAAAAAGCATGCATATAATCATAAAGGTTCAATTTTTATGTGTTTCGGTAATTAATTACATCATATTAACGGCTCGTGATGCCACTGTTGGGATTTAATACTCATAACAATTATATAAAATCAAATAATATCATCAAAGCATGCAGCGGAAGTAAATAGGAATAATATATGTAAGTAATTAACCGAATAAGAAAACGCGTACCTTTTAGCAATTCAAGAATCAAACGGTATTGAACAAGAACCAAAACCCAAAACCCTAATTGATAGGGTTTATATATTCGACCTACACAAAAGTCAACCACCAAGATTACAAGGTCAAGCGTGCTTATCCTTCGTTCTTGTACACACGTACTATTAGCGATTTGATGTGAAAAGCTAGTTTCTTGAATCACAAATAAAACCATACACTTGTTTCTTTGAGTTAAGCAAAATCGAACACCCTTGTGGTGAGGGTATACGACCGGCCACACAAAGAGAGAAAGAGGAGAAGAGAAATTAGGTATATTGGTGATCCAAGGTTAGGAGAATAATGAATACAAGGGTTTGTATATATACATTCTCAAAACTTGGTGACCAAGAAATCCCACCTCCTTGGGTTGGGTAGCCCACGACCGGCCAAGCAATCCCAAAGGGATTCCGGATCCTTCTTGTCTACTAATTTCATCATTAGTCCTCGTAGTTTATATTTAACGACCGTTAACCAAACCTCGTTAATTATTTAACTATCGTTATGTTTTATTTGGCGACTAATAATTAATAATAACATTTTATATATTAATTATTAACATCAACTCTCATACGTAATGTGTGCAATCCCGAAGTCTCGAGTTCGAATCCGGACATACATATATTTAAATATCCATAAAACCTTTCACTACCAACTGAGCTCCGACCTTGCTAACAGATCTTACATATTTGAAATCCCTAGATATCATAACTTAAAAAAAAAAAAAAAAAAAAAAAAAAAAAAAAAAAAAAAAAGGTACCGCGCCAAAGAAATTAACTGTCATGTAAATGACAATAAACACAATTAACCTTGATCTTGGGGTTTCATCGTTTATTGAGACATCACCTAAAGGCCTTTGGAACTCCTTACGCTATGTGAATCCAAAACAACCAAACCGCGAATAACTGTGTATTAACTTTATTACATGTACGTAAAATAAGTAGTATTTGTAACATATCAATTTTTTGAATTAAATAGTATGTGTGAATTCGAAACTCAAACAATATGTAAATGTGTAACTACGCATCATTATAAAACAGTAAATACAGATTACAAGGACAAAAGTTACTTGGATGATAAGTAAAAGCCCGGTTTAAGTCAAGCTCTTACCAGATTGTGCGCATACGAAGAAAATCATTCGCCATGGATAATTAGACTTTAACGAACAGAAACAGATAATATGAATGAAGCATGCAATTCAAAGTGTGAATTGTGTGCTTTGACAATGTTGGAGACACTTCATTCCTTCATTTTGCTATTTGTGATTGTGAGTGTCCTTAATGGGCTTAGGAACATTGTGCCACATATTGAGTTTGGTGGCAAGCCCATTTATAGATTCTATACCATTACGCCATGATTTACAAGCCCAACAAAATGACTTGCTGGCTACTGAATGCTAATTAATATGCTTTGTATTTTCATTTAGGGGGTGTTTGATAGCCTCTTAATGAGTTTCTTCATGATTCGGTCAGTGATTTCTATTGTTTGATAAAAAAATTTCTACTGCTGAATGATTCCACTAGGTGCCTAATGAGTCAGCTGTCAATCAATGAAAAATGATCCAGTGGACTAGCGTCTCTTCTATGGCTTATTATTATATGATTTTATTTCCCTCATTTTATCATTATTAAATGACATTCTTTTATATAACTTCAGTCCCTTTTCTACATTTCTCATTCGTGATTTATTAAATCGTTACTTTTTGATATCATCATCTAAAGTTTCGCAGCTTTATATCCTTCACTCCTAACAAGGTTATGAGATGTTGTAAGATTAAAAATAAACATATAAACTAATATGTGAAAAAATATTATGTAATTGAATATATACTAACACAAGAAAATAACAATATACGACGTACAAGAAAAATGTTTAAATTTTCAACAGTTAGTTTTACACAATATATATATGTATTCAGAACACTTGTCAAACACTATGTTTTCATTCAGAAACACTAAGGTTCAGAGCCTTTAAATCATTCAGAGTCTTAAATCATTCAGCACTATATCATGTAGTTTTGTCAAACAGCCCCTTAAATATGAGATGTTGCTTAATCAAGACTCATACTTGCAACTTGCCTGTGCAATACAATAATAAAAAAAATAAAAAATAAATACTAAAAATCAGTTCACATTGATAATGACAAGTAGCTGAAATTCGGGAAAGAATATTTTTATGCATGTGTTATTAGACAAACCAAGTTTTAAGAAACTGATCATATTAAAGGTAAACTACAACAGAAATAACACTATTTCTAGGAATATATGAAGTTAGGATGTAGAGATCATAGTTTTGCTAACCACAATCTTATGAGTTTTGGTTAAACTTACCTTAATTGAAAAATGGTTAAACTTACCTTAATTAAAAAATCAACAATTAATTAACATCAAATATTTCATAATTAACAAAATTATACTACGAATTTATTTGCGATCAATGTTACAAAATCATATTACAGATAACACAATCATCAATTACAAATACAAAGTCTTCTTCATTTATTCATCATCATGAAACATTTTAGCAACATTCTCGATAAAGTTATTCACACGCAAAACATATATAGCACAAAACATTTGTTTGCAAAAAGATATGAGAGATGATTTGTACACTCTAACAAATGATTGAGACACTTCAAATTATTGTGTTTAGACATTTATACCCTCACAGTTATCTTTACAATTTCACAAAATATTCTGACGTAAAACATATATAACACAAAATATTTGTTCGCAGAAAAATATAGTTACATCATTGCAAGGCGCGAGTACCAGTTATTTTTATATATAAAAACCAATAAATTTCATTTTGTGAAATGTGAACTACGATAAAAAAAAAAAAAAAAAAAAAAAAAGTTGATAAGATGATGTAATGTTGGACCACTTTTACATTTGATTCTAGGAGATCCCTCAAACCAAGTTGGAGATACCTTTTTTTATGGCAATTTGTGTTTTGTTTTATTTTATAGGATTCCAACAATATCTCGTTGACTATTAAATCACCTTCACATCATTACTTCATTTCTTCAACTCTCCCTCTTTATCCCACATTTATCTTTATCCCAACTTGTTCTTCTTCAGAGGTAGGTAACCATCATTTATCACCAGAATTTTGTTACAAATTTAAACTTTTGGGTATTAATCTTTGAATGGTTTTAGGTAATTCACTGAGGTTGATGTTATTTTTTCAGTTTTACTTTGCTATATTTTGTTATTTGTGGATCTTTGACTTGTGGGCTCTGTTTATTTTCTGAGAATTATTGATTTTTATTATAGAATTTGCATATCAGGTATTCAGGTGCAGGTTTTGGTCATTGTGATGCTTTAGAGACTTGTTTATGTAAAAAAGTGTGTTTGGATGATTAGATTTTATGTTAGTGCAAATTGTTTAGTTTATTGGTTTTGACACGGAGAGCGCGAGTATCTGGTATTTCACTCATTTGTATGTCTTGTGTTGTTTGAGGATTGTTTTGGATCTTTGTTTCATTCCCAGAAATGATGTACCTTTTAAGTTTAGATTTGGGTGTCAAACGGGTTACCTTCCAACTTGGAAATGGATTGAGGTTTCTAGGTGTATGATTTGAAGTGCGTTTGAGAGACTCGGTTTGGGGGTTTTGAATTCATATGGGCCGGCGTTTGTATTTTTTGTGATGTATTTTTTGTTGAATTTGATTGCTACTTGGTGTAGATTTGAGCTTCGTCATTAGTCTGTATTTACCTCTAGTTAAGACGCTGATTACAAAGTTCTGACAAACACGTAGTTGATCAACATTACAACAATAATGAATTCCCAGAGTTTTTATATAATATAAAGTTTCCAGCTTTCTTTAAGTGTAATATTGTTTCTTGGATCTTCCTTGTGGGCTCTAGTGTTTAAACTCGTTATGTGATTTTGACATGCAGGGAATTAGAATCTTTACGGTGCAATGGCAGTTACTACCAAACAAATGTCTTTGCTTGTGGGAACCCTTGGTGTTTTGTCCTTCATTTTCGGTGTTATTGCTGAAAACAAGAAGGTATTATTATCAGTTCTTCTTGTACCACTTTGGTTGTCTAATATAGTATGTTTATGGAATTTTATCCGGCTATAAGCATCTATAGGGAAACTTCATTTTTTTTCTTTTTTGTGGGCTTGGATGAAACTGTGAGTAGCTGATTTGGAACTGTGTTCCAGTCAACCTTGCAACGCTAACAAGTCGCGCCGCACTGTCTTTTTAGGTGTTTGAATTCGCGTTTATCAAATTTTTTATCTGAGTATTATGACTTGAAGTTGCAATAGTCAGTGTTTCATGATTGGCTAAAGTGATTCTGATTCTAATTATGTGCTCGGGTGTCAAATATTCAAACTTCATACCAGCTGCAACCAAACTGAGCGTTTAAGAAACCAAGATTAATTACTTACTTACCCTTCTGGTTTTACCCCTTTAAAGACCTTTCACTGCACATCTTTCATCGCTAATAATAATATCAAGAAAAATATAATACTCTTAAAAGGAGAAGAAAAAGAATAATTGTTGGAATTGTATATGAAGACTTCTCTATTTGTATTTGCAGCCTGCATCTGGAACACCGATCACAGGGAAGGATGTCGTTATCTGCAAGTATCCAGCTGATCCAACAGTTGCTTTGGGGTATTTGTCATTCGGGTTTCTTGCTGCCTCTACTTTGGCTGGAGGACTGTCATTGTTCTATCCTTACAAAGGGAAGTCTATCCCGTGGCCTGCATTGTTCCAAAGCACCAGTTTCTTCGTATTCTTCCTGATTGCTTTGTAAGTACACACCACCATAATCTTTCAGGTTACTGTCTAAAACTTTATCGTTATAGCAAATCGTATGCAAACTCTAAGATATGTGATAGCTGATAGATAAGTAGATTCATACTGGAATCTTATAAAAAAGGGAACGATGCAATTTGTTAGAAAACTTAATAAGAAGGGGCAATGAGAATTGAAGTCACCACGAGCATAACAATCCTATTGGAACTTGAAAGAGAAGTGAATTTGCGAATGCCTAACTGAACGTTCAAGATTGGATTCAGAAGCTGAGGCGATCGGAAAGGAGGCGAGCGAAGTGAGGCCACTCCTCTGCCAAAGAATCTCATAGTAAATGGTTCAGCTCCCTCGAATATGTTCGAAGATCTCAAAATGATCTTCTAGTTATGCGAGAATTCGCAGAACTCCGTTTCCATCGTAAATTGAATGGACTTTCCCGTATTTCGACTGGAAAATCTTGTAGAAAATCTGGTGTGATAGAGTGATTGATGAAGTAAAGGTATAGATTTCACCGTTCATGCTGAAGATAAGTTCCTACTTTGGTCGTTAAGTCGTTAGTTGACTTTAGGGAGTGTTTGTTTGAGCATATATAGCGGGCTTATGGCTTATTTGGTTTTCGGCTTATGTTTCATAAACTCACTTTCTTAGGCTTATTTGAAACTTTTCGGCTTATATAAGTTTATCATGTCACAATAAGGTTACATAGCCGAAAAGTTTCAAAATAAGCCACAAAAAGTGAGCTTATGAAACATAAGGCGAAAAGTTTCAAAATAATTAGTGATATATAATTTAGTAGGGGTGTTCAAAAAACTGAGAAACCGACGAACCGAGCAGATCCGCTCAATCCGAAACCGCAAAAAACCGATAATCGAAGAAACCGAAACCGAGAAAAACCGAAACCGGAAAAACCCGCTTATCATGATTCGGTTTCGGTTTTTACTTTTAGTTATCCGCGGTTACCCGAACCGAACCGCCTATAATATACATGTAGGTTTCAACAAACCATTCTTAAAAATGTACAAGTATTAACTATCTTATTGCATTACTTTTATCGTATAACGCATTTTTACTTACCTGATGTGATCATTTACTAACGCCATGGATTACATATAATTAAAGTGATCGTACTTATAAACGTCAAATAAATAGTATTAGTTATTTTGTTACATATGATAATTTGAATGCTTTTATTGCGACGGAACAACATTATTATGACTTAAATCTTTTCAATGTTATTTAATTTTACTACAATTGACATATTACGTTCTAATTTATGTTATTGTTTGTCCGATTAATTTTTTAAAATGGTTAACAATGACCCGAACCGTGGGTAACCGCTCATTTCGGGTACCCGCATGTCCGGTTACCCGTCTAGTACAGTTCGGTTTCGGATAGTAAAATGAACTACCCGCCCCGCGATGGATAGTTAAAATCTCTAACCGAACCGAGCCGAACCGCCCCGTGAACACCCCTATAATTTAGGAACAAATTTTTTTTTACTGCTATATATTAGGATCACAGTCGTTTTAGCCTTTTAGGTTTTCTTTTAATCACCATAAAGGTCGATCATTCAACACAAACCAGGCAAAAACCAACCCTACTTATCGTCAATCAATGTCTGTTATGTTAGAGACAAGTTTGGGGAACATCGTCATCGATTTGCATACAAAACGTTGCCCCCTCACGTGCAAGAATTTCTTGAAACTATGCAAGATCAAATATTACAATGGGTGTCTGTTTCACACTGTTGAAAGGGATTTCATTGCGCAAACGGGTGATCCTACAGGAACGGGTTGTGGTGGTGATTCCATCTTTAAGTTCTTGTATGGTGATCAAGCTCGTTTTTTTGGTGATGAGATTTGTCTGGATTTGAAGCATACAAAGAAGGGTACGGTTGCAATGGCTAGTGCAGGTGAGAATCTTAATGCTTCTCAGTTTTATATTACACTAAGGGATAATCTTGATTATCTTGATGGAAATAAAACCGTGTTTGGTGAGGTGGCTGAAGGGTTTGAGATAAATGAAGCGTACGTTGATGATAAGAATAGACCTTATAAGAATATTCGTATTAAGCATACTCATATCTTAGAGGATTCTTTTGATGATCAACCAGAGTTAGCTAAGTTAGTTCCGGATGCTTCCCATGAAGGAAAACCAAAATATAAGGTATATGATGAGATGCGCCTTGAAGATGATTGGGTTCCGATGGATGAGCGCTTAAGTCTGGCTGAAGTTGAAGAGGTTTTGCGTGAAAAAGAAGCACATTCCAGTGCGGTTGTGCTTGAATGTTTACGGGATATTCCTGCTGCTGTAGACAAAAAAGCTTGTGAGAAAGCATACGAAAAGATGAAGGGTGATGATCGGAGGATTTGTGTCAATTCTAGCCAAAGTGTTTCCAAATCGTGGAACCACATGTCACGCGAGAGAAAGCGTTACAAGAGAGACGAGTTGGATTATAGATCAAGTAGGAATGATGATAGAAGGCGAGGTAGTAGAGATGATAGGAAAAGTGATTCTCGAAGAGATGAGTCATATAAGAGAAAGATACGTGCAGATGATGTGGGGCATAAGAGAAGTAAGAGGGAAGACCGAGATAACGGAAAAAGGATATGTGGTGACAGGGATTCTAATAGAAGGGAGTAAAGATAGATGGGTCATTGTTATAAATAAGGTTTACTGTTATTTTATTAGCTACTAGATAACTGAAATTTGTTTATATAAGACCTCTAATTTAGATTCAATGTTCAATTGATTTGGTATCAATCTGGATAGCTGATCATAGTTGCTTGTTTTTAAATCTCCAGATCGAAGGTTTAGTTGTTCTATAATGTTAGAACCTTTATTCAGTCTAATATGCTTGTGATTGTTTTCATTACTTAATTTAGTACTCCATAAAAAACTTCAGCCTTGTAGTTATCTGTATGATAAGACTTGTACTTAACACTGAATTTATCTTTACATTTCAAAATATCAAATGTAAGAACCATGATATAGCTCCCAGTTGTGTTTAGCTTTGTGTACACGCATGCGCAGTTGTATAAACGCTTATCAAGAAGTCAAAAACCTGTTTTTTTATACTTTTCTGATTGACAAATAGGCAATTTTACTGATCTTTTGACCTATGCACCAATATGTCAGGGGTTCAACTGGACTAGCAGCCGCAATGCTGTTATGGCCAACAATAACCGAGCACAAACACCTAATCAGCAATGTCCATTACAACCTTGAAACAACTTGCCCTACAGCAAAAACCGGGCTGCTTGGTGGTGGTGCGTTTCTAGCTCTTGATGCAGCTCTATTCTGGCTGGTTTCCCTCATGTTGGCTGATAACGCCAGAGAAGACTACTTTGATGATGTTAAAGGTGCTGATGGAGATGATCTTACCTCCGAATATGATGCCGATGGTGTCATCAAGGGAAGTGCTTAAAAGCTCAAAAGTACTGGGTCTCGTGTTTATGTTTATTGCTTTCCATTGAACTCGAGTTTCTATCATTTAGTTGCAAGTAAGATGCTCTGAATCAAAAAATGTATATACGGTCATATCTTATCTTATATGCTGGTGAAAAAACATATCTATCATAAAGTTTAAAGGCATTATGTCATCTGTGCTAATCAAACTGTTTCTGCATGTTCCATGGGTTTCTTTTAAGCCTCTGAATGCGCAATCTTACAATACTATTAGCATTTGGTTGTTCAAACTAGGCATACGACAGAGTATCTCAAACTACTAGTGGGATTAGATAGAATGCTTAAAACATAAGCATAACCGGAAAGCAAACCACTCTTACATGCCAAAACCGAACAATTTAAAGTGCGTACAAGATCTGCCCCAAAGTTGGATGAAATTGTTATTAAATCCACAATAATATCATTTGTTTTGGATTTAACTATTCAAGCTTTGGAAGAAAGATTTACAAAATTAGTAAACTGGAAACAGAAACAGAGGAGATGAATGAAGATCACATCATATCCAACGTTTGCGATTCCGTGAAGAAGAAGAATGATGATGTGCTCTTTGGAACCATCGATCCCATCCACCATCGGCCGGGCCCTTTGTCCTGTTCATGTCATTTTGTCATCACATATAGATTTGCAAAAATACCAAAACTTATGGAAAGTACCAACATTCTTTTTCCTTTTTTTTTTTTTTTTTTTTTTTTTTTTTTCCCATGTTCCATGAGCAAAAACATATTGTTTGTTACTTTCTACCAATTTAAATGTTTTTTTATGTTTTATGAGCACTTAGGTTAATGAGTGGAAAGAAGAATAAATAGTAATCTAACTAAGTTTTTAATCATTATGCTAGGGCTAGTCAACCAATGAGAACTAATTTTGGTTAATTCTGAGTTGGATATTCTACTTTTTTTACCTCTTTAAGTAATGTACATTTTTTTTGTCATTTTAAGCAACATACACGTCAGATTTTATTTACAATAAATCTAAAAACAAGGATAAAAATCCTCTCATGTTTCATTGCTAAACAATACTTAAATATAAAAATAAAATATTATTTTGATCTCATTTAAAATGTTTATTACTTTAAATTAAAATTGTTCTCTTGCAACGTATAAAAGTAATATTTACTATTTTATCTTCTAATATCCTTTATATTATAGAATGAGAAATGATATATCTTCCTAAGCCTAAAAGTCAAAATAATATTTTGTTGATTTTGCTCTACATTACATTTCAAATCTAAAAAAAATCATTTGTCAATACTTAATTTCAAAATTGAGTTAGTAGTCATAGTATTTTACTTCATCCATCCTAAAATAATTATCCACTTTTTATGTTCAGTTTATCCTAAATTAATTGTTCATTACTAAAAATATAAAATTTGATCTATACTTTTATGTTATCTTAACTTGAAATTATTATTACAAACTTTAAAGAAACGACAATCATTATGCAAAAAGTAAAAGACAGAAATTTTAAAAATGGGATGAGTAGCATTTTTAGCACATATGGAGAATTAGTTAAAAGAAGAAAACAAAGCAAAAACAAAGAAAATGACAAAAGAGTAGATATTGAAAATATAATAATACTGTAGTAAAAAAGAAGATAAAGAAGGAAGGGTCTTTCTTACACAGGTAACAGAGCATCTGTACTTGATTCAACACTCAATATCAGCCTGTCATCATATTAGTATTTTTTCACATTAAAATTTAATTCTAAAAAATATATAAAAAAAAAAAAATCATTAATTAAGACTTACTGTTGACAAACAAGAGAAGATTCACCAAGTGTTTCCAACTGATCCAGCTCTTCCTGAATAATCTGAATCTGTTGATTCTGTTGCGCAATAATCGCAGTCAATCTATGTTTTCCTATAAAACTCGTAGTAGAAGATCTCGAAGAAGATGTTGTTGCTCCTCCATTTGTTGTTGTCGATTTAGATTTTGAATGTTGGTCGTCTGATGAATCCATGTTTTTTTGTGGGAATAGAATAGTTGTGATGAATATGATGAAAGTAAGGTGGAAAGTATATAAAAAGGAAAAGAAATGGATGAGGAATGAAGATGCACATATATCGAGTTGGTTAGACTACTTTTATAGTGGTGTGGTTGGCTGGTCAACAACTCACAGCAACATGGTGTGTGTGTGTATGTGTGTGGTGGGGCTTGTGTCAAATGTGAAATGTGAATGTGAATGGGCATGGGACTCTCCAACACCAACAAAGGGTGGGTCTCTTAATTTGAACTTTCAACACAAATACATATTGTATTTAAGAAAATGGAAATATTTCCTCCAACAAATTGTTTTTACTTACAATTCTTATAGTATTTTAACGGGTGTAAAAATTGACGGTTTAAATGTAAAAAAAGAAAAATAAAAATGAGTGAGAAAAAATATATATACTATTATTGTATATATAAGAGGATTAGTAAAAAGATATTGTAAAAGGCTTTAGCAATATTTTTTAAAAGGAAAATGATTTGCATGACTAAAATTCATGCCTAAAAACATGCCTAACTCTAAGATGACGACACATGGCAAGATTAGTGGTGAGGATCATGAAAGAGAAAATGTGCATTCCACATGTCACATGATTAATTGGTTAGGCATAAATTTAGTCATATGAATTAAGTCTCTCTATCATTACTCTTTTTAAAAAAAAATAAATAAATGAGCCTAGATACAATGGTTACCTCAATTTTATATCAGCGACACATCTTTATTCAATATATCATCACATCTCTCACTTTTTAGCATCAATAATCACCACTCATGTCACCATCAAAAAATACGTCACTTTATAATTTATATAAATATATCATATAAAATACTCCACACACTCATAAACAAAAAATAAATAAAAATAAAAATAGAAAATGATGAGAGTGCTAACCACTCTCTCTTCTTTTTCTTTGCTTCGCGTGTGCCCCAAGGGGGTTTTTGTGGAAGCGACCTGTAAGTTGGAGAGGTGAGTGTGAGGCTTCACCCTTCATTGTATCTAGTTTAAGAACACTGGGTAGCCACGACCTTTTTTGGGTGTTGTTATGTCACCATTTCTCTTTTTCATTTTCTTTTTTTACTCACGCATTCATAAATCTTCTCTTTTATGGCTCAAGCTAAATCACCTATTTTTTAACCCACTATTTTCTTTTCTTTTCTATTTTCTAAACCAACTAATTTTTCATTTATTAAATTCTAAAATACTTCATATAAAAGTATAAGAATACATTAAATTTAAATTAAATTTGCACTTTGTTGTATAATTTACTAGTTTTTATATATAATTTTTATAACTTAGGAGAATAAATTGAAAACTTAATATTTACAAAAGTTGTAAAACAAAAAATAAAAAAATTTGGATCGTCTTCTCCACTTATAAAACACATACACTCAAAACCACATACCATACAAACACATTCACACTAAAAAAACACAACAAAAATAACTTTTTTAATAATAAAAAAAAAAAAAAAAAAATTGTTTTGGCTAAAGACAAGGGCTTAACGTCGGGGAGGAGGAGGGTCTTGGTATGGTGATGGCGCTATGACGCCGACCATACGTGACGACACCCAATGCTCTAATACATATGTACGCTATAGAGTTTTACGGTGCTATCCATTTGGTGTCATCATCACATAAAAATTAATTTTTCAAAATTGAATTTACTAAAATACAGAAAAACCACACATCTGCATACAAAATCACGGTGTCATTATACCAACATTGAACCTTTGACGCCAAAAGCATCGTCATGGAGCTAAAGCTATTAATATGTGGCACTCTTACTCTTATTGGTGGGACTCATATTTATCAAAATGTTTGACTTGATACGCAATGTCAATGGCGTGGTTTGCATAGTTAAAGGTAAACCACAACTGTCATTGAGATAGCTTCAATGTTCAAGTCAAAGTAACTCGGTGAAAAACAACATACGTTTTATAAACTGATTTCATCCCACTTTATGTGTTGTCCATGACCAAATATGCACATTTCTTACATGAGATAATCTTAGTGGTTAAATGTGTGCAGATCATATCTTTCTAAAAAGTGTTGTTGATAGTGTGTTTCTGAGGTCGCCAAGACGTGCTTTACAAGGCCTTATTCGTATATATCCAAGCAAGAAAACAAGTTTCCTCGTCAAAGTGTTGTCCAAGGCTAAAAAGAGTTTTTGCCAACATCCTCTGCAAGACGAGGACTAAGTATAACATAGCACTGGATAGAGTTTGTGTTGGTTTATGGATATATTTAAGAGTAGTGATTGGGAGACCTAAATCATGTGCCTAAAGATATGACTAACAATATGTGGCATCATCCTGATGGCTACAGCAATGGGACCCACTTTTTTATAAACCATCAGGATCATGCCACACATTTTTAGGCACAACTTTAGGCACATAATTAGTCTTCCCAATCATTTTCCTATATTTAATATGTGTATGATCAGATTCGAACTCGAGACCACGGGATTGCACACTTTACGTATGAGACTTGATGTTTAAATAATTAATATAAAATATTATGTTTAATTATTAAATTCACAATAAACGACTTAACGAGCGATAAGTACTTATCGGAAATGACTATCGGTCGTTAAATGTCAACGGGATATGAAGAAAAGTTAACAAGCCAAGGGAAGGTTTTAGGAACCCTCTTTTGGGCTTGTTTTTGGCCGAAACTATGGAATCCCACATCGGAAACCATAGTAATCTTGACATCCACCATAAGGCTATAAATACATCCTCATGTATTCATCCTTTGGTACACTAGATTTTAATAGAAGGCCAAACTTCTCTTTTCTTCCCTCTTGTTCTTAGGTCGACAAGTAAAACCCCATGTAAGGGATTTGCGAGTGACCTTGAGCATAACAAAGGTGTTTGGTTAATCTATTGTGATCAAGAACTAGCATTCGCATCGAATCGCTAATAGTACGTGTGTAAAAGAACGTGGTGTAACACACTATTGTTACATCAATTAGTTTGAACTGAAAAACGGTAAGGGTCAATTCGTTAAACCACATAAACCCTAATTAGGGTTCTTGATTGAAGAAGTTCTTGCAATTTGTAAAAGGTATGTTTACGCATTTATTTTAGTTAATTAATTGCTGTTATATTCTAAGTCTTCCGCTGTGTACTCTGTGATGTCTATATGTTATTATTTGTATATCATATATCTTAACCTCAATAGTGGCATCACAGGCCTTGTATAATAAGTAATTAATTACTGAAACGCATAAAACAAATAAATTGTGTTGTGTTATTAATTGTATGTGTAGATCAAGGGTTTTCAAAACCTAAACCCTAATTTTTGGGGAGGCGTTTATTTTTTTGTGCCCTAATTAGGGTTTGTAAACTTTTGTTTTTAATTGGATTAGAAAACCCTAGGTTGCATGCAATTTTATGTGTATTAAATTGCGTAACTCTTGATTAATTGCATTAATTGTTAAGTGTAATTTATGTCCATGATAAATACATGCATGTTTTTTCATGGATTCTTTTATTGTATGCTTTAATTGCTTAAGTGATATACACTAATTTTTTATAGATCTAAAATTGGGGAAGACCTCAATCATTATTATTAAATCAATTATGTGCTATGTGGTATATGTTCAATTTTGACTTACGCAATCGATGAATCGATGCATGTGGCTCACCTTGTGCATTGATGAAAACGGGTGAAAGTCTTAATTAGACATATACATATTGACAGATCTAGAATTTATTATTAATAGGATTTATCAAAAGGTTTGCATGTGGCTATTTGATATGCATGATTAATTATTAAGTTATGTATTCATTGTTTATATGTTTATTTTAAATACTTGCTTGTTTGTTTTGTGTAACAAGCGTATTTTATAAGAAAAATAAACTGATCTAAACAATGGTGAAGCATGTGTTTTTTTTAAGCATAGTAATCGTAATCGTTTAATTGATTGATTTTTATGCACAAAATAGTTAGAACGGCTCACCCATTATTGACAAACTGTGCGATGGGTACAAGGTTGGTATGCATTAAATTGTGACCTTAAAGATGAGGGGTATGTAATATGCTTCGCGCTGACCTAATTCTCCGCTCGTTTGTGCGTCTTAATGGAGCTACCAAGTATTCCTATGAATGTGCAGAAAATCTTAAGGGTGAATTGACCTTATATTCTACACGCCACTTTTGTGGTAATTATCCGAATAACTTGGGTCTTATGACTTATGCAGCTGTAGGATATAGTGGTAATTAAAGGTAATTCTTTATTTGGTTAACCAATACCTCGATTAAAGTTTGATGATGAAAAGCTTAAACATTAAAACAAGGATATAAATATTTTAATATAAACTTATGCTGCGAAGATGAATGCATGACATCTTTGTACATATTTGATTTGACATCAAAATTATTACCCTTAATTTAAGTTGTATGCGATCCAACAAAACGGAAACACCTTAGATTACCTTTTATTTGCGTGAGAACGTGATTTAGATCGTAATCAAAGGGTAAAATATCCACGTGACGTGAGAACGGGCATGGATGATTTTGCAGTTTCTTAAGTTGGATAATTTAATTGAGTTAGGCGGTGAGAACTGGCAACTCAAGGCATAAGATGGGGATAAAACATGTTTACATGGCAATTGAAATTGGCTAAATGTAAATCCCATAAATCTAGGAGTTGCAATTTGAAAATTGGCAATTGAGGTTCGACTCGTACCATTTTGAATACTTTCATTACTAGCAGATCAACTGATATGATGAAAATATGTCAATTTGGATCCTAGTTTTCAATGAAAATTAAATAGTTATATGTTTATGAACCATGGGTATTTAATTTTCTTGAAAAGGTTAATTATCGAAAATACTAAAATTGAATTTTGTAATTTTTTTGAATGTATTAATGCAACATTTAACCGTAAACGTGGTTGTTAGGATTTAGTAAATCCAGAATATAAAGAGTCGGTCACCTCAAGTATATGTAATCGTTAGAAAGCTCGTAGTCGTAGATTATTATAAGTTAAGTAGTATTTAGTTTAAGTAACACTGTGGAGGACAGGACGGACGGGTCTTTACCCACTGTATGCCTGATCCACAGCCCGTTAGGTGGCGATTTATGTAATAACTATAAATACTCTCTACCTCCCAAGGTAGAGAGTTGGAGCTCATAATAAGACTTTTCTTTCTCTCACTAAAGTTCCCAAACCTCTAACTTTCTCTCTCTAGAATCATATTGTACGCCTATTTGATCTTATGGTTTAGTGTGTTTATGAAATCCAACATGTTACAAATGGTATCAAGAGCCATGGTTTGATCATCTCTTACATATCTTTGGATTTCTAGTGACTTTTAGGTGGTTTTAGAGTTTGAAAAAGTTTAGTGGTTTTTGCATCATTTGGATCATTTCTAGTGCAAAAGTTTGAATCTTGGGTGTAGTTTTGTGTTTAGTATCATTGTATGTGCTTGGGTTTTGAGTTGGTAAGCTTGAATCATCATGGTTGGGTTGTTTTTGGATTGAAAAGTGGTGTTTATGTGATTTTCTAGCTAGCGACTTGAGCCACGGATAAGTTATCTTGGTAGCGACTTGCTTTGTAATTTGGTAGCGAGTTGTAGTTGAAGGTCTTAGCGAGTTGAGCTAGCGACTTGTCTATTGAGACAAGCCGACAAATAGTACACTTAGTGGATTCTCCACTACGGGTAGCGACTTGGTGAAAGTTAGCGACTTGTACTTAAGTTTGTTAGCGACTTGGTGTTAGCGATTTGGTGCTTAGCGAGTTGCTCTTTAGTGACTTGACAACTTAGCGACTTGGTGCTTAGCGACTTGCTGTCAAAATTTTGCTAGCGACTTGGTGTTTAACGAGTTGTTATTTAGCGACTTGACTGTGTCTTAGCAACTTGGTATTATAGCGACTTGGTGCTTAGCGACTTGGTTGACTCTGTCTGTAATATGGTTTTCTCTTGATTTAGTAAAATCCCGTGAAAGAATCTATTTCGCGGTTTAATCATAGAGTTATAAAATCCCGTTTAATCTGTTAACATGTCTACCAACGTTCCTACTATCATCTCCACTGTTGCCGAGGATGTTCAAGCAGCTGGTTCAGATACTCGTCCACCCATACTTGACAGAACTGACTACGACTCTTGGGCTCAACGAATCAGATTGTACTGTCTTGGAAAGGAAAATGGGGTTAACATTCTCAAATCCATTGATGAAGGACCTTATCGGGTTGAGACTACTAGAGACATAATTGATACAGCTGAAGATGGAACATTGATTTACGGAATGGACAGACCAAAGATGTATGATGAGCTCGATGATAAGGAGAAGAAGAGATTCGATGCAGATATCAGGGCTTTTAACATTATACTGCAAGGTCTTCCAAAAGACATCTACAAGCTTATCAATCACAACACTGAAGCAAAGGCTGTATGGGATAATGTCAAGATGCTTCTCTCAGGTTCTGAATTGACTATTGAAGATAGAGAATCACAACTATATGATGAATTTGAGCATTTCAAGATGAAACCTGATGAGAGTGTCTATGAGTACTATGTGAGATTCCATAAGCTTGTGAATGACATGAGAAACATCAAAATGACTATGCCTAACATTAAGCTGAACTTAAAATTTGTGAACAACATGAATCCTGAATGGCACAAGTTTGTCACTTCTGTGAAGCTCACTAAAGGATTGAAGAATAAAAACTATGAGCAACTGTATGCCTTCCTTCTCCAGAATGAAAGACATGCTATGTTTGAAAAAAGGATTCTGGAACAGTTCAAAACCAATCAGGGAGAAACAAGCTCAACAAATGATTCAACTGATTTTTACACAAATGTTGGGATTACCACCAAAGCTTCTCAAGTTATACTCATGGGTAATGGTAATCACAAACTCATTCCCGATCCAATGTTCAAACAAGCTGATGCTGATGCATCCGTGGGAAACTTCATTAATCAACTAGCTCTCATGATCAGTCAAAACATGAACACTCTCCCACACACCAACAACAACCTCAGAACTGCATCCAATACACACAATCAAGCCACGATCAGAGATGGGAAGGTTATGGTGCAGCCTGTTCAAGAAAGGCAGTTTGATCAGAGAATGGGTGGAGCAGGTGGTGGCTATGGTGGAAATCAGAGTCGAGGAAGGATTGGAAATCAAGGACAAACAAAGCCTATCAAATGCTACAACTGTGGAGGTGAGGGACACATTGCAAGGAACTGCACATCACCTAAACGCCCTCAGAATGCAGAGTACTTCAGGGATAAGATGTTGCTTGTGCAAGCTCAGGATAATGGTGCAGCTTTGGATGAAGAGGAGTTGTTGTTCTTGGCAGAGGGAAATGCTAAGACATATGATGCAGATGTGGATGAGCAACCAATTCAGGAGATAGGCCATAATCATCAGAATGCCTTTCAAGTAGCTGATTGTGATGCATACGACTCTGATTTTGATGAAGAACCCACTGCACAAACCATTTTCATGGCTAGCATTTCTCCAATGGTCTCTCCTAAAGTCTCTTCATCACCGCAAGCTGGTCCATCCAAAGACAAAATCATTTCTGAGGTATTAAAATTATACGATGAAGTTGATGAGCAAAAGATACATAACGAAGTACAATCAACTGTAATTATTGAGTCAGGTATTGAAAATATGGGTAATATCAATGTTGTCCCACATGATCAATATGTGAAACAAAGTGAAAGTGAGATTGTACCAAGTGATGTATCTTATGTAGTCAATGATGACTATGCTTTTGACGAATACACTACACGTGCCCCTGATGATTCTGTTATTTCTGAACTTAATGCTTATAAAGAACGTGTTGCTATTTATGAACAACGTGCCAAGTTTGAATTAACCACCCGTGAGCAGGAAATGGATGACCAAATGCGTACAACTATTAGAAAAAGTAGGTTTAGAGAAGAAGTATTAAAACAAGAGCTAAACTCCTTACAAGAAAAGCTTTCTAAAATTGCTAAGCAAAAACAAGAACTTCAAGAAAATGTTAAAATGCTTAAGCAAGAATTCAGTGTTAAGGAATCAAAAATTTTGAATGATTTTTCTAATCTAAAAACCTTGAAAAACAAGCTTGAAAATAAGTTGTACGTACAAGGAAATACCATTCAGACTGCTCACTTAATCACTAAGCACAGAGTTTTGAGTGATAAGCATAGTACTCCCCTTGTTGAGGAACCAAATCCAGAGGTTGTTAAAAAGGCTACAGCTACCCATAAGGTAATTTATGATGGCAATGAAATCCTTAAGCCTAGACAGAAACCTAGTTGCGCTGAGTGCACTGAGGAAGATAAGAAATCAGATGAAGTCACTAGGGAAAAGATGAACAAGAAACTAGATGATCCTAAATGTAAAGAGAAGAAAATAAATATCACACCCCATGATTACAAGAAGGAGAATTGGATTTCCTTGAACAATTAAGCCTCAGACATTGTTAACACCCGAACAAGTGTTCTGGAAAAAGGATTTAGATAAGCAAAAAGCAGAGAATCTTGTTGTAACAAACCCCCCTTGTAGGAAAATGCCTTCAGCAACTGTGTATCCTCCCAATACACCCATGCATTTAGTTCCTAGGACTATTGCCACTAAAAGCAAGACCTTAATCAGTCAATATGTTATCTTTCAACTATTTGTTGATTTTGAGAAAACTTGTAAGAAAAGGATCACACCCACTGGTATAACTGAAGGGGAAAGGGGTTTTGAGCAAACGAAAGAATGTTATTTAACTGAAGTCATGCCTTTCTTTAAACAACTAAAAGATCATTTTGAAAGTCTTAAAAAGGGAATGAATTTAGACATTAAAGAAATGGAAAAGGAATTTGATGCAATGATAGTTGAGGTTAGTAACTATGAGCGAGCACTAAAATATAATGAGATTGAGAGGAAGAACTTGCATACATCGAATGAGACTCTTATATCTGAATGTGTTGCTCAAGATGTGTTTTTCACTGCTACAAATTGTTCCATTAATGCTTCTCAATTTCATGAATTATCTGTTGCCCTGAAAGTCTCCCATGATCGTGTCATTGAGCTTGAAAAGACTAATTCTAAAGTAAATGAGAAAATTGAACTGGATGATCACGACAATTTGGTTAAACATTTTTCTAACCTAGAGGTTGAGCATTTTAATTTACAACTAAAATATCAACATCTTAAAGAAAATGTCAAAACTTCAAATATCAAGACATCCTCAGATGCTCCAGAGTTTGATGCAGTTTTTCAAATAAACAAACGTGATGAACAGATTCAAGCTCATTGTAACACGATCAGAAAGTTGAAAGCCCAAATCTCTCAATTAAAGGGTCAAAAGAACAATGTGACTGGCTCCCAAATGCCTCCTCCTTTAGATTCTCAGAATTCTCAAACATTTCATCTTCAAAACTTAGTAAATGCATTACAAAAAGAAAACGAAAGTTTTCTAGAAGAAAATGAAAAGGTTAAACGTCATTTCAATGAGTTATTTGAATCAATAAAGGTCACTCGTAACAAAAATAACGAACAAATAGCTTCATTGCAAAAGGAAATTGAGAATCTGAAGAGCCAGGTAAAAGGGAAAATGCCAATGACCAATGGGGAGAATGGTGTATCAAAGGTTCACTCTTGTAATAGATATGCTTTGTCTATGAAATATGTTCCCCCTCATCTTAGGAATAACAAACTTGCAATTCAAACATATTTCTCATACCTTAAGGATTGTCTAGAATGTCTCTGTGAGATTGTTGAAGAGGATAAGTTAGAGAAACCACTTGATAATGCAATTGGGCATGCATGCTTATATGCCGAACGATCTCAAGAACTTCTAGAATGCTTAATCACAATATGCCCTAAGTCCTTAGGTAAGAGAGTTAATCCTTTGATTCCTTGTTGTATGCCTAGTGCCAAGCATGAAATCCATTCAATGCCCAATGTTATGAATGTGAACCTTAGTGTGCCTTCAAGTAGTTCAGATTCCAGATCTGTTAGTGCTAAGAAAGCGAACCCTAGTGGGCCTTCTAGGAGTACAAATCCCAGCACTTCTAGTGTTAAGAAAGTGAACCTTAGTGTGCCTGCATGTAATTCAGATCCCAGCACATCTAAACAGGAGATGCAAAGAGTAGCAAAACCAACTAATGTTCCCATTCCATCTACAGGAGTAATCAGTGACATTAAAGCGAGCAGGTCAAAGTCTCAGGACAATACAAGGAATGATAGGACCTCGCAAGCTAAGAATGTGCATTGGAAGAGAGTAGAAGACCAACCTAGGAACTTTAAGTTTGAGCCGAATAAAACGAATCGTGTTGATTCTAGTATTAGCCATAGGCGTACTGTAATTAATTCGAATTTTGATACTATTTGCAAACCTTGTAATGATGTCTGCTTGAATTTTGTTACTAATCATGAATGTGGTGTGAATGCTTTGTCTAATGCGGTCAAATCCCCAGTTAATATTGTTAATACAAAAAATCATTCTAAGAAGGCTAAAAGGCAAAAGCGAAAGAAAGTTAGAAAGCAGTGGAAACCCACAGGAAGAACATTTAGTAAGATAGGTTATCAATGGATACATGTTGGCCATAAGGTTAATCAGACAATGCCCACTAGAAAATGGATGCCTACTGGTAGAACTATTCCCTTAAGAAGTGAACATACTTTGAATAGGGCAAATACGGACACTAGTACTGCATCTATTCATAATGATTCCATTGCTTCTATTTCTGAAGTGGGTGTTCCAATCACTGTTACTAACCAAATGGAACCCATTCTTGCATGGGGATCCCAATTATCCAGTTATCCATTCTTGTTTGTGTTCAACTGCAGATCGTTCAAGTCGTTCTGTGGTACCTGGACTCAGGCTGTTCCAAGCATATGACTGGAGACCGGTCACGGCTCATGAACTTCGTGAGTAAATTCATTGGGACAGTTAGATTCGGGAACGACCATTTTGGAGCTATTATGGGTTATGGAGATTATGTGGTTGGTAAAAGTGTGATTTCCAGGGTATATTATGTGGAAGGTCTTGGTCACAATTTGTTCTCTGTTGGTCAATTCTGTGATTCCGATCTAGAAGTGGCTTTTCGAAAACATTCTTGTTTCGTTAGAGAACTTGATGGTGTGGAATTATTAAGAGGTACTCGAGGTTCAAACCTATACACCATCTCTATCGACGACATGATGAAGTCCTCTCCAATCTGCTTGCTGTCAAAGGCTTCTAAAACAAAGTCTTGGTTATGGCATCGTCGTCTCAATCACTTGAACTTTGGTACCATAAACAACCTTTCCAGAAATGATCTTGTCAGAGGTTTACCCAGATTAAAATATGAAAAGATCATCTTTGCTCAGCTTGCCAATTGGGAAAAAGCACGAAATATGCCCACAAACCAAAACCCACAAACTCTATAATGGAAGTTCTTCATACCCTTCATATGGATCTGTGCGGTCCAATGAGAGTGCAAACTATTAATGGGAAGAGATATGTGTTAGTAGTGGTTGATGACTACTCCCGATTCACTTGGGTTAAGTTTTTGAGGACAAAGAACGAAACTCCAGATGTCATCATTAAACTCATTAAACAACTTCAGATCCGACTCAACAAAACGGTTAGAATCGTTCGAACTGACAATGGAACTGAGTTTGTTAATAAAGTACTCAATGAATTTTATGAAAATGTTGGAATCAGTCCTCAAAGAAGTGTTCCTCGAACTCCTCAACAGAACGGTGTTGTTGAAAGACGAAATCGAATTCTTGTAGAAGCTTCAAGAACAATGCTGATTTACTCAAAGGTTCCAATGTTTCTATGGGGTGAAGCTATTGCCACTGCTTGTTACACTCAAAATAGATCTCTTATTCACACTTCTCATGGAAAGACTCCATACGAACTTGTCCACAATCGAAAACCTGATCTATCATATCTTCGTGTGTTTGGTGCTTTATGCTATCCAACGAATGACGGACAAGATTTAGGTAAATTGAAAGTTAAAGCGGACATTGGAGTATTTGTTGGATATGCACCAAACAGAAAAGGTTACCGAATCTACAACAAGAGAACCCGAGATATCATGGAAACAATTCACGTTTCGTTTGATGAGCTGACCGGTCAAATGGCTCCTGGACAATCCAGTTCAAGACCCACACTTCAAAACAGTCCCATTAGTTCATCCCTTGTCTCAAACTCCTCTCCAGCAACTCCATATGTACCTCCATCTGAAGATGATTTAAAGAAATTGTTTGATCCTATGATTGATGAACATTATGAGCCAAGTACCAATGATAAGTCAATTCTAACAACAGAGGATGCTCCTATCCATGAGAATGAAGTCAACCCTTCAGTCTCAATATCATTAAGTCAAGAAGTGCCTGTTGCTGATAACTCAGTCTCATCAACAAATCATCAATCTTCGAATGTACACCATGGAACTGTTTCTGGCATCAATGATGAAGTTAATCCCTTTGCTACTCTTGAAGATGCTCCATTTGAAAACATATTTGCTCCTGAATCATCATCAGAACCCTCTTCTTCAGGAGACATCGACTCTGCTACTTCAGTCCCTCAACAACTGCCACATGAACACCTCAAAAAATGGACTCACGATCATCCATTAGACAACATCATTGGAAATCCCTCTCGTCCAGTATCCACACGGAAACAACTTGCAACCGATGCCTTATGGTGCTTCTTCAACTCCGTACTCTCTAAGATCGAACCAAAAGATGTTAAAACCGCCATGAATGAAGACGGCTGGTTCAATGCCATGCAAGAAGAAATTCATGAGTTTGATCGACTTGATGTATGGGAATTAGTACCTGCTCCAGATTGTGCTATGATCATTGCTCTAAAATGGATCTTCAAAGTGAAACTTGATGAGCATGGTGATGTGTTAAAGGACAAGGCTCGATTGGTTGCTAAAGGATACCGTCAAGAGGAGGGTATTGACTTTGAAGAATCTTTTGCTCCTGTTGCTCGTATCGAGGCAATTAGAATCTTCTTGGCTAATGCTGCTAGTAAGAACATGGTTGTCTATCAGATGGATGTAAAGACAGCATTTCTGAACGGTGATCTTAAAGAAGTCGTCTACGTCAGCCAACCTGAAGGCTTTGTGAATCCAGAGCATCCTACTCACGTTTATCGTTTGAAGAAGGCTCTTTACGGTTTAAAGCAAGCTCCAAGGGCATGGTATGATACGCTATCAAAGTTTCTTCTATCTACCGGATTCAGCAAAGGAGCAGTTGATCCAACATTGTTCACCAGGAAGTCAGGCAAACATTTAATTCACGTTCAAATTTATGTTGATGATATCATCTTTGCCTCGACTGACCCCAATGAGTGTGACCGTGTTTCAAACGAAATGGGTTCTAAATTTCAAATGTCAATGATGGGACAAATGTCATTTTTCTTGGGATTACAAATTTCACAAACTCCCGGAGGCATTTTCATAAATCAATCTAAATATGCAAATGAGATTTTAAAGAAATTTGGATTTGATTCAAGTGACCCTGTTGACACTCCCATGATAGAACGTACTAAACTAGATGAGGACCACTCAGGGATCATGGTAGATCAAACGAAATATCGTAGTATGATTGGATCCCTGATGTACCTCACAGCTAGTAGACCAAACATCTTGTTCGCTGTTTGCATGTGTGCTAGATACCAGGCTAAGCCTACTAAAAAGCACCTTGAAGCGGTTAAACGGGTCTTTCGGTATCTCCAAGGAACCATCAATATGGGACTTTGGTACCCGAAGGACACCGGTATGTCACTAACAGCCTATGCAGATGCTGATCATGCAGGATGTCAAGATACTCGTCGAAGTACGTCTGGAGGTGCTCAGTTCTTGGGTGATAAGCTTGTGAGCTGGTCTTCAAAGAAGCAAATGAGTGCTTCTATTTCCTCTACAGAGGCTGAATACATAGCCATGTCATCTTGTTGTGCTAAAATCCTATGGATGAGATCCCAATTATCTGACTATGGCTTTGAATTTAACAAAATCCCTCTGTACTGTGATAATAAAAGTGCTATTGCTCTCTCATGCAACAGCGTACAACACTCAAGAGCAAAGCATATCGACATTCGACATCATTTCATCAGGGAGCAAGTTGAAAACGGTGTGGTGGAACTTTACTTTGTGAGGACTAAATACCAGTTAGCATACATCTTCACCAAAGCTCTTCCTAGAGAACGTTTTGAGTTTATCCTTCCACGACTAGGTCTTAAGAGCCTACAACCAGAAACACTCAAACGTCTTCAAGAGGAAGAAGAGGAGTAAAAGGTTTCCTTCATCTATCTCTTGTATATATTTATTCGAAAAACAAAATACAAAAATATAAAACTCTCAAAATCCATAAAAATTTAAAAAATTCGAAAAATCTTTAAAATATATATATATATATATATATATATAGAGGCACTTTATTTTCAGAACCCACTTTAAGTGCGAGAACTGCGAGAACCACCTTTGTACAGCTAATAATACACAATGTACATCATTTAATGCTCCATATCATTTTGCTATTTTTATTTAATTAAAAGGGTATAATAGTCAAAGACATTTTCATATTATTTTTGTTTTTTTTATAAATCCCGTTTTTTATAAATCTTAAAATTTCAGATTTTTTTTTTTTTTTTTTTTTTTTTTTTTTTGCTAACATGTTTTCAAATAGTCATGGTGCATACATGTTTTTAATACATAATCATTTTTTCGAGTCTCAAGAGCATGCATGTTTTTTTCTTTTTTTCTTTTTTGTTTTTTTTTTTTTCTTTTTTTTAAATAGGCAAAAGTCCATACATGTTTTTTCCCAAATAGTCAAGGTGCGTACATGTTTTCAATTAGTCAAAGTGCATACATGTTTTTTATCAAATATTTTTACATGAACATTATTTTTTTTGAAAGTTTGAAACACAAATTAAAGAACTTAAATCATTATAAAAAGAAAAACAAGATTAATATACTTAAATGTTATATTTCACTTGATTACAAGTACAAAAACACATGCAATAATCATATATCTCCAAAAGTCGCAAATTATCTTCATGTATAATCGTGTTCATCCACTTCCCAGTCTTAAATGATATCATCATCTTCATCAATCAATCTGAAACAAGCATGCACGGAAACAATTAAACCACAAACAAATACTCCGTAAGAAACAAAAATTAATCACAACAACTAGTATAACGCATATGCACAATCTTGTGTATATTAAACTAATGATATAAACATGTTTTTTAATCATAAGCACAAAACATATATGTTTTATAATCCAAAACACAAAAACATATATGTTTTATACGTAAACATATATGTATCTTTTCAAAACATATATGTTTTATAATCCAAAAACAAAAACATATATGTTTTTTTTGAACCAAACCCACAACTACCGGTATAGATTAAACCCACAACTAATTGTAGGCTATAAAGATCCAATTTTGAACCAAACCCATAACTACCAGTATAGATAAACGACGAAGGTTTGTCATATCTATTTTTATTATATATATTTTAACAAATTATCTTTTCTTTATGTGTTATAAAAATAAAAATAAAACTAAGAAATAAACCAAGTTTATCACTATAAAGGTAGACAATATACTTTTAGATTTAAACGACAAACACGTTCTTATAATCAATTCTTAATTAGAATACAATACTCATAATATAAAACTACTTTTTGTACTTACTTTGAAAGGCTAAATATATTAAAATAACATCAGTGGTGCCTATACAAGCTTCTTTTTATTACTGTTTCTTACTCTTTTAATAAATACGCATCTTCTTTAAGGTTTTTTTTTATGGTCTCACCATCATCAACATCAATGTCCGATGAACAGCCGGATCTCTTTCTTCTTCTTTCTTTTTTCTTTTTTTAAGATCCAAGGTGGTTCCATACATGTTTTACTATTATAGTTTTTTTCTTTTAAACAACAGCATTTTTTTTTCCTTTTAAACTATAGCATCTGGATCGAGAAAAGGAGATGAGAGAACCATAAACTCAAATGCTACTGATGTGATTCCTAATAAAAAGGGTTCTAAAGATTACTAGTGCATTGAAAACGTACTCAGGATCTAGAATCTTTTTCGGCAGGTCTAGTGATGGCCTCATTGCGGTTGGGAAACTTGTCCGAGATAAGATCTCTGCAGTAATTGAGTTTCTGGTTCTCTCATCTCCTTCTCTCGATCAGATGCTAGATGACTGCATATGAAGCAAAAGGGTTTAGAACCTATGGTGATGGGAAATCAATTATTAGTTTTATCTATGATCAGAAAAGAAATATATTATTTATTGGAAATGATTTCCAATAAAAACGAATATCACGTTTGATTTAATAGACCTTATGGTGAAAAAAACTTACTCCTTGCTGATGATTGACTATGATCTGAAAAGAGGAGGCGGCTAGGGTTCTTGATGGAAGAGATATAAAAAGTGAAAGAGAGATTGATATGAAAGAGAGATGAATCTGAAAAGTGAAGAAATTAATATATGAAACCGTTTTTGATATTAATCCCTTTTTTATGGAAAAATTAATTCCCATTTTGCCCCTAATTTAATTTTTTCTATCAAATTGAGTTACATATATTTTCAAAAATGCCATTATGCATTGACATAAGGTACATTATGCATCACTAGGAGTAAAAAAGGTGGTTCTCGCAGTTCTCGCATTTAAAGTGGGTTCTGAAAATAAAGTTTCACTATATATATATATATATATATATATATATATATATATATATATATTGTCTTTTTGTCATGCTTTTCTCGGTTCGATAATATCTACGGTCTTTGTGCTGTCATTCAAAGAATGACACGGGCAGATGTTGTTCGAATTTTTATATAAAAAAAAAAAAAAAAAAAAAAAAAAAAAAAAAAAAATTGAGAGAAAGAGAAACAATGGTTTATTGTCATTTCAGGCAGTAACCCGCTTTTCAAAGAAAGAACAGAGCCATGCTTTATCTTGGTTTTCAAATCTCATGCTATGATTCTTTAAACAAAATCCTTACTATCTTATAAAAACTAATTGCTTTGAAAAATAACTCGGACTCTATTTTTGGAAATCATTTGGACTTAAATTGTGTCAAACTATCTATCTCTCAATCAACAACTTAAGTCATTGATTGAGGGGGAGAATGATTTCAATTAAATTAAAAGGTTATTTGTCATTCAATTATTTTCACAAGATAATCACGCATGTTTATTCAATGGAGGTTAAAGTCTTAAAATCCGATCCTTATCAGTTAAAACGCTTTCATAATCAAGTCACAATTCTCCTTAAAAAAGCTTTCAAAATCAATTTAAATCTACAGAGATCACAAATCTCAAATGATTTGATAATTGTGATCGGGGGAGAATTTGTGATTTAAATTGGATTTAAACTGATAATTCGGTAAATGGTTTTATAAGGATGTACAAGCTCTCCTTCCCACATGTGCCAAACGATTTCAAATTTTCCATGCACATGTTGAGGGGGAGCATCTATCTTAAACCACAAAGATCTGAAACGTGATCAATTTTTATCAATGTGCAGGTTCCCTCTTGTATGTGCAAAACTCTTTCAAACCACAAGGCACATATTGAGAGGGAGCAAGTTTATGAAAACCTCATCCTTCCCTTATATGCTTTATCTACTTGTTTTGATCAGGGAAGTGATGTTGATATCTTTTAGAAAATGGTAATCAAAGAAGTTAATTCTTTCTCTTGCCTCCATGTGCAAAACGATTTCAAACACTTGATGCACATGTTGAGGGGGAGCTCCTATTCTAAAGATATCAAAAACAATTCAGGTACAAAATGCTTTGATAATATATCACAAGTATCTGGATTGATTTTCAAATGGTTTTCAATTGGTTCCAATGGCAGAAAACAATACCAAATAGACCGACCAACTTTACTTTATGTATGGTGATATAAGGATGATAAGGTTAGGTATTTGTTCCCATGATCCGCCAGAACCGGAGGGATCTACCCAGGGACAATCCACTAGATAGTGTAGAAGTCCTTAGGTATATTGAAAAAAGGAGAAAAATGAGATGTAGGAAGAGTGCGGACTAAGACTGAACTAGTACTGGAATAAATCCAACAAGGTTCTAGTTATGAAGTCTCGGTAAGCACTGAAGGGGTTGAAGAATGAAAAAGAATTGAATGTGAAAAAGGGTGAAAAGAAATAGCCCTCCATTTATTCAACCTTAGGGCAGAAACCGGGTTCAATTCATATGCTACTGGTGGTTACCAAAGTAACATCGATATTGAAAACAAGACGTCATGGACCCAGTGACGCAGTGCACTACATCTTCCCAAACCACTCAAGTTCCTCTTAAAAGGGCTTGTTTCATTCTCACGGGGAACCTACATAATCTATCGACTTTCTATTAGAGATTGTTGATATTGAAGAAGGAGACCCTCTCCCTAGTCTCCGGCACAGGATCCAAATATGCACAAATTGAGTCTAGAGCCACGAGATCATCAATAAATCTCATTAGGACACTTTCAATGAAGACTCTCTGTTTCACTCAATGTGGAAAGAGAGATTATATCTTGAGTCCTACGCATTATCCTTGTGGTATTGCCAGAACATCTGAGCGATATGTAAAAATATTCACAATGAAGATGGAAAGCCTTCTGGAGCCAACATCAAACAAGCTCCTAGTAGGTGGCATGTGAGATCTATTCAATAGATCAACCATGTGACAACTGAACAGAAACAATGGGGCGATTCAATCTTTTGAATCAATCCTGGTTCAGGTTATGGATTGACGGATACCTTTGAAAAACCAGTCATTGTGCTTAAAAACTCTTTTCTTTAGTACATCAACCGTGTACGAATATTTCAAATCAAAAGGTGTTTTATGATTGATAATTGATTTTCATTAAAACCTTCGTTGTATTGCAAAAACAATTTCTATTGAGCAATACACGATTGTTTTTCAAATCTCTTTTCATCAATCAGTGAATCTCTATTTGCTGGTTCACTCACTCCGTGTTGTCTTCTTTGAGACGTTCCGGTTTGAGAACAGCTAGAGCAGCTGCGAAACCCTGTCAAGGAAATTCTTCGGAATTATACCTGATCACAGGCAGTACTTGTACTGATCAACGGGGAACTGTGGGCCGTGTACCTCAATTCAACGAAAGTGATCAAAGACACTTTCGTGCGATTTATTGCTAACTATTGTATGCAGGTACGCCCTACGTTTGCAGCTGATCAGAATGAAGCGGTCAATCCATAGCCGCATGCTCACTCAACACATTCATCTCAAAAGAAATCATGATTAGTGCATCAATGACTTTCATATTTTCACTCCATGCTTCGGCTACGCTGCTGCCAATACCATGAATCAACGAAAGCTTCCGCTACTCTGATGAGAATATTTCATGATCCAGAATGTGAGCATGTCGGTCTGAAAGTCACAACATCACATAATACCAACACCACAATGGATATCTCAGAGATTTCTTGTCAGCTGATGATCTCAAAACTGGCTCAAAACTCATTATCACGTGGATCAGTAAAAAGACCTCCACTTGGATTAACCTAACATGCAATGTGAAGAATCAATGACTGCGAGCTTCAGAGCAAAGTACAACATCAAGAATGTAGGAACAATTTTTAATGTAATATCTGTTTGTATTCAATATATGTTTAATGTGTGTTTGAGGTGACCTCCCTTAGGGGGAGATTGTTAGGATTTAGTAAATCCAGAATATAAAGAGTCGATCACCTCAAGTATATGTAATCGTTAGAAAGCTCGTAGTCGTCGATTATTATAAGTTAAGTAGTATTTAGTTTAAGTAACACCGTGGAGGACGGATGGGTCTTTACCCACTGTATGCCTGATCCACAGCCCGTTAGGTGGCGATTTATGTAATAACTATAAATACTCTCTACCTCCCAAGGTAGAGAGTTGGAGCTCATAATAAGACTTTTCTTTCTCTCACTAAAGTTCCCAAACCTCTAACTTTCTCTCTCTAGAATCATATTGTACGCCTATTTGATCTTATGGTTTAGTGTGTTTATGAAATCCAACATGTTACAGTGGTTTAGTCTTTGATTAGTAAATTGATCCATTCTGCTTTCAAACAAATGTTTGATCGAGAATAATTTACCGAAAGACAAACGAAGTCTCTTTTGCATGAGAGAAGCATGAGACTCAATCATATTCCTTTTCATGAATGAGAAAGATATAATAGGAACATTTGAATTTTCTAAATTCTAATGTGACTCATAGCAATGAATTGCATCTTATTTTCCATAAAGATTTCATTACCCTCATTTGGTGAATGAATCCTTTTGTAACAAACATGACTTTTGGTCAACTGGAAAACATGTATATGAGTTACTAAATTAGAATCTAGACTAATTACCGTGAAAATTGGTAAAAGGCAAACTAGCATAATTTATCTAGTTGTTTTGCTTTAGCCTTTAAAGGTGCTACATACCAGTATGGGAATGGTAGGCCTGTTAAGGAGGAAATTGCATACCCAATTTTTCAAGTTAATAACATTGATGGATAACCCATCATTCATAGAGTAGAATACACATTTTAGTACCTTAGTGATGATTACGTATGGTTCTTCAAAGGTGTAGGAAAGTAAAAAGCAAGCAAGTTTTTTTCACTGGTATGAAACACTTACAATGTTGTCAAATCCAGTGGGAGCATTATGTTGTATTACTGAATAAGAAGTTATTGAAATGATTTCTAATTAAGTGGGAGCTACAAGCTATGTGTCCTGTGTAGTAACCCATATTATCTTCAAAGATAATTACTTTCCAATTGTAGGCACTTATGTTTTAAGGATAGTCGTGTGCGTTTCCTTACTAAACAATATAGTCCTACAAATACTTGTTATATCTATGACACAAATCATATTAATCAAATAAACGAACGTGTATCGTGTTGTTTATCTGCTACATGATGTTGTTCCATGCACAAGTGGGAGAGATCTTTATTGTGTGCAAAGTACAACACATATAAATATGATTTGTTGGGATATGAAAGTGCTGAACAGTTAAAGTGCTGAAGATTGATAAAGTACTGCAGAATGACAAAGAACTGGAAAAGTCAAAGAGTCAAAGTACTGCTAAATGATAAAGTTAAAGTACTGCATATGAAGTCAAAGTACTGCAAGAACAAAGAATTGTTTTATTTGTTTATAGAAAGTCTTGTAATTCTAGAATATTCTTTATTAGATTACTTGACGTACAAGGATACAATTTGTAAACCGACTAGGGTATCCTTGAGCCTATAAAAGGACCCCTAGATTGGCATAAGATGTACGTGATTTTATTAGAGTTTTAGAGAGAAGTTTGATATTATTAGAGTTGTTAAAGATCTGCATAATAAGCAGAGTTAGAGTTATTAATAAAATCGTTCAAAGTTAAAGTTATTTGTTAGGTCACTAGTTTTACAACACAAGCATCAAGAGAAGAAATAGAGAAGAGAAGAGAGGCGGATGAACAACACACACACAACCACGCACGTATAAATGAAGAAGAGTTAAGCGTATAGAGTGAATGAGAAATGCATTGAACAACCAACCCTCAAGTAAGGGTTATACAAGACTATTTATAGGCAAGGAGCTAGGGCAACACTCCCACTCCTTCCCTTTTCCTTATTGGACATGGGCCTAAGCTTATGGGCCTTCTACATAAGCTAGACCTTAAACAAACATAAAGGCAATAATAAGCTACCTATTACATATGAGTAACTAACACTTGAATTAAGGTTTAGGAGTGATTCCAACAATCTCCCCCTCAAGTGTTGGTGATGAAAAACGGTGAAGACGTTGATGTAATAGTAGCTTTGACGTCTTCTGACGTTCTTCTTTCTTGTGAGAAGAAATACCTTGATTCCAACAATCTCCCCAGTGTAGAGAGATAGTTTTCTTTGAACAGTTATGCTTTGACGTCATCTTTAACTTTGTTCTTTGATCATTGTTCTTTGTGATGAAAGTGATAGTATGTTGTTGTCTGCATCAAGTCTGCCTCAGGTCTGATTCGCTGCTACAGTGTCTCCATGTCATTCTTCAACATGCTCACACGCTATTTGACGTTGGAATTCAGTACTGATGAAGTTCTTTAAGTCTTTTAACTTTGTAGATTCTTTGATTTGAGGAAGAATCATTCTGACTGTTGTGTTGCTTTTGGATAGAACTTCCATTAGTGATGATGTTGGCGTGAGCATGAGAAGAATCTGCACGATCATCCCGCTCCGGAGCTTCCATAAGAAGAAAACATTTAAAACGGTTAGTAATAAGCGGATTCCGGCACTTACGAGTTCGAACTTCGAGAGTGTTAACAGCATAGTGTGAAAACACAACTCTAATTCTCACAAAGGCCGTTCCTGAACTGGAGTCCCACAAGTGAGATAACGCGATGTACCGAAGTACACCTATAGTTCAGATGAGTCGCTGAGGTACACCGAAGCATCACCTCACGACTGTAGACCGTTTGAGACACACTAAGCGTAATCCACGGTGAGTTACCGAAGTGACCTGCTGTCAAGGCTATTTGATGTTGACCCTGGCAGGAGTTTCCATTCAATCACTGAGGATCACAGTTGTGAACCTCTCATAAATGTTCTCGACAGATTGCTAAGATCTGTGAAGGACTCGATAACGTACCACTGATGTTCTTATTGTTGAACATCGAGTGATGAAATGTCAAGTGTACCTAAGAGATCTTTTGATGAATCTCGTGGCTCTAGACTCAATAGTGCGTTTTGGTTTTTCCTAAGCGGAGACTAGGGAGAGGGTCTCCTTCTTCAATACCAGTGATCTCTAAGAGAAAGCCAATAGTTTACGGAGGGTTCCCTGTGAGAATGAGACAAGCTTCTGTTGAGAGAAGCTTGAGTGGCTAAGAAGGTTTAGTGCATGCGTCACTGGGTCCATGACGACTTTTAATCTTCAATACCGGTGTCACTAAGTGACAACCAGTATCATATGAATTGAACCCGGTGTCTTCCCTAAGTTGAATAATTTGGAGGGCTATTTCTTTTCACCCTTTTCTTTGCATTTCTTTTTAATTCTTCAACTCCTTCTTTCTCCGATTCTCATTTTCTCCTTTTTTTTTATAATCGTACCTAAGGACTTCTAAGTACTAAATATTTGTGATGTCCTTGGGTAGATCCCTCCGGCTCTGGCGGATCATAGGACGGTTATTCCTAACCTTAATCTCCTTATAACTCCATTGCCATAAAACCATTTTTCATGAAAATCTCTCAAAGTGTTTGTGAATGAAAAACATGTTTGAACACTTCAAGAGTTTTAGATTTTCAGAAATACTCCCCCTTCACATGTGCTTAAGAGTTTTTACGGAAATCTGCACAGTGAGGAAAGAGCGCGCACTTTATGAATTGATCAACTCAAGATAGACAATCCCCCGCGAGACACGGTTACGTTGCATAGTTAAAGAGTTACATTGTCAGCTTTTAGGTAACAACTAGCTCTAATAACTACCTTGAAGGTGTAGACAAGCCTCGAAAGGTTGTCATACCCGTCAGAATTCATGTCTACCAAGAGTTTCTCGAATGGTACTTTCTACTTGGACAAGTCCTTTGCGAGACACGTTTACATTACTAGCGAACTAGCTTGAAATTATTACCCATCCCAGACAAGTATTTTCGAGTTACTAACAGTTTAGTACCGTCAATTCGTTGGTTAAGTCTATCACACAAAGATTCATTTGCATTTACACAACATATTTCTTATCACATAATTTTCACCCCCTCAAAAATGGCATATAAAATGTTATTTTTGAAAAGTTGAGAATAAATATGACCATTTCGAGTGTTGCGGGAAGATGACCACTATGAACAATTTGTGAACAAAGTTTTAACTCAAGTACTCCCCCTCAACAAGTGATATAAACGGTTGAGGTTTTGAAAACCATACGGGGAAGTACTTGTCCTTTTGAGCAAAACCTTGAAAAATGAAAGGTTTGATAGGTTTTACTCAAAAGTAAGAAGCTTTCGCTCCTTTTGTAAGGATTGTGGCACTGAAACGTACCATAGGGTCCTTTCTTGACAATTACGGGTTGTACACTGTTATGTGTGCACAAGCCATAGACATATATAATCACACATCCAAATTAATTATGAAAGAAGCAGTTCAAGGGGTACCAGGAAGTCCAGTGATGTTTCCAAGAGTGCGAACTGGGCGTTGATAGCCGGTGATGTTAATCCTGGGTCAACCACCAACAAAGCTTTCCAATGTTCTGAACTGATCCCTTCTATATAACCTTTCATCAATCATTTTGATGATCCTCCTCACATCCCTTCGATCCTGAGAATTCCATCGCTTAGGAGACCCAATCTTTTGACGTATATCCTTCAACCTATAAGCCAATCCGTCCCTAACCATCTTCAAAGTGTGATCCCCAAACTTATGAAGATCACTACACGCCATTAAGCAATTTCATTGAAGTTCACTGCGGTAAACGACGCCGAATGGTTTGCTGATGAGTGTATATTGTGAGAGCTGGTTGATGTCGGGAAGATCAAGCTGAGGTGGAGTGAAGTTGACACGGGTCTTATATGATTCAACTGCGAGCTGGAGATCTTCTACACGTTCTTTGATTACTATGCGTCTGATGAAGATGAGCAGTGACTTGATGAATTCACGTTGTACTTCAGTTGAAAATTGCCTCATGCGATGATTCGCCTCCGAACAGTCAAGTTTAATCACACAAGCTAACATTGTGAATGGTCAACCGTAATAAACTTAAAACAGCTCAGAAAGCAATGCAATTAAGATCTGGAGAGTATAGTGTTTCCACAGGTCGTTAAGTCCCACGGAGACTCAATGGTGTTTCAAAACTTTCAGATGATAGAATGATCACTAAGGATAGTGATCAGTAAGGATTTTGATGAATAATTACACTACTGATTGATTGGAATGTATTTGGATACAGAATTGTAAAACACAACAATCAGATAAGACAAACGTAAATACGTACGATTAAAAACTACGTAAACGTACAAAATAAAAAGTGAGATCTAAGAAATAAAAGGCCTAAAAATATGAAAATGATATTTTTGAAATCCTAAAAATAAAAGAAAATTATTAGAAAAGGAAAATTATTTTTACAACTATTTATTTAGTTATTATTAATTAAAAACTATTTTTAACTATTTAATAATAACCTAAAATATGATAAAATATGAAATAAAGCTAGAAAATTAAAATTATGATTTAGAAAAATCTAAAATATTATAAAACTTATTTTAAAACTGAAATTATATTTTTTACACTTTTTATCTATTTATTACTAATTAAGTATTATTTAAAATACACTTAAATACAAGAAAATATAAAATTGACCTGGAAAAATAAAATTTTAACTTAGAAAAATATTGAATATTATAAAACCAAATTTTAAAACTGAAAAGATATTTTTTATGTTTTTTAATTATTTATTACTAATTATTTAATACTTTTAACCATTTAAAATTATAATAAATACTAAACAAACAGAGAAAATTATGAAACTTTTTCTATAAATATCCTAAGGTGACAGAAGGCTAAGAAAATTATAAAAACAAGAAGTGCTTAATAATAAGCTGAAAAGAAAAATCAAAAAGCTAAATCCTATTAAATAAATGCTATCACTGTATTAAAAATGATGTTTTTGTGGTTTTTCTTTTATAAAACTACTTAACTACTTAAAATATGAAACTTTAATGAAGACAGAAATTTTCAAACTTAAAAATAAGCTATTTGAGAACTTATTATTTCAACAGTTGAGCTTAAGAGCTTATTTTGAAGATTTAAGCTCAAATAAGCTTACAAGCTGGAACAAAAGCTGAAATAAGCTACAACAAGATAAAAGCTACTCAATTTAAGCTAGAAAACACAAAGAACCATATTGAAAAGCTGGAAATAAGCAAATAAGCACTTGGCTTCTTGTTGTTAAAAGACAGTTATGGGACAAAGAAAAAGTCACTTGCAGCCCTAGCAAATAAGCTACAAAATGGAAAATTAAGCTTGGGACTTCAAGACAGCTTGGTTAGCTTTCCAAAGAACCAAATCTCACAAGCTTATGCTAACTAATAAGCTCTGTGGGAGCTTATCAAATTGGACTACTCAACTGTGCACAGGGCACTATTTTGAAGAGGTACTCAAAAGAAGCTAAAAAATAAGCTATTAAACAAGCTAATGAGAAAATATAAAAAATACTAGGATAAAGCTGAGCAGTTGTATTTTACTATTCCAAAAGCTCAAATCATGAAACTCAAAGTTAAACCCTATAGAAATTAATCTATTTTATTCAAAAACGACCAAACTAAAAATTTTGACTTTTTAAGAAAACCAAATGAGTTGACTTAAGTGAACTTTAATTTGATACTACTTACTGATTATGTAATATTAAGTTAAAATGAGATGGAATTTAGCTAAATTGCCAAGTTCTAAGCTACTATGATGAGTTTTATACTCTTAATCCCAACAGTTACAAAGTAAGATGAGATTAAAGGTATATTTGACTTTTTCTTAAAGAAGGACTGGATTTTATGGTTTGTTTGAGTTATTAGATGTATATGTGACACAGAACAACAATAAGCAACAACACAAACAATCTATAACACAGTTTAACTAACAAAACCAAACAAGCCTTTATAAGACTGATTTGAGACTTTTCAAAGACTTTCAAAGATTTAAACCATGCACTTGATTACAGACCTTATAATATCATATATGAAGACTAAATAAGTGTAAAACAACAACAATAACAACATAAAACTCTAGAATGACACTAATGCTATATTAACTGTTAAACTATGATTTTTAACAACTACAAATTTTAATGAACAAACAACTTGTTTTAATGTTTAACTTTACTTAGCTATAACTAAGAAACACAAAAACACAAAGATTTAAGCTATAAACTTACTTATACAGTAATACGCAAAAGTTGAGTTAAAAGCTTACAAGAGGATTTCCAACTGAAAACACAGAACCAAGAACAAAAGACCACTCCTATAGGCTTACCACTAAGCCTCTAACCCAGGGCAATCCAATATTCACCCTGCTCCAGCTTTGATTACCATCTCCATTGATTTTTGAATTTCTCACTATTTTATTTGTATTTTTGGTATTTTTCTCTTTTTGATTCTAAACTGATTTTAAAGGTTTCTAATAGCTTAAATAAGCTATCTAGGAGCTTATGTGGGCTTATCAGTCCAATACAACAACTAACAACAACATTAGAACATATTGATAATTTTAACTTGAAATTGCATAAACTTGAAAATAAAACTAAACCTTGAAATTGATTATCACAAAAGCTTTATTATACACTAAGGTTGATTAAAACAGTACTTGAAAGATTGAAATTACACTGGAATTTTGAAAATAATTAAAACGACATACATAAAACTAAATTAAGCTAGATCCCCTCCCACATTGCTTCTCATCTCTTCTTTATAGACTTTTGAGACTTCTTGTCGACCTCTGATTGTTTCCCACTTGATTTCAGCCATTGGATCTCTCTAAATCATCAGAATCGTCCATGTGGAGTTTTGGCGCCAAAAGTCTATAAGCAGGTATGAGTCAATTAATGAAGTTTGGGTGTTTGTGAAGGTGGAGGGGGGTTGGTATACAACTTGGAAGACAGGTGGAAGGGAGTAGGAGCAAGTGGGATGAAAACTATGGTGGTATCTGGTTTGGCGGGATTTTGAGGTGAGGGATGAACAGTGAATTGGTTTTGACTTTCTTGACCGGTTTAATAATAGAGGGGGTCAAGGTTCAAGGTTCAACCAAGGGGGTCAAGGGTCAAGTGTGGGTTTGGGCTTGGGTTGCTAGATGGGCTCAGCTGGGTTAGATATTAAAAGGGGTCCGGTTTGGTTTAGTAGTAGCACAAGGACCAATTTTGTAATTCGGCCAAACATGAGGGACCAAACTTGACTTTTTCCAATGTTATCAAAAGGACCAAAC
Organism: Chrysanthemum seticuspe; assembly: GCA_019973895.1. Classification (NCBI taxonomy): domain Eukaryota; kingdom Viridiplantae; phylum Streptophyta; class Magnoliopsida; order Asterales; family Asteraceae; genus Chrysanthemum; species Chrysanthemum seticuspe. Next base: position 225,235,119 of record BPTQ01000003.1, on the reverse strand, counting down.
TTGACAAACTTAAATAGTACAAGGATAACATTTGATCATTTTCCATTTTAAAATATCCAAGGACTAATTTTGCCATTTTTTCAAAGTTAAGGGACCTTTTCTGCCATTTGACCAAAGATTCATTCAAGGACCATTTTTGACAACTTAGAATATTTCAGGGACCTTGAATGATATTTTTCTTTATTTTGATTTACCAGGGACTGTTTTTGACAACTTTTGAAACTTGGGGGACTAAAACTGCCAATTTTGCAAACTTGATACGTTTTTCATCTGATTTTGATATTTTTGCATTTAAAACACATAAAACACTTATTTGTGATATTTTCATCATTTTGATGCATTTCTGAGTGTTTTCAGATGTTTTTGCAGTTTAGATGGTACAAAAATGATGAGTATTTAGACACTCATCAATCCCCCACACTAAGATATTGCTAGTCCCTAGCAATGTTTTGAAACTTTAATGGATTTTAAAGAACTCTTTACCAAAAGCCATCACTTCTGGAGTAGCCAATTATTTCAGTTCAAGTAAGAACCTTGGTACAATGATAACCAAATGATTTTGAGCAAATCATAAGCTGTAAACGGATTTGATTTGTCTTTACCAGAAGCCGTTTGCTTCTGGACTAGCCAACTCTTAGATAAATTATCAGTATTATCTTTGGTGAGTCGATTACCAATTATGGTTTTTCCACTGCCTTTACCACAAGCCATAAACTTGCGGGCTAGCCAACTATTCACTTTTTAGGATATGGTGAGCTGAACACCATACAATTTTAGGAAAATTGCAAGCCATAAACGGATTTGATATATCTTTACCAAGAGTCGTTTGATCCTGGATTAGCCAATCCTTATGTGTGTTAGACATGGTGGACTGATTACCATTTGTTGAGTAAGTGAAAAACACTTACTCCAAAAAAAAAAAATTTTTTTTTGGCCAAAAACGGGGGAATTGGGTGGATAATTTCATGATAAAATTCGTGAGAATTCCCCCCCACACTTAGAAATGAATATTGCCCTCAATATTCAAAGTACCGGCGGTTATGCCGAAACAAAGATCGTAAAAGGGAAATACTACGGCCATTATTTTATTTTTGATATATACATTTTTTTTAACTTATATACAACAGCGGGGGGCAACTCCCCCACGCTAAGGTGATACTCACGGGTGAAAACCCATGTGGTGTGCTACTGTTTTTGATTACCGAGTCGCTAGCTTGACTCGATCCCCGCATTCATTGGTTCATGGGGAAAGTTTGTAGATCCGGGACAACCACGGGTGGAATGTCCTCTCCAAAGTAGTGCTTCAATCGATGATCATTCACTTTAAAATTTGGACCATCAGGTTGAGATAACTCAATGGTACCATAAGGATAAACCTTAGCAATAGTAAATGGACCAGACCAACGGGACTTGAGCTTTCCCGAGAATATCTTCAATCTTGAATTGAAAAGAAGGACTCGATCACCAACGTTGAAAACGCGGTTCTTGATTTTAGAGTCATGAATCTTCTTTGTCTTTTGTTTGTAGATCAAAGAGTTCTCGTAAGCTTGATCACGAAGTTCATTTAATTCATTCATTTGAACTTTTCTGTGATCACCAGCTGTCTGAATATCGAAATTGGCATGTTTTAAGGCCCAGTATGCTTTGTGCTCAAGCTCTATCGGAAGATGACATGCCTTTCCGTACACTAGCTTGTATGGAGTACACCCGATGGGTGTTTTATAAGCTGTACGGAAGGCCCAGAGTGCGTCATCCAGTTTATCCGACCAGGATGCACGATTTTCACCTACTGTCCTTTCAAGAATTCTTTTAATACCACGGTTGGAAACTTCCACTTGCCCACTTGTTTGGGGGTGGTATGCAGTAGAGAGACGGTGGGTAACACCATACTTTTGCATGACACGATCAAATTGGTCATTGCAAAAATGTGTACCACGATCACTGATTATAGCTCTCGGAGTTCCAAACCTAGCAAAAAGAGATTTTAAGAATTTTACAACAACTCGGGCATCGTTGGTAGGTAAAGCTTTCGCTTCAACCCATTTTGACAAATAGTCAACAGCCACGAGTATGTATTTGTTTCCTCGAGATGATGGAAATGGCCCCATAAAGTCAATACCCCAGATGTCAAATATCTCACACACTTGAATGGCGTTTTTCGGCATTTCATTTCTTTGAGAGATATTTCCGTGACGTTGACAAGCGTCACAAGCTTTGACAAATTCGTGGGCATCCTTATAGATAGTGGGCCAATAAAACCCGGAATCAAACACCTTTTTGGCGGTGTAATTTGGACTATGATGGCCCCCGGTGGGTCCAGCATGGCAAGCTTTGAGAATGTCCATAACTTCTTGTCCATAAACACACCGTCGGATGACTTGATCCGCACATATTTTGAATATGTAGGGGTCGTCCCAGAAGTAATGTTTAACATCCTTGAAGAATTTGTTCTTCTGTTGGGTCGACATCCCTTTCACTATGAAGTTACCCGCATGGTAATTTGCGAAGTCAGCAAACCATGGGGTAGTAGAGTTTCCACGAAAAGAAACCGCATTGAGTGTCTCGAGAGGAAATGTTTCATTTATTTCCTTTTTCTCGAAAACATCTTGGTGAGGGTTTTCTAGACGGGACAGATGATCAGCAGCCAGGTTCTCAGCTCCTTTTTTATCACGTATAATGATATCAAATTCCTGGAGGAGGAGAACCCAACGGAGCAATCTCGGCTTTGCATCTTGTTTTGCAAAGAGATATTTGAGAGCCGAATGATCCGTATATACCACACATTTGGTCAAGATTAAGTACGGCCAAAACTTCTCAAATGCATACACCACGGCTAATAGCTCTTTTTCTGTGGTGGTGTAATGGGTTTGAGCTTCAGTCATAGTCTTACTTGCGTAGTGGATAGGCTGAAAATGCTTGGATCTATGTTGCCCTAGGACTGCACCGATAGCAAAATCACTTGCATCGCACATGAGCTCAAAAGGCAAGTCCCAGTCGGGAGCAACGAGAATGGGTGCCTCAGTAAGCTTTTTCTTTAATGTTTCAAAAGCTTCGATGCACTCAGGTGAGAAGATAAAAGGAGCATCTTTTTCAAGAAGATGGGTCATAGGCCGGGCGATTTTAGAAAAATCCGTGGGTAAGAGCAACGAGGGCTGACCCTGAACGGAAAACTCGAGTACACGCTACGTTCACTAAAACGATAGCCACGTCAGGATCCCGTTGTATCTAGGTTCGTAAAAGTCGGATAGGTGATGCGTTCATTCTGATACTGACTTCGAGTTTGGGTAATGTGGTGGTGTCTTTTTCTCGATAATCGGCACCACATACGTAAACTCTTCAAAACCGGCATGAATTAGAACTGGTTTACACACCATATATGCCTAGTAAGCCGAGAGTTTATAGAGAAACGTTTTGTTCTACGTTTCGGCTCTAACGAGGCAACCCAAGAGGAGGAGGTCCTTAAACTATAGTAATATGCACTATTTTTTCCTCGACTCTTGGACCGACGACTAGTAGACAGGGCAGATCTTTTGGGAGTGGTTCTACAAAAGCTCTTTTTCCTTTATTTACTTTGTAAAGGAGAGCTCTGTGAGTTACGCCAAAGAAAAGCACCTTTGAGATGATGGGGTACCAAACGACTGAAGCGTTTA